>OZ037906.1:372529-972529 GCA_964035575.1 Rhynchopus sp. YZ270_cl-10 | reverse complement strand
TGTGCAATCTCCACTGTCAACAAAGTCATTTTTAGACGAAGAGAAAAATGAAGAAAGATAGAGTGAAAAATTGGTAGTGCAAAAAACCTGAATGAAGAATGCGCAGAAACCCCTACATCATCAGCAGGTGGGAGAAATGATATCGTCTAATTTGTGATAAACAATCAATACATTGAAAAACATCAGTTTCAAAAAAAAATACAGCGAGAGTTTAAAAAAAAATGAAAAAAAGACAGCATTTTTTTTCCTGCAGTAGCAGAAAAAAGGGTGTGATCGAAAGGCAAAAGAAAAGAAAAAGAAAATACAACTGTTCACTAAGGAGTCAGTTCATGAAAAAGAAACCTTTTTTTTTATTTTAATTTTTTTTTGAAAAATCTGATTACGGTCAGCCACGCAAGTGGTCTGTACTGTCGTATCTACAATTTTTATGAGGTGTATTTACGTACACCTTGGTTGATTACCAGAGACAAATTAAAAAGAATAGCTATGCAGGCACCTCAACTGACTTACATACAGAAGGACAAGAAACTTGGCGACCAAATAATATTGGCGGATTTTGGGGGTTTTCTTGCAATTGGCGACTTTTTTGGTCGCCAATATTAGTTGGTAGGGTAGTGGTTCGTAGTCACAGTGGTTGGGAAGTGGTTTTTTTTTTCGCAATTTTGGTAAAGTTTTTGTGCCTCACCATGTGCATTTGTGGGTGGCTGCGTGAGTGCGTGGCGCGGAGCTAATATTCGACTTTCTTGAAAGATACGCTGCATCTGGTGCACTGAAGGGGCACATTTTTTGTACTTGTGATTTTTGTACCAATAAGAACCGCTTTCCCACCAAATAACTTGGCGACCAAAAAATATTGGCGGATTTTGGGGGTTTTCTTGCAATTGGCGCCTTTTTTGGTCGCCAATATTACTTGTCCTACTGTATACCAGCCATGGATGAAAGCACAAATTAAAGGAAGATACCCCTCTTAGAAACATTTGTTTGTAACGGGCAGGGACGAGGAGGTAGAGGAGATAACGGTGACCGTATTGTGATAACTGCCCATCATAATCACAACATCACAACACAGCTGTATTGTGATGTGTATTATGTATTGTGATGGGCAGTTATCGTACAAAGAAGAGGAGGGGGGTAAATGACTTTTTAGGGTTTCTGCAATTTGTGACGTAACACACAACAGACTTCCCGCCCCCCCTTTTTTTTCCCCCTGAGGGAAAGATCGCGACACAGAAAAAAAAAAAACAGAGACCGACATAAACGGATTTGGGGTAAAGGGAGGGGGAGTGCAAAACTCATCACCCCACGCAACGACGGCAGCAAACGACGGGGGGAGACTATTTTTAGGGGGGATACACTTCGTGGAGTAATTATGAGACCTTAAACCAGAGTGTCTGGGGGGGAAAGGTTCGACCAACATCGATTTACCTTGATACTTAACGCTCCTCTGAGAAAAGAAAAGTTGAAAGGTGCAAACGCCTCACCGTTCATCGGCAGACGCAGGCACTAAACAAAATTTGCTGAACAAAATAATATCCGTCCTATTCACGGTCCTGATGTATGTTTTTTTGTTGTTGTGTATTGCTGTATCGACCAATCACTCTGAAGACGCGGTTCAACATAGTGGCCCCAAAGGGCAAATGAATTTAAAAATTCTTTGTCTTGTGGCCAGTGTAGGCTATGCTACACTACAACCACGTCAGACACTGTGCCTCTCCCTTTCTCCTCCTGCATAACCGGGTGTACCGGGGGATGGACACCCAACCATGCAGTCCTACAATCCATTTCGTGGTTTGCATCTGATAAAAGAAAGAATGGTAGGTCCACATGACACACAGCAGAGTTTGACAAAAGGAAAGAAAAGTTTGTAAAATGATCCTAAGACTCTCATACATAGTCACCTTGATCAAGAGTATTTGCAACATACATTCAATGAATTGAAAGTAGGTGTGGGAATCAAAAAATGGTCCCTTCTTTTTCAAAGAAAAAAAGAAAAAAAACTTAAACAAAAAAAGAGAAAAAAGACACGTTGTAAAATCCCCCCTTTTCCCCCCCCTCTTAACTCTGAAAGAGGGAAAGCAGCAACAATACATGAGACATCTCTCTAGCTGCCGCTATAAGCATTGACCCCTCCCTTTGTTTGTGCGTAAAGTGTGTAATAAATATTCTGTGGTGATATTTTCATTACTGCAATACGCTCCCACTGACTACCTGGCAGTGAAGAGGAAACCTCTTTAAGGCCAAAAAAACAGAGAGAAAGGAAGAGGGTCCGCATCACAACACTTTCAGAGAAAGGGGGAAAAGGAGATAAAGAAAAGATGCAAAAGTTTATAAAAAAAAGGGGGTGTAGACAGACACCCTCCCCACCTTGAGAGATGGGGAAAAAAACACTGCGCGACTGCAGTGTCATAAAGAAACAGGTTGGTAAGAAGACTTTTTTAGCCTCACAGTGCCCAGGGTTATCCTCCCAACAAAGCAGAGAAAGCGAGGGCTGGGGGAAAGGGGGAGGGATGATGTAGTGATTTTATTTTAGAAAAAAAAATCGATTTTATTTTGTTTTTTTCTACACTACTACTCGGGGGGAGGCCGGGTCTGTCAGAAAAAAAAAAAATTAGTAACTCTGATCACGGATGCTGCCAGATCTGGCCAGATCTCCAGATCTGGGCCGCCCAGATCTGGCCAGATCTGGGAAAATTTTTTTTTTTTTTGAAAAAAAATTTTTTCCCAGACGTCCCAGATCTGGCCAGATCTGGCCACATCTGGGAGATCTGGGACGTCTGGGAAAATTTTTTTTTCCAGGTACCCCCAATGACATAACGAAGTATCGCTTGAAGTACCGTTCAATAAACGTTGCTCGTGTGTGCAAGTTACGAAGTAGGACACACAAGGTATATCAAACGATAAATCAATCAGATAAACGTTACATCATTGGAAAATTGTTGGCACCGCCGCCCTGTCTTCGTATTTATTACGTCGACAGGCCAAACAGCGTTGGGCTCAGAAGAAGCAGTGCAAAACACTGGGGATCAACATGAGAACCAACTCCCAACAACACAGGCTACCGAAGTAGCAGGTGGGGTGTTGCGGGTGTTTGGGGTGAAAGAAAATCGATTTTGGTAAGTTACAGCAGAAAATTCTTAAGTTTGCACAATTGAGAAGGGTGTTACCACTGCCTAATATTATTCGTACATGTGAACCGGTAAGGTCGAGAAGGGTGGACACGGCATACAAGTACAAGTACAAGTAAGACGTACCTTCTACAAAGGCTGAATTCGCAATTCTTAAGGGATTGAATTCAGCCCCCACGTGGTGTTTTTGAGAAAATCATTCCATGGTATACAACTATGGTTCCCGAAGAATGATTCGCCCCTCCTCGTTCATGCAAACTTAAGAAAATTCTGAAGTAACTACAACCTGGCGTGCGGGTACAGATGCATTGCTTTGTTCTTTCCTCAAAGTCATGTGTGATCTCTCGGGTCTGTACTAAAGTCAGTGTTTAGATAAGCATCCACTTGACTCGTTCTAACAACCGTTGAAATCTAGAACAAAACAATACACTGCCCCTTCTCACACCAAGCCGCCATGCTTCAAGAGCATGCCCTGGGCAAAAATTACTGTGACAAAAATTAGTTTTCTGGGGGAACGCAATATTTTCTTGTGCCTAGTCCTCCGCAAGCAGAGGACAGACTTTCCGGATCCCGAAGTCGAATTTCTTGCACTAGCTACGCTCCCTGGGTTAAATGGCTATAGCAGTGACTGACTAAGAGTTTCATAATAATTAGGGTGGTCTATGGGGTGGGTTAATGGAAAAGTTGGTATATAAACCCGACTTTTACGATCGCCACCTGGTTTTGAAATAATTGCACCAGCTCTTCCGTCGGCACTGCTTCGCTGTTATGATGAAGGGTCGTCGGTTCGGGTACCTGTTAAGAGAAATTGAATGTAAAAGTAGAGACTACAACAAAAAAACAAACAAACAAACAAGAAGCCGCCCCGTACCCCTTAAACGTAAAAGTGACATTTTTGTTGACAAAAAAAAAAAATAGCTAAAAAATAGCGAACATGTCGAAAAGGGAGAAAATCGGGGGGTTAAAAACATACCTTGCACTCGGCCCACTCTCCAGGTACAAAGAACATCACTGCACGACAAACCCACTACTACGATAGAAAATAACTATTTTTTACCGAACAGAAAGGTCGTTTTATTGATGAGTGTTTTCTGAGTGCACACTCAGTGGGGACAAAATGCAACACTTACCGAAAAAATTCTCCAATCGGACAAAAACCTTTCTAAACACCCAAAAAAAAACACCTCAGTCCACATCCGCTGGGGTCGCGAGATGGAAATATATGGTTTTACAGCTTTTGGGGGGTCTAGCGTGGGTCCCAGATGCATTTTGCAACGGGTCTGTGTGTGTGCCTCAACCGCTTCACAGTACCCTTTTTTGTAACTGAAAACGACGCATCCTGTACCTAAGTGCACTGAAGCCTTGCTTGCGTCCTCCTTCGTGGTTTTGGGCGTTCGCATGCGAGAATCATTATCGCATTCTCACATGTAATTCTCGCATCACGGAGAGGATTTTAGCGTTACGTGACCACAAAAAAAGTGCACAAAATTAGTTTGGTCAAAAATCACCTTGCACTTGTGAAGGAATTGCTGAGGAAATCTGAAATATGCGTGTTTTGGTACACAAAAGTGCGTTTTGGGTGGTTCTGAAGGGTCAAAACACCAAAAAAAAACGTTTTTTTGCATTTTTGGTCACCCAAGGACCCACTATTTTGGTTGATATTTTTTTTTTTCCCTTTGCGAAAAAATACCCAAAAATCACGGCTATAAAAACGCTAAGGAAAAATCGATTTTCATTTTTTGGGCAGAGAAGTGCGTTTTAGGCGCCCACAGATGGTCAAAACATCAAAATTTTTGTGTTTTTGGCATCTTTGGACACCCAAGGACCCACTATCAGGGGTGAATTTTTTTTGCCTGAGATTTGCCTTTGCCAGAAATCGAAGAAAAAAAAATTATGAAGGAAATTGCTAAGAAAAAGTCGAAATTGTGGGCCCCTGTACTGCATATGGCGGTACCAGATCGTCAAAACACCCGACTCTTGCGTTTTTTTGCACTTTTTGGTACACAAAAACCCTGCTCAGGGGTCAAAATTTTCCCGGAAAAAAAAATTTTTTTTTTTCGAGATTTTTCAAAAATCGACTTGTCTTTGGTAAAAACCATGAAATTTCGGGTTCGCAAAACCACGTTTTAGACCCCCACAGATGCTCAAAAGTGCCAAATTTTGCTTTAAATGGCCTCAAATCGTCGAAATTAGCCCTTTTTAGGGGCGAAAAAAAAAATTCGAGAGTCCCTTTCCCTGGGAGACAATAGCCAGAAATCTGAGGGAAAAAAAAAACTGGCCAGATTTCCAGATCTGGCCAGATCTGGGGAGTTTTTTTTTTTTTTTGAAAAAAAAAATTTCCCAGATTCCCAGATCTGGCCAGATCTGGCCAGATCTGGAAACAAGATCTCCACATCTGGAAAACGAGCCAGATCTGGGAAATTGGCCCCCAAATCTGGCCAGATCTGGCAGCATCCGTGTCTGATAGGTGGGGAAAAGGTCTTTCGTTTTTATTGCTCAATTACCCTTTTGGGTGATTGGCGACCGTATCGGAGGAACTGTTTCTCCTTTGGAAAAAAAAACATAACTTTGGGGTTGGTTGGTGTGTAAATTGGCCTCACAATAAGGAGGATGCATACTGCGATGTGTGTAGACACCCGAGGATGGGCTCCACTATGTTAAAAACGTTTGTTTAATCCGCATCCCCGCGGATGTCTTGTTGGGTTTGTCCAAACAACTAAGATAATTGGGAGCGTCCGCGAAAGACCCCCCCCTAAAGCTAACATCCATGCTTATTGGTATTTCACTAATTAAAATTTTGGTATTTTATAAGATTTTTTTTTTAAATGAACTCAGAGTTAAGTTTCTGAGTTCATTAAAAAAAAAATCGGTGAAAAATTCCGAGTAGGTATTAATTTAGATAGGAAAAGCTATGTCAACAGCTATGTGTCCCCTTATTTTACCTGTAAATACTAAGGATATAGGAAGGAATTCACTAATATCTGTCTCTAAACCCATTATCAAAAAGGGGGTAGGAAAGGGGGGTGGAGGCTTGTCGTCCCCTCCGAACACTCTAAATAGAGCGCGAAAGAGCTTCACGCTCCGGGTCGTCTGCGGCGACGTCGACTTTCTCGCAGAAAACCCCCTTTTTTGAGTGACCCTATTGACCTCAGTGATGAGTCTCTCCAAGAGTTATAGACAATTGTCCGCCTGTTCCTCCTCTTCCTCCTCCGTCTCGCTGTCACTGTCCTCCTGAGGGTGTCGCTGATGCAACTACAGGAGTAGTAAACGGCGGACGCCCCTTTTCTCCTGGTGGTTGTCTTCTGCATATGGAGGGACATATGCTTCGAGCTACACACCTCGCGCATCCAGCTCCTCGCGCCCCACCCTTTGCCCCCCTGCCAGTGAACCCCTGCATACACCTGCAGCTCGGCGAAGTTTTTTAGGCCTCGGAAAGGCCGGGTTTTCAGCTCCTGAGCGAATGCTTTGGCTGCTGATTACATTTCCCCCTGTTGTGTTGTTCTATGGGTGGTTATATGGGTGTTTGTGAGGATTTCCTTGTATATCCTTAGTATTTACAGGTAAAATAAGGGGACACATAGCTGTTGACATAGCTTTTCCTATCTAAATTAATACCTACTCGGAATTTTTCACCGATTTTTTTTTTAATGAACTCAGAAACTTAACTCTGAGTTCATTTTAAAAAAAAATCTTATAAAATACCAAAATTTTAATTAGTGAAATACCAATAAGCATGGATGTTAGCTTTAGGGGGGGGTCTTTCGCGGACGCTGCCATATTTTTTAAATACCGAAAAACGGAATTGACCCAGTATGTTCTTCAAAGATAGGGTCTTTGACATAACGATTGAGAGATTTTTTTGGCACACCCGGGGTTATCAAACCATAGAATAGGGGAAGAAATAGGTTTTATCAGACTAGAGCTAAACCTGCTGTTTAGCCGAGCTTTTTTTTTTACCTTCTAAAAACAAATCAGGAAGAGAGGAATTTAGGATTGCTTGGGGTATAAAAAAAAGAAAAAAAAGCGGTCCTCTTTTGCAGTTCGTCTTCGAACCGATCCGCAAGAAGCAGACCAAGCTGTTTTTTAAAAAAAAATTTACAGCAATCAGGGGGGGGATTTGAGGGTCAGGGGAAGCTTGATGTGATAGGTAAAAAAAAAAACACACAAATAAAGAAAGGGTAATAGTGCAAAAGAACATCCTCAGAGACGAGCTATGGAACGACCTAAACAAAGTTTGAAAGATGAATGTACCTCTCGTGTATACACATCTTTTAAAAAAAAATGGGTAAGATTTAAAACCTAAGCCTTGCTTAGCCACCAAAGAAGGAAAAGAATGATTTTTTTGGATGAAGAAAAGCACTTTGTAATCGTTATCGTACAGCATTGTATAAAATAATGGGGAAAAGGATGAAGATAGGTTTCTAGATAGAACAAAAAAATGTGGGGATTTTTTTTTTTTTTTTTGACGATAAAAAAAAAAGCAGCTGAGCACCTCCCCTATCCCCGTTTCATGGACTACCGGTACTCCGTCCTCAAGGTTCCGCATTCGTCAGGTGGCGAACAAAAATGGGGAACCAGGCGGAACCCCAGGGGCACTTCCTGGGATGAGATAGGTTTGGTGTGTGGAATTCCTTCACAATTTTTTTTTCCAGACATTTTTTTTTTACACCAACTTTTCAAATGGCAAAGAGAATAGAAATGAACTGCCTACCGTAATCGTAAAAATGTTCGACCGTAAAAAAGGTCGAACTTCTAGAAAAATCCTGAAAAGGTCGAACCTATTTACGGTCGATAATTTTTACGATTATGGTATGTCTTTTTCGTTGATCGCAGGCATATAGATAACTTGCCTGAGTAGTGCAGTTGGGTGAAAGGGAGTAAACAAAAGGAAAAGTCGTGAGTAGTGCAGACTAATCGGTTGAGTTTCCAATCACACTTCATGCGCAGAAAAAAAAGAAAAAAAGGTTTGCAAGATGGGCCTAAGCCTCTTGTGCTTGGTCACCTTAAAAGGGGGAGAGGAGGGATGGATGAATAGACAGAGCATCTGCTAAGACCTACCCCCTCTACCCTCAATGCACGCAGCTCAAATGAGAGTTGTTTTTTGTGCTGCTTATTGCAGACACTAACGCAAAAACAAAAGAAAAAAGAGAAAAAATTGGTAAGATAAAAACACCTCTTCTGTGCTCCGTCAACTTTGCAGAAAAAGAATATTGGAAAGATTCTCAATCAAATACACGGTGCCCACCACTCACCACGTTCTTTGCCTCAACCACGCCACGGTGTATTCTAATGTATTATACCATCAGAAAACAGTCAGCATGCACATAATGCACGCTAATATGGGAACAAAATCGGGAGGTTAGCACACACACACACACATTGGGGCCATATTCTGCGCAAGAATTACCCCCTATTAGTTATCAAACACACACACACACACTGCGCGATTGTTGGCAATGCTCCCATCAGGGTGGGGGGGTTTCAAACTAACACTGTAAAATCGTTAGACGGGGGCGTGATATCGCGGGCGGGAATATAGGGGCGAAAAGGGGAGGGGTAGGGTCTCATTGAAGTAAAGAAAGACCTTCCCCCCTCACACCTGGTACGCTTTTCGCAAACCACCTGTCTCCTTAGTTAGCAGAGGTGCAGCGGTGCAGAGTAAAAGGTGGTGCGCTTCTGATGCTGTAGTGTGCTCGCCGTTTGTTGTAGTTTCGACAATTGTCTGTCCGAGGACGGGGTATTTTGAATGCGTTGCCGGAAATAGAGTGTACATTTTGCCGATTGCCAAAAGGCAATAAAAAAAAGCCCCATCCTCAGGAATTTTTGGTAAGCGAACCACCCTTTCTTCCTCACCCTCCTTCCTTTTCTTCAAATGCTCAGAGAATGATGCATCCGTCACAGCTTGCCTGTATTGTTTTGTTTTGTATGTTTTTTTTAAACCGTTTTTAGTAATATACCTCAAGGTTGAGTGGGGTGCTTGCCTCGGGCGGTTTTGAGAACTTTCCTTTGGAAGGGTCTTGTGTCTGGTGCATGGAAGGGAGGGGGGAGACAAGCCAGTGGCCGTGTTGCTTGCGGAAGGAGCCGCCACGGGCGCGGCTCTCTTGCGGCTGGGCTGCCTCGCCGCCTTCTTCTTCTTCGTCTTCTTGTCTGCACACACCCCCACGCCCTGCCCCTGCCCCTGCCCCCGCTGTCGGCTCCTCAAACTCGATGACGTCAAGACACGTCGTCGACAACGAGCTCCCCATGTGGTCCGCCCACACCACAGAACGCCTCCCACTCGCACTGTCCACCCGCCGCAGACACCCACGGTACTCACCCTCCACCTGAAGCCCCATCCCCGAGAGAGAAGAGCACGGAGAGGGGGGTTTTGCTGTGTACCTGGAGGTTTGGTAAGGAAGGGGGTGCGGATTGGATACTAAAGATGGTTATGTAGGTTTTTAGGAGAAAATCCTAAAGGGGGAAGTGTTTTCGATGTGGCAAAAAAATGGGGAAAACAGAGACATTTTTTTAATAGAAAACGCCCGCAATTATTTTGCACAAAGCGTGGTATCAAAATCCCAGAAACCCCCCTTTTTTTTTCTCCATCAAATCAACGCAGCCTTCGTTGCAAGAACGTATGCCAGCCCCGTTATCGCCACGACCAACACGAGCTGCAGTGTTCCTAGCGGAGAGAGAAGACGTTGGTTTTGCTTGAAATCCTTTAGTGCAGTCTGTACTGAGAGACGCGTAGAATCTAGCGATCCACTGTTGTCTATAACGTGCGTTGCACGACGTATTTTCTCTGAGGTCGGCATTTGCGCAGTAATCCGGCTTCTTGCCTGATCCTCTGTATATTCATTCCTTTTCATCAGGCGTGCCATCTGCTCTTCAACCGGCAACGAGACAACCACAATCTGCTCACAACAATAGGTAAACACCTGCGTCTCAAACAACAACGGCAGATCCAACACCACAACACTATCACGCGAAGGTGCATTCCACCACGCAGACAACATCTTCCTCAAAATCCCGAAAAAAATCGGTCCCTGTGTCATCTTCACCAACTTCCTCCGTTTTGCTGCATCCTTAAAGACCACATCACCAAGAACCGGTCGGTCAACAGTATCATGAGCAACACGCACCCCAGGTTCATCCTTAAACGCCTCAGCAACCTGAATGGCCAAGGCAGTTCCGGGTGCCATTACCTCCAGGGAAACCTGGTCGGCGTCAACAATCTGAACGGATTCGTCAAGGAACATTTTTGAGACTGTGCTCTTCCCGCAGGCGATTCCGCCGGTTAGGCCGACAAAAATTACCATTTTTTTTTTTTTTGGCGGTTTTGTGTATATCTTTTTGCTCAACCTTTGATGGGAAAAGAGTAAGAGAGACTGTTAGATGAACCGAATACAGCGTATGGACTTCGAAGTTGGATAAAAAAGAAATACGTATTGCTTGACAAATGATGACAAAGAGCGAAGAAGCTACAAAGGAAACTGAGGGGGGGACGTTCACGTACAAAGTGCGCAAGGAGTAACCCCTCTCTCTGAACTCTTTGTTCACAAATTGGCGCAAGCTCCGCAACCAAACTCAAGATGAAACATGACACGGCAGATGTAGCTTCACATCAACTCTCCTCCCCAACCAGCCTCTGACTGGACAACTGATCAGAAAAAAAAGGGAGAGGGGGCTTAGCGCTATTTTGGTAAGGCAAAAAATTAGGCTCCATTGTCGGGCAAGATTAGGTGTTCTTTTTCATTTCGAGTGTAAACTGGAACAAAAAAGAAATACCTAAAAAAAAAGATGAATTTGTATTCGATCTTTTCAAAAGCGAAGTGCAAACGCCTCTGGGACACAGGCACACTGACACTCCCGCGGGTCAAAAAAAAGGGGGAGGAGTTTGAACTACTCGACCGCAGACAGCGGGGTTCTCCGCGAGGTTATGATAAAAATGGCGTTAGAGGATAGGGAAGGTAAGCTTCTCATGGAGCTCTGCGTCGAGGGTGATCTTCACAAAGGCGTCGTAGCTGATCTCGCCAGAGTCGTTCAGTGGTGTTTTCTGTTCTTCGATGATGCGTTCGACCACTTGCTTGATGTGCACCTCCTCCAGCTCTTCGCCAACAACCGCCTTCAGCATCCCCTCTAAGTCTGAAGCATTCAAAACCCCGTCCCCATCCATATCCCACACCCGAAAGGCAAACTTGCTCTTCTCATCTCTCGAAGTGTTAAACGCAAAAATCGAAAGCGACTTCAGAAATGCCTCAAAATCGACGTATTCTGGAAGGTCTAGAAGCTGTGAATTTGTGTTTTTGGTGGATGAGAAAATAATGATTTTTTAAAAAATACAAAGCCCTCTCATGACAGTGTACCTTTTGCTACAATGACTGGGGTGGACACCAACCATGCAGTCCTACGTTACATCTTTACCCCCGCTTCCACTCTTAGCCAAAAAAAACCCCCAATCATACCGAAATAATCCTCGCCCTCAAAGGGTGGTGCTTGAACTCCTCTATCTCCATCATCTTTTCCCTCTGGATAAGAAAGTTCTCGTCGGGGTCCATGGATACAAAGCGTTCGTGCATGACGCGGATTTCGCCTTCTTCGAAGAGGGTTACCATTTTGAAGAATTCCATGGATTGGAGGTCGATTTCGAATTCGCTTGGGACCGAGCGTGGCGACGACGACGACGACGATGTCACACTGTCAGAACCACCACCACCACCCACGCCCCTCCCCACCACGCCCTGCTCTTCATCCCCTTCCTCCTCATCCCCCGTCCGCACCGAGGACGGCGACGTCACACTCCCCACCCCACTCTGCTGCAGCGACACAGTACTGAACCGCCGCCGTCGCGTGCCCCCGATGTCCTCCACATGCTTTGCCTCCCCCGCAGGCTCCACGGGAGTCTCCTTCGACTCCTTCGAACCCATCCCGCCTTTGCTTCAATTGCCGTAACCCACCTTGGTTTGTTTCCTTTGTTCTGTTATCTCATTTAGTGTGTAGAGTGGGGGGATCCTATAGCGTAATGAAGTGCTGTAGGGGAGAGGAAAAAAAAGAAAATATTTGTGGTGCTTTTGTAAATCGGTCAACTACCTGGCGGGGTGTCTATAAACTGTACACCCTCTGTGTCAGCAACCTGTCAAATAGCGACCTCTCCTGGAGCACCAGTTTGAGTACAAAAAAAAAAAAAAAAACGCCATTTTTTAATTTCGTTCTGGTCTGAAGGGATGACTTTTGGGTAGGGGTTTTTGGGGGACTCATAGGTTAACGTTGTCTTATTTCTCATTTGACAATATTTTGACACACAAAAAAAACAAGCATTTTATAAAAAAACTGATATTTTTACACAAGCCCACCTATAGGCTCTTTTTATTGCTATTTTTGGGGAAGATAGTGCATTCCATCCTCCTTGGTTTAACATGCTGTGTGTTGCGCTCATATGTGTGACAATTTGGGGGGGTTTTGGTCAAATAGCAAAGAACACATTTTTTGTTGTTGTGAACTTTGTCTTCTTTTTTTTGTGAGTCTGGAGTGGGTTGTTACAGCATCAGCTGCAAGGTTTAAAAGAGGTCGCTTGAAAGATGAATGCGTCTTGCACATACAATAGACGCAAACGGAGGAAAATAGAAAGGATTGTAAGATGATCCTAAGCCGGCAAGTGCTTAGTCACCTTGACAAAAATTTTTTGAAAAAAATGAATCAACTATGCGGATTTTGCTGATGGTTCTGCTGGTGTTTCAGACTTTTTTGCCGCTTTCTTTCCCTTCTTCTTCGGTAAAACACGCCTCACAACCGCACGTTCTGCCCTCTTGATAAACCTTTCGAATTGCGCCAATTCAGCGTTATCCGGCTGTGGGTATTTAAAAAAAAACGCATTATAACAGTTCCGTAGCGGAGGGTGTAGGGTAGAGGGTGGAGGGTGGAATGGGACACATACAACAGGGTCGGTTTCCTTAAAGTCCTTCTCCTCACCCTCCTTCACTGCCTGAGGGGGGACATTCTTCAAGGTGGCCTTCTTCAGCTTGCGGATGCTGTGTTGGGAAAATACAAAAAAAAATCCCCCGAGAGAAAATGGTAGTTGATGCAGGCATGCCAGCCCCAGCTGAAAGCATAAGTACCCTGCGGCCAACAACAGAAGAAGTAAAAGGAAACCTAATGACTTGCCTGTACCGTAGTGTGAACGGAGGCGGTACACAACCGCTCGTCAGCCGGTGGCCCACCTTCTGCTGAAGAGTTGTGAAGCTTACAGGTACTCCCGTTTGCTGCACCCAACGCTTGGTGCACAATTGTCGGGACAAGAGAGAGAAAACATAACGTTGGGTATTCGACGAAAATGTGGGGCATGAACACTGTTTTCAGGGGAGAGGGGAAGAGGACACATACGAGAGCGGACGTGCTCCAGGGTTTGCCTGGTTGTGGCACCACAACACGTATCTCACACCCGGCATGGGTCTGCAACCAATCACAACGTAGTCCTGGTTGCCCCCCTCCTTCTCGGGCACGGAGAGCGTCACACCGTGCTGCAGCTTGATGCCATCTTGGACGCTGTGGACAAAAAGGTGGGAAGAACGAAAAAAAGAGGGGTTAAAGTGCAAAGGCCTAAAAGGGGGAAAGTTGAAACCCTGTATCACCCCCTGTGGAGTCGCCTTCGCGATGAAGACTTCTTCAATGTGATAATTCGCGTTGATGTCAAAAAAGACGAAAGATATTTTTGGACATACGTGAAGTTACCGATCGCACTGTCAGACTTGTCGAACTGCGCAAACACAGCCCCCAGCTCCTCATCACCGGTGTCCATTGCGTAGCCGAACTGGCAGTTCGGGAAGCTCTTTGCGGCCTCTTCCGAGAGCTTGGGTTGCCACATCTGTGTGTCGTGTGGTGTGGTGGTGTGAAGGAGCTGTGCATCATACCTTGATGAGGTTCTTGGAGGTGCGCCACGCGTTGAAGCAGTCGATGTTGATCTCGTTGAGCTGCATGCGACGGCTCAGCTTCACATGCTCCTGCAGCTCCTTCTGCTCCTGTGCATCCAGTGGCTTCAGGTCCACAGTCCCGACGACCTGCATGAACTCACGGTACGCATCCAGCATCTCGTTGTGGAACATGCCCGCACCAGGCTCCCCGCCAATGTGGAACCACATCACCACCTCGCCCGACTCAGGGTCACGTGCCACACCGATGGCAACCATCTCGAAGGACTCCTCCGCGTTCTGCGGGTTCGTGACACGGATGTGCTGCCCATGAACAAAGCCCATCGTGCGGCACATCTCCTCACGGGTATCGAACATCCCCAGCTCGGGCACCTGTCCCGCAGGGTACGCGAAGTCGAGCTTCAGTGACGCAGGCGAGATCGTCTGGCCTGTGGGTGCAGCAGGCGGAGCTCCCTTCATGCCCTTGCCACCACCGTACATGTCCATGTCAGGCATGCCCTTCATCCCCTTGCCCCCGTACATGTCCATGTCGGGACCTCCCTTCATGCCCTTTCCGTACATGTCACCACCCTTCATCCCTTTGCCGCCGTACATGTCCATGTCACCCTTCATTCCCTTGCCTCCATACATGTCCATGTCGGGACCACCCTTCATTCCTTTGCCCCCGTACATGTCCATGTCCGGTCCGCCCTTCATGCCCTTGCCATACATGTCACCACCCTTCATCCCTTTGCCACCGTACATGTCCATGTCACCCTTCATGCCCTTGCCTCCATACATGTCCATGTCCGGTCCACCCTTCATTCCCTTTCCGTACATGTCACCACCCTTCATGCCCTTGCCCCCGTACATGTCCATGTCCGGTCCACCCTTCATTCCCTTTCCGTACATGTCACCACCCTTCATCCCTTTGCCACCGTACATGTCCATGTCACCCTTCATTCCCTTGCCTCCATACATGTCCATGTCGGGACCACCCTTCATTCCCTTGCCTCCGTACATGCCCATGTCCGGTCCGCCCTTCATCCCCTTGCCGTACATGTCACCACCCTTCATGCCCTTGCCCCCAGCATCCCCACGCATGCCTTTGCCTCCATAGTGCCGTGCCCCGAGGGTGGCCTGCACGACTGCTGCTGTGGCCCTCTTCATTGTGGTGTGTTGTGTATCGCCGACAAATGTGCGGTCGACCTGTCAGGAAGTGGTAGTGGATAATCTTCCCGAGACCCTCTTCTCATATAACACTGCGAAAGAGTCCATATTTTCGAGAATAAAAAAATCAAAGTGGCCCCTTTTTGTTGACAGACATACAACTGCATCTTGCAATTTTTGTGTCCCTCTATGTTCAAAAAAATGCAAAATAAAATCCGTGGGTTGTAAAAGATCTCAGAAAGATTGCGGCATTTTTTTTTTTTCTTTTTGAAAATTTCAAGAATCTTGAAAACAGCCAGACCTCATACACATTTTTTTCCCTCCCCACCAACGTTCTGTACTTTTTCAAAAACCGCGCACAAAAATACAACAATTCTACTCTACATATGAAATAACACACAGCCTGAAAGCTTCAATACACACGTCAACTTCACCAACAACAAACACACCCCTTTTTTTTCACGACAACGTCTGAATCGGCGAAAACCCTGTATTGAAGGACGGAGACCCTGATTTGAACGACGGCTTGCTTGGGGAGGACTCTTTTATGGTTAACCCCATGTCTAGACGAAGGGCTGCAGTGACTATACTACGTTCAAGCAACGTTGCGCCATTGCTTTGGAGCAGCGCGTCGGTTACGTCCGGAAGTTCATAACCTTTTCTGTGCAGACGGACACCGAGGTGGGGTAGACTGAGTGCTGTCATGTACGCTTCTATCGTGGAGGGTCCTTGCAGGGGTGTAGCCTGCACGGTGTCCATGTGAACAGGAACCTTCAGATGAACTATGGCATGGTCATTGACGAAACGCATTGTAGTCAACCGGGAAGGTCCAGACAGTCGTAACGCCTCCTCCAGACTGTCAGCCCCACGCAGTGCCACCCCTTCCATAGTTAAACACTGCTTCCCCAAAAACCGAGCAACCCCCGGCGCCTTACACCCCTCACTCCCTGTCAAAATAATCTTCCCTTTAATACTCACCCCAATCTCTTCTCCGGGCTTCTTATCAATCTGCACACACCGTTTGTCCCCGGTCAACGGATTGCGGAGTGTCAGCACCAACGGGGAGAGGCTTTTCACTAATGCATAAAAATGCTGTTCGTTGATGGTATGTGTGTCGAGCTCGTCACCTACTGAGTCGCCTATCTTAACGATGTTGTAGTGAAGGTATTTGTGAAGCGGTGAATGCTCTGCGGCACCACCAGGAATAAGACCAAGAAGCTCCAGTGTAGGAAGGAATTTCAGTCCCAGGGGACTTCCTCTTGACTTCGGGATTTCGAGGAAGTG
Source organism: Rhynchopus sp. YZ270_cl-10 (assembly GCA_964035575.1). NCBI lineage: Eukaryota > Euglenozoa > Diplonemea > Diplonemida > Diplonemidae > Rhynchopus > Rhynchopus sp. YZ270_cl-10. Next base: position 956,067 of record OZ037906.1, on the reverse strand, counting down.
GATGTCCTCTGCGGCAGGTTCGATCAAACAGCACGGTGGAATTGCAAGCTCCCGGTTGATCTCCCCAAGGTGCCGAGCGTCCTCCTTCCTCCCATCACCCCTTTTCAACGCATCCCATGCAAGGTGAAAGAATGCATGGTCGTTACACAATGTTAACCGGGTGCTTTTATCTGCACACTGATCGATCGCTGTCATCAAGTCTTTGTGGGTATGCAGCTTTGTAGACCCGATGGAGTGTATCACCATGCCTTCCTTCCCTTGAAGGCCTGCAGAGGCTGCTGCGCTGTGCGGTTTGCATCCTTGCAGAATGATCTTTTCTCGAAGCAGAAGTTGTAACGGCTCGTCTTCTCCCTTTTCGATCAACACCTTTGTTTCTCTCCCTTTACGTAGATCCGCAAAGGTGATGACAAGCTTTGTTAACCTCCTCATCCTCCTCGCCAAATTACTTCTGCTCACCTGCGAAGTGTCTAAATCATTAACAGCTACAATGTTCGTATGAAGATGCGGCTCCACTATCGACGCAAACCGCCCAGAGCATGCTACCAACTCCTTTGTTGCAAGAATATCCGCATCAAGAAGGACGTACCGTGGACGCACTAAGGTGAGGTGCTGTACATTCTTTCTTACCAAACGCCTGCAGCAGTCTTTCGCAACAGGCGCCTTGCTTGGTACGGAAGGCGCGGGGAGGAGAGCGTCCTCTGGTAGGTCCTCACCGTCTTCATAGCAAAGGGAGGCGGTATCGTCGTGGGGTGTGTTGTTGTTGTTGTTGTTGTTTTTGGGGTCATAGAGGGGCCGTGTACGTTCCTTTTCGGGTGTCGTTGGGTCAGAAGAAGAAGCAGAATCTTCCCTGCACCTAGGCCGTACAAACCACCACATAATCGCCGCAATAAAACAAAGCAGCAGCACCAGCAAAATGCAAACCACAATGACAATCAACTCGAGGCTGTCGTCCTCTTCGCAGGCTCGTGTCTCGGTCTGTGGAACGCAGGCGGCAGGTTGGTTTGCCACAGCGCTTCTACTCCGACTCTCCACGCTATCAACGCAGGACCCCCAATCGGTGTAATCCCCATACGCACAGGTTGTCATCCTAGAAAAATCACCAAAAAAAAGACATTTTTTTTGTGTGGAGAGAGGAAGGCTCTGCTTAGATGTTGCAAGGTGTAACGGAGAAGAGTGAAAACCAACATTGGGGCTAAAACCATCAAAAAAAAAAGTTGACTTGAAAATACAACAGCCCTCTCGTGAACAATGTACCTTGGTACAATGACCGGTGTACCGGAGGTGGACCCCCATGCAGTCCTACATCGATTTCGTGGTTTGCATCCAGGCACTCCGCTAGGTACTAAAGTTCTGTTGATTGTCAACAGAACTTTTTGAAAATGGGGAAAAAAAGAAAAAAAAAAAAAGTTCTGCTAAGTGGTTCAGACCCGTTCTACCTGTTAAAAAAGCTCAGGAGAAGAAGATATGGAGAGGTGAGTGCTCAAACGTCCCAAAAAAGTCAAAATCGGGCGTTGGTAAAAAAAAAAGTTGCGTACCGTGCGCCTGCGGCGCAAGCATGTACCCCACCAACGTGGACCATCAACAGAATATTTTCAAAATCGGAAATCCTAGCGGAGAGCCTGTTTGCATCTGAAAAAAAAAAAAAAAAAAAAAACAACGACATAATTTTCCAACTCTATGCTGCTTTTAGGGAATTGAGTATGGGGCGATGTGGGGGAGAGGGGAGGTTGCGGTGTGTGAGGGATTTCCTTTCACTCATCCCCCCCTCATCACCGTACCTCTCGAACAAAGGGTTACAATAAACATAGGGGGGACCACTCTAACACTATGACACAATACCCATTGGGGTCGTAAACAACCATTTCTTTTGGACATTATGTGATATGAGTATAGTAAATTCCCCCCAAAAAAAAAAATACATCATGCAACAGTACCATACAATGCTGTTTTTAACAATCATCAAAAACATGGAACATCCCTTCACCTTCTCCCATTTTGTTTTTTGAAAAATCGATGAAAAATTGATGACGTGTAGACACCTCGCTTTTTTTCTCGTGTGAACTCCACGCAGCCTTTTCCTCACCTATCTCTCGTTTTCGTGGATACCGCTACTACGTCCCTACTCCCGCCCTCCACTCTTCAGGTAACGAACGGGGATCATTGGATGCCCAGGGTTTTCTCTCTCTCTCTCTCTCTCTCTCTCTCTCTCTTTCTCCTCTCAGAAAAGCTCACCACCCGCCCTCACTGCGACGCCGAGGAGGAACAGAAGGGTCTCCCCTGCTTTGCTGGTGGGGAGGGTGTGCGGGATTGGTACCCGGTTTCGCTGTTCGCGCCGCGCACACCTTGCCCGGTGATCCAGATGGGTACGTTGCCGACCGAGGAGGTATGTGAACCTCCACCACCTCCTCCACCACGCACACTCGCAGACACACCAGAGGTTGAGGGGCTGTGAGTTCTTCTCGGTTGTCTCACCTGCGCATGCAACGGACTGTTCAGCAACGCAGAAACCGGGGGCACCGAAGGCAGCTCCTTCTCCGCTTCCGCCGCTTCGTGCAACTCATTCCGCAGCTTCCACAACACCTCCTCACGTTGCGCTGAGCGTGCCGCACTGTTTTGCGTCTGCATTTTATCGAATATACCACGAACCGCCCCTTCCGGTAGACTGTTTACCATTTGCTTCCACCGGGGGAGTTCTTGAGGGGACACTGATGGGGACGACCCTGGGGAGATGCTACCCAAATTAGGCATCACACCGCCTATCGCGTACTCCGCTATGGGCGGGGTTGCCCCTCGAGAGGAAGGGCTTGCGGTTGTCCGTACCGACTCCATTGTTACAGAGGTTCTCGGCCATGCCTCTTCGCAGTGCGTCATCTGGTGGTGGATCACCTCTGCTCTAGGTGGCAGGGATGTGAGGTGTGGGTCTGCACCGTACGCAACTTCCCTCGCAACGGAAGGGCTTAGTGTGAGTGCCGGGCTGTACGGAGACAGAGAAGGGGAGAGGTGTGGTGGTGTCCGTCCACGAATGTCTTTTACCCCATGCGGAGGGGTGCGTGGATGCCGTGGAGGAGAGCGCTGTGGAGAGCGTTGTGGAGAACCACGCCGTCTTCCTGGGGAGATTGCGTGGCGTTGATATTGGTGTTGATGTTGATGTTGATGCGGGCTTTCATTCACCGACACCCTCTGCGGCACCGCCGGCGGCACTCTCACCGGGACCGATGATATCGATCGCGCTCGCTCTGAAGATTCTTGCCTGCTGCTGCTGCTACTGCTTCCGCGAGGTGCATAGAGGGTTGTTGCCACACCACTGTAACGATCAGCAGTGTCACTGACGGTGCGGGTATGAACAGGGGAGAGGGATTGGCTGTTGAAAGAGGTAGAGAGGCGTGCCGGCTGCGTCTGTTTGTTGAGAATGAGGTGCAGAAGGGCGGTGTGCATGGCGTTGAAGATCTTCGCGATGACGCATGCTTCCTCTTCGATGAGGAACATCCGCGAGTCGGTTTCCTCCTCACAGACGCGGTCGGTGAGGACGCGTTGGCGGAGCACAACGCTTTCGGAGATGGACACAGAGGAGACCCCGCTGAGGTTTGATTTGTTAGGTGTGGCAGGCCGTTGGGACATCTGTGGCGAATGTGTGGGCGGGGTGGATTCGGTGTGGGCTTCGATGGCGTCGACGGACATTCTGCGGGAGGGGGGGTCGACAGAGCTTTCGTTGCTTTCTTCTTCGCTTTCTTCGTCGTCGTCGTCATCATCATCATCATCGTCTCCCATGAGCATGTCAAGCTCGGATTCCAAGGCACGACTCGCGCCGTCCAGAACGGCCATCTCCTTCCGATAGTCGTCTTCCCGCAGAACAACCGGCAGCGTCTCCCATATCTCGCCCTGCAGTGCTGTGTACTCCGCCCGCAGTGCGGCCAGTTGCGCGTAGTGCCGTGCCACGCCACGCCGCATGCGTTCCCTGCATGCGTTGTGTTCTGCAGAGCGTGGGTCGACGCTTGCCAGAAGTGCCTCCTCGCTGTGTGTATACTGCTGGTGTTCTGCGTGCAGCCCTGCAAGCTCATCCTGAGAGGGGAAAAGGGTGTGGGGGAGGGAGGGGATTTTTATTTGATAAAATATACATTCATTTGATAAAATAGAAGTTAAATTCTAGAATTTCAGGCACGATGACACCAAACATGCTGTGGGTGGAACGGATAATGGCATGAGCTTCAGTCTCTTGCACATAGCTTTCGTTTGCTCCGTCTGCTCATGCAGATCCGTGAGAATGCTGCTCACGCGGGAGGGAGGGGAGAGGAGGGGTGCATACCTCATAAGAAACCTGCAGCTCGTCGTGTCTGCGCCGCTCTGAGTAGCAGTGTGCAGTCCCCGCAAGTGCGTCGCCGGACATTACCAAGAGCTTATGCATGCAAACCTGCGAGAGGTCGTAGCGTGACTGCAGCTCATCGCGTGCAGCAGAGAAGCGGACGGTTGCCTGGTGTTGGGTGTTTGGAAAAAAAGAGGGGGGAAGGGGGAATAAAATACCTCAACAAGCTGCAGCTGCAGCGTCGACGCGACCCTTGAAGGGCGTGTCCTTGCGTCGGAGATCACCTCCGTCATCTGCAACGCCTCTGCGGCAAGCAGCTCGCTCCAATTCCCCTGCTCCTCCTCCACCACCTCCACCTCCTCCACCACAGGCTCCAACAGAACCCCTTGCTCCACTGCCTGCTGTCGTCCAAGCGTCTTTGCCACCGCCCTGCCAAGATCTGCTGTCCTCTGCACCGTCCTTTGGTTCTGAGGTTCCCCTGCATACCGCGGACGTGTCCCTGGTGCAGTCGACACACTTCCGGTCGTGCTCTTCAGCGTGCTAGAGTTTGACCGTACTCTCGCGCCCCCGATGGAGCGGAACACACCATGTGTACGCTGTCCGTCTTCCTTCGCGTCGTACCTTGCCCTCGCAACGTTGTCGCTTAAAAAGGCCTGTGGCCGTGCGAGGTGCCCTCCAGGGCGCCCTGCACCAAAGGATATGTCACGCAGTTTTACGTCCCCCAACCCTGTCGTCGTTGTAGCTGCTCCTGGTGAAGCGCGTCTGCTCCGTGGTGTGGTGCGGACCTCAGGAGTATCCGTTCTCCTGCCCCTTGGTGTGACCACTTCCTCCTTCAACCGGCGATGCGCAGGCGGGGTAAAGGTACGCCTTGCTGTCGAAGGCGTTGCCGTTTCTGCCAACGAATCGTCAACCCCTTGCCGCCTCATATGCTTCGGTGTTGATAGCGCATTGGTTCTTGCCCCTGGTGTCACCGAACGTGCTCCTCGCTTTATAGGAGTCCCCTTAGGTGGCGTCCGCTCATCCTGTTTATGCCATGCGCCAAACCGAAAGGCCGTTGTCTGTGGCGACCGTGTTCTTCGTTGTAGAAATGCGTCGACCCCTTCCTGCCTCCGCTTTGCGCTGGACGTTGAAGAGAGATAGCGAAGGGAGCTGACATCGGGGGGTCGCCTTCGTGGGCTGTGGCCGTGCAGTGTGCGGGCGGGGAGCTCTTCGGCTATTCGAAAAACGGGTTGGATGGATTGAATGACCCAAGAGGTTTTGGGCTCGGCTGGGGTTTTGTCTTCACGGAGTCGTGGCGGGCTTTGAACAGGGCTGGGCATGTGGACAAGAACACCTCCAACCTCTTCGGGCGCGTCAGGGGTAGAACTCCGGCGCTTCTTGACAGCAGAGCGGAGGATCCAGCCATTCTCATCAAACTCGCCGTCGCTCGCCTCTACACTCGATTCTCCGTCGCAGGCGCTTTCGGTAGTACGAAAACTGTCGTTTCCACATGAATCTCGTACACTAGACTCAAACGAGGCTCTCTCACCTTCTTCCATTTTCTCTTATTTGCCCTTTATAGTGTGTCTGAAAGGGATGTTGTATGAAAGAGTACTCAAAACACATCTCAGTCGAGCTCATGCAAAGGGTGGGGTGGGTACGTGAGTGGTCCGTACAGTAAGAGAACGGAGGAGGGGTTCACAACCGCTCGGCGAATCATGCCACAATAATGTAATCGAAGGGTGTGGAAATGGGGGATTTTAAGAATCATAAAAATGCTTTTTTTCATTTTCGGGAAGAGAAGAGGAAAGTAATTATACTTCTCGTAGCCTTCCGGGGAAGAAAAATATCGTCGGATAAGAAAAAAAAATGAAAAAAGAGAGAAAATCTGATAATCCCAAACCTTTGTTTAGGTATCCATACAATGCAATGAGGCAGAATCGGCCTCGCTAAGGCCGGCTCAGGCGTGGCTGAACAGTGATTGTAGCCTAATACGCCTCAGAGAGATTTTACAGAGATGCCTATTTTCAGTCGTAGTCAGCCTCGTTGCATTGTATGGTTATCTACATTAAAAAAAAGCAACAGTGTCAAAAAAAAATACTCTTCCACGGAAGTGAATCATATTTTTTTGTGTATGTTGCGCATAGGACATAAAACGTAAAAAAAAAGCGGAGTGCCACTTCTCATAGGACCATCCATCTGCAGATGATAAACCATCAGAATTATTTATCGTTGATTCTTTTTCTCTCTCCCCCACCCAATCAATTCCAGGGATTTGCTGGAAGTGGGGCGGGTCTCGGGATGTGGACGGACGCGACAGCACCGATTAACATAGCTGCAACGAGGGCGGTCTTGGCGACAGCACGCTGCCTGGTTTTACCATGGCAGCCCCGGACACCAGCACCGACCTTCCCGAAGAGCGGGTTGTTCCCACAAGGGGGCAGCTCTGGACGGGGTGTGTTTTCTGTTGTAGATGCGTCGTCGATTGCGACCTTGCGTGCCTCGCCCTTTGCTGCCTTCTCCTGCAGCTGTGGATGCTTTGAGACGGCAGAGCCTACCTCCTCCACACTACGCACCTTTGTTAACAAATTCGCCAGTTCGTTCATTCTTTTATGACTCTTTGCGGCTTCTGGGACACGGCCTTCGTGGAGATCTCTTTCTGCCTCGCGCCTGGTGGATTCAATTTTGTGGCGAATAAACTGTGGTGCGCGGGTAAGCAAGACCAATACTTCGTGTAAAGGAAGGGTTTCGCGACCGGAGTATCCGGAGACGACTGAAGAAACGACAGAAGAGTTCGCTGCGTCTGGCACGCAGAGGCGGACGACGCCTGCAGCGCTTGCTCGAGGAACGTCGGTGGACTGCGCATCGCCGTCGCCAAAGGTGGTTGCCAGAGTGCTCATCTCTGCTGTCGTGAAGCACAGCTGCACCGCCTCGACGTCCTCCTCAATGGCGTTGTTCGCAAGGCGTGCCTCGGTGTAAGCATTGTAAGTGTCGTTGAAGCAGTCGCCGTCGCGTTCCGGCACAAAAGGCTCGGACTCAGCATAGTGCCTGCCATGCTCCTCTGTGAAGAGGCAGCTGACGTGCTTCTGGTCGCGGTGCATCTGTTGCAGGGCAAGGTTCACGCTGTTGTCGTCGGAGGGCAGCTTCAAGGTCTCCAGTGCAGCAGCAACGTCGCGTCTGGTGTGGGCGCCTTCTGAAGGGTCAGCAGCCTGTGTTATTTGAAGTGTCGGGGGGGGTTTTAGGAGAACGAGGAGGAGGAGCAGTGGGCATACCTGTTTCCCCCCGGGCCCGGACTTCCCCAGACGCCGCTCCCATGTGCGGTGGAAGAGGTCGCGTTTCGCAGTGAGGCTCTCGCAGTGCCGTGAATGCGCGGTCTTGGCCTTCATCTCTGCCTGGGCGGCCTCTTTTCTGAAGGAAACAACCTGCAAAAATGGGGTTTTTAGGTGCAAACAGATCTACAACAAACACATATCGCCCCATTATTTTTTTGCCCCAAAATAAACCGCTTTCAAAAACACCGCAAAATGACAAGAAAAACGAACCTAATCACCACCTTATAACTTGAAAGCGCAAAAGCCCAGAGAGACAGGACACATCCAAACAGAGCATACCTGATTCTGAAGATGACGGACACTCTGCGGGATGTCCGAGACCTGGTCGCTGCCGATATCGCCTATGTCCACATAGACCTCAATGGCGTCTTCGTGCTTGGGCTGCCATCCGCATTCTGCTGAGGACCCGACGTTTGTGTTGATGATGCGCAGGCCGTTCTGGTTGCCGTACGCAGAGAAGATGACCCTGGTGATCGGTCTGTCGTACTCCTCCGTCGCCCCCCCAGTCACAGTGCAGGCCAGACTCTCAAGCAGCCCCGCTGGCCCCTCCCACACCGCATCGACGTCCTTCTTCCCCGCAGGCCTCCCGTCATCACGACAGCTCAAGCACTTCCCCAAAGCAAGCCGCCGGATGGGGTACGTATCGACCTTTGATGTAACTGACTGAGAAGGTCTCCCTGCGTTGCGGATGTGCACCTGATGAGACCGCGACGCAAGCTCTCTTGCTTGCGAGCAGCGGAGGTCGAAAATACCTGATTTGAGGGATTTATAAGAAAATTTTCAAAAAATCACGCCCTTTTTTGGAATGATTTTGAAAAAGAGTGACATACCATTTTTCCCGGTAGTTTGATGCCACACCCGACGCCACCTTTTGCCTTTGTATTCTACGATATGCGCATTGCAGGTGCTTGGTGCGGTGGAGTTGAAGGCGTAGTTCAAGGAGGACTTTGCGTGGGAGCCGAAGAGGTTTTGTGCTTGGGCACGCTCTGCTTCGGAGATTTCGTGTCTGTCGAAGAACTGCACGCTTGGGAGGTGGTGCACGACGTATAGGTAATAGTTAGACTCCTCTGCAAGCGGGTTGCCGAAGAGGTCCAGTTGGGTCAGGCTTTTGAGCTGTGCAAGCTTCTGGCAGATGACCTCCATGTTGCGCAGTTGGTTATTCGCAAGGAGCAAGACCTCGAGATACCGCATCCGCTCAATGTCGCTAGGCAGGTGTTCAATACAGTTGTCAGAAAGATACAACTGTTTCAACCGTCGCAGCCCAATGGCCCCTTCATTGCTTGTGTAAGATGGTCGTACAGAGTCATCCGGAAGAAGACCGCTTACTTGAGTCAATTTATTATCATTCAACCACAGCACCTCAAGGTTCGTGAATTTTAATAGATTGGGATGCACGCTTCTCAGTCGCCTCCCGCCCATATGCAGTTCCGTCACCTGCCGTACTTTGTCCACAGGAAGACATAGGGATTTAACAGGGTCGACAGAGCCGCTTGCGGCAGCAGGTCTGTCCTTTTCGGTGCGTTCAGGACGACTTCGTGTTATCTTCGCTACCGGGCGGAGTGTGCTTGTAAACATCCGATAAAATTCGACTGCCGTTCAGCAAGAAAAAAATGTTACTAAAGTTTGGATATCCCCCTCAAACCACCCTCCGGAGTGGTTAAAGAGGGGATATTAAGAAGAGAAGGGAAGGCTCGAACCTTGGGATTGTTGGATTATTAGTCACAAATGTTCTATAGACTTACAGGGGGGTGGTGGTGTGTGGTAAAAAAAATGCAGGGTGTGTTTTGCAGACACCTAGTAAGATGATGACGGTAGAGGGGGAGAGAAGGAGGGATGAGGAAAAACAGGGAAAAAAGGGGGCTTTTTTTTGGAGAGTAAAAAAAAAAAAAAAGAAAAGTTCGTTGAAGCAGCGGAGATGCGATTGGCACCTTGTAAGGGGGTTGTTTTTCAAAAAATAGTTCTTGTTGCTCTGGGGGGGTAAAATATAGTAGGCCACAGAGCATGAGACTGGGTTCGTTTTCAATAAAAAAATAAAAAAAAAGGGGGGAATTTTGTAAGATGAATTTGTGTCTCACAGAGTCTACAAAAAGGGGTTTAAAAAAATGCACTTCATTTCCACCTCATCGTATTAACGTCAGCGATCCGAGGGCATGAGCATTTCCAGAGGTGTCGAGCATGCGGAAGGAGATCTTTTGCTTTTCAGGGTCGTCGAAGGCCCATCTCACTTGCATTGTATCGCCAGCCATCGCTTCCTTGACGTACGTCAGATTGCATGCAGTAATGCGGGGCTCGGTCTTGAGCTGCATCTCCAATGCGTCCGATATGAACGTGAAGTACTGCGATTGGTTCACGTGGCCATTCCAATCTGTGTCTGATGGGCGCATTGTAAACGAAGCCTCATGCACTTCCTCCGCATTTTTGAAATCCGCCACCCTCGCCGGCTCTGGAATACTCTGTGCAGCTGTCGCATCCAACGCGATTTTGAGTTTTTCTAAAACTTTTGCCGGAATTTTACAGCTTTTCCGGGTCTCCGCTTGGACAAAGACATAGGTCACAACGTTCGTCGCAGTGAGGGTTGGCGAGATGCTAACTTTCCCTAGCATCGTGAAGCTGCTGTTCCCCACCTTCGCAATACTCATTGTGCATTTCGAGGCGATGCCGTCGACCGATTCTCTTGGCGCATTGGAGAGATCGTCAGAGATGAAGATACGTTGCGACACAATGAACACCGGAAACCCCTCTGCCCGGGCCTCCTGTATACCAAGCCAGCCCTTATTAATCGCCGCCCACCGCGCGCTAGAGAACAGCCGAGACGCTGTCTGCGGAGGAAATGAAAACCCGCGGTAGCTCGCATGCACGTCCACCGTCGTTTCGACCCTCTCAGTTTCCATTTTTATTGTCCCGTTCTGTGTGAAGAGGAAAAATGGTAAAAAAAAAATATGAGAAAAGAGGGAGAGAGAGAGAGGAAATAATGGAAAAGAAGGAGGGGAGAGGGGAGAGGGGAGAGGGGAGGAAAAAAACTTCCGCGCTCGAATTACTCTTTTGTTTGGAGAAGGGGAGAAGGGTTTGGGGGGAGGAAAGCAAAAAAAAGAAAAGAAAATAACGCGATTTTTACCTTTTTTTATCCGCATTTTTGACAACAAAAAAAAAAATGTAACAGAAATAAAATCACGGATTCTCTCGTTGTAAAGAAAATAAAGGTCCGTAGATATGTGTATAATGAAAAGAGAAAAAAAGAACAGTTTATAAGATGAAAAATAAGCCTTTCGTGCTTAGTAATCTTATCAAAAAAAAAAACGAAGGAGAAAAAATAAACTGGTTTTGTGTCGGGTCCAAACATTTTAAAAAAAATATTTCAAATGCTGTCTATTCTACGGAATAGAAGGTATTTGAAAAAGAAACATAATAATGCAAAATCAGAGCCCTGATACAGATCTTAAAGTAAAATAAAACAGTAAATAGTGCAAAACGCCTCTGAGAAAAGCAGGCACTAAAATATAATAAAAAAAAAAGTAAATTGGCGATTCACAAAAACCCCTTTTTCGGCAATGCAAACAAGAGGGTGCGAAAAAGACCAATTTTCTTTTTATTTTTTCCTTCCCGATCTTAGAGAGACAATCATGTAATATTCCGAAGGGGGGAGAACTTTTAACGATAAGTAAAATGGGGGGGTCGTAACCGCTCCTTTTGTCTCAGTCTAGATGGAACAAAATAATTGTGAAGTTGAAAATAAAATAAAAATAAAACAAAACAATACCAATGTATAGCGCGTTGTGGAAGGGGGTAAGGGTATGTTGGGGGCATTTGACATAGTGTCTCGTGATGGAATCAGGGAGGGAGGGGGCGAGTAATAACAGATTGAGCTTGACGAAAGTTCACAAGGTGAACTTTATGAAAAAAAAAAAAATAATAATCAAAACGAAAGCTCGACACAACAAGGAATACGTGACGAAAAACACGCAAAAAAAAATAAAAATAAAAAAAACTTCGAACAAAGTAAAAAATAAACTCACAGAAAAACCACAGTGATTGGGAGAGAGCTTTGCTTTTTTTTTTTTCTTCACTGTAACCTACCGAAGCAGGTGGAGTTTTTCAAAAAAAAAAATCGTCTTCTTCTTTGGTTATCTCCATTTTCGTTGGTTTTAAAACACATTCAAGAGAATTCGGTCAAGTGGGCGGCCATGGGAAGAGAGGTGTTGGTAGAACTCAACTAAAAGGAAAAGGGAAGAAGAAGAAATGACAGACTATGCATGGCACGTACACCTTTTAAAAAAAAAAACTTGGAGTTGCAAGACACCGTCACGTCGACCATCTTTCCCTTTGAACCAACCAAAGATGGGCTGCAACACCCCTATAACATGCCTGAGGTGAGACAAATTTATAAAGGGGAAGGGCAGAGAAGGGTTGTAGTGACATCAATTTGCACAGACCACCAAAAAAGAAAAAAAAAAGGTAACGAATGGGGTTGGATGAGTTGCGTTGATGGTCGTTGCTTCAATTTTTATAAAAAAAAAGAAAGAAAAAAATAATGTAAGATTGGTGCTCCTGACGACCCCATACTGCGTACTTCTTGCGCAGTTTGTCGCGTACTTCGTTTTTTTTTTTTGGATTTCTGGGGTACCAAAGATGAATGCGATTCTCATGCAACACAAAATATCAAACACTATTGTTAGACCAATTTCATATAATTTCCAAAGAAGAGAAAAATATAAGGACGTCCAGCCAAAAAGAAAGAAAAAAGAAAAAGAAAAAGAAAAAAAAAACGGCACAACGTTTCAACACTGTTTCCATACCATTCGATGTTGTGTTCATTACCGAACACCTCTTCGGACTCAGGGACCCAACAAAAAAAAAAGTAAAATTGAAAAAAAAGGAAAAGAGGTAGGAAAAAAGGATTGAAAGAAAAACGAACAGAGTGTACTGTACGCATTGGGGGGGGTAAGGTGAGGGAGGAAAGAGACCACCAAAGATCTGCAAGCCATTTTTTTTTTAAACGTTCTACATCGCAGTAGACTTACAGAAAAATTGCAGTAATATTGGGAAGGGGTGAATTGCACAAGAACAACACAAGAATAAAAAATAACTACACACATTAGGGCACTCTTATAATGGGGGGCTGGGGCTTCAAAAAAAAAAAATAAAAAAAAAATCGGTGGAAGCGGCTCTGATGAAAAGGTGGGGTGGGGGCTTTTTTTTTGCCACGATTTTTTTTTGAGCCATGGGAAACGACGGACGAGAAGAAGCAGGCGGGGTGGGTAATAAAGGTGTGGGTGACATCAAAAAAAAAAGTGTTCGATTTGTGTAATACCATCCACATAAAAAAAGGCTGGACCTGCACAAAAAAAAGTTAGTCATAATATCAGATTATCAAAAATCTCTCAAAAAAAAACAAAATCCCAACTTTAAGTACGGCCCGTTCTCAGCCTTCATGCTTCGGTCACCTTTCTTTTATGAATGATAAATGCACTACATCTTCACCATTTGCGTTTGTTCTTTCCCACACAAAAAAAAAAAAGAAAAATAAATTGTCTGCATATTTCTGCGTCGTGTCTCGTGCCTATTTCGGGTATGGTTTCTCTTCTCCTCATACCCGCACCTTTTTTTATACATAAAATTTGAAAACTATGAAATATGCCGTTCTTTTGCACTTCACACACACTATCTAAAAAAAAAACACACACACAAGAAAATTTGTAAGATGAGTGTGCATCTCACGCACTCATCTTTTAAAAAGTCGAAGGTATTTTCTTGGTTGTTTCTGGAGTGATGATCACATTTTTCTTTTTTTTTCTTTTTCGAGAATGTAATATAAAACGGACATTGTGCAAACCTCTGGGACACAGTAGGCACTGACCAGAAAAAAAAAAAAGAACGAGGAGGTGTGTTGCATCTATGCTCAGATGCCGAATCTGACCTAGACTGTGACAAAAAAAAAAACACACGACAATACACGAACCTCCCATCCCACGGTGCTGTGGAGACAACAAAACAATATAAAAGCTCTGGAATTCTCCCAACCACTCTCAAAGAAGCGTTCTTGGGAATACAATGGCCATTGGTTTGCTTTTTTTAAAAACCCGAGAGTCCAGAGGGTTAAATAAAACAACGAATTAGAGCAATGCAGAGTGTTTTAATTTTGAAAAAAAAAAAAACAAAAAAAGCTTTTTTTTTGAAAGATCCCACCGCCACTTTCAAAAAAGAGCTCTCTAGGATATATGATGTTTGTGCAGTCCGGGGCGGGGAGCTGCAACACACAAACAAAAAAATCCACAATACACAAGACGAGATGAAGGTCGGGGTTGGGCAGGCACTCGCTTTAAAAAAAAAAACTGGGGAGGGGGTCACACTCCACTCTTTGCACTCTTTTCTTTCACTCTTTTTAAAATAAGTTTTTTTTTTTTTTTGGCACGATTTTGTTGCCCTCCTTTGGTTCGCTTTGAAAAAATCCCAAAATCCACCTTAGTTTTTTTTAAACCCTCCGATGGTTCTTCTACCGCTCAAAACAGAAGGGGAAAAGAAGCATCTGAGTAAAGACGGTGGTTACTACCTTGTATTCAATTTTTGCAAAACAAAAAAGAATGAAGGAAAGATGCTCCGGGAGGGGTCGATATTGACAGCTCGCTGACAACAGGGACTCTATGCACACACCCCCTGATATTGACAGGTCACCGACAGATCGTTGACCGACTTCCGAAAGCACCAAGCAATGATACGGTTAAAATGCACGATGAAATCCCCTTGAACGTACCATACATGCATCCCTCGCTCAAATGGGTTTTTTATGAAGTTTTTTTGTTACTGTGCACCAGAATGGTAACAGCAATTTTGATAAGCAAACAGGACTTTCTTTTGGGGGGGTTTTTTTTTGGTGTATTCAAAAAACACCGTTTTTTTTGGAGAAATCACCGCGGGACATACTGGGTGCTTTATATTTTATTGATGTTGTGTCGACAATCGCCTAAGTATCCACCTTGGTGGGTGACTGGGTTCATATACTGGGCCCAGTCACCTTCTTCTTGGTCCGTTTTTTTGGCCGAAGCCCATTCATTTTTTTTTTTCTTGAAAAAAAAATACGCACAACATGAATGAAAGGAACAATGAAAAGGAATGGGGATGAAATTTTTTTGTGAAAACACACAATGCACAGAACACTGTTCTTTAAGGACTTTTGGATCAAAAAAAAGAAAAGGCCTACCTCTTATACAACCCGCTTGATATGATCACAAAAGAAAAGCGAATAACAGTATTGCTTCTAGTGGAATTCACCTATAGGATCCAAAAGAAGAAAAAAAAAAAACTACTAGCAAGCAAGACGTACGCAGAAAAAAAGAGAGGACTGACGTCCAAAAAAGGGGGAAAACAAAAAAAAAAAAAAAGGATTTGGTAAGATGGAACCAAATCAATATGAAACGCCTAAAGATAAAAATTGTAAGAGATGAATATGCTTCGCATGCACACACATCAAACGAAGAAAAGAACGAGAAGAAAAAAAAGGAAGGAAAAATAAAAGAAAGTCAGATAGATGCACCATTATGCACATTTATCTAAAAAAAAAAAAAAAGCAACTTTTGGGGATGTAATAATTCTTTTACAATAAAAGACACGCCACTCTAAACACAGAATAAAATTATGGAAAAATGGGGGGAAAAAAAACGGGAGCGGGAGAGCGAAAAAAAGGGGATATTTTCTTCTTTGTTGTATCCGTCTAATCACACCTCAAGAAAATCTGAAGACAAAGATTTCCTGTACAACAAAAAGTCGCCCGGAAAGGCTGAAATTTAAAAGGTTTGATATTTAGATCATCCTCTCCCCTATTTTATGTTTTTCCCCTGTGTATAGACAATAGAATTGACTAATAAAAGGTTCTGGACTACCCAATTTTTTTCTTTTTTTTCCAATACAATTTTTTTTTTTGGGGGAAGTTTTTTTTTTTTTTTTTTGTTTGATCCGTTTTTTGATCCGTTTTCTTTGATCATGGTAATTCTAACCCGATTGATAACCGCGGAGCAGTTTTGCCCCGGGAACAAAACCGGTCAGAATAGGGTGGGTTTTTTTTCTTTTTGAGTCGCTCCCAAAAGAATATGCAGGAACACTGTAGTACCCCCTTCACTTCATGTACATAATGTACTGTTGTGTTTTTTTTTTTTTTGAAATCACACCCCATTTCACCTAGCGGGGGAATGTCAAGGCTAACTGTGTTCTGCTGTCATTGAGAGGATAAAATTTTGAGAGGAAGAATGGGGCTAATGTAGTGCAATTAAAGACACCGCAAATAAAATGAATAAAAATAGCTATTTATTCGTCTGAGGAAATATTCACTTTTCCTCACACGAGTGTACCTTTCAGAAACGAGTGGCATTTTACCCCACGAGCGAAGCGAGTGGGGTAATAGACTTTATCTCACGAGCGAAGCGAGTGGGATAAAGTCAGCCACGAGTTTCTGAAAGGGCACGAGTGGAGGGAAAGTGAATATTTCACCAGAATATAATAGTTTTCTCAACTGAAGGAAAAGTAGCTCTAAGCAAACCCCGTGGAAGAAGTGTGGGGTGAATATGCAGAAAAAAAAGACGATTTTTTGGTGGGAATATTTTTCACAGAAAATCGAATTTTCACTATTAAGATTGGCTCTGCTCGACACCCAGTAAGGCTACTATGGGCCCCATGGGACATTTTGGCCCGAATACCAGGCCGTATTTTCAAAAGATTGATAATCCCAGTATATGGTATAGCCCTGTGGTACCAAATTTTTGGCCGAAAAAATGGACCAAAAAATGGTCATGTTGGTCACGGTGACAAAATGTGAAGCAGAGATATCAAAATGACCCACTCTCCCACCCAATTTTTTTTTCGACCCCCCCCTCTACTTTTCCTCACACCAAAAAAAGCCTCACACATAGGCTTTTTTCTACACAAACCCCAGCCAAAAATTATTGCTACTTTTCCAAATTGCGTGAGGAAAAGTGGCTATGTGTGAGGAAAAGTGAATTTATCCTCACACTTCTTCCACGGGGTTTGCTCAGAGCTACTTTTCCTCAGTTGAGAAAAAAACTAAAGAAAAATTGAAAGATGATTGTGCCCCCCCTCTGCGCGTACATCTATACCAAAGGAGAGGGTGGAAGCGGCAAAACAAACAATGCTGGTGTGAGTGGAGGTGGGGGTGATACTGAACACACCGCACCCCCAATTGTTCTTCTTTTTTTTTTTTTTTTTTGCGTAAAAAAAAACAAAAACAAAAACAAAAAAAAGACACCGAGATGTGCTTTGCTTCTCTCATGAATACGTTTTTCATCCCCGAAGGACAACCCTTGGGGGGGTTTTTTTTTTGCATTTTTTTTTAAATTGGGGGAGTGGG
The DNA here is from genome assembly GCA_964035575.1 of Rhynchopus sp. YZ270_cl-10. Lineage (NCBI taxonomy): Eukaryota > Euglenozoa > Diplonemea > Diplonemida > Diplonemidae > Rhynchopus > Rhynchopus sp. YZ270_cl-10. Next base: position 939,104 of record OZ037906.1, on the reverse strand, counting down.
GAAAAAAAAGGAATTTGAAAAAAAAAGTGTGTGGAGGGATAATGAAAACCCAAATTGATTTTTTTTTTTTTTGATTTTTTTTTTCTTCTTGCTGATACTCACGAAAACACAACGCTGGACACCCACACCCCCCACTCCGCCTATCCATTCTTGCGGGTATAGGGTGGGACCAAGCGGGAAGAGTCAAAATGAAAAAAAAAAAAAAAAAGAACGGAGAAAAAAAAAAAAAAGAGTCATTCCACACTTCCCCCCCACTTCAAAATACAGCTGTTGAGTTAGCCTTGAAAGTGTCACCGCCCTCCCCTTTTTTTGAGATCCTGGGTGTGACATCGTACGTATAAAAAATAAAAGTCCCCCCCGGCACATGCCCCCCACTGGTTTTATCCCGTTTTTTGTTCCCCGTTTTTAATGCTGGATCTCAGTGTAGCCTACGCTCTTCTTCTTGAGAAGCTTCACCTCACACCAGATTGCGGCGAGAGTGAAGATTCCGAGGGATCCAAAGATGACCACGTACCAGGGGGTGCGAGACACGTTCTCTGTGGTGGCAAGGGACTCAACTCCGTACAGGCACTGCACGGTGGCGAAGATAACGAGGAAGTACCCGAGAAGCTTGTGGGAGTAGGAAAAGATCCATCTCTTCGGGTCGTTGGGGTCTCTCGCGAAGATGTACATGAGGATTCCAATGGCAGGGTTGGTCGACATCGCGATGACAACAATGATGTACATGATCGATCCGTGCCCCTTGAACCCAGTGCCCAGGTTCCAGCTTTTTGCCATGGCGATGCTCACAATGGTGAACGCAACGGCACACATCATCAGCACAATGTGCCCGTAGAACTGGTTGATCCCCATCCCAAAGACACCCTTTCCGTATCTCTTCAGGAATGCACCAAGGGGCACCAGGAAGATCCACGCGGCAATCATGATGGATCCGTGCACCATCTTCTTGGTCTTGTTGCTGTTGACAGTGGCAGACCCAGAGACCAGGTTGATCGTCTGCATGCCGTTCACGTTGTGCTTGGCAGGGAGGACATTCGGGGAACGTGCGTAGTTGAAGTGTGTTCCGTCCAGAACGAGCGGGTGTCCCTGGCCGTCCACAACCTTGCGGGCAAATCTGAAGACAGCAGCACCGTTGGCAGTCTCCATGGAGGAGTTGATAAGGGGCTCGTCGTTCTTGACGAGGATCGGGTTGGAAGTGTAGGAGTTGATGTCGTACGTCTGGATCACAAACTTGCCCTCGAGGTTGTTCGCGATGACACCGGTGGCTCCACCCATGGACCCCTCGGTGCCAGCAACAGACAGACCGATCCAGCCCTGCACGCCTGTGGTGCTCACCAATGCGAAGGCAACCTCCTCGCTGTCGGCTCCGATCCTCCAGTGCATGGAGATGCCCGCGTCACTGTCCAGGTCGACCGTGCACTCGTACGTTGTGGTGCCTGCGGTGTTGACGAGGATCGTGGAGGGTGTGCATCCCCCATCTGCAGGTGTCGGTGCAGGGGTAGACACAGGTGCAGGTGAAGGGGCCTGGGATGGCGACCACGGCTGCGCAACAGCAGAGAGCAGGATGCTGAACGCCTTTGCATTACTGTGGATCTCAATAGGGAAGTTCGGGGAGATGGCGAAGTTGAGGTTCGTGGCGCTGTCCGCCTGAAGGTCCATCCCACCAGCGTTGGTCATCATTCTCGAGAAGCGCAGCGTCGCAACGCCGTCAGCAAACGAGACCGAGGAGTTGATGAGCTCCTGTGTTGTCGAGGGCACAACGACAGCACCCCCCGAGTATGGGTTGTTGACTTCGTACGTACCCACCTCGAATTCGGTGTTGTTGTCGTATCCGATGGGTCCCCATGCAGGCCACATCTGGCCAGCGTCCTTTGCCACAGTCAGACCAATCCATCCTAACTTCTCGATGGGCGAGGTGATGGCAAGCGACACTGCGCCGGTGTTCCTCTCCATCCTCCAGTGCACGAACACGCCTGTGTCAACGGTCTGGGTGCACTCGTATGTTGTGCTGTCGGCGCTGCTCAGCGCGAGGGTGGAAGGTGTGCAGTACACAACGTCGCGGGCGTATGCACCAAGGGTCACATTGAACTGGTGAGCGTCGGATGACGAGTGCTCCTCAATCTCTGTCTGGTAGGGCCCCATGGCGAAGTTGAGCATGGTCGCTGCGTCGGCAAGGTAGTCCTCTCCACCTGCACCCGAGAGCGCACGTGCAAACTTCAGGGTCGCAACGCCGTTCTCCTGACTGTAGCTGGAGTTGAGGAGTGTCTCGGTGGTGCTCGGTGTCAGGGGGTAGTTCCCGTCCGGCTGGATGATGTCGTACGTCTGGACGGTGCCTGTCGACACGCCAATGACACCCTTCGAAGGTCCCATCTTCTCGATCTCTTCGGCAACAACCAGCCCAGTCCACCCCTTGATGGGCGAGGTCACAGCAACAGAGACGTGGCCCAGCACTCTGTCAAGCCTCCAGAACATGGTGACGCCGTCCATGATGTTCTGCGTGCACTCGTACTCGGTGGTGTCATCCACAAGGAACACAGTGCTCTGGCACAGTGGGGCAGGGTTTTGGTTGAAGAGAACCTGGAAGGTGGCGGCGAAGGTGTGTCCCCTGATCGGGTAACTCGCACTGGCAGCAATGTTGATGTTCGTCGGCACAGAGACGTCGATGTCAATACCCCCAGAGCCCTTGAGTGCGCGCTCGTAGCGGAGCACCGCCATACCGCCCTCGTAGGAGAAGCTGGACGAGATGAGCTTCTGCTCAGGGTCCGGCACAGCCACGTTCGACAGGTTCGACTGGAAGGGGGAGGACACGTTGTACGTGCCGGCAGAGCAGTCCTGTCCAGGCGTGGTGCAGATACCGATCACACCTCTGGCACCTTCCATGTGTCCCCTGTCGGTCGCAAGGGTCATTCCCAGCCAGCCAGGCTCCATCACCTCCGAGGTAAGAGCAAGGGAGACTGTCGAGCCGCTCAGCCTCCAGTGAGTCCATACGCCGGGCTTGACAAGCTGCTTGCAGGCGTAGAGTGTGCCGGACAGGTCGCTCAGCTGCGAAGGAATGCAGACCGGGGCAGGGACGGAGCGCAGGTTCACTGTGATCTGATGGGCGTACAGGTGGTAGTTGCCAACGGGCGCCGTTCCGAACGCAACGTTGAAGTACGTCGGTTGGGTGAGGTCCAGAGGCTTAAGTCCATCACCGGTAAGCTTCCTCGCAAAACGGAAGCTGACGGTGCCACCCCAGTTCACGGTTGCCGAAGAGTTGATAAACTGCATGGTGGGCTCGGGGGTGACAGGGTCGGCACCGCTGCCGTCCGGCTGCACAACACTGTAGCCCTCAACTGTCGAGGTGTAGCTGCCGTCCTCGGCCTGGGTGAAGTTTGCGAGCGCGCCTGCAGCAGGTCCCATCTTGTCAACGTCCTCAGCAACCGTCACACCGATCCACCCTGTGGCCTTTGCGGCAGCACTGCCTGTAACGAACACCATCACGGACAGGTTCTGGCTCGCCTCGTCAAGACGGTAGTGGAACGTCACGTTCTCGTTCAGCGTCTGCATGCACAGGTACGGCAGACCGTTCTCTGCAACCTGCGTCGAAGGCACGCACTGTGCAGGCTCGTAGGTGGTGGCAGTCAGGGCCGGCAAGGCTGCTGCCAACAGCAGCGCTGTCATCTTCATTATTAAGTTTTTGAAGGGGAAAACACTAAAGGGTGTGTTTATTTGTTACCTGGGGTGTGTTGTGGGTCTAAGATAACAGATTTAAAGCATGGTTCTTTTAAATCATGATTGAAAGCGCCGAAAAATGGCATCGAGTGCTGTGTCTTGAGGACTAGGTTAAGGAACTGAACAAGCCCAGAAAAGCAAATAAAGCTTCAACAGAGCAGGGGCCATCTTTTTCTCTTTATTTCAGAGAGGAAGCCCGGCAGACTTTCGCGGAAATATGATTTTTGTAAACTCTGCCAGCCTTTGGAACGGTCAGCCAGGTATTTGGATGAAAAACACAGTAATTACGCACACCAGCACACAAGGTGCCGACTCAGTTCGGAGGTGACAGAGTGGTTGTGTTTGATTTTTCATCATACGGTCACTAATAATATTGCGCAGCTGAGAACCTGACTCAGGCATATCGAGCCTGGCAAGAGGGTTGCGAGCTTTTGAGAACCACACACCAAAGAAAATCAAGAGAAAGCGGACTAAAGATACGCACATCCTTCCCCCCCCACTTTTTTTCTCCAAAACCCTCGCCAACAAGCGAGACCAAATCCACAACCTTTTTTTGCTGAAAACTTGGTGTTAGTGTAGACACCTCTCTTATTACATGCATTTGAGCACCTGATCTGCATCTACTAACAAATCGACTGTGTACTTCTGAATGGAGTTGTGGATGTTTGTGAGGCCTGACGCTGCGAGCGAGCCGTCAGCAAGGTGGAAGGCGGCGTCATGCTCGACGAGACGCATGCCGAGAAGGGTGTGCCAGGCTGAGAGGGTGGGGCGGATCTCGGGGGGAGCTGTGACGATGTCGAGCTGCAGGTTTGCGTACATCTGCTGCTGAACGAAGGCGCCAGTGAAGACATCGACGTCGACACTGGCTTCATGCTGCCAGTAATCCTCCACACTCACCCCAAGCTCGGCCTGGTGTAGCACCACCTTCCGTGAAGTCTCGCAAAACGCAAACCCTTTTGCCGCAAATCGCCTATTCAACAACACCCCTGTCCATTTCCCCGGGAAGACAAACAGATTAGCATACACCATCGGCATCCTCACAAGGTATTTCAAAGCCTCCCCGAGGTACGACCCATTGTTGTACCACCGTGAGGAGGATTCGAGCAGGGTGCTGTGCATCCGCTCTGCGTAGTTCGCGCACAGCATGCGGCAGAGGTCGGAATTTTTTTGAGGAAACTGTGTGAACACTGTCGGATTTGCAGACTCTGTCAGATCTACACTGTGTCTGAAATTGTATACCTTCACTAATAGCTCTGATGCCGCAACTTTGCACAGCATTGCGCGGATGTCCAACGGAAGACCTTCAGTCGAATCCGCTACAGCACGGTTAATCATCGACAACAATGCCATCAATTCTGCAACATACCCGACAAGCTGTATTTGTACCGCAGGTTGCAATGCAACGCTCCGATGCAAAGAGGTTAAATACAATAGGTGCTGCTTGGCTTCCCCTGCACAGAACGACGCTGTCGCAAGCAACGACCGAATCGCAGTGCCCTCCTGCCTTTTAAACGACCCAGCCACCACCGCAGTCTCCTCCAGATGGATCTGCGTCATTCCATTCACAGAGCGCATCTCCTGCACAGCGCCTTCCAACTGCCCTCCCCACTCCTCGCCATCATACACCCCGGTTACCCAGAGGGGTGATGTTCCGGAGAATGCGGCAGGAACACTTTGTTTCGGAGAATTCTTCCCTGTGGAGACCGTAACAGCTCCATCGGAGGAGGTGGAGAAGAGCGTTTTTGGGTCAAAACCAGGTTCGGATGTTGCAACCCTACCGTCCGGGTGGGTGACATCGGAGTGTTCGTGGTATGCAATGCTTGAGATGGTGTGAATCGCGTCGAGGTGGCGGTTTCCTGCAGTACGGAACGCATGCGACATCTGTCCCAAAGAGGAGTTTGGTAGTGCCATTTCCTTCAGAACTGCCGCATCGTCGGCGTCGTGAAGACGCTGTCTCGTGTGCTTCTCTGCAGCAAACAACTGCGTCGCCGCCTCTCTCCCAAACCGGACCTCCCCTTCGCTGTTGAAGTGATGCGACATACGCTCCCTCGCAAGAAACGTCGACCGCAGGCCCAGCGAAGAAAGCTTCGTGGTGTTCGCCATATTTTTAAAAATCCCCGGTTTGCGGGTTTACGGGTTTGCCCCTCTGTAATATAATACCCTTTTTTGGAGGAAAAGGGAGAAAAGGTCTATTAGCAACCTTAATTTTTTGTGAAATTGTGCGGATTTTGGAGTCAGGGAATGTTGTGGGGATGTCTTTTTTTCGATATTTCTAATTTTTTGTAAATGAAAAAAATGAATTTGCAAGAGAATGTTTAAAAAAAGGTTGAAAAAAAAAAAACTCAAAAGAAGAATCACGCAGATTCTGTGATAGGAGACGCGGCTTCGCTCTGTTCTTCTTCGTGAAAGAGCATGCTGTGGTGTATTGTATTTTGCACCTCCACGTGAAAGGCGTTTATCAATGCATCGTACACCAAACCACCTGCGGAAATCTCCTTCATGGTGTGTGTCCCTTCAGAATACATCTGACCGCCGTACTGCCAATTCCATCGTGCTCCAGAGTACTGTGGTAGCAACCTAGCTGCGTCATGTGCACTTGCATGAAGCTTTCCTGTTTTCGCACAGTACGACGAATTTTTCCCCTTCACAACAACACCACACTGACTGCACGGCAGATTCAACTCGTGGCTCAAACCGGTTGCAACACAAAACCCTTCTCTTCCTATTATATGCGTATCGCACGCTTTGCAGTATACCCCACGCTCTGTTGGCCCTGAAGCGCAGCCGCGGGCTCGAAGATATCGTTTGGTTCCTCGTCTCCATCGGTCGTACTCTACGTTGAGGAGACGGTCGCTGCGGTCGGAGATTAGTGTGCGATTTTTTGCTTCCAGATATCCTAGACCAAGGGAAAGGATGTGGGAAGTGGCGTCACAGCGGGTGGCGGCCTCAGAGGAGGTAATCTCTCGTCGGTAATATCGCTCTGCGTCGGTGATGCTTATCATTCCTTGACGTACAGCGCAGGCAATGTCACGGAGATCTTCGGCACGTTGTTTTTGTAGTAGAGTGTGGGTCATGACCTTCCCGATGTTGCGTTCCCACCGCCTCCGTCGCTTCGGCGGTGAAGCCTCCTCAGACGCAACCAACGTCAAGGCAGCGCACTCCCTCGGATAGTGTGCCTGTACAGTATTCCTCAAAAACCTTCGGAGGCAAATCTCTGCATCGCATAAAACCTTTCGTGCAGCGCTTTCTTCATCATACAATGCGGAGAGTTGCATGGGAAGGGAGGAGGAGGATGAGGAAGAAGAAGAAGAAGAAGAAGGGAAGAGAGGCCGAACGGAGTGTGTAAATAATGGCGTGTTCCCCCCCGGTGCTGTGGGTGTCGGATGGCATGAAAAAAAAGAGGGCTTCCGACTGACCGACGTAAGATGCCAGTCCCAGATGAAAGTATACTTCTCCGGTCAAAAAAATAGGATCGGGTAAGGCTCATCAAAACAAGGTAAGTAAAGTTGTTTTTCGTTGATCGCAATCCCTTGAAAGCGGTATAAACCGATAACAAAAGAGAACAAAATAATAGATGAACCTAAGCCTCTCGTGCTTAGGCTCATCGGTCACCACGCGAATACAACAAAAGAGGTAAAACTCCAGGCTGGTTTAAAACGCCTGTTTCACACTGACACACTACACGAAAAAGGTTGCAATGACCTTTTTTGTTGAGCAATAGACAGGAGTGTTTCTTGCCACTGCTTTTTTTGAAAAGGGGGTTTTTATTGCCACACGCTATTTACCACAGTAACGCGTTTCTAATTTTTTTTTCCATTCCCTATGCCAGCATCATTAACACTATATTAAGGAACAGCAACCGCACCCGAACATAAACCCAGCCTGCCATCTCTGCAGTCTAGCATGTTGATTACAGCTGCGCAACAGCAGAGAGTACGATGCTGAACGGCTTTTGCAGATCGTGGAACGCAATAGGGAAGTTCGGGGAGATGGCGAAGTTGAGCCACGTGGGTCTGTCCGGCTTAAGGTTCAACCCACCAGTGTTGGTCATCATTCTCGAGTAACGCAGCGTCGCAACGCCGTCAGCAAACGAGACCGAGGAGTTGATGAGCTCCTGTGTTGTCGAGGGCACAACGATGGGATCCGTTCCATATGGGTTGTTCACGTTGTACGTACCCACATCGAAGGCGGTGTTATTGTCGTACCCGATGGGCCCCTCTGCAGGATACATCTTGCCAGCTTTCTTTGCCACAGTCAGACCAATCCATCCTAACTTCTCGATGGGCGAGGTGATGGCAAGCGACACTGCGCCGGTGTTCCTCTCCATCCTCCAGTGCACGAACACTCCCGTGACAACGGTCTGGTTGCACTCATATGTTGTACTGTCATTGCCACCCAACGCGAGGGTAGAAGGTGTGCAGTGCACGGCAGTCAGAACCGGCAAGGCTGCTGCCAACAGCAGCGCTGTCATCTTCATCATTAAGTTTTTTGAAGGGGAAAACACTAAAGGGTGTGTTCCTTTGCCTGTGGTGTTGCAACAGATTTAAAGTTGTTGATTGGCGGTGGAGATAGGGGAGAGTTTAAAAGGGAATAATTTCGGGGGTCTTTTTTTTTTTTTTTGGTTTTGATGGTGCAAAAAACATAATCCTGTCCATCTGTTTATCGTGATACTTTACTCTTGGCGCTTTTTTCCATTTTTTTTCCCCATGACATTTTGAATTTTTCTTCTTCTCTTTTTCCACAAAAATAAAAAAATAAAAAGAAAAGTTGATGAACCTAACCCTCTCGGTCACCTTTTTTAAACCAACTTCGTTCGTTTTTTTATTGACGGTTTCGTTCTCTTTTTTTCGAAATTTTTGGGTATCCTTTTTACCCCTATTTTTTGCCCCTTTTTGCGAAACGAAAAAAAACAAAACAAAACTCCAAAGATGAATGACCCACACATCCTAAAAGGGGGGGAAAGGGGGGTCTGACCAACATTGACCAACCTATTGATGATTCCTTTTTATTGCATTGACATTCCACTAATGTCAAAAGGTCACACACTAACCCTGCAAGGATAGATTATTAATGTCTTATCTGACAAAGACCTCTTCTTCTCTCTTTACTTACGCTTGGCTGCTTTTTTGGCCGGTTTTTTGGCAGATTTCTTGGCGGATTTTTTGGTAGGGGGTTTTGAAGCGCTTTGTGCTACTGGGGCGTCGTCGTCACTTGAGCCTTCGTCGCTTGAGTCGCTGGAGCCTTCGTCTACGCTCATGGCCTCCGCCTGGGGCTTGCCTTTGTTGCCTTTGTTGTCTTCTTCCTCTTCCTCGCTGCTGGCACCTTCCACAACCACCTCAACTTCCTCGGAGGAGTCTGAGTCGGAATCAGAGTCGGAATCGGAATCGGAGTCCGAGTCAGACCCCTTCTGCTTCGCAAGAAGCTTCTCCTTCTTGGCGCGGGCGCGCACCCCACCACGGGTCTTCTTCTTGTTCTTCTTCTTGGAGGAGGGGATCTTTTCGAAGCAGGCAACAAAGAAGCCGTTCGTGCCGTCGTCCTTCGGGGAGCATCTGTGTGGTGATCGTTATTTTTTCTAGGACAAAAACTGATTTGGGAATAAAAAGAAGAAAAGAATCAGTAATTGCTATCGGGGGGGGAAAAAATGGGATGTGTTGTACCTGATGCAGTTCTGTGAATCCTGGAAAATCGGGAGGGCGCGGGTCTTCCACGTGTCTGGCATGATGTCTGCGAGGGCCCATTTGCCTGTAACATCTTCGGTTGAGAGGACCTCCTGCACGACCTGTTCGTTCTCCTCCTTGTTGATGGAGCATGTGGAGTAGACGATACGACGCACACTGGGGAACGTCATGCCATGCAAGATCATGCTCACCTGGAAGTCGTGAAGCGACTTCAGACGCTTTGCCTCGTCCTCCTCAGACTTCTTCTGTGTGTGCTCAATTCTGTCCACGATACCAGACCCACTGCACGACGGGTCCAGAAGCAGCCCCTCCACGGAAGGGTACTCCTCCGGGAAGATGTCCAGGAAGTTCTTGTTCACAACCGTCACCTTCTCGTCCGCCTTCAGCTCCGCAAGGCGTGTTCTCAAGACCTCTGCCCGCTCGTCGTCCTTCTCGATGGCAACGATTGGACGTCTGCCACGTGAGATCTGCGCTAAAAGGGAGGTTTTGTTACCAGGCGCTGCGGTGCAGTCCATGACGGGGCCCATGATGGTGGTGCCGGCAGTGGCCTTCTGCTTGACGTTGTCTCTGTCCAGAACGGAACGCATCTCGATGCAGTGAAGCAGGACGTACGGCGGCAGGCACGACGCCTTATCCTGGATGACCGCCTTGTGGAGGCGCAGAATCTCATGCTTGATGAGATAGAACTTTGCGGACGGCGGGAACACCAGCAGCGACGTCAGCATGGGGTCTCTGTAGAACACCTTTCTGTCCTGCTCGTCTTCGTCCTCTTCCTCCTCTTCGGGCTCGGCTTTGCGGTTCTTTTTGCCGCCCTTCCCTTTTTGCGCTTTCTTTGGTGGCTCTTCCTCTTCTGCAGCAGGTGCCTTTCTCTTCCTACCTCCGACACGTGGACGGGAAGCTTCGATGAGGAGCTCTGGGTCTGGGGAGTCGAGCATCTTCCAGCCGTCAGCGGCAAATGCTTTGATGGCTTCGTTGGGATCGCCGAGGAGTGTGTTGATGCGAAGGTAGATGGGAATGCGTGGTGGGGCAGACTTCGCAATCAGCTGGCTCACATCGGTCAGCTTCTGCTTCTTCATCATTTCCCCCAAAATGCGTTTAAAATGCGGCAACTGCTTCTTCACAGCATACCCAGCTCCGGTACGCGTATCTCCTTTCAAACCCGACCCAAAAAGTGTGTCATAAACCATCGCCCTCGCCAGACACGGCCAAAACGATTTATTTGCGTCGTAAAACCCGCTCATACGCAGCACCTCATCAAGAAGCTTCGTATGCTTGCTTGCCTCCGCGGCCACAGCGTATGTGGCACGCTTCTTCTGCACCTCCTTCTGCAGGCAAAGGTGCTTCAGCTTTCCCTTCCCGTCAAGCGAGCCCTGCATGGCCCGAGCGGCCTGCATATAGACGTCCATTGTTGTGTATTGTTTTCCCTAAAAAAAGGGAGATTAAGAAAGGGAAAGTATGCTACAATGTAGATGGTTGGTCGGTAGAGAAAAAAGGGAGAGGGGTAAGGTTCTTTTAATGCAGGAGGAGGGAGAGGGGGTAAAAAGAAAAGCTTGTAAGATGATCCTAAGCCGGTAAGTGCTTAGTCTGATTAGATTATTCTTTGGTTTATTCATCAGTCACCTGCTTAGTCACCTTAAAAAAAGGGAACAGTCGAAAGGTGCAAACGCCTCACCGTTCATCAGCGGGACGCAGGTGCTGGTTTATTGAAATACAAAGAACTACGGTACACTCTGCAGAGTGTACCGTGGTGTGTGCCCAAGAACACCGGAGGGTGGGACATAAATCATGCTGTTCCCGCTTCCACACTACACCCGAATGGAAATTGATTGAGGAGGATATGCAGGAGCAGCCACCCCGCGTTAGTTGTCGCAGAGAAGCGTTACACTATCCCTAGACAGCCATTCTTTAACCTTTAGTAATTGGTCCTAAAGAAGAATAGTTTTCTCAACAAAAAAAAAAAAGCTGGAAATAAAAAAGAAATGAAACCGCCCAGGAATGGGTATTCCCATCAAAGAAAATAGAAGAAAAACCATACCATTTTTTGATGCTCATGAATAACGTATATTTGGGACCGTCCGTAAACCCACCCCCCTAAAAGGTAACCTTTTGAATTTTTTTCACATTAGATAACTTCCACTCGGACTTTTTGCTCGATTTTTGCTCCTTTGAACTCAGAATAACGTTTCTGAGGTCACAGGAGCAAAAATCGAGCAAAAAGTCCGAGTGGAAGATAGATGAATTAACGTCGAGAGGTAAAAAAGTGCCCTTTGAATTGGGTTTTGTGTGGGTTTCATTTTTGTAGAAAAACACAAAAAAAAAGGTTAACAACATCATAATTTACCCTCCTTTGCGGCAAATATGCCCCAAAAATGGTTTTTGGGTCTATTTCCACCTGTTTTTGACATTTTTGGCACTTTTTCTGGCGGTTTTTTGGTAAACTTGGGTAAAAAAACAGGTTTACCCACAAAACCCACACAAAACCCAATTCAAAGGGCACTTGTTTACCACTCGACGTTAATTCATCTATCTTCCACTCGGACTTTTTGCTCGATTTTTGCTCCTGTGACCTCAGAAACGTTATTCTGAGTTCAAAGGAGCAAAAATCGAGCAAAAAGTCCGAGTGGAAGTTATCTCATTTACACAAAAGTACAAAAGGTTACCTTTTAGGGGGGTGGGTTTACGGACTGTGCCATTTCATAACGAAGGAATAGCGAAATAGCGGAGGTTCACGAGCATCATTTTTCTTATCTTTTTTTTTTCATCTCCCCTCATCTTTTGCGGAAGCAAAAGAAAAAAGGAGAACTGAACCCTTTTTCCATTCTTGTTATCCCCCCCACCCTACTCCCCCCCTTTCCCCTTTCCCCTTAAAAGGAACGTAGATCTTGCACAACGTGGCAACCACATTTATTCCAACAATTTATCCAAAAAAAAAGCGGGGTTTTATTGAAAACTTCTTAGAGCTACAGAGCTCCACCATATTTATTTTTTTTTCTCTCTTTTTCATGGCGCCGCTGGTTGCACAACAGCCCCACCCCCGCTGGGACCCGCAGTTTTCCCTCCTTTCATCAAATTCCTTGATCCTGCGAGCGAACGGAGCCGTCTGAGTTTGTTCCCACTGGTGTTCAGGTCATTCGCTGTCGAGGCCCGGGAGATGGGGAGGGATCCTGGCAGACTCCCTGTTGGGAGGGAACTTTGCCGGGAGGGACGTCTGCTGTTTGGGAGGATAACTGGGACACGTTCTTCCCCGGTGGAGGTGATGCGAGAGGCGGTAATGCGAGGGCAAGAGCCTAGACCGACCTCACCAAAGCGAGCAATGCCCAGCACCACCTCCTCGACCCCACTCTGAAAGCTCACCGGAACGCCCGCCTCAACGATAACCTCGCTGTCTATCGCACTGCACGCCGCGTTTAACTCACCCATTCTGCTTGCCAGCTCCCTTTGCACACCAAGCACCGCAATGGGGTGTTCCCGTAGCACCTCTCTGTACAGCCCACGAACTGACATAACCGTGGACAGGCTCTTTGCCACCCCTTCTCTTTGTCCCTTCAACAACGCCAGTTTGCTTTCCTTCATATTACGACACTCTGAGAGAAGCTTTTCTTTTTGTTCGTTTATTGCTTCAAGGAGATGCGTTTTTAGTGAGTCAAACTCTTGGTCAATAATGTGCAATGAAGCGTCATGTGCAGGTTGTAGCGCTGCAATGACACTTTGCACTTCAAAGGTGATATGCCTGAGTTTGTCCCGTTTAACATCTACCTTATGTAATTGATGTGAGGTGCGTTCCACTGCAGACTTTGCTGCAGAGTCTAAGGGAACTACGATGTGCGCATCACCGTTGTGCTCTGCTTCGATGCAACCTTCACAGACTTTTAGGGTGCATGAGTTGCAGAACGAAAGGAGTGGCATATGATGCATGAGGCACGACTCTACAGGGTATGGTCGTTCTGCGAGAGGGATGGGGGCATGCTTCCGCATCACCTTCGGTGCATGGATTGTTGCGAAACATTCCCCGCAAAGTGACGTCGTACATATCCCACACCACGAGACACATGGCGCCTCTTCGCATTCCTCACAAAGAGGCAGGGTGGTGCTGTACGTAGTGTTCTGCAGTTCGTGCATCAATTCGGTATGAAGTGTAAGAGGGTTCGCCGTATCCTCAATCGGAACCAACGGGCAGTTGTGCACACAAGGGATTGCTTTGACCAGCATGTTTCCGATATTTGTTTCGCAAGAGTCGTCCCGCAGCTCGTCTACACATTGTTTGCACATCGCATGGCCGCATGGAAGCAATACCGGAACCTGTGGAGATGCTGCTTCAGCCTCATAATGCTGCTTACACCTCGCGCAGGTGGGGTGCTTTCTTTTGATTCCTTGCATTATTTTTTTTTTGATGAAATCTGTAGTGTGAGGGGGGATGGAGGAGGAAGGGGGGAGGAGGAGGAGGAGGGTGAGGAGGGGGGGAAATAATGTAGATGAAAAAAAAGGGGGGCGGTTCGTTGTGTTAGTACCATCAAGTACGCCGTTTTTTGTATTCCCAGTTTGTAATTTGACAGTCGCCTCCGAGGGGGGGTTCTGTACAAAAAAATAAATAAATAAAGTTTCCCGAAGGTTGTGCAGATCGTCGTTGGATGAATTGTTTCTTCCCAGGAATTTGGAGGGGTACATCCGAGAGTTTTTGGTTGTTTGGATTGGACCAGATTATCCTTGGATCTGAACAGTGCTTTTCCCTGTGACGTGTGCGGTGGGTGGTTGCCATGAGTCCGGTCGGAAGGGGCTTGACGCAACCTGCCACGCATCGTCTATGAAGACGGCGACCCGGTCCTTCATGCCAATGCGGCGGCCCTGCAGAAGCGAGAAGTCGTGGTTCACAGGTATGCTCTCCAGCTTGAAGTGCAAAAAGTCCGTCACCAGCATACGCGCCTCCATTGGCACCTGTTTGCCATGAGTGTTTGTTTCTTTTTTTGATATTCTGTTCTTCATTTTATACCCACGATATCACTCATGGCTTTTGTCAAAACATTGCGGCAAAAATACACAACGCCGACGAGAAAATTTCAATAAAAAAACGCAACACTACTGCCAGCTTTTCAACATCCAAATAGACATACCGTATCGTCATGCAAGGTCTCCATCATCATCGCCAGCCGTGTTGCTTGGAAGCGTCCGTAGTCTACATCAACTGGACACGCGCGTGCAAGGAGGTAGAGAAGGGTGAAGTCGGGCTTGATGTTGTGCCGCTGCATGCTGAGCAAGACGTTGTCGATGGTCTCTATCTGCGTGCTCTGGGTCGGCTTTTGAGGTATCAGCCTGTCAAAGTTAAAGCGGTTGCGCACGAAGCCCACTTTAACCTTCTCAGACTGCATATACAGAATACCACGTTCAAGCCACCAATCGTCATCTGTGTTGTTCATCGCAAAGACCTCCTCCAACACGATTTTGCATGAATGAACATTCGGTGCCGCAATCTTCGCGTTGGAGCACACAATGTTTTTGTACCACATATTGTTGGCTTCTCCTTGCGAGCCAAATTTGTAGAGTCTTTGCAACACGATGTTGAGGGTGTGGATGTCATACGCATGCGAGTACTCGAGGAGACGTGCAAACTCACGTTTAACCCCAAAGAGCGTCGGGATGACGGAGAGGTACATCGTCCACATGAAGGCGGTCGCAACAAGCTCCTGGTCCGCCACGCAGAAGAGGTCCACTATCTCGACCCAGCTCTTCTCGCCAGCAAGGATCTCACGGTACAGACGGTACATCTCTGTCTCAGCGCGCACGACGTCCTCACCTTCCTCCTCAGAAGGCATGAACGGAAGGGGTCTGTCCAGGTGCCCAAGAATCACCCAATCCTCATCGTCATACCCTGGGTTGTCATCCACACCTTCCACGGTGTTTTCAGTAGCCTCCGCAGCGGTGGAGCAGAAGCGTGTCTGCGACAAAGGGGAAGAGGAGGAGGAGGAGGGGGAGGAGAGCAACCGTAATCGTTGTGTCGGTTGCGCCCGTGGGCACACCCGGTGGAGTGTGTGCGACGCACGTCGTATCAGAGCCATTTGTTTGAGGGGGTGGGTGGGGTGGGGGAGAAAAAAGGGATGTGGAAGGGAGGATAGTTTGTCCCTAAAATGGTTTCTGTATTGCTGTGGGGTTAGATTTTGTAAATATTTTGGGGGCAATGAAAAGCCCCGCAATCGGAGCTTCGATAACTTCCCACGATCGTGGTACGATTGTAAAATATCGTACTGCGATCGTAGGCAACCCGTGACTAAGTGATCCTAAGGTTAAGTGAGTTTTCATCGAGGGGGAGTAGGACCCTTACCTTTGCTTGTCAACCAAGCTGCGTGAATGTTCTCTTCTGAGTAAATATCTTTTTTTGGAGCAACGGAAATCTAACACCTGAAACGTCATGTGTAGAAGCATAACAAAGCCAAAGCTGCGGCTTTATTTAAAAAAAAAAAAATCTTGAAATACAATTGCCCAACTTAATGAGAATGTTTCAAAAAGTGTCCGTTTTTTGAATTTGTGATAAAGCAATCAACCAAGGAAGGGGAGTGTGTGTGTGTGGAGGGTTTTTTTGGAGGGGGGTAGTTTTTTTTTTGTTCTCTATTTACCTCCCTTCCCATTGGTTCCCTGAGATTCACGCATCTTTTAAATATCTTAAACAAATCTAGAGGAGACTCGCACAGCCAAAAAAGAAAAAAAACCTTTGCCTGGGGGAAAAAAAACAACAAAACTGAAATGTTCCTCTGCATACATATTCCTATCTTTGAGAAAAGAAAAAAACCGTTCATATTCGCTAATATGAAGTGAAAAAGAAAAAGTTAGTTTCATATACTTTCAAATCGAATAGAAAGTACAAAAGGACGTTCTATTTAGATCCATCTAATATTGCTAAGATGACCCTAAGCCTCTTGTGATTAGCCATCTTGAAAGAGGGAATCGGTACAAAAAAAAAGAAAATTTGTAAAATGATCCTAAGTTTCTCTGTACGGAGCCACATACAAAAATAAAGTAGCCTATACCTCCACTGAATTGAAAGTACAGTCTAGGGATCAACATAAAATAGTGACAGTGGAGCTTGGCAACTACACGATCCCAACAATTTTTTTTTCAAAATAAAACAAACCTGTAGTTGTTGATGCAGGCACCTCCGACTGACCCACTGTACGATGCCAGCCATCCGGATGAAAGCATAAAAAATAAAATAAAGCAGGCTGGGGGGGCTGGGGGATGGCTGGGAGGGTCTTTGAATCAATATAACGCCGGATTTTTTTTTCCAGGATAATCTGTTGTCGGTGCACGGCACCTTCTTTTTTATTGTTTTTTTTTAAATCAGAACTATACCATATCCGTTACGCTACAACCAAAAAGAAAAGATGAGCAAGACTTTTTCTTTTTTTTTTTGGATTTTTTTTTTTCTCCCCCAAAATTTAAACTACCATCGGGTATCCATCCTAACCGATGAACACTCATTTCCCCTCAAAGCTCTTCGTCAGAACAGAGCCCTGCGAGGAGATCTTCTTCGGGAAAGTCGCCCACCACCACTTTGTCTGGGGTGGCGAAACCTCCGTACTTGGGACGGCAGGTGAAGTACCTCTTCGTCTTTGCCATTCCGTCGTTTTTGCCTACAGGCTCGTCGAAGACTACTCCCACCCAGAAACCCGGCTGCAGCTCGGGGATTTTACCGACGTATTTCACAGTACCGAGACGGTCTCCGGGAAAGACCTTGCAGCGGTCGTCCACCTTGATCTTCTCAGCCTCCTCGGCAAACCGTTCGGGGTCGACTTCCTTCTTCTCGGGGAGCTTCCCTTCGGCGCGCAGCTTCTCCGCCTCTCTAAGTTTCTGCTTGCGGACAGTGTTCTCACGTTTGTCGTAGTCGTCGTCGGTCATTTCGTACTTTTCGACCAGAGAGACGTCTGTCCAGCTGCGGACGTTCTGCTTTGCGTTGGGGTCAAGGTCGATGGCGTGGCAAGACATGCCGTCCATGGGGGAGTAGAACCCAAGCATCTTGTCGTCCTCCATGTTATCAGCAATGATACGCCCGTTGAGGTCCTTCAGCTGCAGAATCATAAGAGCAGAGTCGGACCCAAAGTGGGTCTGCACCTTCCACTTCATCTCGGAGATGCGGATGTGTTTGTCGAAGCGCTTCTCCATCACACCGCTTTGGAAGACGTTGTGTGTCAGGTGCAGGATCACCTGGTCGTCAGACATGCTTTGCAGCTTGTCACCCTCACGGCAGATTCCCAATGCATAAGCGGCTGCCGACATCTTTGTTGTGTGTTGATGATTTTTTTCTGTAAAATGGATGGAGAGGAGGGGAGGGGTAGAGGGGAAATGAGGTGTATAAAAGAAATGGATTGTCAGTTGGGAAAAAGAGAAAAAGAAAGAAATAAGAGAAGTCGAAATGGATGATGGCCTCTTGTGCAGGGTTCTCCATCCCCTAAAATTTTTGAAAGAATTTCAAAAAAAAAAAAATAATGTGCCGTACGAAAAGGTTAGGATGTATTGTTCGGAAACGGCACCTCTCCTCTTCCTAAAAGAGATGAGAAATAGATTACTTAACATTTATCACAATAAAACCCCATGGGGAGAGGTTGTGGTGAAACGCACACACCTCGACCTGTTTGGGTGAGGAGTGGCTCTGCAGCGCGGGTCGTCCCCAGAACCGCAAAGTGTGTTCAAAATGCTTTTGTTTCTATTTCCTTCCTCATTTCATGAGGTGACAAGAGACAAAAGGATAGTGAAGACTGTTTGAATGACTACACTACACAGGGGGGAAATAGCCTAGGGGGAAAGATTGTTGCAGGTCCGTATACCCTATGACAGGTAAAGATATGAAGTATTTCAAACAACAGATTGAATGACGGAGCATGTGCAGCATGTAACAAAAAGGGAAAGTTGAAATAAAAGACAAGTTGGTAATATGAGCCTGGGCCCTCTCGTGCATGTGTGTGCCTTTCATGCACACACCGTTACCACTATCGTAATCGTGGAACCAAACAGACCAAAGCTAGGAAAAAGTGGCCAAAAAAAATAATCTCGCATTTTATTTGTTTTCATCTATTCGGGAACAGAGCACAGACACGTCTTCACCCCTTTTTTGCGTCGACACTCCCGACGAGGAACCCAGGGTAGTGTCCGCCGCTTACCATTTTTGTACGGAAGGTGCAGATGTAGTGCGCCTTTACCATATTTTTCCATTTGCACATTCAGAGATACACCTCAGGGTATTTCCCCTCTACCTTTACAGGCGTCTTCACGGATTGGGTAGGTGCACCGGTTACCGAAACTGACACAAATCGCGCGGTTTTTGCTTCGTGGGCGACGTAATAGGGGATGAGGACGGGGGCTAGGGTGGTGTCTGCCCATTTGACTGTCATGTGGCAGGGGAATTTGGAGATCATTGTGCGCTCGAGGGTGAAGGGTGCAGTGGTCACCTTCACTGCGGCCTTGGGGTAGCGTGGGTTGATGTTGAACTCTGCTGTCTTTATCGCACCGCTCAGGGACACCTTGCTGCGCGAGCCACGCTCTGCCTTGGCGACCTTCACATACGCCTTCACTGTGTAGCATTCCCCACTCACACCGACAGCTGTGTTGCCGTACTCTACAATAACCCGGCTTGCACGGGCCCGCTCGTCTACTTCCTTATGATGTCTCTTTTCGCGCTGCTCCAGACGCGACCCATCTACTGTCGCTGTAAGGTGCTTCATATGTGCTTCGCTCTTTTCTGTTGTAGAAGGGGTGTCGCATATTGGGCACATCTTTGAGTACTTCACGAGACACCGTGTGTGGCACATCGTGCAGAGGACGTGCCTGCAGACGGCAAAGCGGAGCGGCTCCCACAGGAGGTCCGCACACACCCCGCAGGTCTCTTCACACTGCTCTGCTGCGAGGCGTGCGTCGCGGGCTGCGTCGCTCTCGACCTCCTCTTGGGTGTCCTCCTCCTCTGCAAAGAGATCCGTCCCTTCTCCTCCCCCCGCAACCTGCAGGCCTGCATCGTAGACGAGACGTGCATTGCGTGGTGGCGTGAAGGTGCTGTCTCCTGTGCGTTTGTTTACATAGAAAACACGTCCCTGGTGGGTGTCTGCGGTGATAACCCATTCGTCCGTGGTGTGGCTGTGTCCGTCCAGCGCCCGAGATGCGGCCTCATTTTCCCGGAGAAGCTCCTGAACAAAGCTCGAAGGAGATGCCAGCAGACCTTCCTCTATCTGTTTCGTGGCACGCCCAGACCCTCCAGCCTCACACCATTTCACAATACCCCCAGCGACCCGGGTCATTATAGAGGTGACGTTTGTGGTTGCCACCAGATCGGCGCCCTTTGTGGCATACGATTTGAACATCCCCAGCATCCTTCCCGCCATGTTGTCGACATGCCAATATGGTTCGGTTTTGGCGCTGAACTCAAAATAGTGAGGATTGGGGAGTGCATCCCGCATCCAACGCCCTACCTTAACAGGGTGCCCTGCATCCTCTGTATCAAATATGAGAAGCGACGGCTGGGTGATGTTCTTATACCTGAACACATCATGCCCTACGGGATCCATCACTACAATATATTCTGCGAGGTTGGGGCATTCCAACACTGCATTGAACGTAGCGCAACTGCCTTGACTTGAACCGCAGAGTGCATATGCTTTACGACGACCCAATGAACGAATCACATCTAACAAAAACGCACCAGGCTCTGATCGAATCGTTTGTTTATCCCCCACGGAGAGTCCGTACCCAGGACAATCAATCGCCACGTACAGATACGACGTCGCGGAAGTCAGCGCCAATTCGTGGATCAACCCATTCCACCATACAGAGCTATTATTTGGCCCGGATCCATGAACAAAGAGAATCAAAGGATCCGTCGGGTTGCCAACACAACGCGCAAAGACCGGGCCATGATGCGCGGTATCCACCCACTCACACCGCCGCCCTAGATACTCCTCTGGGTCCTCCACATCGCCGTCCATCGCTCCCGCCTCCTCTTCCACCACTGCAATGTGCTGACGCGGTGCCACCTCGATGCTCATTGTTCCCCTTGCATATCTCAGTGTACCTAAGGCTTCGTCCATATTGCAGGCAGAAGGACTGACACATGCTAGCATGAGGGTACGACTCCCGCCGCCTAAGGAATTTTGGAGGAGCCTGGTGAGGGCAGAGTCACGGTATGGAATGTGTTCACGACCACGGCCTTTATCTCCACCTAAGGAAGCGAGAACGTTGCCAAGGGCGAGGAGGCCGGTGTTGATGCTGACGCTTTCACGAAAGGCAACGTCGGTGTTTGCGGTGCGGTGCTGCCGCTCACTTCCAGCGAGGTCAACTAGGTTGAGGTGGGATGCCTTGCAACGGTACTGCCGCGCACCATCCCCCGCATCCCTCCACCGATGCTCCAACGTCAGCTTCAACACCGCATGCGACCGCGAGGAATGCACATTCATATTCGTCCTCCCCGTCCTCCTCCGCTCCGCACCCCTTTTAATCAACCTCACAATATCCTTCGTGCACTCCAAATCCACCTCCTTACATCCATCCACAAACACATCCCCCGCAGCGTTTTCTTTTACCTGAAGGATCTGCGGTGTCGCACTGTTCCCCAGAAGATCTCGAACGTCGTTATTGTAGACTTCTACATAGGAGGCACGGAGTTTGTACTGTGACTGGCAGGTGTTCCCGAAGAGGGCGGTGAACTGCGCTTCCTCGCGCGCAATGGTGTCGAAGACACGGTCAGCTACCTGGGGAATGATACCGTCAAGGTGAGCAACTTTGCCGCCGTCCGCACCAAGCATGGTGTATGTCTTGCCACTGCATGTTTGTCCGTATGCAAAGACGCACGCATGGTAGCCATCCACCCAAGAGTCTACAAGAGGTGCCACGGAAGTGAACACCTCTGCCTGTGTGCTCTGCTGGCCAAAGACGGCGTCGAAGTTCGCAGAGAACATCTCCCCCGCGGCTGCAAGTGCTGTTGCTGTGTTCCCATTCGCAAAAATACAATCCGTCCCCTCCTCCTCCCCCACCTCTCTCGCCCGTACACGCACCACAACTCTCATCTTCTCCTTCTCATGACGTCGTTTTGGTGCTTTGTTCATTTTTTTTTGGGGAGAGGGAAAAGGGAAGAGAGAAGAGAGAGAGGGAGATCTGGTGTTGGTGCTTTGAGGGGGGGGGGGGGGGGGGTTTTTTGAGTTGATTCTTTGCGGAAATTTGAAAAGGGGGGGAGGGAAGAAATCGTTTATTTTGTGTTGATCTATCAGCTTATTTCTACTACAAAAAAAGGGGATTGGGGGAAAAAAAAAATTCTAGGGGGGTCTTATACAGGGCTATTTCTAAACATCAGTCTCGGTCCTTGATTTTTGGATGAAAGTGGACAAAAAAAACTGCCCATTTTTGGATTTTCCCCCATATTTAGAAATAGCCCTGGTTTTATAAAAAAAGAAAGGTTTGTAAACCGGACGAAGCCGTCAGGTTATTGAAGTGACACGCTCTACATAATATTATCACCCTCACAAATACATCGCCAAAAAAAAAAGTGGCATTCTTGTGGACTATTGTATACACCAACGAATTCGACTGCGGCCTTCCCCCTTTGCGGAAGGTCGGTACATCAAACCGGGGCAGGTCCAAGAAAGCGAATATGTTTTGAAATACAAAGCTCCACTCTTGACATGACACTCTTGTACCTTTAAAAGTTGATGAATGGTCTCGCGGACAACATCTTAGGGTTTTGAAGTGACACGGTAAAAAAAACAAGAACATTTTCATTTACTTTCAAATCAAGAAAGTACAACGACGTTCTATACGGCTCCATCCAAGAAAAATATCATCGTCATCGTAACAATAGTTGACCGTAATACTATTACACACTCCCCAACCACATTACTTACCCACTATTGTTACGGTATAAGAAAGTCTCTCTCTTCGTCCCCAAAAAAAAAAAAAAAAAAATTCGGAATTATCCAGAAATCTGCATATCACCAAAACGGCCGCCTTGCAGACCGGTAGGACGATTCCTGAGAGCCTCCACTCGAAGTAGTCACCGACGAACGAACAGACGTTTCACCCGACGTCGTCGTGGCCCCGCTTTCGGAGTAATACGAGGTCTCCTGCGTGCTTGCAGTCTCGCTGCGGAGGGGCGCCTTCTGCGCACCACCCCTCCGCGAGCTCCAGCGCTCCTCCCTCTCCCCCTCCCCTTCCGAATCCGACGGCTCCTCCGGAACCGTCTTTTCATACAACGACGCCACATCAAACCTTGCCGGCAAATCCCAGAACGCCTGCTGCCTCTTCGCAGTTACCCCGGACTGTTTTGTTTGCATCCTCCCCCCTCCCCCTCCTCCCCCTCCCCCATCTGGCGCCGGAGTACGAATGGTCTTACGACTCCGATCAACCTGCGCAAACACGGTACTATCACTCCATGGCGTGTAAGGTGCAGAGGGGGCGGCTTGAGATGCGCTACCTTCCTCTCGTACCGGATGCGAGGAGGCGGAGGCGGAGGAGGTGGAGGGGGGACCTTTGTGCACCGAAGGCGGGATCTGCCAGCTCTGTCTCGAAGAGTCTCGCTTTCCAAGATTGTTGTAGGGTGATGTAGCAAAATAATCCTGCGGCTTTCTCGTCTTCGGAGGTGTAGGTCCACGCACCGGAGGTCCAGGGGGCACCGCAAGAGGTGCCCTGCTTTTGCTTGGCAGAAACTCTGCAGTACAGAGCGGCTGTGGGGGAGGAAAGGAAACATGCCGGGAGGAGACACTACTACCTGGAGAAGCAACTGCGATGGCAACGTCTTGAGACGAAGCGGTCTGCACCGACGACGGGCTTGGAACCTCCTGGACACCCCGTTTGCTCGGACGCATCGGAGAAAAGGAGGGACGATTGTCTGCCGTCAACACCACCTCCCCTTCAGTGCCTCTTGGGCTGGACATCGTTGAAGGTGACCTACTCTGCTCCTTTGCTCCCTGCATATCCGTCAATGACGACAACCCTCTCAGAGATGCCGCATCGCACTCTGTCGGAGGTGTAAACATTATTTCGTGCTCTGTCACCTTCAACGTCGACCCTACTCCACAGGAAGCGGTTTGGGGTGAAAGCGCCCAAGAATCCGGTGTATGCGGACAATTCTGCGATGCATCTAAGGCTTGGGGAAGCATCAACTGCGCCTTCTTCGGGAGCGCGGATTCACCATTTCGCACCACGCTGGTCGGAGGCGTCTCGGGTGTAGGTGGAGGCTGCTGTGCAGTACGCTGTGCATTCAATGATTCTGTCTGCGCATGCAACGCCGGATTCGCCGCAATCACCCTAGACGCCTGCGCACTAAGCGTACTCTTCGTTTGCAGCAAAAAATAGTCCTTCCATGCACCCACATTATGGTACGATGTAACAAACGGAACTGGCACCCCTTCTCCTTGCACCCTATCCCTTTCGAACCAAAACGCCATTGTAGACAAAAGCGTTCCCAGACATGGTGAAGGTGCCACCGTCACTGCTTCTACGATACTCTTCGCCACTGCTGCAACCTTGGAAGGACATCCATCACGTTCACATGACTTTGGCAACAGTGCGCCCAACAACACAACGAGCCCTGCACTCTGATATGAATGAAACGGCGACGGATACGTCAACTTCTTCTCCAACGCATCTGCACAAAGCGCAACGTGCGCAGCCCCGTCTCCTTTTAACGCTTCCTTTAAACTGACTGCTTCAATCGCCCCTTTCGCACCACCATGCACCAAGGTATGCCGCAACAGACCAACCGGCGACGCTGCCGGATGCAAATCGCACACCACATACAAAACACACCCCTTCGGAATCCTTGCAAAAATCGACTCAAACGTGGACGAAGGGATTTCAGTGTGCGTATCGCAGGGGGTTAGACCAGAACTTCCTACCAACCCTCCTGGCCGCCCGGTGATAATAAGATAAAGCACGTCACCTGCCATGCACCCGGAGACTAATAGATCTAACGCGAGATTGATATTGGATGCAGTAGGCTGTTCTCTTTCCCACGCCACGCAAGCATCCCTTGTATACGGTTCGGGCATAGGGGACTCAAGCAACACCTTGGTCGCCGCACCACCTGACTGCAGCATCCATTCTGCCTTCTGCACCGCATCCTCCACATCTGCTCTAGGCAACGACAACCTTGACGGCGGCGCATTAGGGTCCCCCAACAGCCTTTCATATGTCACCCCTATGATCAACCCCTTTTTGTTTGCGCTCACAAAATCACGCTTTCTAGAGCAAAATGCGTCTGCTATAGGGAGTGCTGTGTATTCCTCTGCGTCAATGTCGCTGAGGGTTGGGTCTGTCAGGACAACAGGTTTGATCGAAATCGGGTCTTCCGCTGCGGATGCTGATGCTGACGATGCGGAGTCGAAAACAGGGGACGCATGCTTTTGTGGTCGTGCAGTCGCATCGAGGCTGCTGGTGGTGGTTGGGGTGCCGCTGGCAGGGGTGTGTGTAGGCGAGCATGCGGAGCTGGATTTCTTGCGGAGGCGACGTTTCTTCGCTTCTGCTTGAGGGACAAAGGGATTGCCCGCGAGGCGTTGGCGTTGGGCATTTGGGCTAGGTGGAAGTGGTACCTTTGCCGAAACCTTCTCCCCCCCCGTCGCCGCAAGAAGCTTCTCCAACACCACAACCTGCTCCGACATCGGCAGCTCAGCAATCCCCACCAAGGCACCAAGCTTGCTCACCAGCTCATCCCCTTGGGTGTGCATGATGTAGTCGCGGGTCAGCCAGCCTGACGACGCAAGGTCCAAATCTTCCCGTGTAATTTTTTTGGAAGCGACAGCAGACATCATCCTGCCGTTCATCGAGCCACGGAAGGAGCCGCCACCGTCAGACCCGCTGCTGCGGCGTGGGAGCAGGCCGTGGAGTTTTTGTCCGGTGGGGGGGCGAGGAGGGCCGGAGGATTGCGAGGAGAATTGGTGGGGGAAGCTTGATGCGCTGTACTCAGCGTCGCTTCCGGGGTGTTCTGGGCGGGAGGCGAACATATCGCCGGCACTGCCGGAACGGTAGACATCACCCCTTTCCCTTGCAGGAGAGCCGTGCACGGCAGCGAGACTCAACGTTGCGGGCGGGGGGAGCAGCTCCGGCCCGTCGCTTGACTCCTCCGAAGCTGACTCCACGTCGCTGACACGCATTCCACCTATTGTCATATCCGCCATTCTCGGTCGATGCGATATGTTGCCATCTGTTTCAGAGCTCTCCGCAAACCTCTCCGTTGCGACACCATGTGTACTGTTCGTGCTCAGCTCTGCGACAGCTTCGAGGTCGAATTTGACGCGACGGTCGGTCTGGTTGCCTTCGTCGTCCGCGTTGTCGTGCCACCAGGCGAGGTCCTTTGCTAGCTGGAACACTGCGCCCAGGCCGTCCTGCTGTGGCGACCGTGAGGCGGTTGTCGCGCCCTCCGACTGAGTTGACTCCTCCTCATCGCGCTCCCCTGGGTGCGCTTTCGAGAGTGTCGATGTGCTCTCATGCCGTTGTATATTACTCAGGTCGCGTAGCAGAGCGGGACTGCTGTTGTCCTCCTCCTCTTCGCTTGAAGGAGCGCCGGGGGGACGGCTGCGGAGTGCCGCTGTGTGTTGATGTTAGTTATTCTTATGAAATATATATGAGAAAAAATCAGCGCGGTAGGGGGGGGGATGAAACATACCTGAAGCGATAGTCCCCGGGTGGGTCTTCTGCTCAGTGGGGAAGGTCCCGGTTCCGGTTCCTCCCCCTTCATCGGACCGAGCGGTGCTGCTTGTTGTGTAGGTGCCTGCACTGAGCATGGAGACACCGCCACCGCTAGCGGCGTAGAAGAGAGGGTTGGAGCGCTGCTCGGGGGATGTGGGCAGCGTGAGGGAGGGGATGGAGGGTTTGTCTGGGGAGTGTGGGGCATGTGTCGGCGAGTCCGACAGCGCCATCGACGATGTTGTGCGCGCAGACGGCATCGCCTGCAAAGGGAACCCCTCCCTCACCGACAGCGGCACTCTCTCCTCTGTATCACCCCTCTGGCCATCTCTAACCCTCCCCTCCATTGGCTGTGTTGTGTTGTGGAAAGTGGGGAGAAGAAGAGAATTGAGGTTAAAAAAGTTGATATGAAATAATACAAAACTCTCTCGTGAACAGTGTACCTTTGGTATGACCGGTATCGGGGGGTGGATCCCAACCATATGGTCCTATTTCGTGGATTCTGATGATTAAAAAATGATTAAAAAGAAAGGGAGAGAAGGTGGTAGGGGGAATTTTGCCTTATGTTCAATCTTGGGGATGTATTTTTTGTTGTTGTAATCGAGAAGTCGCTCCGAGAGGTGCGCATTTTTACCTTTTTTTTTTGTGTTCCGCTGCTGTAAAGCAGGCGGGGGATGATCAATGGGGGGGGAGGGGGGGAAATTAGAAAAATGGAAAATTTGAGTTTTTAGACCAAAAAAAGAAGAGAAAAAAACGTGGCCAATCTTTCGAGTTAGAGAACATCAGGGGGTGAACTACACAAAAAAAAAACCCCCCCTCCTTTTTTGATGATTCTGCGTTCTATTTCTAGCTTATTTCAGCCACGACGGGAGCTGGATTTTGCTGTAGAAGGGTGACCTTTGCCTGTAGAAATGGATTTTTTTTTTTTTTTTGATCAATTTGAGTACTTTTTTTCGATTCATTTCCTATTTTTAACCTTTTGTTGTTTTCTTCTAAAAACTTGAGTTCGGTGTACTAGATGGATCCAAAAAAACCATCCTTTTCTTTCCCATACCTTCCTGGTCCGACCTGGGGAAATTCGTTTGCACAGCGAGATTCTGGGTCTCGCGCTAATGTGCATCCGTGCTGTGGGAGTGGCCGGGTGATGAAGTGCACTGCGGCGTGCTTCTTAGGGATGACAGCAGCCTCGCCAAGGACGACACTGAGGACCATCAGCTGGTAGTTGTGGTTGGGCTCAAGGCTTGTTACTTCACACACCCTTGTGGGGGTCACAAAGGACATTGGGAACGTTTTGCCCCCATCGCCACTGATGCGCACCTTGTAGTGCAGCTTCCCGCACAAAGAGACCGGCACGTTCTCCGGCTCCTTCCAACGCGCAATGACCGTTGAGCTGTTAATATGCTCGATCCCGATCCCCCTCGGATGTGTCACGCGGACAGTGTATTTATCGTTGTTCTTCCGTTTTGCAGGTTTCTGTACCCGTGGAGGTGCGGTGCGGACCTTCATCTTTGTGACTGCGTCGCAGAAGGGTTCCTGTTTGGAGAAAAGGGAGTGAAATTGTGACATTATTTTTTTTGGGAAAATTGCGATAGATTTTTCGATCTTTCCAAAAAAGAAGACATACTACAGTAGAGGGGAGCCGTGTTGCAGGGACTTCGCCTGGTTTGCGTACACATTTGACAACAACCCGACGTTCCAACTCTTTGCGTCTGTTGAGCACATCGACCTTCTTTGTGGAAACAGGGGAGGCCGCGTTCTCTGGACTGTTCTCATAGGTGACCAACGCCATGTCTTTGTGATTGCTTGACGTGCTGAGCGGGCTACGCGAGGCGTTCCGTGGCGTGATATTTCGCGGCAGCGGGGCCTTCCTTCGCCTCTGCTCCTCCCCTCCCCCTCCCCCCTTCCGCTCTGCTTCTGCCCGCTTCTCCCCTACGCCCTCCTTTCCTTTTCCAGGAGTCCGCTCGGAGGCCCGACTCTCCCTCGGGCTCGCACTGCTGTACGAACCCTCATCACCATCCTCCGCTGCCCCCGCATCAGCAGATTCACCCGAATCCGAAAACCCACTCTCGCTGCTCTCACTGCTCTCCGACGTCTCGCCTCCTTCGCCTCCCTCTCTATCCCCTGCTGCGGCACCTTCCCTCTCATCACACGACGAATCATCATAGTCATAACTCGACTGCGTCGTTGAGAGTGGCGACGTCACCTGAGGTGCAAGATGGTTCCCCGTAGGGGTAGCATCAATAGGAGCATCAACATCAGCAGAAGCAGAAGCGGGAGCAGCCTTATTCACCTCATCATTGGTATTGTCTGAACCGTAGCCATCGCTTGAGGAGGAGGAGGAGGAGGAGGAAGAGGAGGAGGAAGAAGCAGGGGAGGCGGAGGAGCTAGAGTATGCCTCACTCATAGGGACGGATTCTGTAGGGGGGGGGTTAGGGGGGTCCGTCCGGCCGTTTTTGCTGTCCCAAACCACTTTTTTTTGTAAAAACCCGCGAAAAACCCGAAAAAACACCCCAAAACACCAAAAAATCACCCAAAACCACGAAAAACACACTTTTGAGCACTATTTCGTACTTTTTTCTGATTTTTTTGGTGTTTTTTCCCGCTTTTTCAGCTTTTTTCCTGGAAATATACCCCCTAATATTGCCTATAGAATCCCTGTACTGCTCACTGAGACAGCATAGCGACCAGAGGCTCCTTATTCATCTGACCGGTGTCTTCGTCGTCAAGGGGTGTACAATCTGCCGCAAATTCCTGCAACTCTGTCTTTGTGAAGAGATGAAGCACTTTAGTGTTGTACTTTTCAAGTTGCTGCTTCTGGGCGCTTTGCATGGACCTGCCTTTGTGGTGCGCTTTGGTGTGTGCTGTGGCAAGTTCTTCCCTTGAGAGAGACGGAACCCAACCTCGACTGTAGAGGATGTCTAGGTTCCAGCGACAGTGAGTCGGTGTTGTCGGGTGCTGGCTCCTTTCGTGGTGGCTTGCAACTTGGTCAAGGACACCGACAACGGATTCACACGAATTGTTGGTCATAGGAGGAGGCAAGGAAGGCTTTACTGCACTTAGGCACAGGGTACGTTGTCATTTTCAGGGACCAAAAAGCCCCAGTAAGTGTTGCAAGTACGATTTTCCACAGCTCGGGAGGGCTGTCAGGCAGTTCAGAGGGATTTAGACACTTCTGCGACTGCCTGAACACGCCTTTTAGGGTTTTTATTTTGGGTGCGAAATACGTCAAAAGGATGGGGGGAAATACCGTTATTTTAAGCGTTGCAGACACAAAAACACCCTCAAAAACCCCCCAGGGACCCCAAAAAGCTGCAAAATCCACACATTTCCACCTCGGGACCTCATTGGAGGTGGACCGAGGTGTTTTTTTGGTGTTTTGAATGAATTGGTATTATTTTTTTTTGGTAAATAAGTGGTCTTCTGCTAGGCGTTGCATAGCCGTTGCGAAAGTGTTGCATGGCCTATAAAACCCTCCCAAGTGCTCAAAATGCTATTTTTCACCCTACATGGGGTCTGGGGGACATTTTCCTGGGTATTTGGACACCATTCCGACTACCTTGGCACTTTTTTGGGGGTTTTCAGGTACAACAAGTAATTGCTATCGGAAAAAAAACCGGGTGTGCTGTGGAACTCCACTCTGAAAAAAATATAATCTACAACACGCCAGCATTCTGCTCTTCTGCAGGTATGCTAAAACGCTCTTCGTACGCTGGCCCCACTGGGATGCCTGCATCTGAAACGTTCAAACAGTGGGGCTGTCCTCTTCGTCCAGCACCATCTGCTCGATCGCGTTATTGGACGTAGTCTCGGCAGGCTCGATAACCATTCGCTCGGGCGGCCTCGGCATGTTCCAGCTCGTAGTCGTCCACAGGCTCCCACGCATCGTCGTCGTCATCAGAGCAGTGCGGAAGGAACACATAATGCACAGACGACAACACGTCGTCGATCGCACCAGGCATCGTCACATCAGCACCTCCAGAAAATCGCCAGGATGCTATGGTGGTTCCGAAAATCGCGCGGAGTTATCCACAGCACACCCCATTTTTTTTCTTAGCAATTAGTTGTTCTTGTTATTATTGTTTTCCACACACCTTCCTTCAACCCTTGTAGGATCAGTTCGTATTTTTTTCGCGAAAACATGAAATTACACATTTCAAGAGAACAAAAAATTAAAAAGGGTTCGCCCCCTCAATGGGACGTCGTAAACCATAATTCCTCAGTGTCAGCCGCATCATTTCAATGAAACCAAAAAGTGGCTTATTTGCATTTTTGGGCTCCGCCCGTGCAGCGGTGGGGTCATTTCGGAAAATTGGACAATTTTTTGACCACTTAAATTTTGAGAAATATGAGCCCGGTTCCTTATACGTGGGCCCATTTTTGGCCAAAATTTTTCTCAAAATCGACGAAATTAAAATTAGACCCCTTACCCCCCCCCAGAATCATTTCAATACACTACCTGTATTGGTTGCTGACGCGTGTATACAGGAAGGTTGGGAAAATTAAAAAGGGTTCGCCCCCTCAATGGGACGTCGTAAACCATAATTCCTCAGTGTCAGCCGCATCATTTCAATGAAACCAAAAAGTGGCTTATTTGCATTTTTGGGCTCCGCCCGTGCAGCGGTGGGGTCATTTCGGAAAATTGGACAATTTTTTGACCACTTAAATTTTGAGAAATATGAGCCCGGTTCCTTATACGTGGGCCCATTTTTGGCCAAAATTTTTCTCAAAATCGACGAAATTAAAATTAGACCCCTTACCCCCCCCCAGAATCATTTCAATACACTACCTGTATTGGTTGCTGACGCGTGTATACAGGAAGGTTGGGAAAAAGTGGCTTATTTGCATTTTTGGGCTCCGCCCGTGCAGCGGTGGGGTCATTTCGGAAAATTGGACAATTTTTTGACCACTTAAATTTTGAGAAATATGAGCCCGGTTCCTTATACGTGGGCCCATTTTTGGCCAAAATTTTTCTCAAAATCGACGAAATTAAAATTAGACCCCTTACCCCCCCCCAGAATCATTTCAATACACTACCTGTATTGGTTGCTGACGCGTGTATACAGGAAGGTTGGGAAAATTAAAAAGGGTTCGCCCCCTCAATGGGACGTCGTAAACCATAATTCCTCAGTGTCAGCCGCATCATTTCAATGAAACCAAAAAGTGGCTTATTTGCATTTTTGGGCTCCGCCCGTGCAGCGGTGGGGTCATTTCGGAAAATTGGACAATTTTTTGACCACTTAAATTTTGAGAAATATGAGCCCGGTTCCTTATACGTGGGCCCATTTTTGGCCAAAATTTTTCTCAAAATCGACGAAATTAAAATTAGACCCCTTACCCCCCCCCAGAATCATTTCAATACACTACCTGTATTGGTTGCTGACGCGTGTATACAGGAAGGTTGGGAAAAAAGTCAAAAAAGTGACTAAAAAAAGGGTACTTTTAAGCGTTTGGGGCACACACACCCACTGCAAAATGCATCTGGGGCCCCCACAGGACCCCTAAAAGCTGTAAAAACTATATATTTCCACCCTGGGACCCCACCGGATGTGGACCGAGGTGTTTTTCGGGTGTTTAGAAGGAATTTTGTCTGACTAGAAAATTTTTTTGGTAAGTGTTGCATTTTGGCCATCTTGGTGACGATCTGGTGACGCCATTTTTGGAGATTTTTCACAAAAAATCGATTTTTTTTAACCAGGAAAGTCTCTGTAGAGGTTGTCAGGTGGTTTAATGGGATATTTGGGTGATCCCCAGGGCGATTTGCGGCCAGGTACGACCTTTTTAGTGGATTTCTTCACCTAAATTTCAAAAAAATGGGTTTGGGACAGCAAATCCTTAAGGAATTCCTTCTACGTGGACCCCCCTAAGAGGGGGGGGGTGTTTGAAAGTTTTGTTTGTTTTGTTTGTTTGTTTTTTGAAAACTTGGTTGTACCACCTGATTTTTTACCCCGCGTATAGGCGCGTATAGGCGCGTATAGGCGCGTAAAGGGCCGTATAGGCACGTACAGGATGCGTAGAGGCCGTATAGGCCCGAATCCCGTTTTTTTTGGGGGGTAAAATCAGGTGGTTGTATTAGTGTAGACACCCGAGGATGAACTCCACCATAGTTTTTTTATTTGATAAATTGTTGGAGTAGTGCATAGTTGCCTCGGTTGTGTTGCCCACAGTTTGTGCAATCTCCGCTATTTTTTGCTACTCTGGTTGTTTTGTATTGGGTTTCACTGTAGTACTTTGTAAGTTGAGAGGTGCGCTTCTTTGTTTAGATAGCGACTAACTCCTGTTAACTTCTGTAGGGGGTGGTGGTCACAGCAGAGAATAAGCCCGGTCCCCGGTCCCCGCTCCCCGGTCCCGGTCCTGGTCCCGGTCCCGGTCCCTGTCCCGGTCCCTGGTACTGGTCCCGGTCCCTGTCCCTGGTCCCGGTCCCGGTCCCGGTCCCGGTCCCGGTCCCTGGTCCTGGTCCCGGTCCTGGTCCTGGTACTGGTCCCGGTCCCTGGTCCTGGTCCTGGTACTGGTCCCGGTCCCTGGTCCTGGTCCTGGTCCTGGTCCCAGTCCTGGTACTGGTCCCGGTCCCAGTCCTGGTCCTGGTCCCGGTCCCAGTCCTGGTACTGGTCCCGGTCCCGGTCCCTGGTACTGGTCCCGGTCCCGGTCCCGGTCCCGGTCCCGGTCCCGGTCCCGGTCCCGGTCCCGGTCCCGGTCCCAGTCCTGGTCCTGGTCCCGGTCCTGGTCCCGGTCCCAGTCCTGGTCTGGTACTGGTCCTGGACCAGGACCAGTACCAGGGACCGGGACCAGGGACCGGGACCAGTACCTGGTCCTGGTCCCGGTCCCGGTCCCCCACCCTCCCGCGCCCGGGTCCCCTCCCACTTTCGGGCGTTTTCACCACTGTTTTCTACATATTGTGTCCCAGTCCGGCTGAGAATAACCCGGTCCCCGGTCCCCGGTCCCCGGCCCCCGGCCCCCCCTACCTTATTCTCTGCTGTGGTGGTGGTGGTGGTGGTGGTTTTGTGGAGTGGGGTAAAAGAGAAGTGTTTTGCCATTTTTTTTGTGAAGTAAATAAGGAAAAGAAAGGATTCTTTGTTGTGTAAAAAAAGGGGGGGGAAATGTAGGTGTGAAATGAATAATCAAATTCTTGTACAAAAAAAAAATAAATAAAGTCTTTACAGGTACAGTTTGGATCTTTTGTCGACTATACACAAGACTACTATCAGATAGCAGTCACAGTTTTCTTCTAAAAATAAAAATGGGGTTGCAAATAAAAGAATTTTTGACAAAAAAAAAAATACTAAAAGACTAAGGTACTGAGCAAGATGTGGCTTTGACAAAAACAAGAAGTTGCTTTAACCCACCCCCGCCACAACAAGGGGGGGTTAATAAAAAAAGTGGACAAAAAATTGGTTGGTTCTCTCTGTATTGCTTTGGCCTTTGTTTTTTTTTGCTGAAAAAAATCAACACAAAAGGGGGCACCATTTTTTTGTCTAAAAAAGCGCCTTTTTTATACAATGATTACACATAGCTTCACATATTCTCTCTGTCATTTCGAAACAAAATGTGAACAGGGGATCCGTTTTTCTTTTTCTCCCAGAGGCTCAACTCCGCTTCAAGCGAGCTTACCCTTGAGGTTTGCGTGAGAAGGTCTTCATTGAGTTTCCGTATGGTGTTCATCGTGGTGCGCCTGTAGGTAAGCATCTCACGCTCCTTGGTGGCGAGGGTGGTGGCGAGCTCTGATGATGTGCTTTGTGAGATGTTTTCAATAGATGCGAGTTGTGCCTGCAGGTGCGCGACTTCAGTGCGTAGTAGGGACGCTTCTGTGGTGGCAGTGTGGAGTTGGGTCTCAGCGTCGCGCGCTCTCTCGCGTGCTGCGTCGACTTCAGCTGCGTTTTCGCTCCCGAGCGCATCGATGTTGTTGTGCAGACGTTCCACCTCAGCCTCATGCGCCGCCCCCGTCTCCTCCAGCTCATCCCCACACTCCTTCAACAACGCCTCCATGTCCGCCACGCGCCCCTCCAGGTCCTCACGCACCGCATCACAGGAGCGCCGCTCCTCCTCAAGCTGCTTCTCAGTGGTCGCCTCCATCTGGGAAAGGAAAAAAAATGGGGGGGACGGGGGGGTAAAAAAAGCTTTGAAATACAACAACCCTCTCGTGACAGTGTAACCGGAACTACCCATGGTCAGCCCTGTTGATGTAGGTGGCAGAGCCTACAGGATTTGTGTCGGATGAGGAGGATGTGTAGCGGAAGCGGGATAAAAAACCCTGGAGGTTTTCCGCGATTTCTGGAAGAAAAAAGGCGCGTGGGAATCTGCTTGCGGGGTTGGAAGGGGCACGTACGGAGAGCCTGTACGGATTTGAGGCGGGGTCCAAGATACGCGAGATGATTTAGAGATCAAGAGATGCCAGAGATCGTGCAGACGCTGCGCCGCGTTGAGGCGTATTTAGCAGCGACAGTTAAGATAGCATTGGTGATAGGGAAGGGGTGAGGGACATCACCGGACGGAGGCGGGACTGCACGCGGTGCTCCCACGCTTCCAGTCTCAGAAGACAATATCCGGGAGGATGCCCACGAGTACCTGTACTTGTGGGATAGAAAGTGGAGAGGGCTGGGGTGAGACGGCCCTGGTAGTATGTGAAGGAGATGCTGCAAATTGCACGCGTCTGTACAATGCGACCGATGGAACTGCCGTTTCGCGCAGGATTGAAGTTGGGACCGGGGTGGAGATGCTGCAAGGGATGGACGACAAAGGACACAAGAGATGCAAACCCAGGGAAGGAACTGGGTGTGGAGGTGGCGGTTGGCCGACCGACAATAAAAAAAAGGGGGAAAGGGGCACATACCCGCTGTAGGGTCCGCTCCAGCTCGATGACGTATGCCTGCTGGGTGCGTGACTGCGCCTCAAGGGTTGCAATGCGAGCAGCTTCTGCGGACACGACAGGTTCTCGCCGTATCTGAAAATGTTGTTTTTGTCATCAAATGTGTTAATACTATACAGTCTCACTTCTTGAAGGCTTTTTTAAAACGAAAGAACCAGAGCTTTCGGTAAGAGATATGAGATATGATGGCATTTTGGGGTTTTAGAAAAAGGTTCAGGGTTTCTAAAGGACAATCCCAGAGGAAAAAAATGTGATTTCTAATGATTTAAACCCCAGAGAAAGACCCGCGCAGGGCAACGGACACGCAGAAACGATTCAACGGCAAGGTGGTCTGTATGGGGAACCTTCCCTGCCCAGATCTGTGCATCTCAGACGAGAGTGTCACCCCCCCGCTGCTGGAGAGCAGCGCAGCTTAGGGAGAAATGGCGCTGCGACAGAGCAAAACCCGAAAGACGTTGCCCAGAAAACGTACCTGAATCAGGTCGCTGTTGCGCAAGGGTGTGTGTTCAGCTGAAACCTATACAGAAAGCGCTCACAGCAAGCCCATCCAGGCGTTTGCTGTGAATCGTTTGCTTTTTCTCGAAGGCTGAGTGCTCGATCGTTGGTGTTTGCTCCAACGTTTTTGTTCTCTCAGGGAGAGAACAAAAACGTACACAGAACGCCTGTCTTAAGGACGACAGCCGAGTACACTCCATTTAGCCCCTATCCCTGGCTATGCAGATCTGTCTTTCATTAAGCCTCCTCTCTCTCCCTTGCCCTTCTTATTGAGGGTGGTTTAAACATAAAGGAGACGGATGCCAGCAACTTTGTACAGGAACCTTGAGACCGACGAGTTTAACAGTATGTTTGAAGGTCTTCACCGATACAACTTCGTCATGATCGACAAACCAGCCTGTTCCTGAATTGAAGTATTCGAATTGATGAGATTGGATTTTCCAGGAGAGAGAAAAAAAATGTCCAAAAGTTTCATATCTCTTTGAATTTCCCCCCCCTCTCCCCTACCTACATACCACTGCCAACGCCTCGCTCAACTCCTTCCTGGCTTGCACAGCTTCTTCCTGATAACCTCTACACGCTGCTTCATGCTGGGCACAGAGGTCTTTCGTTTCCTGCAGCTCTGCTGCTAATTTCGCTGCCTCCTCTCTAGACTGAACCAGCTCTGCCTCGGTGTGGGCTCTTTGGGACTCAGAATGCTGTAACTGTTGGGTAAGAGTTGAGAGCTCTGCCGCTGCATCCCAGTGTGCGATGGGTGATGTTGGGGAGTTGGAATCAATGTCGGAGGTGACTGAGGGTCTCCGTGACTTCCCTGGTGATAGTGGTGGGTGAGGTGCCTTTCGTTTCTCCCTTTCTAAACGGAGACGCATCTCTTCCAGCCGCGTTGCCAAGGTCGCGTTTTTTGTCCGCAAATCAAATTGCTCAGAAATCATTTTCGTGTAGTTCCCTTCCTTCTTGAAGCTTCGTTCCCTCCTGAAGCGTTCTACCCCACTTCCCGACATTCTTCTTATTATTTCATTGGGTCTACTATACACCTTCCGCATTTCCATTGCCAATTCACAAATTTGATGTGTCCCTTCCGTTGCACCATCCCCTTTTAATGAGGTAATTGTACCACACAGTGACCCTCCACCATAAGCTTCTTGTAGTGCCTCTGAAAGCGCACCGTGCGTTCGTTGAGCAGGATGAAGTTCTTTTCGTATGGACCTTTGTAGAACAGAACGAGAGGTACACTGTGCATCAGATCCGCATATATCAACAATAAGGCAAGACCCAAGAGGAACACCGTCAGACCCATTACGCAAAGTAATGAGGATGCATAAATGGGATTTACGGTGCGGGTCTTTTAGTTGAAGAGAGGTGTTTAGTTTTGCGGTCGCCTCTTCACAGGATTCTACAAGACATAACCTGGCATTGCGGAACTGCACCCCTCCTCGATCTGATACAAAAAAGGATGGAATGTTTTTAGAATTTGCCTGCTTTGGGGTTACACCCAATACATCTGTTATGCCCCCGTCTTCTCCGATACACAATGCCTGTACGGCGACCTGCTCTCCATTCCATGAATGCGCAATATCCTCAAAGAGATGCTGCAAGAACAACGTAGTTATGGTGTTTGTGTTGTCCACAGAATCGGGTTCTCCCATTAAAACGAAAGCAGCGGGTTTGCCGTCTCGAACGAATTTAACGGAGGGTGTGACGATGTGAGCGAAGTTGGCGTCTTCAAGGGAGGTAGGAGAAGAAGGGGAAGGGGAAGAGGCTGGGGGGATTATTCCATCAAAGACGTAACTTGCGGTTCGGGTGTCGGAGGTAACATCGAGGGCTCCAGAGGGCTTGGATTGGAAGCTGTTGCTTTGATCTCGTGTTTTGAATCGGAGGTACACATTCACGCTGTCCATGGGGAAAGTATAAAGAAAGAAGGAAAAGAAAAGTTTATAAGATGAACCTAAGCCGGCAAGTGCTTAGTCACCTTAAAGAAAAGAAGAGGTGTTATGAGACGTAACTCTGCCCTAAGAAAAGATGACCGAAATCAACGAATTTTTTTTTGTACAAATTTACAAAAAAAGAAATGGGAGGAGGGAGGTGGGAAAGAAGCGGTGTATAAAAAGGAAGAAAAAGAATCGCCGGACCCACGGTGGTGGACCGAACTCTCGCTCCTGTGGAATGATTGATATTTTTTTTGTGCTTTTTTTTGAAAAAATTGTTGCAGAAATATGGTTGTGAAGTGGGGGAGTCTTTTGTTTCGCCATCTAGAGTTAAGGGTGGTCCTCTGAGCAATAAAACACAGCCTTACTTTAAAAAAAAGGGGGAACGCGATTGCAGCTTTAAGTTTTTCTTAAGAATAATACAGGAACAAATGAGACGGGGGTAGAGGTCAAAAAACCCCTTTTGTATTGGTCCAAAAAAAAAACCTCAAAAAATCCCCAAACTACCCCAAGGCGGGGGGCGGAAATAGCATATTTTCGGGATATTCTGAAGCTCTGATAACTTAAAGCAAAAAGGGTCAGTTTGGGACACACTTTTGACCCCCCCCCCCCCCCCCCTACACGGTGGACTGGTCATGGTTGCAGTACTTTGACTGGTCAGTTTTTGCTTTGACCATACATCGTGTAAGGTGGAGGGGGGGGGAGAAAACGTAGGTCCAACTGCATAGAGCTGGAGGAGCTGGAACAAGTGGGGTAGAAGGAAGATTTAAGATATTATTTTCAATCGAAAAGATGGAGTTTTTTTATCCACCAGCGTCGTCTCCTCTAGTAGGATAGAAGGAAGAAGAAGTATGTCTTTTTCGCCCTATTGTCTTTCTGTGACAGTAAAATACTAAAAAATCATGAAGACAAAAGGGGCTTTAGGCGAGTTTAAAAAATGGTTTTGGAAGGTGAATCTATGTCTCACGCAGCATAGAAATTTTGAAAAACCAATAAAAAATGTCCTTTTGAACAGCAAAGAGGTGATAAACGAAACAAAAAAGGAAAAAGGAAAAAGAAAACGACGATTGTCGGTGGACAATCAATGTCAGTCTGATCGTGACCACTCGAGAGAGAAGAGGGTGAAGGTTAGCTAGCCAGAAGGGGAAGAAGAAACAAAAAGAACTTCCTCCTTTACCCCCCCTGAATAAAATGATACAAAAAACCTTCACATTATTCTAAAATAGGCATTTTTTTTTCCACATTTTTTTCTTCCTTTTCTTACTGAACAGAAGGACACACTTGAACATTGATAAAATATGACATGAAAATTATAGTGCAAAACTCTATTGACGCACTCCGTTAAAAAAAGATTATTTCAAATACTTTCTTTTCTGAAAAGAAAGTAAAGAGGGTGCAAAAAATGTACCAAAAAAAGACAAAGTTTGGATGAATTCTCACCAAAAAAAAAAGGCCAACGCAGTTACCGTTTTAGACAAAATCAAACGGCTTGGGTCATCTGTAGTGGTGCACTCCATGGGTTTTGATAATGTTCTACCACAAGAGGCACGACCAGCATAGTACTACAGATTGACACTGTGCGAGGCAACACTCCGCGCATGAGGTGTTTGGGCTTCACCTCTGATAGAGCCTGCTTAAGGGAAACATCATTAGCCTGTTGGTGCGCACTGATGACAGAAAACGGATGGGAAAGTGGTGCACCAACACATGCTGCTGTCACCGACGCCAACGCTTCCGCTATGTATTCACCCCCTTTCGTCCCTTCCCAACGCTCTACATAAAAATCCCTTGCCCTCCCCCTCAAGAAAAACAGACTTCCTGCAAAAGGTATTTCCCTTGCCGCTGTTGCAAGCATCCCATGCGGCAAAATAAGCCCTGCGACACCTGCATTTCTATAAATCCCTGCGGTCGCTTGCATGACAGTGGTTCCTTTCGCGTGAGACCGGGTAATACAGTTTTCTACCTGCGCGGTGACCAACGAGCCTGCGATCGCGCCAGAGAGACAGGCAGACACCCCGCTGTGTAGCCCATGGCGTTTGCCTTCTTCGGTTACAAAGTCTTCTAAAACAATGGTGGGTCCGGTGCTGCACCACAATGACCCGCCTCCCTTGTAGAGATCGCCCATAGCAGGTACACCCAGGCCGGCGCTCAGGCGCTTGCCGACAATCCATAGTGGGTAGTTGATGGCTATGTCACAGAGCGCAGCGAAGGCGGTGGCGACAGCTCGCTGAGAGGTCGCGTCGTCATCGGGCATTTACTTTTCCAATTTTTTCAAAAAATGAATGAAAGAAAGAAAGAAAGGGAGGGATGAAAGAAAAACTGTGAAGTTGGTTTTGGAGGGAGGGAGGGAGGGAGGGAGGGAGGGATGGGGAGTGGAAATTTTTTTTCGGTTTTTTCTAATATCTAGCCATGCTGCCTTTGATGAATAGGTGGAAAGACTTGTCCCCATCACCCTAAAAGCCGGCGGGGAGAGAAAGAGTGTGTTGCGTGGACGCGGTCAAGGAAAAAGGGGAGGTGCTGAAACGCAGCTTGGTCGCGTTCATGCAAAGGGTGAGTGTTCCGTACCGTAAGAGAACGGAAAAGAAGGGTGGAGAAAGCG
The DNA here is from genome assembly GCA_964035575.1 of Rhynchopus sp. YZ270_cl-10. Lineage (NCBI taxonomy): Eukaryota > Euglenozoa > Diplonemea > Diplonemida > Diplonemidae > Rhynchopus > Rhynchopus sp. YZ270_cl-10. The sequence continues at coordinate 899,195 of OZ037906.1, read as the reverse complement.
TCAGAAAGCAGAAGGTTCAATAAAAAGAAAATGTACATCTTTTTTCCCTTTCTCTGCAGCCGAATAGCCGCCAGAACCTCCTAGGCTCTCCCCCCACTAGGGGGTCATTCAAAAAACCCCACGATGACGATCTGGGTTTTTCCTCCCCCTCCCACCTCACCCAGCTACAACACACCACCCAACCACCTGATCACACCACTGTATGATGCACATAACATCATACATGCAAAGCTACGGCAGTCCAGGTGAATAGAGCAGATCTGTGCAACCCCTTTCGTACACGACGAAGTAAAAGAGAAGTTTATAAGATGATCCTAAGCCTCTCGTGTTTAGTCACCTTATAAACTGTAAGATGATTTGGCTTGATTTTCCACCATTGTAAGCTAACTGGTGAAATCACAAAAAAACCAAAAGCATTTTAACTTTAACTTCACGGGTACAGCTTATCGCCCTTCCCACTACGCCTGCACCTCCTCCTCCCCAGCACCCAACACCGACCCCAACACCAGAGAGGAGTACACTGCCTGGGAGACCCCCTGCCTCCCCCGCCCCTGTCCATCCTCTTCTATCTCGATATCTTGCAGAAGCGTCTTGGCAGCGGAGCTGGCAGCGTCCTCAGACCCTTCGAGAGATGCTTTGTATGCATGCATAATCTGCGTCAACGTTGGATGCACTGAGGTGATTGACGTGACAGCAGACTTTCCAACAGAGGGAATAAAAGACAGCATGCGATGCATCACGCTGGTAGGTGTCTTCTCCGCAAACACTTTCCCCTCTTTATTGTACGACCGAAACGGAGCGTGCGCCACATAAACGCAAAACCCTGCAAGAAACTCTCCCGTTTTCGCCTTCGTTGTACAATACTGCACTGAAACGAGATTCGCCGATACTGCCCCATTAAAACCCAGCCGCGTCTGGACATCAAATTTTGACGACCCTGCCCCAGCTCCACAGCCCTCCAACACTACCACAACTCTATTCCGTTTTACCACCTCCCTGAGGTATGCCTCCATCCCACCATGCGACGCCTGCGTTATCATCGCTTTTGACACTATAAGAACCAAGAGGGGCAGGTCTGTCGACTCACTTTGCAGCTCCATGGAAGGGAGTAAGGTATGCCGTGTCTGTCGGAAGGATATGGTTGCGGAATAGGGGTTGCTACGTTGTTGGATATTGCTTGGTGGAAACCCGGCTGCAACAAGCTTGGCTCGGTAGACGTCATCCCACGCATCCGCATCAAAGGTGATATGCAGGTCAGAAAGCGCCTGTTCTCCAGAGGCCTTCTTTTTGTTCTCCTTCAGTGCTGCTTTCAACGCCTTTTGTCGTTCTCGAACTACAGCGTTGTTGGCTTTGTTCGTCTCTCGTTGTGTCGGCCCTTTTTGAGAAAGCTTTACAGGAGGCGCCGTTTGTTTGGGCATTTTCCTGAATAAAGAGAGAGAGAGAGAGAGAGAGAGAGAGGGGGAAGAAAAGATAAGGTAGGATGATGGTGGAGGAGGAGGAGGAGGAGGAGGAGGGAGGAAAGAGCTTTTTTTGTGTAAAAGTGAAGTTTTGATAGTTGCAAAACTGAAAAGGACGGTTTTTTTTTGAAGAACGGGCCGACGGTATGGTTGCTCCCGGATAAAGGGTTGAAGAATTAAATGAGGGGGAGGGAGGGAGGGTGTGTTGTGTTGCTGAGTGGAGAATGGGGGAGGGGTTGGTGGAATAAATGCACAACGGGGTCTACACAACGGTAAAGCAAACTTCTGGTTTCACCGTAGGCTTTATAACGATGAAACCACAAGCACAACCATAAGTCAAATCATTTACCTCCTCGTGTAGGCAGGGATAACTCTAACCATAGGGGTATCCCGAGGAGGATGGGGACCCGGAGAACAAAGTGAAGTTGATAGTGCAAACACCTCTGGGACGCAGGCACTGACACTCCGTGGGTTATCGAACCCCGGAGTGTTGCGCTTGGGAGTGGTTTACAGGGAAGCTGTAAGCAGGTATACAGTCATTACCCCACCCTGACCGGGAAGGGGACAACATGATTTAAAGGAACAAACAATGGGTAGAGAAGAGATGTCTTTCATTGTTGTCTTGGCATTTGTTTTTCCCTCTCTAGGAGGAGAGGGGGTGGTGGGCCCATTTTGTTAAAAATATGGGGAAATGGGGGGAGGAGGAAGGGGAGGAAAATTTGTGAACTGGGGGTTACCATGTAAAGTGGCTGCCCCGCTCAAAAACAATTTTCTCTTTTGAAATATAAGCAGGCTGCTATGACGACTCTAAGCCTCTCGTGCTCAGTCAATTCAGAAAAAAATAGAAACTCAACACTCATTCACACGATAAAACCCATGGGAGAGGGTTGTGAAACGCACACACCTCGACCTGTTTGGGTGAGGAGCGACTCTGCAGCGGTTCGTCCCCAGAACCGCAAAGTGTGTTCAAAATGCGTTGTTTCTAGTTCTTCCTTCATTTCATGAGGTGACATGAAAAAAGCATTATTTCCGGCGATGTTCTACCTGATTTTTAACCCGAATTTGGCGGTGTTTGGCGGAAGTTGCTACCGTGCCCAAATCAGGTGGAATATCTGAGACAAACAAAAGAAAGAACAATTTATAAGATGAACCTAAGCCAGTCACCTAAAAGAAATCCAAAAGAAAGGGAATCAAGCAAATAGCAGTTAATGACAGGTCGGGGTGGGAGTGGCTGTGGAGAAAGAGGATTGTGTTAAGGTTACGGCAAAAAAAAGGAAAAACACTCTTTTGCAAAAAGGAGAAAAAGAGAGAAAATATCCAACTAGATAGTCAAAAATCCAAAAGCAAGGAACCCAGCTAACAAAAAAGAGAAGTTTATAAGATGATCCTAAGCCTCTCATTGCTTAGTCACCTTGAAAAATAAAGTGAAGTTGATAGTGCAAACGCCTCTGGGACGCAGGCACTGCCCACTCCGCGGGGAGAAAAAAATGGCGAATTAAAAAAGGCGTCGAGGCAAAAAGAAAAATGTCAGCAAAATGAAGGCCAGCAGGAAAACTATTTTTTCAATAGTTCACTGCAAAAAATCAAAGATATAGGTGGAAAGAGAAGAAGAAAGCTTATTTCATATACATTCTTTTCTTAGCGAAACAAAAAAGAATGCAAAGAGGGTGCAAAAAGAAAGCTTGAAATAGATACGTGCACCTCTACTTATGTTCTGGGAACCAATACATAAAAAAAGGAGGGCAAAAAAAAACGAGAACTTTTTTAAAAATATGAGCCTCAAGCCCCACATGCTTTAGCCACCTTCAGAAATTTTGAAAGATGACGAAGTGGTTCTCGCGTACACACATCTTATACCAGCCCTCTTGCATACGGGTTTACAGGGCAAACCGAAGGGGGTAGAACGGTCGCTTTTTAGGGTAATCCTTTTTGAAAGAAAAACCCCACAAGAGCTGTCTTCAAAAAAAAAAAGTTTATAAGATGAACCTTAGCCTTTGCTTGGTCGTCTTGTGGGGTGATTGGGGTTTTAAAAAATCTGCAATTTCTTTTTCCTCACCCCCTGCACTGAATAGCGTCTAGTCGGGCAAAGTACTGTTCACCTACTTCTGAAGCATAAAGTCGCCCGCGGGCGAGGTTTTCATCACGTTTGTTTTCCTGCAGCTTTTTGTTGTCGTTTACGAGCGCGCGGGCGAGGTCTTTCTTTTCTGTGTACAGCTGCTTCTCGAGCACACAGGACATGTCGTGCATCTGTTTCGCTCTGACGGAGGAGATCATTTTATCCTCTGCCTCTGCAATCCGGAGGGCACGCATTTCGTCCTTCTGCAGAGCCTGCTGGTTGAGGATCGCGCGCAGATGCCCCTCTGATATTCCTTTATCTTCAGACCGCTTTCCATCGCTGCGCACTGCGTCACGCTCGGTGAGAAGCCCGGAGTTCAGCGCATATTGAATTTCCGTTTCATTTTGGAGCACCTCGAATTTGCGAGCCGCCTCCGCCTGGGCACGCTTTTGCGCCGCATATGCCTTGTTAATGTCTGCATTGGCAAGCGTCTGCTGGCGGCGACTCTGCCGCTGCAAGGCTTCAATCTCAAAGACCTTTCTGTAAAGCTCCTCTTCACGGTTGCAACGTTGTGCCTGCTCTGTGTCGGAGAGGTATTTCCGTAGGGAGGCCTCGTCGACCTGCTCCTTATGCCAGGTCATGACTTGTTGTTGTTGCATTTTGCGGCGGTCGGCGCTGACCAGATCCTCGCCTTCAAAGCGGAGCATCGAGGCAGGTCCGCAGCGGGGGTCGTTGTCGCTGACGCGCTCGGGGACAGATTTCTTTTTGATGTCTGGGTCGTTGAGGTCCCATTCCGCAGCAGCCTGCTTCTTCTGGTAGGTCTTGCGGTAGTGCAGCAGGTCCACCTCCTGCTGCCGACGTAGCTTTGCGGACTCAAGCTCCAGGTGTTGCATGTGTTTGTCTGTCTTGATCGCCTGCAAGTCCCACCAGCTATCCGCATTCGCGCGAAGCTGTCTCACCCTCTTCCGCTCATCCACCTGCTCATCAAGAACCTGTCGGTCAACACCAATCGTGCGTACCTTAGGGTCAAGGATCCGTCTCTTTCGTGTTGCTTCGAGGAAGCGGCGTTGTTCGATTTTGTGCTGAAGGGGGAAAAGGTGGGGTGGGAAGGTGGGGGAGCGAAGGGGAGGGACTAAACGTTGACTTCAATACAAAGCCCTCTGACAGTACTTTGGTACATAACCAGAGAGCACTTCATTGGTATGCACACGGTTGCCGCGAGGGAGGTTGTAAAGCAGGGACAATAAAAGTTTATAAGATGACCCGAAGCCTCTCATGTTTAGTCACCTTTGAATCACATTCGGTATCATTCGCTATGCGCAGCATCAATAAATGGCATACCATCTCAGCGTCCTCAACAAAGCCGTTGAAGGTCGGGTTGACTTGAGTCTTCTTAAACGTCCTATGCGGGTCTTTGAGGTAGTTAGGCTTCTCGAGGGGTGCAGGGGGTACAGGACGCTTCAGGTTATCAGCCTCGCCATGGCCATTGAAGATGTCTGTGCGCTTTGCGGAGTTTACGGCTCGCATGAAAAAAAAAGGTTTTTTTTTTTGTGTAAATGTGGAGCCTGCAAATGATAATTGAAGAGAGGGGGAGGAAAATTGGTGGTGGGGGAGGGGGGGAAGGAAAGTCGTAACGCAAAGCCTCTCATCTGTGATTTTTTCTCCCCTTCTCCCGCCCTATGGCATCAACCGTGAGCAGCAACTTTTAAAATCACTCAAAAAAAAAAAATTCATCATTTCACGAAGAAGGGGTTGTTGGTTGGTTCCAGGTAGACTCCACCTTGCAGGTCCTTTGGTGCCTCAAATTTAGCCTCGACTGGAGTGGGAACGGACCCGGGAACTGGCTGTTGTGGGGTCCACCCGAGCTTCCAGTTTTCCTTCCATTCTCGTTGGTACGCAGAGCGCTGGTCGGACCAATTCACTGTTTTGTAGCTGTTGCCGTATAGCATAGACTTTCCTGTTGATGGGGTGATCGTTGAGACCTCTGGTGGAGGGGCGGGGAACTGTGTTCGCTTTACATGGAGTTGGGTATGTTCCCCTGGCAGCATGAGGTTCAGTGGACGAAGCAGTCGCGTCCCCTCTAAACCAGATGATTCACAGCGGTGGACCCACCCTGAAGACTCTGGCAGACGTTCACGAAGCTGCTCGGGCACGGTATGGTGTAGAAACGGCTCGACGAAGACTGCAAACAAAGGCCGTACAAACTCTGATGGGTCGAGCAACTCAAAGTCCTCTTCGGGGAGCAGCACATTTACCCTTTTTTTGACTGCATCCTCCTCAACGGGAACGACCGCTTTGGCACGCTCCTTTTGGCGTTGCACCTCGTCTCGTTCGATCTGCACTGTCGCTGCGAGGTCTGCAGGCAGGTCCCCTGCTGCCCCACTGCTCTCCGCAAAGTCAATCGCATGCGTGACGTCCCCTTGCTCTGTATCCTCAAAGAGCGCACCTTCGACCTTCCCTCGTTTGCGCCGCTTCATCGCAACGTTTAACTTCTTCACCTTCGCCGCACGAAAGTATTTTACCAAATTCGTAAAAAACTTTACCATCCCTTTAATTGTTTCCGGATGCCAGCTTCGATGCGGACCTTGCGCATGATATACGGGCACCTCAATTCCTTTATTTGTCACAATCTTTGTATACGCATACTGATGGTTCATATTAACCACCAACATCAGGCTGGAGTGCCCCGCGAAATAGATGTGAGTGGTAATGAGAGACAACCCTGGGTCACGATACTGCTCGACCAGGCAGGATTGGAAGATGCGCAGCATCTCCTTCTCCACAACAGGCTTGACGCGATTCAAAGAGTCATGCATCAGCCCCAGCTCCGAGCTGAGGTCCTTGGCACCCACCTTCTCGAGGTTCGAATACTCCTTTAAAAACGCAACCTCCTTTTTCCCACGCTTCTTTCTGTAGTTTTCGTGGAAGAGCCTCTTCTTAAAGTGCATCTGCATCTGCACAATCGACCCCGTCCTATTATGGTGGTTCCAACTTCTGATAGCCTGCATCCGTTTACTCCAACGCAGTTCTTCCTTTGCCTTCCCGGTGTCATCTGCGAGACCCATATCAGTACGGAACAGGGCGCGACGCTCTATGCTAGTCAACCCCCGTCGTGTGATGTTGTTGACTGTTGCAAGAGACATTATTTCTTTGTGTACGCTGGTGTTTTAAGTGTGGTAGGAGTAAGAGAGGAGAGAGAAGAGAGTGTTTTAAGAAGGGAGGTTATTTTTTTTTGGTCGCTTTGGTAGTATGGTTTGTGGAAAAACGATAAAAAAAAAAAAAGTACTACCCGATGAAGAAAACGAAGAAAGAAAAAGAGAAGTTGAAAGCAAAGAGAAAAGGGAGCCTAGGGTCTGAACAACAACCTTTCAAAAAGGTGTTATTACAGAACGGGGTGGGGGAGAGGGTTGTGAGAGGGGAACTCACCACAGCGTTCTTTGATTGTTGTCTCTTCCTTACACAAAAGGTGAATTCCGACACAACAAAAAAAGGGAGCCGTTTTTGGGGAAATTTGGGGAGCTTTGGTTTGTGCACTAAGGATCAGTTGCCAACAGAAGAAGAGGTACCACAAAACGATGTGGGGATTACACGGAACGGACGCAATATTTTTCACTACCGTCCGATACACCACTGTGGAACCACATACGCTGTTGGTTAATGAAGTGTTGGGCACAAGAGAAAAAAAAAAAATAAACAAAACATTAATAGGAAACGAGAAAGAAATGATGCTCAAAACCGTGCATTTGATAAATAGAGTTGAACAATTGAAAGAAAATTCACGAAGACACGCCGTCTCATAACACACCACACGTTGACAACGCAAACACCCCTACGGGCGCAGGCATTGCAAAAATAGTGTATTATCAAATTTCCTTCTGCTGAAAGAGAATGAACAAAAAAAAGAAATCAAAACAACAAGAATAACTGCGTGGCAAAAAAGACCCACACAAAATCGAGCTTTAAAAGAGGAGATGAATGATGTTCGATCATTCAAGCATTGAACATCAGCTCATCTCCACTTTTTTTTCAAAAAAAAAAAGACTTCATAACGACGTCTACTTCTATAAGAGGCCCCGTCAATTGACGATCCGACCTTTTGGTAAAAAAAGCGATGAATTTGTTGTGCAAACGTCGATCGTTAATGACAGACAACAAAAATGGGATAATATGCCCTCACATACACATCTTGACATCAAACAGAGCATTTTGATAAGATGCGCCTGGTCACCAACCAATAAGGCCCTGCACCTCTAGTTCCATCCTCCCTCCCAGGTGCCACTCCATTTGTATGTGTATCCGGTGACCCCGTAGTTCATGCTCATTGTGTAGGCGTAACCCGAGCCTGTCTTGTAGAGGAGAAGCCCGCCCTGGGCAAAGAGGTTCGAAGTGATTGTGAAGGGTTGGATGTGTGTCCAGCGGGACCAGAGGCCGGAGTATGTTTCCTCCAGGTCCGCACCGTTGGGCATGATCTTCATGAACTTCACTGCACCGGTCTCTTGCTTGTAGATGCAAAGACCCATCTGCCCGAAGAACGTGTCAAACTTCACCATATGCGTGTAGTCGCCGTCCCACACCGCAGACGACTTGAACGTCCAAGAGAACGTCGACCAACCGATGTTCATCTGGTACACATACACCGACCCCGCACCTCCCCTGTACAGAATAATGTAGTTGACGCCGCCCTCCGTGTAGGGGACAAGCTGGGTGTAGCGCTTCAACCAGGTGGTCTTGCGGATGTTGGTTGTGGCGTCGTTGCCAGCGTTGACACGCTCGAAGTTTGCCGACCCAGTGACGGTGTTGTAGACAAGAAGGTACGCAGCGTTGTTGGCGTGGAAGGGAACAATGTCCGTCCATCCGACACCCCATGTTCCCACCCGGGTGTTGGTGTAGCCCGCGCCGTTTGCGTTCATTTTGATGAATTGAACGTGTCCGTTGGGTGCTTTGTAAAGAATCGCGTAGTGGAGCCCGTTGATGGTGTACGTCTCCATGTGGGTGTACTGCAGGGACCACTGTCCCGACCATGTGATGACCCTGTTCTTCCCGTCTGCGTTCATCCTGAAGATCTTGACGTGCCCGCTGCCAGGGTTGTAGACCAGGTTGTACGTCACGCTGTTGTCCTTCCACACCATAAACTTTTCGCCTGCGCAGTTCTCACTCCGGATCATTTCCTGGTTGCTCGAGGACCAGTGCCCCCAGGTGCTCATCTCGCCTTGGTGTGTTGCCACCAGGTCACCAGAAAACTCAGATTGAACGGCGTTCCCGTTTTCAAGCTGGGTGAAGTGGATGTGGTCCACGGTGCAGCCAGTGTTTCCGGTGTATCCGATGATCTGCCCCTGGACGACCTGCTGCCCGAGGAGCGCGGAGTTGACGGGGTTTTGGAGGTGGATGTAGTGCGACACCCAGTTGTTCCCATGGTCGATGTAGATGCGGTTGTCTGGGTCAGAGCACGACGCGCTCGTCATTTTCTGAGCAAATGTGACTGTCCCTGAGGCAGCAGCACGGACCGCCTCACCACCACAGATGTTGTTCCACGAAGAGTCCCAACGTGCCATGTCCAGACTGTCCTGGTCAGGCCAGTGCCCATTGTACGTCGAGGCCGACCACACCTGCCCACAGCTCCCAGGCACCTCAAAGCGCGGCCGCTGTGCCACCACCCCTGCGAACAGTACTGTAAAGACAAGACTTTTCATTGTTGCCTTACTATAGGTTTGGGTTATCTGAAGGAAGTAAGGTGCAAAGAGACAAGAGAAATGAGGTGAAAGAGGAAAAGGAGGAGTGGATACATTTCTTTTTCTCCCATTGTCTTCCCGTTCCTGTCCATTTTTTTTTTTTGGACTTTTTTTTTTTGCAGGTTTTGCTTGTCGTATTTTGGTATTGATAAAATATCCGTTTTTTTTCTCTCGTTGTGAACCCTTTTTGGGGTTTTTGGGTTGGAAAAAAAAAAGGGGTTTTTAAAAAAAAAATATCTTTTTTCCTCTTTGTGAAAGCCATGACAAATCTTTTCAAAAGAATTATCGGGACTGTTTTTTTTAATAGTTTTCCCCTCCCCCATTGCCCCCCCCATTACCCTCCTGCACTCCGCAAAAAACTTCTGATGAGGGATATTTTTTTTTTCCAAAAGAAAGGGGAAGGCGCATGAAAAACCTTGAACTATGCTTGAAATTTTCCCACATCTGTTAACCCCAATAAGCTACGGCGACACGATTACCTGTACTATTTTTTGTTGCTGTGTCTTCTTAAACCGAGGAGACACTGTGATAAAAAAAATTTTGGGACAATAAAAAAGGGTTGGGTGAAAAAAAAAAAATAAACTAAAAGAGCGGGGGGTGAATAAATAACTATTCCCCCACACTCCCCCATTTTTTTTTACTCTACAAGACGCTATGATTTTTTTCTTCTGCGTTATTTTGTTTTTTGTTCTCCCCTCAACACATCAACCTCGAATCAAAAAAAACCAAAAAAAATCCGTGTTTATAGATAGAGGAAAAAACTGCTGAAGACCGGAGAGAAGAAGGGAAAAAAAACGATTTTTTTCCTTCGCTATCCGCATCGCGCTTTCTCGACTGGTATCTAGGGGATTTTTCTTTTTGAATCGTGGTTTTAACGCTTCCAGGTACGGCGCTCGAAGGCGTTGTGGGATTTGCGCTCGGTCTGACGAGACTTCTGGATACCGACCTTGTGCTGGTCCCACTTCTTCCTCTGGCGGCCGTTGTAGTTGTGACGGTCGTACTGTCCGTCCTGGCGGTTGCCCTGGCGCTCCTCCTTCTCAGCCTGCCTCTTCTCGTTGTAATCCACAAGCTGCGTGCACTTGTCGGACATCTGCGAGGCAAGGAACTGAAGCTTGGTCACCGAGTTCTGCTCCACGCAGATGCACTGCTGCGGCTGGTCCCAGGCAGCAGTGATGTGCTGCTTCAGGATCATCTTCGAGACGATCGCGTGCACCTGAGAAGGAAGTGGAAAATAAAATGTAAAGTAGGATTCAAACTGAACAAAACCAAAACGAGGAATAAAAAAAGCTTGCAATGGCTCGCACTTCATAAACAAAAAGGTGCCGACATTGCACAAACTGAAAAAAAATACACATGAGGTAGCGTTTGGGGAAAGGGGTGTACCTTGGCCTCCTCCATCTCGTACTTGACGGCAAGCTCTCCCAGCTGCACCGTGGTGTAGAACTGCGAGTAGGTGTACAGGTAGGTGCGCAGGCCCTCAACCTTGATCTTCTCTGTGACCTGGGCCTTGACTCTGTCGGCGTCCTTGACGGAGGACCACATGTTGAGCGACATGATGTGCTTGTTGGTGGTCGCCCAGTCTCCCTTCTGGAGGCTCTGGTAGGCGGCGTAGATGAGCTCCTTGGTGGTCTCGGGGGGTCCGATGAAGACCTGCTGGGAGAACATCATCATGAGGCGGTTGAAGGACTTCGACTGCGGGCGACGCTTGATGTCGTGGGGGTACTGGGCCTGTGGTGGTGGTGGTGGTGGTGGTGGGATGATGCGTGTTGGATGCAAAGAGGTAAAAACGTATGTAGTGGTCGTGTGTGCATACCCTGATCGGGACCTCACGCAGCACAGCAGCAGTCAAGTGCATGCCGTCAATCATGTCGACGTTGATGTGCATGTGGAAGGGCACAAGCTTGGTCTTCTCGTTACGGTCCGGCTCGGACTTTTCGCGGTTCTTCACCAGGGACTGCGCCAGGGACTCGCGGGTGCGGTTGTACGCAAGGTCGTTCAGGACCTGTTGTGTTGAATGTTGTGTTGTTGCATTAGTATCCAATACACCTTTTGCTTGTTATGGCCAAAGGCAAAAACTTTGGGCGTGGACGCCAATCGTCCTCAAACCACTTTAAATCAACTGGGAAAAGTACATACGAGGTTGGTGTGCTCGAACTCACCTGCACGGAAGGAGGCAAGACCCAGCTGTGCGATGACACGGTTGTACAGAACCATGAGTGGGGTGGAGCTCACGAACTTGCTGTGGTCCTCGTGCTCGGCGTAGCGGCGGGACATGATGAGCATGTCACGTGCCTTGTGGTAGCGGTCGTGGATGGACAGGTGGTAGATGTAGTAGAGCAGGGCCTTGGTCACGTTGCGCTCCTCAGTGGGAGCGTCGCCGCGGATGGCCTCACCACGGATGGAGGCAGGCTCCTTCGTGGAGAGGTGCTTGTACACGAAGGCGTGCAGCTGGCGCACAACGTCCTCAAGGTCGTTGTGCACAAGCATGTACTTCTGGTTCTTCGAGCGCTGGTCCAGCTGGTCAATCATCTTCTCCGCACGGCTCTTGGCGCGCTCCTCCTGCTTCTCCTTGCTCACCTTCTCCTCGTCCTCCTCCTCAACGACGGGCTCCTCGGATCCCTCCTCACCCTTCTTGGGGTGCTTCCTGTAGGTCAGGTCACGCTGCTTTTCGGTCATCTTGGCGTGGTCCTCCTTCCTTCTGTAGTACAGCACGTCCATCAGACGCACCGCCATGTTCGCAGCCTTGGTACGCTTGCCGGCAGAGTTGACGGGCTGCGTCTTGTAGTAGCAGAAGACACGCTCGGTCAGGTCGACGAGGTAGCACTCATCGGTCAGACGGGTCACGTACTCGTGTGCGTGGGGGTCGGAGAACTGGAGCGACTTGGTGTACTCGTCGCCAAGGATGTCGACCACCTGGTGGATAGAGCAGGTCAGGTACACCTTGTACTTGCCGTTCTCCTGCTCGAAGGCGCCCTTGAGCTCGGAGGTCTTTGTGAGACGCTCGGTTCTCTTCTCCTCGTCATCCTGGTCGATGGCGATGATGGACGAGTCCTGGATGATGTTCATCATCCTGGTGAGGATGTCGTAGCACGACTTCCAGACGTGCGGGGTCATGCAGAGGGAGAGCTGCATGGTGGAGTCCTTGTCCAGCTGGCAGGAGAGCATCACAGACAGCACGTACAGCGTCAGGTGCTGCCACTGTCCGGTGTGTCCGAGGATCACCTTCAACTTCTCAACGAGCTTGGTGTTCTTGGTGTTCTTCTTACCACGCTCGCCCATGACGTCGGCAAGCTTGCGCTCGATGCCCTCCTCGGTCCACTCGTCCTTGTCCTCCTTGGTCTCCTCCTTCTTCTTGTTCTCCCTCTGGCGCCTCTTGGGGCGGCGCTGGAGTGCCTCCTCGTCGTGGTCGACCTCGGACAGGCTGGAGTCGGACTCCTCTTCGGTCTCCTCCTCGCTCTCGTACTTGTCGATTGCGTCCTGGTACTCCTTGATGGTCTTGTTCGTCTTGGACTGCAGCTTCGAGAGTGCCTTCACGACGAGCTTGTTCTTGAGCGACTTCTTCGCCTCCTTGACGTCGAGCTCAGCGAAGAAGCGCTGGAGCAGACGCACACACGCGATGAACTCGTTGTGGACACCGCCACCCGAGCGCATGACGCTGGTGTTGATCTCGATGGAGTGCTCGAGGTTGTCGAGCAGACGCGAGTAGTCACGCGAGGTGATGTTGCTCTCAATCTTCTTCTTCGCCTCAATGAGGGCCTCGTCGGCCTTGGTACGCTTCGACTGGACCTTCTTCTTCTTGTCGTCGCTGCTGTCGCTGTCATCATCGGGTCCGTCCTTCCTCATCCAGTTGACGGGGGGGGCCTTGGAATCTCTCGTCGACGAAGAGTCCGAGGACGAGTGGGTGGAATCGGTGGAACCCGACGACGACGACGACGAGTCGGTGGAGTCGGAGTCGGAGTCATCGCTGTTGGCTCCTCTGAACCAGTCGTTCCCGCGGGTCGTCATTGTTGCTTGTTTCTCAACTTTTTCCTCTATTGATCACGAAAAAATGTAAAAAAAAGGGGGGGGTGTATGACTCTTTTTGATGACCTGTGGAGGGTGGAAATGAGGTTTGGTTTGGATGGTATGGGTGGGAAGGTTTTGCTTAGGTATATGGGTTTGTCATTGAACAAACATTTTTCCACTGATTTTTGTCTTCACGAATCTACCGCATCTTTTTCCGTTGGCCGCAGGAGAAAAAAAATCTACTTTCCAGTGAAATGGCCTTTTCGTTGTTCCAAAAGGGGGAGAGCAGGAGATGGGTAAATGTATAGAAGAGGGCAAGGGGGGACGTGACTTTAACTGTTAAAAAAGAAAGTTAGGAAAGACTGAAGAGGGAGGGGTTGGGTGAGTTCATACACCCGTTTTATGGAGGAAAGAAAAGAAAAGAAAAGAAAAAGTGTCCTACTACAGAAAAAGTTGTCGTTCCCCCCTTCTTGTAGTTGTTTGATGCGTTGACGCTTCCGTTGACACGCTATCTACACACCTGGGGTGGTGTTGCGGAGGACGGTTGGGTGAGTGAACGACGTGACACTTTCCGCTCAAAGTAGTGTGCGTAAAAACAAAAACAAAAAAAGGTGAAGTTGATAGTGCAAACGCTTCTGGGACGCGGGCACCGACACTCCGAAAAAAAAAAAAAAGAAAGCCGAGCAAAGCAACTTAAACCAACGTAAATAACGAGGCTTTGTTATTCAAAAAAAAAAAAAATATTGACTTGAAATGCAAAAGCCCTCTCGTGACAGTGTGACTGCAAAAAATGAGAACTTTGAAAGATAAACGTGCTGCCGTACAGCGAGAGCAAAAAAAAAAAAAGGGCATGTAAATGAAGAGGCTGTGTGCGAAAACACGACTGGTAAAAATAAAAAAAACGAAAACTTGAAAAGAAAAAAAAAAAGAGAAGCTGAAAGGTGCAAACGCCTCATCGTACATCGGCGGACGCAGGCGTTGGTTCTCCGCGGGTACCCCCAGAGAGCACTTCATTGGTATGGGGAAAAAAAATGGAAAACGAAATCCTGATAAACTGACAAGAAATCCAGACAAATATCACACCAACAGTGATCAGAAGGGAGAACAACGTAGGTTTTTCACTAAACGCAGAGAAAAGTTGGGTAAACGTGAACTAGAAGCCCCATAGTGCTTAGTCACCCCAAATAACTTTTACCACCAACGTCAAGCGAACGAATTTCAAGAAAGTACTGTGTTTTTTTTAGAGATCCTGAACCACTTCATCTAATTTTCAATACAATTTTCAAAAAACCCTGGTCAGAAAACCAGAATTCTTAAAACAAATCCACAACCTTACCACACATTGCTTACAACGATACTACTGGCCCGGGTTCGCACTGCCTTTACAGCTGACCCGGAGGCTCCTCCTCTTCCTCTTCCCCCTCCCCCTCCTCCTGCACTGGGATCGGCAGCATATAGCACCATTTTCCCATTTTGTGGGAGTGGGTTTTTTTGCCTGCGCCGTTCGGCACTTGTTTCATAACGTCGTTGAAAGGAATCTGAGACGGCATCTGCCAGCATTCTCGACACTGCCTCTACTGTATCCCCTACCGCAGCGATGTCGGCCGGACCTTCCCACGCCACTTCTCGCGGTACTGTTTGGTGACCACTTGGCCATAACCCTATATCATGGGGACGACCCTCCGCAACTGGGTTCGCCAACGCTCGGATCAACGACTGTCTTGTCTCCTCGGACTCCACCTCTTGCAAAACCTGGGTATGTCTGCTACGTGACTTCTTCCTAATAGTGCTCTTTCGCTGAAACTTCTTGCTGTTCTTCTTCACCCAGCTAGAAGCATCCTGAATAATTGGTTCACATTGAGGTGAATTTTCATTCGTTTCCCTTCGTTTCCCTTCGGTGCAATACGAAAGCCGTTCTCTGAAGGATGTGGTTGTTTTCATTAACGGAACGTTAAAGGTGTTGTTGTATTCAGAACTTACAACGCTTATGTTGTCGGGTGTGGAGATGGAGGGCTTTGTGAGGTCTGCGGCAAGATGCGTTTTTGCTACAGTTTTACGTCGAAGTATGGTCGCTCTTCTCATGCTTTGCGTTCGTTTTGGAGATTGTTTAGCAGAGGAGGAGGGTTCACTGCCTTTTCTGAGAAGCGACGGAATTTCTTTTTTTGTGCACGCAAGAAAAACATAAACACATCCTGCCAACGACAGCATCGCTGTAGTATTTGTCAACGCGAAATTCTCCGCTTTTTTGTCAATAAAAGCGTTCTGAGCGGATTCCTCCCCACCACGTTGCTTCAAATCTACCCAAGCTGTCGGCGCCTTTTTATAAACAGAAAACACATCTCTGAGGGTATGCAACCTTTGCATAAGCTCCGACTGCTGTTCATCGTGCCTCTCTGTCTGAAGGATTTTCACTCTTTTTCGTGCTATGCACCTTCGAAACACACATTGAATGCTAACCACATAAAACATGATACGTTCTACTGCGTCTGATACGGCTAATTCGGTTTTTCTCTTTGCTCTTTTCTCTGTAACGATAATACGAGCCCTGCTGGATCGAAACACCGATTGTATTTGAGTCGCTGCGTCTTGGATGAGTTGCATTTCTTCGTCAAGGAGACGCCCCCTTTTGCGTACCCTACGAAGCCCCCATAGGGTTCTTCGTGAAGAGAACGAACGCCATGCCCTTTGTATAGACTCCACCAAAAGCCCCTTCCTTTGAGTTACCCACACCTTCGCAACCTTTGCAAGGCAAAAACGAAGAATCGTACCATGAGTGAAAACTGCGCGGGTAATACGCTCTTCGGATATTTCGTGGCGTGCTGCATATCCCCTACCAAGACGTTGTACTGTGGTGAGATCCTTTTGTGTCAAAAAGCGATTTTCTTCTACGGAGAGGATAGACTCTGTTAGGCTACGAATTTGCTTACGTCGTCTGGCATGAGTACGTGAGACTGCGGCACGGCAGGCACGTTGTAATATTCGAGCAGAAGCGTGCTCCTTGAGACAGCGTTGTGAAAGCTGATGCATTTTTGAGAGTTGCGCCATTTTGTATGCTTTCCAGCTTTTCTGTACACATCGGGCAGCGGCATTCACCTTCCATACGATGTACATCATCGTTCTGGTGTACAAAGCGCGTCCACCCTTCTGGATTTTTTGTATCGCGAGGCTTGCTCCCGAAGGAATCCGCCGAATTCGTTCGCGGAGTGTTCGTCGACGTAAAGAGAGGCTATGTCTTGCCAGCTCGTTGATCCGTTTTTTTCCAGCGCCATATAAACCACGTCGACCAGCCTGCAAAAGATTCTCTCGAAAAGACCTCCCTTCCGTCAGTTTATACCACCGCTGATGAATCCCCCAGGGTTGTACAGTGAGATCTACGTCTTCCAGATTTGAGTAAAAATCTGTTCGTTCTTGGTCTTCTTTGACGGTGCGGGATCTGGTACGTGGACTAGCAGGATGAAAGAGACCAAGGGGAGATTCTATGAGGGTGCTCATGCCTAAAAGATATTTTTGTTTTTGCGTGACTCTCCATTGTGCTTGAATGATCTTAGCTGCCTCGGTTTGCTCTGACGCTCGCGACATTATTTCTGAATGTGCCGCCATAGACTCACGATGCGACCGCAGTAGACGTGCCACCAGGCACGCTGCATACCCTCTCCAGATTCGTTGGATTTCAATCGCCCCTTTCTCACGCGCTGCGAAGTGGTCGGTTTCGGCTTGCAACGCTGCTTCACAAAACATTTCTCTGAGAAATGTAGGTGAACCACATGGGGAAAGGTCGTCTTTATCCTCCTCCATCTCCTCTTCGATCACATCCACCCCCAATAGTGGTAACTTGCGTACATTGTCAGCAGGAGGGTGATCAGACGCTGGGGAGGAGGTGGAAGAGGAGGAGGAGGTGAGCACCACCCCCGGCGCCTCCAGCTCAGCCTCAGAGACCTCGTCGTCGCTCTCTAAATGAAACGCATCTCCAGAAATAAAGCTACTTTCCGCGAGCGGGAAGATGGATGGCATTACATAGGCGGGGGTGGAAAGAGCAGAAGGGGTTTGATTATTCTAAGGCTATCAAAATCTGGGGGTTATGTTGAAATATCGGTGTAGAGCAAAAAAAAAAAACTAAAAACTCAGAGAAAATCGTGTGAATCAAAAGCTGAAAGAGGGAAGGAGGCAGAGAGAGAGGGGGGTAAGTGTATTTTCTGTATGGTAATGATTTGTGGTGATTGTTATAGAGGAATTGTTGATGCAGGCATCAACGGACCCACGTTCGATGTCATAAAAGAAATGAAAAACCTGTCCACTTCTTGCATCACCCCCACTCATCCCGTACCCCGTCCTGAGAGATGGCAAATGGTTGAAATATTGTGAACTTTCTGCCGGGGAGGGCACACGTGACGCAAGCAGACCTTCTTTGATTGGAAAGCGGGAAAAGAAGGACAAATCCTGGGTGAATGTCGCAAACCTGCTTATCGATTGTCAAGTAACATGCACCCTGTGCCAAAAAGCAAGAGCTTTGTTCAGAATAAACGCCTCGCAAGACAAAAAAAATGCCGTGAGCTAGAAGTCCTTCTCAAAGAGTCTGCCTACACATGCGGCGACGAGTTTCCGGCTGACGAGCTCAAAACCGTTTACGCGACGAAATCGCAGGTTACGTGTTTGTCGCACATAGAGTGGTCCTCTGGACTGCGTGACAAAAATAAAAGGCATCTGTGCACCCATTGCGGGTCCACCACAGGAGTTGTCTCGTCAGTTCGGGTCGGTACAGAGAATTTGTCAGCAGTGTGAGAGTCGGGGATTGAAAAATCCGGCAAAGCGTCCCCTAACCCAGGCTCAGCCATTAATACTGGAACAGAGGAAAAGAGACGCGGGGTATGGGTGTGTTCTTTGGAGAGGGATGGATCGCGTGTGCTGTTGCTGTTGCTGTTGCTGTTGCTGTTGCTGTTCCCATTGGCAGCCTGGAACACTGCAAACCCACGCACACATGTTTACTACCCCCCGCTGAAACAAAAGCCCCGAACCTGCCAAGAAAAAGTGCACAACACTGCACAAATGCAAGGTGGAGCTCAAAGGGGGAAAATGAGACAAATTTGTGAAGGAGAAGTTAGTTCAACACAAGAGAATAATATAGACAGCACACTTACACTTCACCAAAGCGGGGAAGTGGCAAATAGCAAAGACAAACGGGAGGAAGAGAAAAGCAAAACACGCCACACATTAGCTTCACAAATGGATGCGCATTGCACTGCCATCCTGTGGCTGAGGTGGTCTACCGACACACCACACAGACACATTGTCAGACAGCAACTACAACACGATACGATACGGATGGTGGGAGGGAGAAACGAGGAAAAACAACCAAATTGAAGTTGATAGTGCACAACACCTCTGGGACGCAGGCACTGAAAAACGAAAATAGGAAAACAAGCAGAAAAGACACTCGAAGAAAATTTTAAACAAGCGGAAAAACGAAAATGACCGAACTGAACGATCACTTAGTTCAGTTCCTGGCGTTGGCACAGGCCTTCTTCACAGCCGAAACCATGAGCGGGAAGTCTGGTGTTCCGAGTCCTGTGGACGCGTCCCATCCCTTGATGGCCTCCCACCCCTGGGTGTTCTTGCCAATGGCGTTGGTGCCCTTGGTCACGTCGCGGAAGATCTGCGGGTTCTGGTAGAAGAGGGGGTTGGCAAACCCGAGGGTCTTCCCGGACTCAGCAAGGCAGACCTCGTTCAGCAGGGTCACAATGCCTCCGAAGGTCGGGGACGACGCAGAGGTGCCGCCGACAGCCTCGAGAAGCCCGTGCCACATGACTGTGAAGGACTGGCCAAGGGTCGACACGTCCGGGGAGCCACGGCCGCCGGTGGCGTAGGACAGCTTCGGGAGCGACACGGTGCTCAGGTAGGTCGCAATGTCGTCCGTCTGGTACGACGGGGCGGAAAAGTCGTAGGAGAAGCCTCCGCCCGATCCGAACTGTGTGGTGGCCTCCTCAGCGCCAGACGTGCCGTGCTGGAACCAGGTCGACCCAACAGCCACGCAGTACGGGATCGATGCGGGGTACGACGGGCTCAGCTTGCCTGCGTTGATGCCCTGGCGGGTCGAGTGGCCACTGCCGTCGTCGCCACTGGAGATCATCACAGTGATACCGAGGGCAGCCAGCTTCTGCACGTCCACGTTGAAACGCGCAATCAGCGACGTCTCGCAGAAGTCGATCTTCTGGGATCCGTAGCTGATGCTGATCACAGACGGGTGCTCGGCCTCCGAGGACACGTTCCCGGCAAACTCAATCAGGTCTGCGCAGAAGTCGGTTCCGGGGTACGAGTACACCCACGTCGGGGCACCGCCAATCGGCACCATGTACTCGGTGTCAAGCATCGACTCCACACCGGGCAGGATCTGGTTGTCCTTCCCGATGTACTTTGCGATCTTGCAGTCGGCACCGCCGTCGTATTTCTTGCAGAAGTTCGCAAGGTCCTCGTCACGCACGTACTGGCCCTGGAACTGCGCAATCGCCTGGATGTTCGACTTGCCGCTGGCAGGCACAGCAGAGATGTTGTAGGTGTTGCGCAGGAACGGGGGTGTCACGTCTCCGGCAGCCTGCACGTTCTCCTTCACAAGCGGTGCGGACACGGGGTCGAGGGGGAAGCCGTGGAATCCGGAGAAGGTCTCGACAACGGCAGCGACCTCTGCGGGCAGGCGCACTCCGCCGGTTGCGCGCGCAATCCTCTGCCCAGTCGTGTGCTCAAAGGTCTCAAACGCAGACTGCGACATGTGCGACAGCTGCTCCTGCGTCGCCTCAATCCTGATGTGGTCGCCGTGCGGGTGCTCCACCACAGTGCGGATGCCGTGCTCGGCCAGCCACTTCTTCACCACAGCCGTGTTCTGTGCCGACGGGCGCACCATGTTCCCGATCTGCTCGTAGGACGGGTAGTTCAGGTAGTTCGCGCTCTTCGGGTTCGAGATGTCGTCCACAAGCTGCTGCAGGGCCTTGGGGTTCGCACGCTTCATCCCAATCACAACGTTGTCGTAGACCTGGTTCGTGTCCATGTCAGCGTCCACCTTGCTCCACCCGAGCGGGGTGTTGATCGTGGTGTGCACCTTCACCAGCTCTGCCGATGAGAGTGCTGCGAGCACTGCAAGGCACAAGACACGCATTGTTCTGCACAAATGTATTATTCTCAAGTTCTGTCGTGTGGGTATGGGTGTGGTTTCACAGGTGCAGGGTAAGGGGAACATGTCTCTCATAATTACAAAACGAACTTTTGAGAGGACAAAGGATGAGCTAATCAGGGAAGGCCACTTTTTTTCTATTTTTTTTTCCCTCTTTATGAACAACAATAACAACAAATAGAGATAAAAAAAACGAATCCAAAAAAAACAAACATTTTATAAAAAACAAAAGACACAACGGGCCTCACAGGGGCACGCATTACATCAATTTTTTTTTAAAAGGGGTCCATCTACCCGCCCCTTATCCTATTCAGTGACAGCTGAGGAATAGAGGGTGGGGTGCACGCTTTATGGGAAAAGGTCTGTCAAACAAATGAAAATCGCAAAAAAAAAAAAAAAAAAAAAAAAAAAAAAAAAATGGAAGTTGAAAGTAAGGAGGGAAAAAATGGAGTATGTTGGTAAGATGATCCGAAGCTGCTAACGACGCTTGGTCACCTGAAAAAAAAACAAAAATATAATGTTCCCGAAAGTGTCGATGTTGAGAGGTCCCTTGACAGGGTTTCGGCTAACATCAATAAAACTAATTGTCATATACTTTCCACTCAAGAAAGCACATAAAGGACCAAAAAAAATAGAAAAAAAAACTTGATGAATATGCCTCTCGTGCATACACAATAAAAGAACAGAGGTAAACAAAAAACACACCCTCAGAGTTGAACGTCAACATGCAGCAACCCAACAAAAGGGTAGTTGGTGATGCAGAACACCTCAAAACAGGATGTGTAGCACCACACAAAATACCCCACTTTCTCACTGATGGTTGTATTTTGATCTATTTAAAAAAAAAAAAAATAGACGCAGTTGTGTCCTGATGTATCCTGATGACAAAAAAAAAGGAAGAGAAAACCTTGCAATATGAATGTCTCTCGCACAGACACACACCCAAGATTGGGGCCATATTCTGCACAAGAATTTCCCCCTATTAGTTTTCAAAACACACAAGAAGACACCAACCGAACCCATCATATCACCATCCATATCACCCAAACACTGGGTGAAGGGGAGATTTTGCAAAAGGGTGCTGCACAGACGAACAAACATAAATGGTCAAAGGAAAATACACGACACGTGGGAGATGTGTGTATTAGTACCTTGTTTTCACACTGGGGCTTTCGTACATATATTTTTCCGGAGTGATTTACAGACGGCACACCACCTTGGGGTGTGTGCTGAAGCTAGGAGGGAAACAAGAAACGGTTGGGCAGGGGGGTGATTCAAAAACCTCTCGTGCTCAGGAACAATCATACTACTTTTGTTTGAGGAAGAGACAGGAAGGAATCCTGCCGCTGCTTTATTTTTGAAAAAAGTGTTTCATATACTAACTATTCTACTGAATAGATGGTATAATAATTGAAAAAAGGAAATATGGAAAGTAATAATAGTGAAGTTGACAGTGCAAAACGCCCTCTAGGACGCAGGCACTGACGCGTTTGCAATACTGTCCACTGAAGAAAAAGAAAGCTTTGAAAGATGAAAGTGCGTGGTACGCTACATCTCGAAAAGGCAAGCTTTCAACTTTAAAAAAAAACAAAAAAAAAAAAAGAGTCTGCATCCATACACCAGGGGGAGAGAGAGAGAGAGAGTTAAAAATGAGGGGTCGGAGACAGCCAAAAAAAATGATGATTATAGCGGAAACTGCCCCCTTAAAACAAAAGGGAAAAAATAGGTTGTTTGACGTAGTGTTTTACAGAAGGGAGAGGGGGAAAAGTTCATAAGATGAACCTAAGCCTCTCGGATGCTGCTAATGGATGGTTGATATTTGTGATCTTGTACAGCAAATCATTGTGTGCCAAATAACGGAAGGAAGACAGTGCCAATATACGTACCCACAAAAACCAGCCGTGGAGAAAATAAGAGCCTCCCCAGACTGTGTCCACCAGATTCGGACCTGCAGATCTGTGGAGTATCGGGGAGTTTCGGGGACCCAGTACCCAGTTTTTAGGGCCAAATTTTTGGGAGTTTCCGGGGCGTTCTGCAAAACTCATGTTTGGTCCGAATCAGGTGGCACAGGTAGAAAAAAAATAGAAAAAAGAAGAGAAAATAAAAGGGGGAAAAAAAACGTAACAAAAGAGAGAAAAGTTGACAATATTACCTAAACCTCTCGTTCCTACCCGTTGGGGAAAAATGAAAGTTAACAAGAAATAAATAACAGGGCTAATAAACGGAGTTTTTCCGTTGTTTGGTAGGTCCTGCTGTGGGGGGGTATTACTTAAAGCAGGATCATAGGAAACAGTATAGACCCAAGCTTCATACACAAAATGATGTATGCAATGATATGAGAACGAGACAAGGACGCACACTCGGTTCCTAGGTAGAACGGGGAAATGCGTCCTGTATCCGAAGGTTTTCTTCAAGAACTGCAAGCACGCATGCAAAAAGTGGGGTTTTTGCATAAGACATGCCGAAGCCTCAAAAACACAATCTGTAATCATACGAGCATACGAGGAAGATAGAATAAAATACTACAATACTACGACACTACTCTCCAGGCCGTTGCACATCTTAGACAAGGTGGTCTGGGTCATTGCACTTACGTCTCTCTTCACCGTTCTCAGGTGTCTGCTGTTTGCGTGTCGCGAAGTACAGAGCAACAGCCACAACCAGGACAACAAGAATGGCACCCACAACGCACGTCAGCACAATAGCCCACGTAGGGAAGCTGTCATCGTCCGACGACGTTGGAGCACGGTGCTCGAGAAGTGCCTTAAACTCAGCCTCCGACAGCTCAATCGGCGCGCCCTTAGGACGGAGCGTTCCCGTGTGTGTGCCGCTCGCAGCCCCCTCGATCTGCCCCACAGCAGCCGCAAGGTTCGCCTCCGTACCCTCAAGCGTGTACGCAACTGTGAGCTCCTCAGTTGCCTGCTGCACCACAGCAGCACGGTGGGAAGACGTTCCACTTGCGTGCCTCTCGTTTGCCTCACGCGACACTTCCTGGAACAGGCCCCCGTAGCGAAGCGACAGCACAAACAGCCACGACGGGTTGGACTCAAGGTCCTTCGACAACGCCAGCAGCGACTCACGCACAGGCTCCAGCAGCTGGTCTACCAGTCCCTCAGCACCGCGGCTCTGGTCCACAGCAGTCTCTGTCTCGAATGTCATGGAAAACCACTTCTTCAACCCTGCACCGTTCCTAGTGCCGTTGTTGTCAGTGCCGGAGCCAGTTCCGTTGTTGCTAGTACCGTTGTTGGTGGTGGTGTTGTTGTCAGTACCATTGCCAGTTCCGTTGTTGTCAGTGCCGTTGTTGGTGGTGTTGTTGTTGTCAGTACCGTTGCCAGTACCGTTGTTGCTAGTACCGTTGTTGGTGGTGTTGCCGTTGTCAGTCCCATTCCAGTGGCCGCTCCAGTTACCGGTGCTGTTGTTGTCAGTTCCGTTCCAGTGGCCGCTCCAGTTGCCAGTTCCGTTGTGGGTACCGTTCCAGTGACCGCTCCAGTTGCCAGTGCCGTTGTGGGTACCGTTCCAGTGACCGCTCCAGTTGCCAGTTCCGTTGTGGGTACCGTTCCAGTGACCGCTCCAGTTGCCAGTGCCGTTGTGGGTACCGTTCCAGTGACCGCTCCAGTTGCCAGTTCCGTTGTGGGTACCGTTCCAGTGGCCGCTCCAGTTGCCAGTTCCGTTGTGGGTACCGTTCCAGTGACCGCTCCAGTTGCCAGTTCCGTTGTGGGTACCGTTCCAGTGGCCGCTCCAGTTGCCAGTGCCGTTGTGGGTACCGTTCCAGTGGCCGCTCCAGTTGCCAGTGCCGTTGTGGGTACCGTTCCAGTGACCGCTCCAGTTGCCAGTTCCGTTGTGGGTACCGTTCCAGTGGCCGCTCCAGTTACCAGTTCCGTTGTGGGTACCGTTCCAGTGACCGCTCCAGTTGCCAGTGCCGTTGTGGGTACCGTTCCAGTGGCTGCTCCAGTTGCCAGTGCCGTTGTGGGTACCGTTCCAGTGGCCGCTCCAGTTACCAGTTCCGTTGTGGGTACCGTTCCAGTGGCCGCTCCAGTTACCAGTTCCGTTGTGGGTACCGTTCCAGTGGCCGCTCCAGTTGCCAGTGCCGTTGTGGGTACCGTTCCAGTGGCCGCTCCAGTTACCAGTGCCGTTGTGGGTACCGTTCCAGTGGCCGCTCCAGTTACCAGTTCCGTTGTGGGTACGGTTCCAGTTGCCCGACCAGTTGCCAGTGGACCAGTTACCTCCCGACCAGTTGCCCCAGTTTCCAGTGGAGCCGTTCCAGTTGCCCGACCAGTTGCCGGTGGACCAGTTGCCTCCAGACCAGTTGCCCCAGTTGCCGCCAGACCAGTTGCCAGTGGAACCGTTCCAGTTGCCGTCAGACCAGTTGCCAGTGGACCAGTTGCCTCCCGACCAGTTGCCCCAGTTGCCGCCAGACCAGTTGCCGGTGGACCAGTTGCCTCCAGACCAGTTGCCCCAGTTGCCGCCAGACCAGTTGCCGGTGGACCAGTTGCCTCCAGACCAGTTGCCCCAGTTGCCGCCAGACCAGTTGCCGGTGGAGCCGTTCCAGTTGCCTCCCGACCAGTTGCCGGTGGACCAGTTGCCTCCAGACCAGTTGCCCCAGTTGCCGCCAGACCAGTTGCCGGTGGAACCGTTCCAGTTGCCGTCAGACCAGTTGCCAGTGGAGCCGTTCCAGTTGCCTCCAGACCAGTTGCCGGTGGAGTTACCCCCATCCCAGGTGCTGACAGTCCAGTCCACATTAGCCTGGACTGACAGCACGCAGAGTGCTGCGAGGGCGAACGGAGTTTGACGCATTGTGTCAAGATAAAAGAGGTCGAATCTGTGAGGGTGGGTGTGGGTGGCTGTACAACCTGGGGAGAGTTATCAGTAAGATTGCTGCCTTTTTTTTTAAATGAACGGTACGTTTGGAAACTGTAAGTTGCTGTGAACGTCACAACACGAGAAAAATACTAAAGCGACTCTCAAAAAACACATGACACGTTGCAGTATGCGACCTTCGAAACCCTATTGCACTGAAGCAAAAAGCCTGCACCATCCCTGAAGCTTTTAAAAAACTGCAAGAACAGCAGAGCCACTTCAGAACTGCTCACCGCTGGACCATGTTTTCTATTTTGGTACATTTTTTTTTTAGAGGGAAGAGGGGGGGAAACGACTAAAAGATGCGCCACACCATGACTATGCTTACTGTGCCTTGTTGGTTTTATTTCTTTGTTTTATTTGGTTTCGGCTTTACTACCGTATCAGGCTGGAATAGAGTAACAAACAAATTTGACTTGAAATACAAAAGCCTCGCGACAGTATCTCCTAAAGAGAAAAAAAAAACAAAAGAAAAGCTTAAATGTGAATATGCCGTGCATGCACCCCTAAGGTTAAAAAAAAAAGCATCGCTCGCAAGCAGAAGGCTTAAAAAGCAAAAGAAAAAATTTCTTTTTGGAAAGATGAAGCTAAGCCTCGTACGTTTAGCCATCTCAAAAAAAAAAAAAAAAAAAAAAAAAAAATCCTGACGCTTTTCGCAAAGGAGTACAGATGCGGGTCATCATTCCAGGGAATCTACAAGGGGGGGAAAGGGGTTTTTGAGTTGACAATAACGATCGGCTCAAAAAAAAAAGGTGAAAACAAAACAAGGTTGACTTGAAATACAAAACCCGTGACAGTGTACCTAAAAAATCCAAAAAAAAAAACCCACTTTTTTTTTCCTTCTCCAAACACTAGAACTCCTCCTCCCCAACCCTCTCGATACAATTGTTTCGCCCTACCAGGGCTTCGTACGTTTCTCGAAAAACTAAAAAGAAAAATTTGAAAGACGGTACTTCTCAGACAAAAAAAAAAGAGAAGTTGAAGGTACAAACGCCTCACTGTACATCGGCGAAGAGCACAAAAACCCCCCTCCCTCCCTCCCCTTCCCCTCCCCCCCTTCTCCAATACAGCCAAAAAAAACCCCCCAAAAACAATATACATTACAAACAAAGTCATGCTACCTCGTACCCTTCACGCCTCATGACAGGGATTACCCTGCGTGGGGAAGGGGTTCGTTGCGATCGAATTGGGCTTGCTTCCGCAGAATCATGCAGGACTTGAAGCGCCTTGTGGACAGCCCATGCACAGAATGTCGCTACATCAGCACGGTCCAACCCAGAAGAAGCCTGGCGAAGCGACACCAATGGGTCTGGAGGAATCGACAACCCCCAGGCACGGAGAAGCGGGCTTACCACTCTGAAATCCGAGATTCCCATTGGGGGTGAGTGGGGGCCGATTATTGCATAGAGCTGGAAATGCATTCTCAACGCCTCAAGGATGTAGCGGAAGAGCCTTCTGTCCACGACATCAGAATCCTGGGGGATTGTTGTGTCAACATCTGTTTGACACACAGCCGTGGCCTGTCTATGAGACGAAGCAATCGCCGTCGCTGCCGCAGTACTATCCATTGTCCCTGCCGCAGAGCTTTGCACGACCCCCCCATCCGCTCCGTCCACCCCTAGGTAATCCAACAACCCCTGCACCACCTCATGCAACCCAATCTGCCCGGTCCCTTCTGATCCACAAATTCGCTCGATACTCGCAAAAAGCTTTCTTCTACTTGCCTTTGCGACAGCAGACATCCCGGTTGGAAGACCTTTTGCGCATGAATCCCATCCATTCGACTCTCCTCTCGGACTAAGAAGGGAAGAAGGTGAAGGGCTTGGGGGTGGCGGCGGGAGGGAGTAGTACGTCAACGCGTGGGTGTTTAGATCGGGACGGCGTTGGGGGGCTGAGGAGGAGGCGCTGCGGCTGCTGCGGCGGAGGCTGGAGGAGGGGCTTCGCGGCTGTGAGGCGCGAGAAGGGCTTCTGCCTTCACTCCGAAGCGGGCTTCTTCCAGGACTCCGTCCACTGGTCCGTCTGCTCTCCGCGCTCTTAGATCTCCTGATATGCGCATCAACCCGATCGCACCGTGGCTTCTCAATAAACATATCCAACCCCTCCCCAACCGCCCACCCACAAAACTCTGCCAACCCCACCTCCGTCTTCCTCCTCTCCCCGGACCCAAAAATACCACATCCCTTCACATCCAGCACCGAACTGCCCCAACTAATAAGAAGCGGCACACAACGTTCAAAATCGCAAAGACGGACAACAACCCGGTCGTTCACCCCATATACATTAAAGAGCTGGACATGCCTGCGGAGGGCTTCAAGGAAGACACGAAATCCTTTTAAATCCAGAGTTGCAGCAGGGATTGCAGGAGACCCTGAGGCAGAACGGCGTTTAGGGGGAAGATACGGCACCGGAAGCACATCACTCCCTTGCGCTAAAGTAGAACGCCTCCGTGATCTCGGCGGCGTCACCACATCGGGCACAGAACTGCCTGCGCTTGTTGCCAACGAAGTCACTGTATGCCTCAACCCATCCATCTCCCCTTCATCCATCGTTGTATCCAATGTTGGGTCTAACTGCCCAATCACCTTCCTCTTTTGCCCCATCTTTTGTTGCCTTTTACTCTCTATGTACCTACGCAAAGCCCTCAACGCAATGTTAAAGGACGCAACCACATACGACTCAGGAATCGTCTGAAGTGAAAGGGTATGCAGAAGAGGTGATTTTTGAAAGAGAGGGGTGGAAGGAAGGTCTTCGTCGTTGATGGTGTATTGCTGCGTTTCCGCGGAGATGTCATCTTTGGCATGAGAGAGAGGGTGGCCTGAGAGGAGGTTGGGGAGGGACAACACCCCTTCCTCTGCTTTATCGAGAAGGTGGAAGAGACGACGCCGGCGGACTTTGGAGACAGAATCGTCGTCTGCGGGGATGTGTGTACAGAGCTCATTCCAGCCTTTTCTGCGTTCCGTTTTTGTTGAAGGAGATCGTCCTCGTTTAGTAGTGTCTGGGGTGGGCTTCACCCACGGTACCTCTAAGGTAGTGACCAATTGCTTCCCCCGATTCCTCAAGAGCCCAATCTGCAAGAATTTGCACTGTGCTGCCATATGATGCAAATCCTTCTCAAACACCAGAGTCACCGCCTTTGTCGTATTCGGGTCCACCGCGTACACTACCGTATCATACACTCTTACCCCCGCCCGATCAGCAGGGCTCTCCCGAACAACCTTCGTCACCTTTAAATGAACATCAACGTGCATGCCTAAAACATCTGCAGTGATGACCGGAAGAATTCTTGGAGGCGTTTGCTTTGCAATGCGCGCTTTGCGTTCATCAACGAAGGCTGCTTCAGCTGCGGCTGCCATTTCAGCGGTAGTATCCG
This sequence comes from Rhynchopus sp. YZ270_cl-10, assembly GCA_964035575.1. NCBI lineage: Eukaryota > Euglenozoa > Diplonemea > Diplonemida > Diplonemidae > Rhynchopus > Rhynchopus sp. YZ270_cl-10. The sequence goes on along the minus strand of OZ037906.1, from coordinate 870,562 downwards.
CAATAGGCTCGCTTTGGGGTGTCGATGGTGGTGTCTCTGCCAGACTATTTTGCGTCGGGGTAGGCTCAGCATGCGTTCCGCTTGCTCTTTCAGTTCTTGGAGACGCTGGGGAGGTGTTATGTGATGGTGTAAAATGCTCCATCGCTGTTGCAACATGAACGGATTCATCAACCCTCCACTCCTCCGCGAGATTATCCCATGCAAGCCACTCTGCGCAGGTTGGCGGAAGATATCCAAAATGAGGTTGCGACGTCATCAGAATCCGCTTCCCAGTAAACGGTGCGTCCGCTCCTATCGCCAACGACCAATGCCCACAACGCTGTTGTGGGTCATGAGTGAGAGGTGACGATGAAGGAGACGAAGGCACCTCCCCTTCATGCACCCCAGCCTCCGTATCGAAGAACGAATATAACCGTTTTGTCCCCGTCGCCCACACCGGCAGACCGTTCACCCTGCGCCGCCCTGCATACAACACGTCATATGTCCCTTCAATCTGCGGCTTGTTCAGACACGACACCGTCAACCGTGGAAACGACACCTCCTCATCCAGATCCTCTTCCCTACTCGGGGAGGGACCAGCCTCCGACATTCTATTGTGTGGCCTGTTGTGGTGGGTAAATGATGTATATGAGAATCATCTGAATAGAGGAAAAGGGGGGGTAATTTTTTTTTGACAAAAAGTCAGTTAACGTCTCAACGGACGTGATTGAATAGAATACTCCATGGGGTAAGGGAGGAGGGGGAGGGGGAGGGGGGAGGGGGAGGAAAGCAGCTCAAGCGAGCTGTCCAGATCTGATGATCGTGATGCCCTTGCTGGGGCGGCCGTCCTCGCTCCCGTAAGACTCAATCTTCTGCACAACGTCCATCCCCTCGACCACCTTGCCGAAGACGACGTGCTTGTTGTCCAGCCACGGCGTTGCTGCTGTAGTCAAGAAGAACTGCGACCCGTTCGTGTTCTTCCCTGAATTCGCCATCGAGAGCAGTCCAGGGCCAACGTGTTTTTGTTTGAAATTTTCATCCGCAAATTTTTCGCCGTAAATCGATTTGCCTCCTGTAGGGGGGGTTTAGGGTGGTTGCAGTGTAAAAAAGAGTCATTGGAATGTACTAAAACGCAGTTCGGTCGAGCTCATGAATGGGAAGGGTGGGACGTACCGTAAGAGAACGGAGGCGGTTCACGACCGCTAGGAGTTTAAATGAAGCGAAAAAAAATCACAGACTTTTTGTATTTTTGGTTTTGCAGTTGTTAACAAAAAGATGGGGATAAGACATACCTGTCCCGTTGTGGTTAGTAAAGTCACCTCCTTGACACATGAAGTTCGGAATCACCCGATGGAACGTCGAGTTCACGTAGCCGAAGCCCTTCTCGCCTGTGCACAGACACCGGAAGTTTTCTGCGGTCCGCGGGACCACCTCGTTGAAAAGCTCCATCACAATTCGCCCGATCAATACCCCATCCACCTGCATGTCAAAGAACACGATTGGTGCCATGTTTATTTATACCGCTTGTATATCCCCAAAAAAGTAAGCCAAGTGTATAATGTTGCCCTTTTCCCCGCCGACTGTAGTGTAGATAAGGTAGAACAGTGAAGAGAGATTTTCCTGAACAGGTGATTTGACATCCATTTGCTCAAACACAGTCAATACTAGAGGTACCTTTAACAGGGAACAGAAAGCATTTGGAGAGGTGACGTGCAAAAACAAAACAAAATAAAAACGAAAAATGATACACTTTTTTTTGGTCTGTTTTTTTTGTTTTTTTTTGTGTTGTTTTTTTTTTTTTGGGTTTTTTCTGCTTTTTTTCTCCCACCATTTTTTTTTCTTTCCCGACGTGTTTTTCTTTGAAAAGGAAATGCTCGTAGTTTTGTTGTCAGTTTGTTTTTATTCATTTCCTTTTTTTAGGTCAATCGGCTTTATTGTTGAGTTAACCTTCGTTTCAACCCTGCGGGAAGACCTGGTGTGTGATGTTATGTCTAAACAAAATCCATTTTCGGAAACCACCAACTGATGATCAAGAAAACCGCTTAAAGTGTGCGGGGGGGGGAGGAGGGGGGTGAATGGGTATGTTGATGCAACCTTGACGTACCTTCTTGCTGTGTGACAACTTTTCAGCTTTATTTAGGGGGAAAAAATGCCTTTTTTTCTAATATTGACAACAAAAATAATCAAAAAAAAGGCCCCGTGTATGAAAATGAATGACTAATAATAAGCACCTTCCGAAAAAAGAAAAAAAACGAACGGAGAAAAAAAAAATTCTGGTGAAAACGTAATAATGCTGCCGACAAGGGGATCGGAACCGACAAAACACCTGGGTGGGGAGGGTTGGGTCCGGAATTTGGGATTTTTTTTTGGGGGGGGGAGAGTCGGTGTTTTTTAATGCCCTTGGGTTTCTTTTTGTATTTTTTTTTTATTGATAAAATCTTGTGGGGATAGTTCAACCCGCTATAGCGAAAGCAGACTTCGCGTACCCCCCCTGGATTTTCCTGACACGAAAGCAACAGAAGAAAAATGATAAAAATGACGAATTCTTGGGGAATTTTTTTTTTGTATTTTTTTTTGAAAATGAGGTTGTGCAAAACACCTTTTGAAAGGGTGTCAATATACATCATCTGGACCTCACAAATAAAAAGAAAAGAGGGAAAATAGGGGGAGATGAAATGGGACAAGATACGGATGATTCCGAAAAATCTTCCGAGTAAAAAAAAAAAAAAAAAAAGAAAAAAATAAATAAAAACTAAAAGAACAGAACAGAGAAGGGTGGAATAGGTATCCACTCCGCTCTCCCCTTTTCTCTTAATCATCGCCCGTTTATCTGAATGTATTTTTTGTTGAGAGGATATTTTCGTCTTATTTTTCTTCCCGTCTATCCCTAGAAAAAGGTAAAAAAGGGAAAAAAAGCACCCCTCATTTTGTATTAACTATTGCACACAGAGAAAGAAAACGTCTTCTTTTTTTGGGGGGGCATTTTTTTTTTTCTTTTAGAGATGCCACAAAAAAAAATGTGCTTATTTGCTCTTCTTCTCCTTCTTGGACTTCTTCTTCTTGGGCTCCTCGGCAGCGGGCTCCTCGGCCTGTAGAATAGAACAAATGAAAAGTGAAGTTGATAGTGCAAAACGCCTCTGGGACGCAGGCACTGACACTCCGCAGGTTATCGAACCCTGAAAAAGTTTCACAGATCTTAGGGTATTAAGCCTCTTATAGCTTTGGAAAGGAAAATACGCTTGAGAAAAACAGTCATGGCAATTTGAACTTTTTAAGAATAAACAACCGGGTATGTACCCTTGGTACAATGACCGGCTGTACCGGGAAGGCCTACATCCATTTCGTGGTTTACATCTGATATGTGCAAAAACTTGAAAGCTGACTGTGCCTCCCTCTCGTAAACCCGCGCAGTTTGCGGGTTTACGGAATAAGCACATAATTCATTTACCATCGTTATCGCGCTGGAACACGCTGATGAACAAAAAGGGGGGGAGTGACATACCTTCCTCTTCTTGTCCTTCTTGACCTTCTTCGGGGATCCCTCAGCAGATGCGGATTCCTTCTTGGCGTGCTTCTTAAGGTCCTTGCCGAAGGCGGAGAGAGCAGACTCCATGGCCTTCACGTTGGTCATCGGCTGGTGCTTCCTCTCCTCGTAGTACACAAGACGGTCGTCGACCTGGTCACGGAGCTTGTCTCCGAACACGGTGGTGGGCACCTCTGCGGGAAAGGGAAGGGTGAAAAATGTGACATACTAAATGTGAAACCGAAAAGAAAACGTGTTAAGATGCACCCCAAAAGGCCTCTCTGCGCTTCTAAAAACAAAGAAAACTCCATAAGACAACCCTAGGATTTGACAGGGTCGGGGGATGACCCCACCCGCCGCGACTGAGTTATGTCGTCAATCAAAGTTGAAAAATTTTGTTCGATTGTAGACTACTATCAAAACAGCCACGATGTTTTCCCCTTCACAGCATCTTTAGAGATGCAAAACAGAACAGCGTTAAACTCATTCAAAAGGCGCTTCAAAAGGGGATGAGGAATCGATAAAATATGGGTCGTGGGTGTGTCGTGCGAAAGGGGCAGTGAACATACCCCCGAATGCGTCTATCCTGCACGCGATGGAGGCCTTGTTTGCGAGGTACCGCGAGATACGTCCCTTGTTCTTGCCCTTGGCCTTCCCGATGAAGGAGGTGTTGAAGATGATTCCGTACTTGGGGGTGTTTCCCTTCGACTTCAGCGCCCTGAGAAAAAATGGTGTGTTCATTTGAGAGATTTGAGAGAGATTTGAGAGAGAAAAGTGTGTCAAAAAAAGTTTACAAAAAAAAAAAAATGAATAAATATGTCTCCTCATGGTATCAACGACCACAAAAGAAGAAATACTTTCAAGAGATGAATGGAAAACAACAAAAAATGCAAAAGCTGCCCTAAAGGGGGGCAAAAAAAAAGGGGGTTAATCTTAGCGCTCTCTGCTTCAATAGAAGCTGAAGGTTACGCTCATTTGTGAAAGGGAATACCTGAAAAGAGCCTTTTCTGCTCCAAGGATCTGCACGGTCGATGCAGGGTACTTTGCGAGGTTGGTCAGGGAACCGGCGTGCGCGATAAGCCTGTGGTGGATATATTTTTTTACATTGCAATATTCTTCCAACCCATTTTCTTTTTTTTGGGGGAATTTTTTTGTGTGCAGTTTTACTGTCCTCCTCCGGCCTTTTTGTCATTATACGGTGCGCCATTAAGACCCCACATAGAAATAAACATACTTGGCCGCGATGTTGTCGCCCATGAGTGCACCCAGGTTGGGGGAGACGGCGTTTATCTTCATTCTGAGGTACTCGGCACCCTCCTCACGCAGCTTGACAAGCTCGGTCAGACGCACCGCGAAGGACTCAATGTTGACCATGTCGACCTCCGAGATGGCCCCTCCCATGGAGACCTTGCACATGGCAAGCACCTGCTGTGCAACCTCCTCGTCGTTCACGATCTCCGTGATCTGGGGGAGCATCGCGTCGGTCACCTCCTCCTTGTTCTTCAGAAGCTTCGCAAGACGGCAGAACTGCCCGTTGTCGGAGATAATCTTGAGCAGCTCGGGGAAGTGCCAGCCGTACCACTCCTTCAAACGCATGCTGAAGGTGTTGATGTCCTTGTCCAGCTTCTCCACTATCGCAATCGCCTGGATGATCATGTTGTCACTACGGTGCACGTTGAACTTCACCTTCGATCTGGAGTAGTAATGCGCAAGACCGAGGCAGGCACGCTCGAGGTCGCCCTCTTTCAACGGGGGGATGAGTGCGGTTGCGTGCACCCTTATGCATCTGTTCATCTCCTGGATGTGCTCGTTGGCGACGCAAGAGATTCCAAGGTTCTCCTGGATGGCGGAACCCATCTTGGTCTCGTTGACTCCGAGCTCGTAGTCCTTCTTCTTCGAGGGGAGGGTCTTGGTGAGGAACCCGGCAAGGAACTGTGTGACCTGACCTTCGGACAGAGCGTTGATGTCCTCAAGTGCGTGCTCAGAGTCGCGGAACGGCGCGAAGCTCACGTAGCTCACAACACGCTTGAACCGGCCAATCTCCTGCCAAGACTTCTGGACGCTGACATCCTTGGCGCCAATCTCCTCTCCCTCCTCCTTCAGGAACAGGCCGTACCCTGCCGCGGTTTCGAACAAAATATAGAGCTTCTTTCCCATTTTAAATGAAGGTGTCTGTGAGAATGAATACGATAACTTCTAAAAAAAACTAAAATACAAAACCCCCTCACGATACCTTCGCGACCAGAACACCGCGGTGACCCGTCCAGGGAATGGAAACGAAACAAAAAAGAATGGTTATTGACGCAGCAACCTACTGGCCTACATACGATGTCAGCGGATGAAAGCGAAAATCCCCTCCGGTCAACAACAAAGTGAAGTTGATAGTGCAAACAAAAAGTGTAAAGGAAACCTAATAGCTTCGAAAAAGGGAGCTGAGACGTACCCATATCGTGATGTAAACGGGCAACTCGAGGCCCTCTACCGCATCGTGAGTTAAAAGACCACCCTCACGCATGAGGGAAAGGGGTGGTGGAAAAGAGAATATCGTGGGGCTGTTTTTTTTTGTCTTAAAATAAGAGTTTTCGATCTGGAGAAACTAGATCCCCACCCCACCCCGCCCCCCTATCCCATTTCGTTCACCCTTTTTTTCACCCTATGCCGAAGCTTTTTTTGCATCCTTTTTTGAGTAGTATGTCTCTGCGGGTTTGCACATTTCTGCGATTTCGTCTTCGCTGAAAGGGGTTTTCATTTGTTCAGCACTTGGGTCCACATAGGAGGCTTTGCGGGCTTTCTCTTGCGGTCTGGGATCATCAAAGGCACGGAAGTGTGCACTGCCCTTGTCTTCCTTCCAGTCTTCCTCTAGGAGCTGTTCGACGAAGGGGTTTCGTCTGTCACTGTCGACACGACGTTGACGTGCCTCCCAGAAGAAACGTCTGAAATAGAGTGGTGTAGGCCCTTCAAATGGATCTCTATCGCGTACAGCACGCCATTCAGGGTCCATGTGCTTGCGTGCAGCCTCGTCCACCTCCATGCGCTCGTAGTACGACGCCTCTGCACGGTCCAATCCCTTCTGCGAGTGCAGCAACACTCGCACCGGCTGGTTCAGACCAATGAACTGCATAAAACGGTTTCCAGTAGGTCCAGAAGAAGTCTTGCCGGACAGACGCGGGTGGTTCCGTCTGAGGGGGGTGGTGGTAGATTTGAGGGGGAGGGAGGGAGGGCGTAAGAGATGATTTGGTCGTAGGGTTTTAGTCTTAGAAAAAATGGAATTGAGAAATGGAAAGTCGAGTCATAATACATTGGGGGGGGGGTGAAACAAAGAAAAGGGTGTTGAATCCGCCCTTCATTTACACAAACTCGGGGCAAACTTTGTATTGCTGGCATTTTCTCACCTTCCTTCACCCCTGTTTACTTGCTTTTTTCGTTGAAGAAATTCGAGAGGGGGGTAGGAAAGGGTACATACGCGGGTCTGTGTTTGTGTCCTCCCATTCCGATGAACTTGCGGGTTCTGTCTCTGTGTACCCCAGTAAGCGCTATTTGTGTTTGACGAAACATTGTTGTGTGTTTTTTGTCTCCTTTTTCGACGGGATGTCGTTCTGTGTCCCTGTAGGGCTGTTGTTGGCTGTGTCGGGCGTCCTTTTTAGACAATCTGCAAACGGCCAACCGCTATAAAACTTATGGCGCTGTGGGCGCATGCTGGGCACCAAAAAGGGGGTGGGGAAGGCAGGGGTGCTTTTTGTTTGATGGCTAAAAAACCAGCTGTGTTTCTGAGAAAAGAAAATGGCCCCGTTAAAGGCTTGGGGCTTTAAAGAAACTGAAAGTGCAAATCGCCACCGGCGGATGCAGATTGGTAAATGAATAAAAAATGAAAAACCCCGTAAGGTTTGAGGTGTAGATACTCTATGCCACCTGGTTAGGATCGGCACTGTGTAAGTGTGCAATCTAGAGATTTAAAAAAAAAGAGCAAAATTGAAAAAAAAGATGAATGTGCCTCTCATGCACAACACACACATCTAAAAAATTGTACGATTTACGTGGCCTGCGAAGTTAGAAACAGGTAGCAGGAGTGGGGGCACAGACCACTGGGCCAAAAGGATAAAAAAAAAGAGCAAAATCGCAAGATGAATATGCCTCGCATGCATACATCTGAACAAATGATACTGTGAAAAGACGATAGCTTCACGTCGGTGCGTGGCAAGTCACATCTCTCACAGCGGGGTTTTGTGTACAATGAAATAGAAACTTAACACTCATCACACGATAAAACCCATGGGAGAGGTTGTGGTGAAACGCACACACCTCGACCTGTTTGGTGAGGCGTGGCTCTGCAGCGCGGTTCGTCCCTAGAACCGCGAGTGTGTTCAAAATGCTTTGTTTCTATTTCCTCCTTCATTTCATGAGGTGACAAAAAAAAAACAGAAATAACGAACAGAAGATGATAGACAGTGTTCTTGTGTAGAGGGAAAGGGACCCAAAGCAAAGGGGGGACGGGGCAGCGGGCTGTGATCGTGTAGTTTTGTCGGTATTCTTTTTTGTCATCTAGACTCTTAACTTTTTGTGGATAACAAAAGAGTAGTTGAAACCGTGCTAAAACGCAGCTCAGTCGAGCTCATGAAAAGGGTGGGGGGATGTGAGTGTTCCGTACCGTAAGAGAACGGAGGCGGTTCACAACCACTCGGCAAGCCACGCGACCTCTTTATACCCCAGCCTTTTTAACGGCCCGCTTTTGAATAGCGGAGGGTGTGTAAGAGCGTGTATTTCGTGTAAAACAAAATTTTCCCCGATTTTTTTTTGGCAATCAATAAAATGAAAAGAAGTGAAATGGCACACGCCCTTTTGATAATACCCCCCTTTTATATCGAACATTCGAAAAGAAGAAAACAACCAGAAAAAAAAAACCCCCCTTCCCCCTTTTTTTTGAGAATCAGTAGTGTAGCTGTCATACAGCCTTTACTCTCTCTTTGTTGTTGTCCACAATCACCCACCAAAGAGAATGGGTTCTGCACTCACATTGCCACCCCCCTACCCCCCTCAAAAAAACGCTAGCATATTTACATAACAGCACACCCCACCCCCCCCAGAATGTGGCAGAATAGAAACTCTGACCTGACCATTTCCCCCCCTTTTTAAATTTTATGTAGCTTTGAGAGGTGAGGCTTGAGGACGTGCTGGGGGGCTGACAATGGAACTGAGAAGCTCTACGTCAGCCTCGCACAGGAACTTGCGAACCTCTGTGGGGGTGTCGATCGACTGCTCCATGTTGTCGTGGATGCGGCGTTGGTACTTCCTGAGCTGTCCACGCACGGTTTCCAGCGTCTTCACTGCCGCGAACTGATCTATTCCCAGGTTATCCACGATGTCCTGCCGCGTCAGGTTGATCAGACAGAGCCCATTCACACGCTGCGCCGCCAGCACCTTCACATACTGCTCATCAAGATTCACACCTCTTAGATACTCCGACACCTGCGGGACAGTCCATACACTGGGGTCGCTTGCAGGCACGTTGGCGTTGAGGAGAGGTGCTGCGCGGGCGCGGGTGTGCAAGCTTGCCTTGGTGTTGATGTTGTTAGTGACTGCAGCCGGCTTTGCCTCCTTTGCAAGCGAAGAGCTGACCCGCTTGAGGAGCTGCATCGGTGGAAGTGATGCAAGCCCACCCGACCCAAGGTCATTGATGCCATTGAGATTAATCTCTGTGCTGTCCTCTGCAGTGTCGTTCAGGTTGTTCAAATTGTTCAGATTGTTCAAATCGTTCAGGTTGTTTAGATTGTTTAGATTGTTTAGATTGTTCAAATCGCTTAGATCCACCTCAGCAGGTGGTGGCGGGGGTGGTGGCACGCTCTCCTGCTCCTTCTGCGGGCCTTGAAAGGAGTTCTTACTCACAGCGCGCCTCTGTCCTCTATCTTCTCCCCTCTCCCTCTGCAACTGCATGTCCCTGCTGCGGAGGGCAATAGGGCGTACCCGGGGACGTGGCTGGGAATGTCCTGCAGACACGGTAGAGTGGCGCTCCTCCTTCTCCTTCTCCTTCTCCTTCTCCTGCTGGATGGCGGGCGGGGTGCTCAGAGGCGAGCGTTTCTCACGCTCAGCTCTGCTCTGGAGGGGGCGCTGCATTTCTGCTGGCTTCTCCTTTGCCTCTTTGGGCGTTGTGTGTGTGAGGGTCACTCTTTTGTAGACAGATGCCCTTGCTGCGAGAGGTGACGTCCATGAAGACGTATGCGCACTGAACGTTGTGGCGGAGTGTGGTCCCCCAGGCGCGCCGCCTACAAGCTTAGGTCGTGTGAGTGGTGTCGGCGCGCAGCCGTGCTTTGCAGCACGTTGCTTTGCCTTCCGAACTGCGGCTGCACAACTGACAGACCGGGTTTCGCTCTGCAACGGTGAGGTGATGCTGTGATACACCGGGGTGTCGGTTGCTTTGTTCGATTCGTGCACGGCAAGGCATTTCCGCAGTGCCGGGACTGCCTGGCCGAATCTCTTCGATGCGGCATAACGCGCGTCATCGCTGCTAAAACTACGCACAATCGCACCATGCCGGGTTTGCGCCTGACGGGCCAACTCTGCTTCTGCCTCTGCCTGGGAACGCATCGTGGTTTCAGCTGATGCATCACAAATAGGAGCCTTTGGCGCATCGCAAGGAGCCGGCGGGGGTGGTGGCGGTGGCGGCGGTTCTTGCACCATCTCCGCCTCCATGCAGGTCACCCGCGGAATCAACGACGCACAATCTGGCTTGCCGTTTCCTTTATTCATCCGCTCCACTTGCTCCTGGAGTTTATCGAAGGCAACACGCTGTCTTTGCCCTTCCTGCCCTTGCCTCCTGCGTTCTCCACTGAGCGCTCGCTTTCTGCGAATATCAAGATGCAGACCCACTGCACTATCCGCAGGAAGGGTTTGCGCAAGCATGTCGGGATCCCTTCTGGACACATCCTTTACGTCTCCTGCATAGCGGGTGTGCACTGCGCTTGACTCACTCCGCCGTACTGTGGTACTGTGTGTCTGCCCTACCAGACTCCCTCTCCGCTGTCTGTCTGAGGCAACAACACTGTGCTGCCCGGCGCTTGACGTGCGTCGACTTTGTCTTAACGTTGCAATGTCATTCTCTTCAGCCAACGGTAACGACTGTGCCATCGGGTCGCTATGATGCACAGCACGCACCACCGGCGGCGGGGCACGCTTCCTATCATGAAACAACCCACTTCCATTCACTGGAAGCGACTGCGCCAGCACATCCCTCTCCTTCCCTGGATGTGGATGTCCCTTACACCGACCACTATAGTGGCGGTCCTGCTTATAAGCCGGTGCATCACCCTGTGTGTAGTCGGTATCGAAGGTAAGAGACAACGTAGTACTGTCACGTCTCTCTCCGGAAGGAGGTCGGAAGTGTCGCATATAGTAGGTTATGTCAGGGAGGGGGAGAGAGGATGTAGCTTTGTGTTGCTGTAGGTGAATGATGTGGGAGGGGGTGGGGGCGGGAAGGTTGACTTGAAATACAACAGCCCGCTTGTGTGACAGTGTACCTTTGGTGCAAGTGACTGGGTGTACCGAGGGGAGACCCAACCATACAGTCCTACAGCCATTTCATGGTTTTGGGAGATGGAGAGATGTTTTATTGTTCACTTTGAGAGATGGAAAAAAAAAAAGAGGGCATTTTTTGTATCGACAAATCTCTTTACATCTATTGGTATAAAGATCTGTACTCAATGTAGGTCGAAGCCTTTGTACTTTTAAAAAAAAAAACTGTGTTTGGAAGAAAAAAAGGCATCTTTGTTGTGTGGAAACACAACAAAAAATGAAGTAGCGGTTTTTTTTTATATGGTTACTGCCCGCCTAATGGGGGTCCTCTCAATGAACATCCTTCTTACGACGAATGTCATGGCGAGGTTTTGTTTTTGTTATCACAAATCCCACAACGAAGCTCTATATGCGCAAAGGAAAGGGAACGCACTATGCATACATACCAAATACAAAAGCATTTTCCCCATATTTCTTTTCTCCTTCGCTTTGGGTTAAAGTAGCGGGCAAGGTTATGAGCAATAAAGAGAACTAAATAATGAATGTGCCTTTCGTGCACACGCACATCAAACAAAAGGCTGGTAAAGATGAAGCTGGGTCCAATGATACGCCAAGCCACCAAAAAAAGGGCGTTGAAAAAGTTGAAAAAGCAGTCCTTTTTTCTGGCCTGAGGATCGATTGCGCTTTCCTGCTTTTTTTTCGGCTTCATTGTAGCAGAGGCTCAGAGCAACCCAAAAAAAAATCTCAAAAATTGGCCTGTCATGGTTCGCGCCCGGTTGAAAGTGTGAAGGCTTCATTGGACAACAGACGGTAAAGAGTCCCCCCCCCCCACGCTATTTACGTGACAGCAACTCCTCCATCAGGTCGAGCTCTCTTGACGTTGCGCGCAACTCTCGTTGTGCCGCTTCCCTGTCGCGCTTCTCTTGGCAGATGCGGTTTTCGAGTGTCTGATTTTTTAGTGAGGGTGGTGTCTACACATCGACATCAGCCTCACCTTTACTCTGAGATGACTCTATTTTTTTCTCCCCTTTTCCGGATTCATTTCGCCAAAAAAAAGAACATACCTTGATTTGAGCTCGCGTTGTGGTTGTTGTCCTGCAGCTACAAGCGGCACCACTCGCAGGTGTAGCTGCACTGCTCCCCTTAGACACCCCTGACTGCTCCTGCTTGCTCAACAACGACGTTGCTGTGAACGACGACACAGACTCGCAGGACATAGTACAATCAAAACCACCTTTTTTTTATCTCGTTTTTGAACCCTCTTCTGGAAACGCAAAGATACAGCGGATATTAGGAAGAAAAGGGGGTGGAGAAGACAAAAGAAGACAAAAGAAGACAAAAAAGGTTTTTATAAAAGGGGAGATGTGTACGGCTAGCCTGTGTAGCCCCCTCGAAATCAGTGGTAAATAGGGAGGCGCTTCCGTATAACGGCAACCCACAAGAGCAGAACAACACCCTAAGCTCTTGAGAAATAGATGTCAATGAGACCCGGGGTCTCTCTTCTTGTATGCTACATCCCACATGACATGACAACGCTAGATACGATTGCAAACGGTTCACGAGGGGAGGATCCGCAAAGATGAAGAAAACAAAATAAAAAACAAGAAAGGCTAATTAGTAAAAAGGGGAGGGATCCTCTAGGAGCTTCTATCTTAGGTAATCGAAAACTGACTAAAACAAATAGGAGAGATCCGCATCCGTTAGGATTGGATCCTCTCACAAAAAAAAAACTCCGGGAAGAAAAAAAAAGATGTGAACCTTTTGTTTTGCGCATCAAAACGATAAACCAAAAAGGGTGGTTGACTTGAAATACAAAACCCTCTCATGACAGTGTACCTTTGATACGACTGGTGCACCGGGAGGATTACAATGCAGTCTTACATCCATTTCGAAAAAAAAAAAGATATGGTCCTTTGTTTGTGCGCTCAAAGCCGGAAAACAAAAATCCGTTTTGTTTGCCAGCGCTGCCTCCCATCTTTTTTAGAATTGACAACAAGTTGTTTTATCACCTCACCCCCTATCCTCTCATGTTTTCCGTGCATATAGTCTGTTCACAACATTGTTTTGCTCGTCGATTGAGGTGAATTTGGTGCCTTTAAATTCTTGGGAGAGAACCAATTTCTTGAAGAGTTTTTGCTTTGCCTCTTCCTTTCGGGTTACACCTTTTGAGTAGAGCTTTTCCACGAGGATCCCTTGGCTGGCTTTGGTGAGGGGTGGAGGCTCGCCACGAAGGCGTTCTGCATCTTCCTCTTGACGACGCTTCTTTGCCAGCTCCTTGTCCGCTTCTCGCACAGTATAGTACAGACGCTGGTTCACCTCCACGATACTCTCAGGTCCAATGAGGGTCCTCTGCTCCTTCTTCTTTTTTTGCTCTGTTTCTCTCTCCTGCTTTGCCTGCCCTAATAGCTTATTTAGCGGCGCCTTGTACAACCTATCGACCAAATCCTTTTGTTCACTTTGAGTTACCTTATGCAAATGATCGTTCCCGGTTATCTTCATGATCGGTGGCTGCGAGAATCCTGTACTATTCCAATGTGTTTCCATCACCGGAAATTTTTTGGTATGAACAGGAGCAGAGGCGGGGCGGATACGGGGTTGGTCTTCTTTTTTTTCTTCTGCTTCAAGAGGTGGGGAGACGAGGAGAACGTCAGATGGCACTGCGTCACGCTTTTTCGTTTCGGTGATCTGCGGACGATGCGGGTTCTTCTTATACAAAGCTAGCTCTAATTCGAGCAACTCATTTTGTTTCACCTGCTTTCGAAGCACCGCAATATCAGAAACATAGGACGTAATCATCAACTCCCTTTCCCTCACATCATGGTAATGTTTAGAACGAAGCTTAATCTTCTCCGAGGACTCCAACCGACTCTGCGCAATACAAAGATCCACCAGAGACTCCACCTCTTTAATCCTCGCTAAGGTTTGGTCAGCACCTACTCCATCTCCACCACAAACATGACAGACACCTTCGCCTTCCCCTGAAACTACAGACGCCGCATCCTGCACACGGTCTGCAGGGGTTAATAGAGGGGATGCCTTTGTATCATTACACCTCTTTTTTTTGACAAGTTCACGCATGGAACGCAACTCATTTCTGCAGGTTTGCAGTTCTCTTGCGTTAGATGAATGGTAATCCAAAGACGCCCCGCTATGCATTAATGACACGATTTCGAGCGCAAATTCAAGTAATGCGCAGTTTTCTGTAACGGTGGTCACTTCTTTGCTGAGACAGAGAAGGGTTTTCACCTCGCGTTCTAGCATCGCAGGGTCGCATTGTAGGATGACTTCGGAAAACCAATCTTCGCCGGTGATGTCGGAAGTGTGCTTTGCGGTTTTGCGGAGAACGGTGTCAAGTGCAAGAATTTTGTCGTACTGTTTTGCATAGGCGGATTTTGCATTGTGAAGCTGTTTGTTGTAAATATCCGTAAGGGTTTCCTTCGTAAAGTCTATCTTAGAGATCTGTTGGTGTGCGCGGAGGTCTCTTAGGGTTGCCACTTTGCAGCTTTTGCCTACACTGTGCTTTGACGTTTCTCTGTCTACGTAGATTGCTTCACCACCGTCAGCTACAGCGACTTTGCTGATACAGCGCATCTCTCCGTGGTGAAATAATTCTCTCGCCACCCCGCGTTGGATGTTTTCCTTCATGCAGGAAAGCTGCTGTGCGACCTCTGCAGTATGCGTTTCCCGCTGTTTTGCTAGTCTAGCTTCAAAGTGTTCCTTCTGGCGGATCAATACGTTAACCAAAGACCGTACCACACAGTGTGTCGCATGCTTGCATTCTACCTCACGGAGTTGTAGTTTTATGGACCCATTTTCACGTTCTGAAAGGGTGATGTCGGTTTCGAGGGTAGTAGTGAGCTCGGTGCGTTCAATAGAGAGACGTTCTTCTTCGGAGTTGAGGGTAGAAAGCGTGGAGCGGTCCAACGAATAATGTGTAGGCGCAATGCTCTCCATGCCAGAAGCGGCAGATCCGTGGACCACTCCGGTGCGTACGGAGATGCCCTGTTGTTCTCCTTCTAGGGTGATCTCTACGTCGCGGATTACCTGGCGTGAAGATAGGACTTCGTTTTCACGCTCTGAAGCGCAGAGTTCTCGCTCCTGCTTTGCGCATACTAAACGGAGCTGTTCTATAGAGTACTCTTCATAGTCTGTTGCCATCTTCTGTTACAATGTATTCTATGTGAAATAGAGAAAAGTTTTCTGAGATGAACCTAAGAAAAGCCTTGGTAGTGGAGATTGTGGTGTTGTGGTGTTGTGTTGTTGTGTTTTCTGGGAAAAAAAAATGGGTAAAAAGAGGAGTTTAAGAGAGGTGAGGTGAGATGAAAATACAAAAAAAAAATATCGATTTTTTTTGAGATCATGTTTTCGCCGTGGAGAGGGGGTAGTGGTAAAAGTAAAAGGGGGGCAAAAAAGGTGGTACATCTTTTATGTAGCAAAAAAGAAAAAGAAAGAACATTGGTAAGATGGCTTTGCCCTTGTCCTTTGCCACTATAAATCCTCTCATAAAGTTAGCCGCAACTGCCTAAAGCAACAAAGATAGGATCGCAAGCACGATTTTGACGGAAGAGGAAGAAAATAGTTTAAAATCAAAACAACAGAACAAAAAAAAACATGGATAATAGCACTCGAAGAAGAAACCCACAAAAAAACTTTTTTTTGTTTTGAGGAGGGGGAAAAAAAAAAACATTGGAAGATGGCTGTGCTTCAGCGGGCACAACACAGTACTCATAAGGGAAGGGGGAGACACATAAAACAAAAAATAAACAAATGAAGAGAAAAAAAAAATCCCAAGACGTATCGTACGAGCGGTCTTCTAATAAACCACTCTCTTTTCTTTTCGAAGAGAAACAATAATTTACATGCACCTACTGTGCACAGACTCAGGTGTGCATCTCATTGACTTGATTTCTATTCTACCGGGATGCACAGTGTCATCACAATCAGTCCCGAAGCACTCTCACACACCTTTTCTCGCACTGAAGCCGTGAGGAGCCACTCCGGACCATCGGTAAATTCAAAAAAAAAAAAAAAAGAAAATCTTTTTTTTTTAGATGAACTTACTGGGGGGGGGCTAATACAAGAGGTACTGCTAATACAAGAGGTATGCCTAATACAAGAGGTACTTTGAAATCGGGATTTTCACGATTTTTTACCGGCTAATACAAGAGGTACTTTATTCTTTCCTTTATTTGACTTGATCACTTTTTTACAAAAAAATAAATCGATGGTGTCAAATGAAAGGTTTGCTCAAAATCTTTCAATTGCGGCCAGGTACGATCAAAAAGTTGAAAATTTTCCCGTGTTACTGGTTGGCGAGAGTAAAAATCCAGAAAATTTTTTAGCAAAAATTCAGAAAAAAAAAGCTAATACAAGAGGTACCTCTTGTATTAGACTTCCAGCTAAAAAAAAAAATTTTAGGCGTAAATTCTTACGCCTAATAGAAGAGGTACCTCTTGTATTAGCCCCCCCCCAGTAAGCCTCTCATACTTAGGCACCTTAAAAGAAGAAGAAAAAAAACAAAAACGAAAGCGACAACTGCTGGTACAGACATTGATCTTATATATTGTCCTGGGGGTGGACGTTAAATTGCATACCTGGTCAACAGTGCTGGAAAAAATGCGTAACAAAACCAAGATGACCCCCCCAATCTTGAAATCTGGATTCCTGGATAAGAATCTGAGGGAAAAGATCTTCCGCAAGCTTTGGTGGATTTGTTTCAAAGTTTTATTCTCATCAAAAAACAATCCCCCAGCGCATTGTCTGAAAGCAAAACTTTTGATGAATCCTTAAGACAAAAAAGGTATGTAAGTTGAGAGTACAACAAAGAGCGGAAAATACATGCAAAGATACTTTCTATTCTAAATTTAGATGAAATACCACCTGATTTTTACCTCGCGTAAAGGCGTGTACGGACGGTCCGTATATAGCCTGTACGGACCTATACGGTCCTATACACGCCTTTACGCGCCTATACGCAAAAAATCAGGTGGAAATAGCAGTGTTCTGGAAAAAAAAAAATCGAATGTCGCTCAAAAAAAAAATCACATTTTTACAAGGAGAAAAAAAACCCTCTATATAATCAGTATTTCCGCTGTGAAGATGCGACCCAAAAAAAAATCTTCGAAAAAAACCCCCCCGAAAGAAAAAACGAAAATGAAATGAATTTATTAGTACAGTCTCTATGGACACACACCAAAAAACCCTTTTTTGCACGTTGTTTTTTTTTTTTTTTTTTTTTCCTTCTTTTTTTTGAGAAAACCTTTCAGTAAAAAGAGAGACAGAGAGACGAACCTTTTTATGAATGTACTCTATCTCGTACACACAATCATCTAAAAAAGAGTTTTTTTTTATAAGATGAACCTAAGCTTAGTCACCTAAAAGAAAAGCCACGATGGAAATCACAGTGAATTGTGTCTTGGGGAAAAAAAAACAAAAAAAAAACGTTTGAGCGAGGTGGGGGAGGGAACTATATGGCAGCGTCCGCGAAAGACCCCCCCCTAAAGCTAACATCCATGCTTATTGGTATTTCACTAATTAAAATTTTGGTATTTTATAAGATTTTTTTTTAAAATGAACTCAGAGTTAAGTTTCTGAGTTCATTAAAAAAAAAATCGGTGAAAAATTCCGAGTAGGTATTAATTTAGATAGGAAAAGCTATGTCAACAGCGATGTGTCCCCTTATTTTACCTGTAAATACTAAGGATACACAAGGAAATCCTCACAAACACCCATATAACCACCCATAGAACAACACAACAGGGGGAAATGTAATCAGCAGCCAAAGCATTCGCTCAGGAGCTGAAAACCCGGCCTTTCCGAGGCCTAAAAAACTTCGCCGAGCTGCAGGTGTATGCAGGGGTTCACTGGCAGGGGGGCAAAGGGTGGGGCGCGAGGAGCTGGATGCGCGAGGTGTGTAGCTCGAAGCATATGTCCCTCCATATGCAGAAGACAACCACCAGGAGAAAAGGGGCGTCCGCCGTTTACTACTCCTGTAGTTGCATCAGCGACACCCTCAGGAGGACAGTGACAGCGAGACGGAGGAGGAAGAGGAGGAACAGGCGGACAATTGTCTGTAACTCTTGGAGAGACTCATCACGGAGGTCAATAGGGTCACTCAAAAAAGGGGGTTTTCTGCGAGAAAGTCGACGTCGCCGCAGACGACCCGGAGCGTGAAGCTCTTTCGCGCTCTATTTAGAGTGTTCGGAGGGGACGACAAGCCTCCACCCCCCTTTCCTACCCCCTTTTTGATAATGGGTTTAGAGACAGATATTAGTGAATTCCTTCCTATATCCTTAGTATTTACAGGTAAAATAAGGGGACACATAGCTGTTGACATAGCTTTTCCTATCTAAATTAATACCTACTCGGAATTTTTCACCGATTTTTTTTTTAATGAACTCAGAAACTTAACTCTGAGTTCATTTTAAAAAAAATCTTATAAAATACCAAAATTTTAATTAGTGAAATACCAATAAGCATGGATGTTAGCTTTAGGGGGGGGGTCTTTCGCGGACGCTCCCATATGGCTAAACACATACATAAATCATTTGTCCCCAACCTGATCTGGATGGGGTAAGCCCATGAGGGAAGCACAATACACGCAAAAAAGGGGGATTGCTAGAGTACAAGAAAATGGGGACTAAAATAAAAACATGCCACACCCACGATTCTATCACAGTACAAGATAAAAAGATAAAGACAAAAAAAAGGGCGGAAGGGGGGGAAGGGGGAAGGGGAGTTCATTGCAGGCCTCAGGCGTATACCGGCCTTTTTTCGGGGTTTTTCGGGTCCGTATACCGAGTTTTTTCCCGTTTTTTTTTGGTGGTTTTGTGGGCATTTTGCGCTGGTTTTTCCAGATTAAATTATGATTTTCACCTTACTCTTGCCCAGTAAAATGTAGGATTTTGTGTTTTCTCGTTATCATGTTGCCTGGGTACCCAGAATACCTGGGTACCAGAAAGTGATAGGAACTATAGTGTGTACAGTGTACAGTGTACAGTGTACAGTGTACAGTGTACAGTGTACAGTGTACAGTGTACAGTGTACAGTGTACAGTGTACAGTGTACAGTGTACAGTGTACAGTGTACAGTGTACAGTGTACAGTGTACAGTGTACAGTGTACAGTGTACAGTGTACAGTGTACAGTGTACAGTGTACAGTGTACAGTGTACAGTGTACAGTGTACAGTGTACAGTGTACAGTGTACAGTGTACAGTGTACAGTGTACAGTGTACAGTGTACAGTGTACAGTGTACAGTGTACAGTGTACAGTGTACAGTGTACAGTGTACAGTGTACAGTGTACAGTGTACAGTGTACAGTGTACAGTGTACAGTGTACAGTGTACAGTGTACAGTGTACAGTGTACAGTGTACAGTGTACAGTGTACAGTGTACAGTGTACAGTGTACAGTGTATAAAACTATAAAACAGTGTATTTCTGTGATTCAAACACTGGATCCCCTCGAGAACAGCCGTTTTCCTTCACTCGTGTTTCCTTTGCGTGCAAAGAAAACAAGAGTGAAGAAAAACGACTTTTCTCTCGAGAATAAATAGATATTACCCGCGGTTGAAAAAAAAAAGAACCGGACATGGCACGAAAGGTTCCTGGCGAAGCCACGGTACGCAACATTTCTAAAAAATGTTGACATAAAATGGCACTGTCGTTGGTGATTTTCGTCAGGAAAATTCCCGCAGCGAGAAATCGATTCCATAAATTATTGTCAAAATTTTACTTCACATATTTTCTAAAACGAAAGTTTCTGGCGAAGCCACGGTACGCAACATTTCCAAAATTGCGCTTAGAATTACATATTTTTGGCAGCCACGCTGTCATGGGAAGGGTGGGATGCATGCTTGCGCCGCAGGCGCACGGTACGCTACTTTTTTCCCGCAGGTAGGGCGCGAACGCCTAAAAAAAGTTTGTTTGCCCTAAGCGTTTCTTAAAGAGGAAGGTTGAACCTATGCAGAAATTTCCTGCCGCAGGCGGGGATTTTTTTTTTCCCCCTTTTCCTTTTTCTGCCTTTTTTGGGTTCTGCGAAGAGATTGCGACCCACAGTGGTGCCGCACAAAAACTTTAGTGGGACCCACCCACCCAAAAACCCACCAGTGAAAAACGGGAAAAAAAAACGGGAAAAAAAAGTGGAAATCCCAAAACCCGTATACGTATACCACTCCCAGCGGTAGGCATGGTTCATTGTAAGTTATATATATATATTTTTTTTTTGAGGTTTTTTTGTAGAGTACTCACCTTGAATCAAAGTTGGTCATGCATAAGGGGAAGCATGCTTTTTGTGAAGGCTACCTTGTAGAGTATTCTCAAAACCCCTCCCCTTTTTTTTTCTCTTTTGCATCTAAGTTTGGTGGACCGTGAAGCCTGCATCAAGGGTTAGTGCAGCATGCAAGCAGTAGGTGCGGTCTCTTTTCTTGCTGTGAGGATCTCTCTCCCACCCCCCCATCCACCCCCCCGCTCCTGCCCCACACGACGGGACCCAGTGACAAGTGACAAGTGAAATCACATGTCATTTTACTTGTCACTTGTCACTCAAAAAAGTCACTTGTCATGACAAGTGATTTACTTGTCATTTCACTTGTCATTCACTTGTCACTTTTTTCACTTGTCATTCACTTGTCATTTTCACTTGTCACTTGTCACTGGGTCCCGTCGTGCACCCTACTCCCATCCTCCTCTCTCTCACAGACAAATTTATTGCATTTTTGCATTCTCGTCACCACCAAAGGGACAACAAAGGGTGCCAATGTTTACCACTCAATCCGTCGCGCAGTAGCGTCGACTGGTTTTTCGGGCAACCAAATGGAAGGAACCTACACGGGAGGGGGGGTGGGAAGTATGGCTGGGCGGGAACCCAGTGGGGCTGTGGCAAATACGTGACTACACCCCCACGCATCGCGTATAATACGTTAAAATACGTATAATACGTACGATACGTATATAAAAAAAGAATCGCTGTGAACGTATCATACGTATCGCGTATAATACGTAATGTCCACCTCAGTGAGAAAGGGGGGGTGGTGTAGCTGAAAAGAGAACAGTGCAATGCAATGCATACACAAAATTACAGATGGCACTAGATTGGGGGGAGGGGGGGTGCTATTACTCGCTGAAGACGGAGTGGAGGATCCGTTTGGTAAGATGTATGAATATCGTACGATCATGAGTAACCGTGAGTAACTCTGTAAAAAATAATAAAACAGGGAAGTTGAAAGAATGGATGCACCTCTCACGCACATCTCAACACAACAAAAAAAAAACATTTCTTTTTAAATGCGAGATAAAGGTTGGTAAGATACTCCAAGACTCGCATACTTACACACCAATCCCGTAGGCTTCCACGAAGATAATACTAGCGGAAGCAAAAGCCAAAAAAAAAAAAATTTTTTTTTTTTGTAAGATGAACCTAAGCCCCATGTGCTTAGTCACTTTGTTCACAATTTGATATCGCACAGCAAAATAGAAGCTTGACTTCAGGATAATGGTAAAGAAAGAAAGGGAAAAAAAATATTTTTCTTCTTTTTTTGTCATTCCGCAAGCTCTTTGCATATTTCTTTTATTTTTTTAAGCTAATTATACATAGCGCTCTAATTAGAGTATTAGGGTATAATTAGAGTCTGGGATTTTGGGCCAAGTCAGTTAGAGTCCAGTTAGAGTATAATTAGAGTCGCTTTTCTTCAATTAGACTATAATTAGAGTGCAGTTAGAGCATAATTAGACTCTAACTACACTCTAATTATAGTCTAATTAGAGTAAAACAACAGGCTTCTTGTAGGTGCAAACGCCGTAAGGAACCGGTTCCCCTAAGGTTCCTCTGTAGGACCCAGGTGCCCAGATACCCACATAGCTGAAAATAAGACTTGGGGAACCGAGTTCTCAGCCGGACTGGGACACAATATGTGAAGGCGCTGTGGTCCGCCTGAAAGCGGGTCGGGGACCCGGTCGCGGGAGGGTGGGGGCCTAGTCCTAGTCCTACTGTACCTAGTACCCAGTACCGGGACTCGGGACCCGGCTTATTCTCAGCTATGGGCACCCAGGTACTCAGACCCGCGCAGTGGCACATGCCCTCAAGTGTGTGTGCCCCATACATTAGGGAATGCGATGCAAAAACTCTATGTGCACCTCCGGTGCAACGCCGCAGACAGGCCAAGCAGCGTTGGACTCAGAGGAATGCCTGCTGTGCAGGTATCAAACATGAGAAACTCCCAGCAACAAGGGGCGCCTTTTGGCGGGCATTATTGAAGGTGTTTGGGGTGCAAAATTTTCTACAAATGTTGATGCGCGGGTACAGAAGTGGTGTCTTGTTCTTTCATCTGTAGGAATGTAAATATCAATCGAATTTAACTACCACTAAGGGGTCGAAGGGGTAATCCCAGTATCAAAGGCTGTGTTGACGGGAAATCTATAGCGAGCATACGTTCATTTCAGCCGAAGAAATACTACTTATGAACCCAGGAGAGATCCAAGCCTCGCGTTGAACAACTACCCGCGATCGACAATACCAAAAGAGAATTCATAACAAAACAACACTGCCCCATACACACTAAATAGCCATGCTTCAAGTGCATGCCCCTGGGCCAAAATTCCTGTGCTAAAAAGGCAACAAGACCATCCACAAGGAGTGTGAATTGTGCACTGGTTTTCTGGGGGAACAAACAATATTTTCTTGTGTCTGGTTCTCTGCAAGCAGAGAACAGACTATCTGGATTACAAAGTCGAATTTCTTGCACTAGCTATGACCCCTGGGTTGATGGCTATAGCATTGATTGATGTGCCCCTCTTTATTGACCCTCTTATAGGACTCTAATTAGACTCTAATTAGAGTCCAGTTAGAGTATTAGAGTTCAGTTAGAGTTTTAAAGACTCTAATTATACTCGAACTGCCGACTCTAATTATCTAGTTAGAGTCTAATTGGAGCGCTATGTATAGCTAATGGATGCGCACCGTCAGTCGTTTCTATTTCATATTGTGTCTTTAATAAAAATGCCGCTCCGTTTCATCGAATCCTTGAAAAAAACAGGTGAGGGGGAACTCAAATACACATCTTGTATAAAAAGGAAAAAAAAACCCCTCGACCTCTTATACTTTCTCTTCGTTATTTCCTTTTCTTTAAGTTTGGATAGTAAAAGATGCCGCGTAGCTTTCTCATACTTACCCTAAAAGAAAGCCATAGTTTAAAAGAGTTGCAATAAAAACGCTCGGTCGAGCTGACGCAAAAGGGAGTGTTTTGTAAAATGATCCCAATTTAAAAAGTCTCCAACAGGTCGCGAACTTTTTGTAGTGGGGGAAAGACGGTTTCGCTTTGGAAGCCTTCTAGGACTGCGGAAATATCGCGTTGCATATCCACTGGAATGCTTGAACGGAACTTCACGGAGACTTCGAGGAAGGAGACCGCATTTTTGTATGTTTTGCTTAGGTCAGTTTCGATTGATTGAAGCCGTTCTTTAGCCATATTGAGACGTTCTTGAACCGGTTGAGGGGGGTATCCCTTCATTATCGCGACATCACGAAACTGCGACACCGACTCACAAATTGCATTCGCCGCCAACTCCGCAGCGAACTGCACATAGCACAACGCGCCAAACAAATTATCCTTTTCAATATCCGCCGACACCTTTGCCCTCTTTGCTGCAAACAGATCAAACGCTGCACCTATTGTACTGTAATACTCTTCCGCCACTTCTTGCTTCAGCTTTTCTACGGCACGCCAATTCGAAGATGAAGTACATTTCCCCCCATTAGGCGGTGGAGGCGGAGGCGGTGGTGGAGGAGGTGGTGGCAGCGGCGCCATGCCTGCCCTAGGTGCAGCAGTCGGCACCAACTCCTCTTGTTGTGGACTCTGCGGCCGCAACGCAGAGGGGACAAACAAATACGCAGGCGCTCCGCCCAACCATCTACCGTCCTTTGATCCAATTTTCCTTCTTTTTTTTTTTACCGCCAAAAAAAAAAAAAAAAAGGGTGTAAAACGTAGGTGGGGGGGAGTGCCTGGTGGAAGTGGAAATAGGGGGAGGGAGGAGGAGGAGGAGGAGGGAGGGTGATGAAATTAAGGAGGGAATGAAGTGTAGTAGCCACTAGGAAGTCGGTATCGTAGCGCTGTGCTAAAATGTTCTTTTCTTTTTGAATAAATCTAATTTAATCGAGGCGAAACAAAACAATATAGCGATATGCACGAAAAACGAGAGATAAGCGAGGACAAAAATTTTTTTGACCACTTATTTTTTTTTTGGAAAATATGAGCAGGCTATTATATACGATTTTTTTCCTTACCAAAAGTGCAAAAAAAGTGAGGTTGCTGTTCCTGAGGGGGCTGGAGGCACGGAGGGGCTTTTTTGGAAGAAATGAACTTAAGATTGAAGTATCATCGTTGTACTGTCCAGGGAGGGTTCCCGGCCACCGGCTAGTTTCCTAGGGCCTTATGGCTTCACTGGCTAGGGCTCCTGCAGGTCCCTCCACACATGTACCGTGCCTGACTTCAGCACCCAGGGTAGCATTCCCAGCACCTTTCACCCCTTCAGGAGGAGTGCCACAAAGGGCACCCGGATGCAATTTTCCACGTCCATATCAGGACGTGGCTCTATTTCTTTTTGCGGAGCAAAAAGAAAATAATATAAAATGGCGCCGCAGGCGAAAAAAAATTGGGGTACGGTGTAAAAATCTAGCCTTTTACACGACAGAGTCACTCAACGAACCCTTTTTTGCGGAGCAAAAAAAGAAAAATGGCGCCGCAGGCAAAAAAAATTGGGTACAGCCTGTATGGTACGGGATTTCATGGTGCGGTCAGCAACCCAGTTCCCCAAAAAAACGCAAAAAACTTTTTCTCCAAATCTGCAAAAGTTTTTTTTTTTTTTCAAAACTGAGGTTCAGCCTCAGTTCTACTATGGTGTATAAATCTCTGAATATGAGCCCGGGGTGCGGTCGCTAATAGGTGGGGCAAAAATTTTTCCCCAAAGAGAATGATACGTACCAACACGTACCACATATCATAATGACACGTTAAAAAAACCACATCCGAAATGTCAGAAAAGTGAGATGTCATTTTACATGACATTCTGATATGCCAGTTTAATGAGATAAGTCGTTTTCATGTCGTGGCTCGAACTATTTCCGACAGCCTCACTTTATTTCCTATTTCTATCCCCGCTTCAAACAGCTTCACTGTATCATCGAGTGTTTTTAAGTAAAGGGTTTTGAGCAGCTCCTTGTCGACCACTCTTTGGAGCACGTCGGTAATGGTGTGCTTCACGTGTTCGGGCACGAATTTGTGTTCGCAGAAGGATCGGAGGAAGGGGACCGAACGGTAGTACAGATTGGCGATGTCCTCTCGGGCAGCCTTCATGTCGTCTATGGCTCGCTGTGTGTGCTCCTGCACGAAGGCAACATCGCCAAGGTCGCGGAAGGTGAGCGCGGAGCTCAGGACTTTCATTACGGCAAAGTGGGCAGTAAACTGTATGTATTGGAGGATGCCGTAGAAGTTTCCCCTTTCGATGCTTAAATTCATCTTTGATTTTTGCCTGGCGACCGTGTCAAGCGCATTGCCCAACGTGCATTGGTATAGGTCTTCTTGTGTGTCCTCCGGTTCCGGTTCTACACTCCTCGGCACTGCTGTCGGTACACCCCCCAGCCCACCTCCATACGTTGCCCCATACTGACCAACCCTGTCTCCCTCATCAGATCTGCGTCCACCTTCTTTCTTATCCTCCGCCAAACGCACAGCCACCTGCACGTGGTCATAAACACTCAAACACACTAGCGGGTCTATACAAGCCGTTTTGAATTAAAAAAAACTCTAGCTACTGTAGCAAAAACGGCAAAGGGGAATATAGTAGGAGTGTAGAATTGTAACTGTGGGATTGACAAAATTGATTGAGGAAAAAGGTAAAAAAAAAATATCCCCCTTTTTTTTAACATCCCCGGTTCTGCATATCATACTAAAACGTTGTAAATATTTTGGGTATTTTTTTCAGTCTGTTGGCCCTTCCGCAGAGATGGCAACGCTGAGGAGGGCCGACCACCCACCGAGGAGGAGCAAGCCACCGAGGGGTGTCGTTGGTCCGAGGAGCTTCGCGGTGGGGGTGCCTGCGAGGAGGCAGAGGCCGTAGATGGAGCCTGAGAAGAGGAGGGTGCCTGAGGCGAAGAGGGAGGCTGCAAGGCTAAGGCGGCTGCGTGCGAAGGATGTTAGCTTCGCACCACCCGCAGACCCCGTAGAGAGCATGATGGACACACCCAACAGCACCAACGAATGCATCAGCTGGTACTGCACAGCAGTGCTCCAGTTCTGTGCGTTCCCCTTCGCCGCCAGTCTCTCCTTCAATGCATGTGCCCCAAACGCACCTAACATCACTCCAACCAACCCCCCCACAGACGACACAATCAAACTTCCACGTGGACCCAACATTTTGCGGAATCAAAATACCTGGAATATTGTTGAAATTTATAAAGGCGGCAAAAAAAAAAGGGGGTTTGTTGTCTTAGATTAATTTAAGGCACCCCCTGGAAAGGGGATGGTGAATTTCCAAAAAGAGAATTTTTCTTTTGGATCATCGGAGGGGGTTGAAGAGGGGTTTTACTGCAAAAGCTTTGAAGAGGTTGGGAGGGCGGTGCCAACTAGAGCCAGGTCTACTTCCATGCCAAGGCTTTCTTGGCTAGCGTCCTGGGTGATGTCAGCTGCGCCGAGGGGGCAGAGATGGGTGACTTCACCGCCTGCCTCGAGTTCCAGGTTGGTGTCAGTGTATGCGGCGATCTTGTACACAGAGGTTGCTCCTCCTGTCTCGGCTATGCTCAGTTCATCGCCCTCCACCTTGTATGTGCACACCACATCACACCCTTTCCTGGTCAACACCATCATGCGCCCGCTAGTAAACTCAAACACAGTCTGCTCTCCGCACACAATCCCTACCCAGCTTCCTGTCAATTCGCGGGACTCCATATTGATATCGTGTTTCTTCTCCTGGATGGGAATGTACCTTTTTTTTTGAAAATTTTTTGAAAAAAAATTGCAAGCAAAAGTGATAATACAAAATGCCTCTGAAACGCATACCCTGATATTCAGACACGGTGATGATGTTACTAAGGTTTTTGGTGACATGACATGCTACATAACATGTTATGCAGTATGTCATGTCACCAAAAACCTTAGTAACATCATCACCGTGGAGGGTTACCGAACCCCCGGGGGGTGTGGTTGCACTTTGGGAGTTGCTGACAAGGAAGCTGTAAACAGTCAATCATTCCCCGGGGAAGGGGTGAAAAGAGAACAAAAAATCAAATCTCTATTTTCTTCTAAATCTAATCTATTCTTTGCACAATAAACTACCCCATGGTTGTACCGTTGTATATGCGTATTGGGTTCCGCGGATTTTGCGTAAAGGTGAATGCGTGAGTCTGCGGACGGATTGCGGCATCGCGAGGGAGATATGCCGCCGGGCCTGGTGTACCACCTGGGGTTGTGGAATCTGAGGATGCTGAGCGACGGGGCTTTCTGATGCTATCCTTCTTTTGTGCGCTACCTCCACCACCACCAACACCACCCCCACGACGTTTCTTCTGCACCACAGTAGGTGAGGCTGTCAACGACTCCGCTGGATCCCACGCCAACCTCTCCTGCTTCACCCCCTTCACCTCCAAAAACGGCGCCCTCACCTTCTCCCCACACGCCGTCATCTGCGGGACCTCCCACAACGACCCGCTTCTCTTCAAATAACTTCCATGCTTATCTATATGACTCGGCGTCACACTCCGAGACATCCGAATTCCAGGAGAAACCTCATTTCCATCTTGCACCCCAGGGGTAGATTGAGTCGGAGTAGGCAATGCAGGGCTGAGACTGCCCACTCGAGGAGGGTACATCATGGGGTCCACCCTTCCCCATTTGGTCTGAGGCACCTCTGAGGGAGCTTTGGGGGATGGGGAAGGGGAAAGCTGTAGCCGGGCTTGCGGGGTAACATCTCCTCTCGCATCGCGCGGGATACTGCTGTACCGGCTGGCACTCCGCTTTGCAAGACCCAAACCACTCCGTCTCTGAGGGGTACCCCCCCTCTTTGCCATCCCTATAGGAAGCTTTACATCCCCAACCCCCATCGGATCATCGAAAAAGCGTTCCTGAGTTGGGTCCTCTCTTTTACGTCTCTCTCTCCTCTTGGGTTTGGAGGGGGGGTCGGGTGTAGGGGATTTCTCAGAATATTCAGAATCTTTTGAAAAGCGGATAACAGACGGTGGTATTGAAAGCGAGGCCTGCCGAGGAGGGGGGGATTCGCAACGGAGGAGGGAGGTGCTGATGTAGGAGTGGATCGCAGATTGGAGAGGGGCGGTGTGAGGTGGGGATGGAGTCTGTGCAGAAGGGAGAACTGGGTCTGGAGACCGCGAGCGAGGGAGCGATTCGGATATTTCTCTGATAGATTCGACCTCTCGGAGACGTTCTTCAAGCTTTGCACTCTGCCGCTCGAAGCTCTCAATTGCTACCCCCACAGCGGCGTCCTGTCTCCTCGCATCGTTCTCCCGCTTCTGCATTGCCAACGCAATACAATTCATTCTCTCAATCCTTTCAGACAATCCAGTCTCATCTACCACAGCCTCCACCCCCCCTCCCACCAACGTAACACACAGAGGTGCCGATGATTCAAGAGCAGTTTGCAGGGGAAGGGGAGGAGGAGGGGGGCGCTGTGTGCGGTGGTCTGTGTGCGCAGCATGGCTGAGATGAACCTGGTTGTGTGTTGGTGCTGTATCCTCAGAGTCGGTGTCGGAGTGGAAGGGCAAAGGAGCGGTGGAGGTATATGATTGGTGGTTGCGGTGGTGGTGTTGTTGTGGCATCGATGTGTGGGTGCGTGCCCCAGATTGTTCACGTGGTGATGGTGACGAAGACACAACAGTCCGCCCAAAGCAAGATTTTGGTACAGAGTTCATTTGCAAAAATCAAACGTACATCCAACTGAGAAGGGAGGGAGGAAGGGAGGGAGGGGAGAGCTAATGGGTGGGTGTTCTTAGTGTGTTGGGGGGGGGGGGTTAGGGGGTCCGACTCTTACACCGTGCGCTGGTCAGAGGATACCTGGTCAGTTGACCAGGTAATATGACCAGGTTTTGACCTGGTCAGATTGACCAGGTACACCTGGTCATGACCAGGTATACCTGGTCAATGACCAGGTATTGACCAGGTATACCTGGTCAGTGACCAGGTATTTGGCCACTGTGACCAGGGGGGTTTTTTTTTTTGACAACACAAAAATGCCCTTGGTGGGTCCATATGACCTCAAAACTGGGCTAAAAGTGCAAATAAAGGCACTTACGAGCAGTTTAGAGCATCTAGAATTTATTCCACGGCTATTTGTGTGCACCCTGTACATTTTGTATGGGCATCACCTTAGCAAAAAATCGAAAAATCTCAAAAAAAAAAAAAAATTTTTTCGGGAAAAATTTGGCCTCTGGGTTGGGTCTTGGGGCACCGAAAAATGCAAAAAAACGCAAAATTCGGGTGTTTTGACCATCTGGGGTTTCACCAAATACACGTATTTGAACAATCCTACACGAAACAGTGGTTTGACAAGGCGATTTTTGACCAAAGAAAAAATAACTTTTTTGCCCAAAACTGGCCGTGGTAGGTCATAAAATGGCCCAAAAAATCCAAAGAAAACCTCAGATTGGGCAAATGTTGAAAAAAATTTTCAAGTCAAAATTTCAGCCAAAATACGGTCATACCCCGTGTACTGTAGTAGCTAATTTTTACGATTTGAGGCCATAAAAGCAAAATTTGGCACTTTTGAGCCTCTGTAGGGGTCTAAAATGTCTAAAATGTGGTTTTGCGTACTCGATTTTTTAGACGAATTTTTTTTTCTGTACTGGACACTGGGCACTGTACCCAGAGAAGGCACCTTGACAGCAGCGAAGGCGCAGGTTACGATGAAGACAAGGTATGTAAATATGTTTAACTGTCAGGCACTAGTGTAGATTCATTCCTTTAGTGGTTGTCAAGTTGTTGTGTGGTGGTGTTTGTTTTCCCTGATCACCGATCTCACTCTTTTTTGGCTGGTGCTTGCAGACTACCCCTACTTTGTGTAATCGGAATAAACTTACATATTGCTTGTCATAAGGCAGCCGTTTTTTAACTTCTGCAGGCGTGCTCGTTACCTGCTGCACATAATATTCACCTCGCTTCGCTCGGTAAATACTTATACATGGTCCCCTCGCTTCGCTTGGGAACCATTAGTGCAGCAGGAAATCCGCTGTGGCGTGAAAAAAAGGCTACCTTATTTCACGGCAATGCATAGTTATTACCACTTTCTTCATTAACCTCATCTTTAATACTGGAAAATCGTTTAATTTGTCACACTCTAATTAACCGAGTTGAAATATCAGTCATAAATGAATTTTGTCACCCCCTCACATTACGTCGGGCGATTTTTTGTGTCTACTTTTTAAAGTACAGCCTTGAGTGATACTTTCTGTATTAGGGACGGAAGAATTGTAGGTGACAAATTAAACGATTTTACAGTACTGCGTTTATACACCATAACTTAATCACACCCCACATTTACACTCATCACAGATCGTGAAATCTGAACTGCATCCGTGATTGCGATGAGAAGTTTCGCCGCTCTTCGACATTCTATCAACAACTCAAAAATCCGAAAGGCTTCACCCACATCAATCTATTCTGGGTTTGTGGACGAAGACCTGGGGGGTGGGAATATTTTGTCAGTCACTGCTATTGCCATTTAACCCAGGGAGCATAGCTAGTGCAAGAAATTCGACCTTTGGAAACCTTCCGGAAAGTCTGTCCTCTGCTTGCGGAGGACTAGACACAAGAAAATATTGCGTTCCCCCAGAAAACCAGTGCACATTTCACACTCCTTGTGGGTGGTCTTGTTGCCTTTTTTGTCAACAGTAATTTTGGCCCAGGCATGCTCTTGAAGCATGACAATTTAGTGTGTATGGGGCAGGGTGTTGTTTTGTTCTGAATTCTCTTTGTTATAACATCTAAGTCAATCGCGGGTGGTGGTTTGTGTAGCGTGAGGCACTCTTTTTAGCAAACTTCCTGCGGCTGCTAAAGTGTTATTTCTTCGGATTTAACAACGTACAGCGTAACATAGTGGTTTAGCCTGGTCGACACAACCTTTGATAGATATGGGATAACCAACCCCCTTCGACCCCTTGTGGGTTCACTGAACAAGCCCTCGTGGTAGTTAAACGCGATTGACATTTACATTCCTAGAGATGAAAGAACAAGACAACACTTCTGTACCCGCGCATCAAAATTGTGGAAAACTTTGCACCCCAAACACCCTCAACAACGCCCGCCAAAAGGCGCCCCTTGTTGCTGGGAGTTGGTTCTCATGATACCTGCACAGCGGGCATTCCTCTGAGTCCAACGCATGTTTGGCCTGTCTGCGGCGTTGTACTTCAGGTGCACGAAGACAGGGTCTGGTGGTAAATTTTGCGTAGTACTGCGACGTGGTACTGCGTGGGTCTGGGAACCTGGGTACCTGGGTACAGGAAATTTGTTGTGGAAGACATCAACCACCATGCATTGAGGAGGGTAAGACAGTGTTCGCAGTTTCTACCTGATAGCATTACAACATTTAACTTCTCCACGGGGGTCTTGGGCCGTTCACTCGGTTCTACCTTGACTACCGGAAGATATTCTTGAGGCCTTTTTGGTCTCTAGAATATCCGGTCTTCCCGAACGGAGGCACACTTTGTGTGTTACTACGACCTGGCAATTTCCAGCAGTAGGTTAAGTAATCTTTCTTGTAAATTGTTGGATCATTATCTCCTCAGTGCATGAATGCCCCACGTGACTGGACACTTTTGTGTTTGTCATGTGGAGCTGTGGTTGCTCTTTCACGACTTTTTTCTTGTTCCTGGGTACCTGTTCCTGGACCTGGACCTGGGTACCTGGGTACCTGGGTACCTGGGTACCTGGGTACCTGGGTACCTGGGTACCTGGTCACCTGGGCGCCTGGGTACTTACCTGGGTAAATGTGACCAGGTACCTGGTCATCTGACCAGGTACACCTGGTCATGACCAGGTATACCTGGTCATGACCAGGTGTACCTGGTCAGATCTGACCAGGTGTACCTGGTCATAAATCTGACCAGGTATTACCTGGTCAGACCTCTGACCAGCGCACGGTGTAAGGAATTCCTTAAGGAATTTTGTCCGGTTTTCATTTTTTTCAACATTCGGCCATTTCCCGGGCACCTCCGGGCGAATCCTGCCCCCAAAATAGGGTGTCTGGCCCTGTGGGGCTAAATTCACCCTCTAGGTACCCCAAAATACAAAAAAAAATTGAAAAATATGGTGAAAAATAGGCTATTTTGGCCTTTTGGGCAACATTGCCGATTTTGACCAAATTTCCAAAAAATCAAAGAAAAGTCCAAAAAATAGACGAAAAAAGGCGTCTCTGCACACAATTTCGACCCAAAAATGTGTTTTGGGTCAATTGAAAACGGGGTTTCACCCTTTTGACACTTTTTTTGACGTTTTTTTGTGTTTTTAGGTGCAAAAACGTCCTTGGAACACCGGGGGTGTTCCAAGGATGTTCCAAGGACAAGAAAAACACAAAAAAAAGCGTCGCAAAATTGTCAAAAGGGTGAAAAACCGGTTGCAATTGACTCAACCCACTTATTTCCGTCGAAATTGTGTCCAGAGACGACTTTTTTCGTCTATTTTTTGGGCTTTTTTTTGATTTTTTCTTGGAGACACCATTTTTAGTCAAAAACTGGCCATTTTGCCTAAGGCCAAAAAACCGATTTTTCACCATATTTTTCAAATTTTTTTGTATTTTGGGGTACCTAGAGGGTGAATTTAGCCCCACAGGGTCCAGAAACCCTATTTTGGGGGCAGGATTCACCCGGGGGTGCCCGGGAAATGGCCTAATGGTGAAAAAAATGAAAACCGGACAAAATTTTACATGGGAGTCGGACCCCCTAGGCATACAGTACGTCCGAATCGGTTATCGGCCATTATCGGATTTCCCAAAAAAATCTGAAATTATCGGATCCGAATCGGCCATTATCGGCCATTATCGGTCATTATCGGATGATTATCGGTCATTATCGGATGATTATCGGCTATTATCGGATGTCCGATAATCATCCGATAATGGGTCCTGACATGCTTGGAGAGCGGTAAAAGTGCAAATTTTGTCCTTTATTTGAAAGATTGGGACCCAACTGTCCTGAAGAAATAGTAAAATAAAAATACAATCACACTTGGGGTGGTGGTCTTGTGCGGTGCAACAGTACACAGTACACAGTACACAGTACACAGTACACAGTACACAGTATACAGTATACAGTATACAGTATACAGTATACAGTATACAGTATACAGTATACAGTATACAGTATACAGTATACAGTATACAGTATACAGTATACAGTATACAGTATACAGTATACAGTATACAGTATACAGTATACAGTATACAGTATACAGTATACAGTATACAGTATACAGTATACAGTATACAGTATACAGTATACAGTATACAGTATACAGTATACAGTATACAGTATACAGTATACAGTATACAGTATACAGTATACAGTATACAGTATACAGTATACAGTATACAGTATACAGTATACAGTATACAGTATACAGTATACAGTATACAGTATACAGTATACAGTATACAGTATACAGTATACAGTATACAGTATACAGTATACAGTATACAGTATACAGTATACAGTATACAGTATACAGTATACAGTATACAGTATACAGTATACAGTATACAGTATACAGTATACAGTATACAGTATACAGTATACAGTATACAGTATACAGTATACAGTATACAGTATACAGTATACAGTATACAGTATACAGTATACAGTATACAGTATACAGTATACAGTATACAGTATACAGTATACAGTATACAGTATACAGTATACAGTATACAGTATACAGTGTACAGTATACAGTATACAGTATACAGTATACAGTATACAGTATACAGTATACAGTATACAGTATACAGTATACAGTATACAGTACCTCACTCTCTCCACCTGCAGAGACAACCCCACTAAATTATTTCTGCCCAAAAACCGCTTTATTTGAAAGATTGGCCACAAAATCTTCTCAAAAAAAAAATCGAGCAAAAAGTCTTAGTAGAATTCCAACTAAAAAAATTATCGGATGATTATCGGATCCGATAATTGGCCGATAATCATCCGATAATCATCCGATAATATTATCGGATCCGATTCGGACGTACTGTATGCCTAGGGGGGGGGGGTTAGGGGCTATCAAATGCTGTATAATTTTGTGTACAAATGACATTTTTTCGAATTTTTTTAAAAAACGTGTTTCTAAGTGTTTTCGACCGG
Source organism: Rhynchopus sp. YZ270_cl-10 (assembly GCA_964035575.1). Lineage (NCBI taxonomy): Eukaryota > Euglenozoa > Diplonemea > Diplonemida > Diplonemidae > Rhynchopus > Rhynchopus sp. YZ270_cl-10. The sequence goes on along the minus strand of OZ037906.1, from coordinate 836,210 downwards.
AAAATGTGGTACATACCCCCCAAAAAACTACCTGTGCCCCGTTTTTTCACCATTTTGTGCATCTGCGAAACTTTTTTTCGCATTTTTCGAAAAAATCTCAAAAACTGGGCACACCTAGGTACCTGAGTGTGCCCATATTCTAGGATAGATGATATGTCAACAAAGGCCCGCTGCTCTCCCTCAAACCCCCCACTTCGCCACAAAATACCACACCGGGGTTGAATTCGATCAGAATATAGCTGCCACATTCAGTACTTAGACATTCCGAAGCAACTAATTTTATCCACCAAAAAGGCGCTTTTCTCCTACTAATGGGGGGCCCATAGGGGTGCCCAATGAGGGGTCCCAAGTTTGTGCGCCAAATGGGCAACGAATATGGATGGAAACTGAGCCAAGCTGCAAACCTGACACAGCAGTATGATTTCCTCAGCGGGGAAGTTAAGAAGTGCAACTTATACGTTGTTGGCGGCAATGCTATGAAGGTATTTTGCCCCAGCCTCTAAACCCGCACTTTCAGCTGCGTCAGTGGTGCAGATGCACTGTAGTACCTCTCCTCCGTGAAATTATTGAAGTGCGATAAAAGCCAAGAAGGTGAGTTGTCGGCTTCTGAAGAACGTCTCCACTTCTCCACGTTAAAGAATTGGCTAACTACATTGTCAAATTTATAAGCAACTCCAAACTCCCACCGTGGTTCCCTGAATCCTACGTGTCCAGCATCATGCACACTGAAGCCAGCCCAATAGACACAGTGTGCCAAGCTTATCAGGGAAGGGACAGCAGACATGCTTCCCACCCTCGCACGATTTGTGGCTAAAGACGAATAGCAGTTTGTGGAGAACAAACAGGCGTACGAGGTAGCGCCCCATTCGAACGATTTTACGGAATCTTCGCATGCAACGTTTGTGCAACTCTCTGACCGTCTGCCAGGAGCTAGCCCTCTGCATACGTCCCAAATTGCGCAGTACAAGCAAAACTCCGGTACCGCGCGCGCCTCCCTTGTACCAAGTGATGCAGTGGTCAAGAAGTTCCAAGGACCACAGCGCGCTCCAGCCTGCAGATGAGGTTTGGGGAGAGCTGCACGCGGTGAGCTCGAAGGCAAGAATACGGACGAAGCTGAAGGACGTGTTAATGGATGACTTGAAGGAAGAAGCCGAATCATTAGGCTTAAGTTCCGATGGGCTGCTGAGGGATGAGCTTGTCGAGGTCAGAATCGACAATAAAATGTGAACCCCCTTCCGTCCCTCACAGGAGGACTCCAAAGCGCAAATTGTCATAATCAAGCTCCGTATCTTCAAAAAAGCACGTACTGAAGGGCACACATAGGTACCTAGGTGTGCCCAGAAAATCGAAAAAGTGAAAAAAAGGTCTCTAATCACCCCAAAACCGGGTTTTTTGGGCTCATGCGTCATTTTTATGGGGCTGTGGGGTGGATTTCATCATCACAAGACATAGAAACACGTTTTTTATTTGAACTTGAAAAAAAACCCAATGTTACCCCCATTTGATAGCCCCTAGGCATACCGTGCGGACGAGTCGGAACGAGTGAGACGAGTGGCGATCCTCGTCTCGATACTCGTCTATCCTCGTCAGACGAGTACAGACGAGTGTCCCATTTTATATACATCTATACACATATGACCGGAGATGCCCCGCCAACGTACCGGACGGAAAGCTCGGAATGGGTTTTTGCCGCTGCGCACTGTAGTATGTGTAGTATATACTACCTGAACTGTGCATAGGTCCGGCATGTGTAATGTCAGAAGGCATGTGTATATTCCTTTTGCGGGTTTGCGGATATGTCCGAGCCTCGACCAACACGGACATATGCACAGGACAAATACACGGGGGGAGGTACGTATATACTACATATACTACAGTGCACAGCGGCAAAAACCCATTATATATAAATTGAAGACGTGTAGTCGTGTGATCTCCACGCAGCTGTCACCTTCCTATTTCGAGGTTCGGATACCGCTACTATGTGCTCCTGCCTCCTTGTACGTCAGGTAACGAGTCCCCTCCCTCTCCCCTTCCCCTTTGCCATCTGAGCAGTTGTAGGTAACGTCGGTGGAACGTTGCAGCACGTTTACGTGCGGAGATGGAGAGCAATATCGATCACCAGACAACATCGACACACTGGAACACACGAGACAGTTGTACGGGTTACTCAAAAGTACATTAATAATGGACTTTGGTACTGTCAACTGCAAGACACAGAAAGACACCGACGAAGAGGTCTACTGGCTGGCCGGACAACGCTCACCCGTGAGCACCTCATAGGGCCTAACAAACGAGTATGAGACGAGTACAGCACTCGTCAAGACGAGGATAGGCGAGGATAGGCGAGTATGAGACGAGGATAGACGAGTAAGACGAGTAAAAAGACGAGTTTTTGGGTCGTGACCCAAAAAGACGAGGATAGACGAGTAGACGACTCGTCTGCACGGTATGCCTAGGGGGGGGGGGTAGGGGAGTCCACGTAGCCGTTTTTTCTGTCACACACCCCAAAAAATCATAAAAAAATGCAAAAAAATCATTCCAAAACACAAAACCACCCCAGAAAACACATTTCTGGGACTATTCCTTACTATTTGATGCCTTTTTGGCACTTTTAGGCACTTTTGGGAACTTTTTTTGACACTTTTTGTAGCGTTTTCACTCCATTTTCACCGTTTTCTAAGGGGGTTTGATACAGGGCGATTTATCAAAAAATTCAATTTTTTTCAATAGTCCAAAACAAGAGGAAAAGAGGGTTTTTCCACTCAGATGTGTCCACAGAGCGATTTCTGGGGGGTTTTGGGGCCAAAAGTCTATTTTTTTGTACGCCTTTGCTGAAAATTTGAATTTTTTTTTTGCCGTAAAAACCACTTTTTATTTTTTTTTTTTAGCCGGGAGGAGGAAGTGTGACATAAGTGTGACATTGGAGGGGGGCATCTCATAGGCCAGAAAAAAGCGGTTTTTTTACTTGGAAGCAGGGTTTTCTGCCTATTTGGGTGTCCCCGCATCCATTCCGAGCCGAATTCTGGCCTTCTGTGACTTTTTCGGCGGCCCTTTTGGGGTCGGCATTTGGGAATCATCCCAAGAACACCCCAAAGAACAGGTATTTTTAGGGTAAAATGAGTATTTTTTTTGAAAAAATAAATTTCTGGGGGTGCCAAAAAAGCCCCACGGTACGCAACATTTCTAAAAAATGTTGCCATAAAATGGCACTATCGTTGGTAATTATCGTAAGTTTCCGTAAATTACTTACGTATTTTGCTGAAACGAAAGTTTCTGGCGAAGCCACGGTACGCATCATTTCAAAAAAAAAAAATCGCTTAAAATTGTACATGGTAGCAACCTGCAGCCCTGCAGACCACTGATCTTGACAAAAAAGAAAAAAAATCCCAGACCCAACGTGCTCCCGGTGTATGTTAAGTATCCGAGGTCACTTCGTGACACCGGATTTCAAAAAATAAAAAAAAAGGTCACTTTTTAGGGCACTTTTCGAAGGTCACTTCGAAGTGACCTTCGAATTTCAAAAAAATAAAAAAGGTCACTTCGGAAGTGGTAAAAGTTACCACTCTTAGGACCCCTGCGCCCAGACCACCTGGCGGGGCCTGTGTTGAAGAAATGTTGAAAAAAAACCGAAAATTTGGGGTCAAATGGGCATTTTCATGCCCCCTGTAGCAGTGCATATGGTTCACCCACAGATCGTCAAAACATCAAAATTTTGCCGTTTTTTGAATTTTTCGGTGCACAAGGTCCCAAGGTCAGGCCCAAAAAAAATTTTTTTTTCCAGGCTTGAAAAAGTAGTTGTCCAAAAAAAAATTTTTTTTTCTACGTAAAAATAGTCGGTATCTGAAGAGAGTCCGTCGTAGAGTAAAAGCCAATGTTGGTCAATGTCGGTCAATATCGGTTTCAGGCTTGGAAAAGCTCTACTACTTTTCCAAGCCTGGAAAAAAAACCGATATTGACCGGACTCGACCGGACTGGACCTATATTCGCCGGACCCCCCCAAAACTATATTTTCCCACCCCCGGACCTCACCCCAATATGATGGGAATGGTTTTTGGGTCTTTACAGGTACTCTGTGGAACTAGAAAGTGTGATTTGCTAAGTGTGACATAAGTGTGACATAAGTGTGACACTAAGTGCGGCATAAGTGCGGCATCGGAGGGGGGCATATCATAGCCCAGAAAAAAGCGGTTTTTTTACTGAAAAGTAGGGTTTTCTGCCTATTTGGATGTCCCCGCATCCATTCCGAGCCGAATTCTGACCTGCAGTGACTTTTCTGGTGATTTTTTTCGGGGTTGGTATGTTGGAAACACCCCCAAAAACGGGTATTTCTAGGGTAAAATGAATGCTTTTTCCAGAAAATTTTATTTCTGGGGCCGAAAATCGGTGCCAAAAAAGCCCCAAAAGCATATTTTCCCACCCCCGGACCTCACCCCAGTATGAGGGGAGTGGTTTTTGGGCTCTACAGGTACTCTTTGGAACCAGAAAGTGTGATTTGCTAAGTGTGACATAAGTGTGACATAAGTGTTACATTTTTGTTACACATTTTTCGTGTTTTATTTCAGAAAAACACGATTTTTTTTAGGAACAAAGCTTCTGTTGAGGTCGTCTGTGGTTTTAATGAGATATTTTTGTGATCGGGAGGTGGTTTTGGGGCCAAATACGGCTATTTTAGTGGATTTCTTAACCTAAAACTCAAAAAAATGGGTTTGTGACACGGTTTCTTAAGGAATTCCTACTACGTGGACTCCCCTAGGCATACTGTGCAGGCGAGCCGTTTTTAGGCGAGTTTTTCGTTTTCCTGATTTTCAGGAAAAACTCGCCAAAAACTCGCCCTACTCGCCCATTACTCGCCTATTGCTCGCCAAAACTCGCCAAAAACTCGCCAAAAACTCGCCTAAACTCGCCTAAACTCGCCTAAACTCGCCCACATTTGGGTGCAAATCCCGGTGCACATACGCACCTTGGGGGTGAAAATGTGCACCAGGATGTGAAAATGGAGGGCGGGGGTGACTGATGACAACATGCCACTCGAAAACACACAAAAAAATTGAAATTGTGTCACTTGTACGTCTAACGGCAACCATGTCACGGCAGTGGCTGGCAGGCATGTATGTAACCATTTGCTCCAGGGGAAGATCCATAGATCCCGGGGGACAAGACGTGTTACAATCCGGAGGATGACGAAGACATGAGCCGGGGCTACACTCGCTATACAACAATGTCCTCGTCATGCCGGTAAATGGCAACCCTGCAGGCCACCCCTTGGCGGTATTCCCCCACGACTACATCACACCCATCTGTGCAAGCTTCATGGATCCGCAGAAGGTACAGCTGGACTGGTGGTACTGGTTGTGGAAGCCTACAAAGCAAACTGCAGAGGTCTTGTTCAAGTGGAACGAAAAAAATTTTCTCTTCAAAACTCAAATTTCCCTCATATTTTCGTGTGTACACTTTTCCCAAGGTAAAATCCCTACCAAAAAAAAAAACTCGCCAAAACTCGCCCCCCAAAAATGGGCGAGTTTTAGGCGAGTAGGCGAGTTTTTTTTACTCGCCTGCACAGTATGCCTAGGGGGGGGGGGTAGGGGATACGACTCCAGCCATTTTGGCTGGGACCAAACGCACGGAAAATTCATTTGGCATTATCTGGCCATCTCCAAGGCAACTGCGGGTGAAAAACACCCTCAGAGTGGGTCACAGGGGGCCTGTGGGTCGAAAAACGACCCAGAAGCCACCCCAGAATACAAAAAAATGGAAAAAAATAGTGAAAAAACGGCTTTTTTCACGTTTTGGCCACTTTGGGCAAAATAGCGATTTTTCGAGAAAAAAATCAAAAACCGGGATATTTTTTGACATCACAAAGCCTCCTTTGGCACAAATATACCCCAAAAGTGGCCTGTGAGTCCATTCCAACCTGTTTTGGACATATTTGACACTTTTGGAAGTGTTTTTTTGGTGTTTTTAGGTCAAAAAAATGCCCAAGACGTCCCCAAGACATCCCCAAGACACTTTGCACACCCCCTGTTACGGTCATATTTTTTTCGTTTTTTTGCCTGAAACCCCCAAAATACCCCTCCCGGACCCCACATAGTCCCGAATATCCATCACACACCCACTCAGAGTGAGTAGAAGCACCCCAAAAAAAATATTTTTTAAAGCCCTTCAACTTCAACATGGATGCTGCCGAAACTGAAGCACAATTTTAGGGCTTTAAAAAATATTTTTTTTGGGGTGCTTCTACTCACTCTGAGTGGGTGTGTGATGGATATTCGGGACTATGTGGGGTCCGGGAGGGGTATTTTGGGGGTTTCAGGCAAAAAAACGAAAAAAATATGACCGTAACAGGGGGTGTGCAAAGTGTCTTGGGGATGTCTTGGGGACGTCTTGGGCATTTTTTTGACCTAAAAACACCAAAAAAACACTTCCAAAAGTGTCAAATATGTCCAAAACAGGTTGGAATGGACTCACAGGCCACTTTTGGGGTATATTTGTGCCAAAGGAGGCTTTGTGATGTCAAAAAATATCCCGGTTTTTGATTTTTTTCTCGAAAAATCGCTATTTTGCCCAAAGTGGCCAAAACGTGAAAAAAGCCGTTTTTTCACTATTTTTTTCCATTTTTTTGTATTCTGGGGTGGCTTCTGGGTCGTTTTTCGACCCACAGGCCCCCTGTGACCCACTCTGAGGGTGTTTTTCACCCGCAGTTGCCTTGGAGATGACCAGATAATGCCAAATGAATTTTCCGTGCGCAAAAAATGGCTGGAGTCGTACCCCCTAAGGGGGGGGGGGGGGGGGGGGGGTAGGGGGTCCGACTCCCTAGTAAAATTTTGTCCGGTTTTCGTTTTTTTCAACATTCGGCCATTTCCCGGGCACCTCCGGGTGAATCCTGCCCCCAAAATAGGGTTTCTGGGCCCTGTGGGGCTGAATTCACCCTCTAGGTACCCCAAAATATGAAAAAAATTGAAAAATATGGTGAAAAATCGGGTTTTTGGCCTTTTGGGCACTATGGCCAGTTTTGACTAAATTTCCAAAAAAAAATCAAAAAAAGCCCCAAAAATAGACGAAAAAAGGAGTCTCTGGCCCCAATTTCGGCCCAAAAATGTGTTTTGAGTCCATTGCAAACGGTTTTTCGCCTTTTTGCCACTTTTTTTGACGATTTTTTGGTGTTTTTAGGTGCAAAAACAACCCCAGAACATCCCCAGAACACTTTTTCACCACATTCTGGATCAATATCTAGCCGAACTTTTTGCTGAAAACCGCCGAAAAACCACCCCTGTAAGTCAGATTATACCGAATGGTGCTCCAATTCCCACAATAACACCCAAATCTACGTCAGAAAATCGAGGAAAAAAAACACACTTTTTTCAAAAGGTCGTCAGGCAGGGTTCCATCGGTGGATGACGCCCTCACCTGCCTCTACCTGTGGAAAGAAGCGAAGAAGCCGTCGATGAGCTCCGACGAGGTGGAAGAGGCTTACACCCTCTACAACCGTCTGCGGGGCCTAAAGCGGAGCAGGAACTCGCGGCCGTCCCAGAGCACTTGAGTTTTTCTTTTTCATTCTTTACTTTTGTTTGGCTTTTAGCCTCCCCCCTCCCCCTTTGCCTATTGGTTTTATTTTATTTTATTTTTAGAATTAGAGTGTACAGCTAGGTAGGACCAGACGTCGTTAACAGCTATGAACCAAAGAGGTTCTCAGTGTCGTCGGCCAAGCCCCTTCACCAAAAAAGACTACAACAAGAAAACAAACACACAGAAAAAAAAAGTAAAAGAATGCCCTTCCTCAGTCCGGAAGTATCACCTCAACCGGTCACACCTGCCGTAAAATAGAGAGAGGTTACAGAATACAGATTATTAAAAAAAGTCCAAAAAAGCAAAAAAAAAAAAAAAAAAAAAAAAAAAAAAAAAAAAGGCGAAAAACCGTTTGCAATGGACTCAAAACACATTTTTGGGCCGAAATTGTGGCCAGAGACTCCTTTTTTCGTCTATTTTTGGGGCTTTTTTTGATTTTTTTTTGGAAATTTAGTCAAAACTGGCCATAGTGCCCAAAAGGCCAAAAACCCGATTTTTCACCATATTTTTCAATTTTTTTCATATTTTGGGGTACCTAGAGGGTGAATTTAGCCCCACAGGGCCCAGAAACCCTATTTTGGGGGCAGGATTCACCCGGAGGTGCCCGGGAAATGGCCGAATGTTGAAAAAAACGAAAACCGGACAAAATTTTACTAGGGAGTCGGACCCCCTAAGGGGGGGGGTAGGGGCCGCAGTCCCCTAAGGAAATTGTGTAAGATTAATTCATTTTGCCACTTTTTGGCGTATAGTGCCCACAACCTGCAGGGAACCACCCCAGAATAGGTCAGAAACACCCTGTGAGGCAAAATTGGGTGAAAATTCGACTCTAGAATGTGAAAAAATGGGAAAAAATAGCAAAAAACTGGCTTTTTGGGGGTTTTTCATGAAAAAAACATGAAAAAACACCAAATTCGATGTTTCAGAGAGTCATTTGAGCCCTATTTTGCCCCAAAAATGTGTATTGAGTCCATTCTCGCCTGTTTTTCACATTTTTACGCCTTTTCTTTGGTGAATTTGGCCAAAATTTGGTCAAAATGACCCCCTGTCCACCCCCTGTCTACCCCCTGTCCAAGGCCAGGATTTTTCCCCTGGCCATCACATAAAGTAGGGTATGGTGCAAATTTTGGTACGTACCCCCCCAAAAAATGGTCTGCGGACCCAATGGAACCGGTTTTTTACCCTTTGGAGGCCTCTGGCGGCCCTAATTTGGCATTTTTTAGCCCAAAACCGACCCTACCCCCCTCTCTGGGAGGGGACACGGTGGCTTGGTCAGGTGACTGACCAGGCTTTGACCAAGCTAAAAACATGACCAAGGGGGCTTGGTCATGACCAAGCCCCCCCTTGGTCATGACCGAGGGGGGGCCTGGTCATGACCAAGGGGGGGCTTGGTCAGACCAGGCCCCCCCTTGGTCATGACGGGTAAAAATGCACGGTGGGGGGTTTGAACACCCTGCAAAAAACACAAAATAAGAGCACAAAGCATGTATACTGTGTATACTGTGTATACTGTGTATACTGTGTATACTGTGTATACTGTGTATACTGTGTATACTGTGTATACTGTGTATACTGTGTATACTGTGTATACTGTGTATACTGTGTATACTGTGTATACTGTGTATACTGTGTATACTGTGTATACTGTGTATACTGTGTATACTGTGTATACTGTGTATACTGTGTATACTGTGTATACTGTGTATACTGTGTATACTGTGTATACTGTGTATACTGTGTATACTGTGTATACTGTGTATACTGTGTATACTGTGTATACTGTGTATACTGTGTATACTGTGTATACTGTGTATACTGTGTATACTGTGTATACTGTGTATACTGTGTATACTGTGTATACTGTGTATACTGTGTATTGTGTATGCTGTGCGCGAGATACCACAGCACAGGACCTCACTAGTTCTCACTAAGCTCTCAAACGACCATTTTTTTGACCTGATTTTCATTAACCCGTCATTAACCCCTCATGGTGAGAGCACCAAACAGACGACGAATTAGATGTAGTCGGAGAGGAGGAGTGTGGGGTAATGATAAAAAACGGAACGACACAGCACATGCAACACCATCCCAGTTTCTTTAAAGAGAAGCACCGTTGCAAACTTTGCTGGGAAGTTTTTGAAACCGAAGACACATGGCGAAACTATGTCGCAACATGTCCAGACAGGAAATAATAAAGCCAAAATCGGGCTGGGGAGGTCATCAGCTATGCCAAAGAATTCAAGGAAAATATCAGATATTTTGGGTTCTACCTGTCATGCAGTACGCAGTGTACTTTCGCTACAAAAACTATTTTACGAGTTTTGCTTGCCAAAACGAGTTGGTAATTAATGTTGTTTCACGAGCGCAGTGAGTGTGGCATACATAGAATAACCCATTTACTTCGCGCGATTTTGCGGTCATGTAACCGACAAAGTATTTCACGCGTGAAATGAACACGTCGTAGCGGAAACACGTCGTTTGCGGACAACAACGGGGGGTTAAAGTCAGTCACTACTATAGCCATTAACTCAGGGAGCATAGCTAGTGCAAGAAATTCGAAACCAGTGCACAATTCACACTCCTTGTGGGTGGTCTTGTTGCCTTTTTTTGTCACAGTAATTTTGGCCCAGGCATGCTCTTGAAGCATGACAATTTAGTGTGTATGGGGCAGGGTGTTGTTTTGCTCTGAATTCTCTTTGTTATAACATCTAAGTCAATCGCGGGTGGTTTGTGTAGCGCGAGGCACTCTTTTTTAATAAACTTCCTGCAGTTGCAGGGATTTTTCTAATTGTGGATTTGGATATGGATATGGCCGTGGCTTCGCCAGGAACCTTTGGGTGCCTCGACTACCTTTTCTTACATAAATGTACTGAGGTTACTGATAGGGCTGACACCCACGATGGATCGTGGTTCACTCTCCCCGCCAGCTTTCTACGATTTTGTGCATCAGAGGGAAGAAGCCTCACCTCCCTGCACTGGCAGCGACCGCTTTTACGGGGGGAAAGCTCGGGACCCCAAATCACCCCGTTTTGGCCAAAAGGGGTGATTGGCAAGAGCCCTGTCAACATGTCGAAAAAGTTTTGTGGGGGAAATTTTTTTTTTCCCCCGCAAAAGCATGCTTTTTTCTAAATCACGATCGCGATCGGGATTTTGGAAAAAAAAAGAAAAAAAAAAAAAAAAAAAAAAACCTGCAGTTGTGCAAATTAGTACATGTGGGTTTGGTATTTTTTCAGAAGTGGTGCCACCACGTTCCGCAAGGAGCCCGATCTGTCAAAATAAGCACTTTTCAAAAAAAAAAAAGTAGCGTACCGTGCGCCTGCGGCGCAGCTAAATTACGAGAGGTAGCCTACAGCTCTGTTGCGTACCGTGGCTTCGCCAGAATATTTCATTGTCAAAATATGGGAAGTAAAATTGATGGCAATACTTTATTGAGGCGCCGATTTCCCGCGGTGCGCATTTTCCTGATGAGTAATTACCAACGACAGTGCCATTTTTTCTGGCAACATTTTTATAAATGTTGCGTACCGTGGCTTCGCCAGGAACCTTTCGGTGACATGACCGCCGGTTCTTACTTACTATTAATGTACTGAGGTTACTGATCAGAAGGCTGACACCCACTACGACTTGTGGTTCACCCTCCCCACCCGCCCCTCGATTTTGTTCAGAGGGGAGAAAGCGCCTCACTTCGCCGCACTGGCAGGGAGTCGCGCGCGCGAAGCGCGCGCAGCGACCGCTTTTACGGGGCGAAAGCTCGGGACCCCAAATCACCCCCGTTTGGCCAAAAGGGGGATTGACTAGTGCCCTGCCCCTGCTGGAAAAATTGGAAAATTTGGAAATTTTTTGGGAAAAAAAAAAAAAAAAAAAAAAAAAAAAGGCGCGAAAATGCTCAAAACGCAGGTTTTTTTAGTTTTTTTTTTTTTACGATCGGTCACCCAAAATTTTGGGGAAAAACCACCGATCGGGCGACAAGCATGCGCAAAAGTCAAAAAAAACAGCCCAAAAACTGTATCAAAAAAACAGGGAATTTTTTGGATTTGGATTTCGGAATTTGGCCAAAAAGGGTCGGATTTAGAGATATCCTTGTGCAGTTGCTATGCACTGTTATTTCTTCGGATCTATCATCATACAGCGTAACATAGTGGATTCGCCTGGTCGACACAACCTTTGATAGATATGGGATAACCAACCCCCTTCGACCCCTCGTGGGTTCACTGAACAAGCCCTAGTGGTAGTTAAACGCGATTGAACATTTAAATTCCTAGAGATGAAAGAACAAGACAACACTTCTGTAACCGCGCATCAAAATTGTGGAAAACTTTGCACCCCAAACACCCTCAACAACGCCCGCCAAAAGGCGCCCCGTGTTGCTGGGAGTTGGTTCACGCTTAGTGAATTGTTGTAACGCTCAGTGACTTGTCCAAACTTAGTTACTTGTTGTAACGCTTAGTGACTTGTCCACGTGGGGTGGCATGTCCACTCTTAGTTACTTGTTGTAAACACGGCCCGGCTTTGAGCGCACAAACAAAAGACCCGATATTTTTGCGTGTCACATTCCCTCAATTCAAGTGTGAGTCACTCACACTTGAAGTCATGTGCCACTGCGTGGGTACCTGTGTACCTGTGTTCACAGTATACACAGTATACACAGTATACACAGTATACACAGTATACACAGTATACACAGTATACACAGTATACACAGTATACACAGTATACACAGTATACACAGTATACACAGTATACACAGTATACACAGTATACACAGTATACACAGTATACACAGTATACACAGTATACACAGTATACACAGTATACACAGTATACACAGTATACACAGTATACACAGTATACACAGTATACACAGTATACACAGTATACACAGTATACACAGTATACACAGTATACACAGTATACACAGTATACACAGTATACACAGTATACACAGTATACACAGTATACACAGTATACACAGTATACACAGTATACACAGTATACACAGTATACACAGTATACACAGTATACACAGTATACACAGTATACACAGTATACACAGTATACACAGTATACACAGTATACACAGTATACACAGTATACACAGTATACACAGTATACACAGTATACACAGTATACACAGTATACACAGTATACACAGTATACACAGTATACACAGTATACACAGTATACACAGTATACACAGTATACACAGTATACACAGTATACACAGTATACACAGTATACACAGTATACACAGTATACACAGTATACACAGTATACACAGTATACACAGTATACACAGTATACACAGTATACACAGTATACATGCTTTGTGCTCTTATTTTGTGTTTGTTGCAGGGTGTTCAAACCCCCCACCGTGCATTTTTACCCGTCATGACCAAGGGGGGGCCTGGTCTGACCAAGCCCCCCCTTGGTCATGACCAGGCCCCCCCTCGGTCATGACCAAGGGGGGGCTTGGTCATGACCAAGGGGGGGCCTGGTCATTTTGACCAGGCTAAAAGCCTGGTCAGTCACCTGACCAAGCCACCGTGGAGGGCAATTTTTGACTCATTTTCCCCATTTCTGGCACTTCTAAGTCCTCCAAAGGGTAAAAAACCGGTTCCATTGGGTCCGCAGACCATTTTTTGGGGGGGTACGTACCAAAATTTGCACCATACCCTACTTTATGTGATGGCCAGGGGAAAAATCCTGGCCTTGGACAGGGGGTAGACAGGGGTCATTTTGACCTCAAAACACCAAAAAGCGGCCAAAAAAAGTACCTAAAGTGTCCAAAACAGGTCGGAATGGACTCACAGGACATCCCTGGGGTAGTTTTGTGTCCAAGCAGTTGTCATGATGTCGAAATTTTACAATTTTTTTTGAAAATTTGGTCAAAAATGGTCGTTTGTCCCAAAATGGCCCAAATGGCCGATTTGTGCTTCAGGCCTTGGCGAGGCCGACTCGGCCTCGTTGCATTGTATGAAAAAAGGACACATTTTTGCCATACTATACATATTTTTTTGGTTCCTCCCATTTTTTGTGCAATTTTTCGTGTTTTTTTGGGGTGTCCCGGCGGTACCACACTAACACCCACTTACGCACACTTTCACCCCATTTCACCCCATTTCACCGAATTACACCCACTTTCACCCCATTATACCCCATTACACCCACTTACACCCACTTACACCCCATTACGCCCCATTACACCCCATTACACATGAATTACAACGCCTTGGTGTTTTGGTCTTTACTAAAGGATGTGCGGACGACACCAAAAAAATTGAATTTTTTTGCGATATTTGGTGCTCCAAAAATTTGCCGGAACCGAAAATCGTGTAGTTTGGGGGTATTGAGGCCAGAAAAAATTTGTGTGAATCCATGAAAATATTCCTGATAGGGTGGCATTCGGCCAAAACATCAGCTGTTTTGGTCATTTTTGCCTTGTACAGTGCTGTGTACTGTGTACTGTGTACTGTGTACTGTGTACTGTGTACTGTGTACTGTGTACTGTGTACTGTGTACTGTGTAGAAACACGGTAGAAACATGGGGAATCGGTTATGTAGCCACGCCAGTAAAAATTTAACACCGGTGGCACTGTACGCATAAGTGCATAGAAAAAATCGTAAAACAACGTGTAATCTGTGGTGGTCAAAAGTGCAAAATTCCTTCGGCAATGGTCAGCCAGGCAAATTTATTTTTGCTCCACTCGCCAAAAAAAATTTTGTTGTCACCTTTTTTGGACTTTTCGTGTTGAAAAAACGGGGGGAAAACGCAAAAAAAGCAAAAAGTTTAAATTCCCTCCATTACACTCCATTACACCCCATTACGCCCCATTACACCCCATTACACCTGAATTACGCCGTGCCCGGGACACCCCATTTTTTGCATTTTTTTTGCATTTTTTTGACCAAAACTTAGCGAAACTTAGTGAAACTTAGTGAAACTTAGCAAAACTTAGTGAAACTTAGTGAAAATTTGCTGAAAATAGCCCCAACAAAACCATTTCTTGAGCGGAATACCCCCCTGTATGGGTAATTGTGGTTGAAAATAGGTGCCTAGAACATGTTCTGAGTGGTTTTGGGGGTGAAATAGCCCCAAATACCCCCACAAAGCAAAAAATATGCCAAAATTGGCCATTTTGCCCCAAATGGCCAAAAGGGCTGAAAATCCTATTTTTTCACACTTTTTTCACTTTCTGAGGTGCCAAACCATGAAATTCTGGGTCACACTGCCCCGGAAACCTATTTTGGGTGTCAGACACACCCTGAGGTGCCCACTAGATGCCCAAAAAATGGCGAAATAATTAATCTTACACAATTTCCTTAAGGGACTGCGGCCCCTAAAGGGGGGGGGTGGTGTAAAGGAATGTTCTGCAAGGGTGGGGGTGAAAATGGAGTGATGAAGTGTGAAGAGGAACTCCTTGTTTGTGAATGTTGTTCTGTCTCTGTAGTCCTTCTTGCTGCAGGTATTCACGCCATTAGCGATCACTCGCGGAACTCGTCGGGGAGGGATCGGGTTTAATGGGGGGGTGTTTGATATTGTATTGTTTTTTTTCTCTTTTGTTTGTTTTTATTTTGTGGGTGGGTGTAACTTTGTTCTAAGTTTTGTTGACATCAAGTCAAAGAGAAAAGGTGCGGTACTTTATGTGATATTACGACTTATGCACGATCTCCGAACTAAGAAAAGGTTTAACGGGAAAAAAAGAGGAGAAATTTTGCAGGCTTGGGCCGCAAATCCTCTGACCTCTATAGAAAGGGGGTATTCACAATGGGAACAATAACAACAACAGCCAGGGTATACAGGCAGCACACCCCCCCTCAGGGTGTGGCAGCCTGTGGCAGCCTTTGAGGGCACTGGCCTGAGTCTTTTTCGTTTTTCTCTTTTTGAAAACCTTTTTCTCATTCCTTTTTGGAAACGGGGTATGCACAGTCCTGGAAGCTCCAAGCAAATGGAGTCGGCAAAAATTGGCAGTTGGCAAAAAGGGGAGGTGTCGTCACACACGTATATCATCATTGAAATACCATATATCACACATATTTCTGAAAAACACAATTGGCCACGACTGTGGCCTGTGCCTGTGACTATCACCTGTCCGAGGACGGGTTCTGCACACAAGGTCGCCCGAAGGCTGAATTTCAACGGTACAGATGCAAACCATCCTCAACAGGGTGTTTCCTAATTTCGGAACTTTTCCGGAAAATTTCGACATCCGGAAGCAAAAAATTTTTCCCTGAAGAAACGGTAGGTTTTCAGGCCCAAAACACACCGCAAATGGCATTTCCGGAATCCGTCCGCGCTGTGGTGGGGTCAATTTGCCGAAATGGCCAAGTTCTTGGTGTTGGTCAAAATGAGTGTAAGGAAAAGGGGACCAGGTAAATCCCACAACCCAGATTTTCTCTCCCTGATCCTGAAAACATCGGCATTTGCATTTCCGGAATCCGTCCGTTCTGTGGTGTCTTCAATCGAGTCTTCAATCGCAGGCGCTGCCGTGTTGCAGCCCCACGAGAACTGCACAGCGCTGTCACAGTCCCCATCTGCACACTCATCCATATGTGCGCTCAGTTCTACATCCCAGTATGCCTCGAACTCGGTTGTGCCGTACTCTGCATAAAGATAGAACAGATTGGATGCAATATGCACATAAGGGCTTCCTGACCTGACAACCCTGTAGGAACCGCTGAAGTTGCGGCTGTACACAAGCTGAAGCCTCCCAACACAGCGCAGGTTCCAGCACGTTGTATCCTCTGAAAGGGAAGTGTTCAGTGTCCCAGACAAGCCCCTCAAATCTGTGCATTGCAGCATAAGCACGGGGATGAGCAGATTTAACATGATTATCGTGATTGTATCTGTGTGTGGGTGTGTTTTGTAGTCAACTCCTTCATAAGGCTTTTGTTGAGAGGGTGGAAAGCAGGAAACAAAACATCGTTTTCTCTTTTTTTCCTCTTTTCTGCTATATCGACAATCGCCTACCGAGGTAGGTCCTGTGCACATCAAAAAAAACAAGACAAAAACAAAAAAACCAAAAAACACAAAAGACTTGCTTGAATTGAGTCTTCGCGCTAATTTCATTCCTCACTCCCGGCATTTTCGGAGATTTCGACAGATTTCGGGTGCAGAAAAACGTTCCCCAGAACAGGTTAGGAGGGGGAGGCCCGAAAACCCCGTTTTGTGTCATTTCCGGGCCAATCCCAGCGTGTGGTGGGGTCAATATAAAAAAATGGCCAGTTCCTACGAAAAGCCCCCAAAAAATCTCGGGATAACGGTACGACTTTAGCGCGACCACTGTTGCTGGAACATTTTATTTTTGAAAACTTGACCACCACGGTCGTCAGCCCAGAGCCACGAGGCTCAGCGTTCACGCCCACTTCGGTAGGTTTCAGTGGAAAATAAAATAAAAGTGAAGTTGATAGTGCAAACGCCTCTGGGACGCAGGCACTGGAATGCAAAACCTTCCCCCCCCTTGGTTGTTTTAGTGTGTTTTCGCCCAAATACGGGCTCCAGAGATAGTAAGAAGAAAAGCTTATAAGGTGATCCTAAGCCTCTCTCATGCTTAGTCACCTTGTAAACGATGTGTGACTTTCTTCGTGGTAGCTAGTACATAAATCTCACCCCTGCAAACTCCGCATTGTTTTGCAGCCGTTGGGGGGGGGGGGAATGATTTACGTTGTATAAATAAAACGGAAAAATTTCTTGATTTTTTCCGTCCACACGCACACTGATGGGTCTGCTGTATCAAAAAAAGGTAAAATCAGCGCGCTTTTGTTCAACATAATAGAAGCGAAGTGTAGTTGACAGCACGGGTAAAAAGAGAAGCATGTAAGATGAGTGTACTTCTCGAGCAACACATCTAAAGGGGAGCGAATTGGGGGAGGGGGGGGGCGGATGTGTGCGGAGCAGAGCGTACACAAAAAAAGAAAAACAGAAAGAAAAAAAAAGGAGTATTTTTTTTTTTTTTTTCCTGTTCTTCTTCTTCTTTTTTTCTGCTACACCCACTCCATCCTTCAGTTTCTTTTCGAAAAAGGGAAATGAGTGGAGTGTTAGGCGCGATTCATGTGTATTTTAGGAGTAATTTACTATACCTACGCCTCTTAACACCCATTGCAATAAATACCCATTAAGCAACACGGCAAATGAACATTAGAGACGCAGGTATTATAGCAAATCCCCCCTGTTTTTCTTGTTTTATCTTGCTGGATTGATAATCAACTCAACAGGAGGTGGGTGGGGTTCTGACCACTCAACGTATCACACAAGGCTGTACACTCTTTTTCCCGATCATTTCGACAACGGGATGCCACCGAATAAATAGTCATCACGCGCGGCTTTTTTTCGTTGTCTCCAAAAACCGAAGAAGTTGTACCACGCTTTTGAAACCTTGGGTGGTTTTGGAACATCACTTTGTTTCAGGGGACTTTATTATGCCGGTATGCCGGTATGGGGTTTTTTTTGGGGGAAAAAAAGAAGAAAGATGTCGTCGTTCCCTCACCCCTTTTGTAGATGTTTGATGCGTTGATGCATTCCACACACACTATCTCACCTGGTGGTGGTGTTGCGGAGGATTGGGTGAATGAACGACGTGACACTTTCCGCTCACAAAGTAGTGTGCGTAAAAAACAAAAAAAAAATAATGGCGTGGCTTGTCTGAAAACTGAGTCTGACAGACGTTCTCAGACTCTGCTGGACTCCCTTTTACGATAATATAACTTTTCGACTATAGCAGTTCTGAAACCCTTTTGCTTTTCCTTCAAACAAAAAAAAAAGAAAAAAGAAAAAAAAAAGAAATGGAAAATAGTCCTCTAGCGAGTAGTCAAAAAAAAAAAAAGGGAAATGATTGATGAACCCCTTCTCCTGCTTGGTCACTTTGAAAGAAAAAGAAAAAGAAAACGTTTCCACAGAGTTAAGCTCGGTAGAACAGACCTGAACCCAACCTAAATTGACTGCGGGTGAACAAACACGCGGACAGTTTTTTGCGAGACCAAATGCCTGTCAACAAATTGACTTGAAGTACAAATCCTATTCTCACAACAGAGCACCTTTGGGTACATGACCGGGTATACCGTGGGGGAGGGTGGACTCCAGCCATGCAGTCCCTACATCCATTTCGGTGGTTTACATCTGATATGCTCTACTACCGGTTTCCACTCATCGGTCAGATGAATGAAAGCATCATTGGAGACGTTACTTACCCCTAAAAGAAACGAGCAGTGAGAGGCCTGCAACAAAAAAAAAAAAAAAAAAAAAAAAAAATGTATAAGGGTTCGTTAAGATGCGGGGCAATTCTAGAGAGGGAATAAAACATAATATGAGACTGGCAGAGTCAGGAGTTGTGTGTACCAGGTGGTCTTCAGATTTTCAAAACAGGAGAAGATATTTTTTTGTTGGTGTAGGCCCGCAGTGCGGGGTGGTCACATTTTTCTCCCCACCACAGTGCCTTATCCAAGAATCAGATTTCAAGATTTTTGGGGTCAGTTTGTGTTTCCCCCAAGATGTTTTTCAGTTCTGATCAGCGAAGACATTGGGAACATAGGGGACTGTATTTTATTTTCCTTGTGCGGAGGAAAAGGAATAACACAAAATGGCGCCGCAGGCGAAAAAATAATAGGGTACGGTGTAAAATGTAGCTTTTTACACTACAGAGTCAGTCAACGAAACCTTTTCGGAGCAAAAAGTAATAAATAATGGCGCCGCAGGCAAAAAAAATTAGGGGACAGCCTGGGATTTCACGGTGCGGTCAGCAACTCAGTTCCCCAGGGAACTCCCGTGGTTCAACCACGGTTCTACCAGGAAATTATTCCGACCTCCCTAAAAAAGACACTGCCCCATATCCATATGAAATTTTTTTCACCGGCAAGAATAACATTTTCTTAGGGCACGAATCTGAGGCAACACCGTGATCCCTGACCAGTCATGGTTCAGGCACGGGCAGAAAGATGATGTGGATGATGTGGATCCATGATGCATGACTGCTTGCGATGTCGCAAGGAAGTGAGGAATTTTTTTCAGATGACACATTTGTCATGAGAGCATGTGTCGTCACACTGTGTTGTGCAAAATTTTACCCCACCGTGTATGAAAAAGTCCCCCCTTCCCACCCAAAAACATGACCTAACCCATAACATGGTAATTTACCCCCCCCCCCTTATAGGGGGGTCCACGTAGAAGGAATTCCTTAAGGATTTGCTGTCCCAAACCCATTTTTTTGAAATTTAGGTGAAGAAACCCACTAAAAAGGTCGTACCTGGCCGCAAATCGCCCTGGGGATCACGAAAATATCCCATTAAACCACCTGACAACCTCTACAGAGACTTTCCTGGTTAAAAAAAATCGGTTTTTTGTGAAAAATCTCCAAAAATAGCGTCATCAAATCGTCATCAACATGGGCCAAAATGCAACACTTACCAAAAAAATTCTCCAATCAGACAAAAATCCTTCTAAACACCCGAAAAACACCCCAGTCCACATCCGGTGGGGTCCCAGGGTGGAAATATATAGTTTTTACAGCTTTTAGGGGTCCTGTGTGGGCCCCAGATGCATTTTGCAGTGGGTGTGTGTGCCCCAAACGCTTAAAAGTACCCTTTTTTTAGTCACTTTTTTGACTTTTTTTGTACCTGAAAACCCCCAAAAAAGTGCCAAGGTAGTCGGAATGGTGTCCAAACACCCAGGAAAATGTCCCCCAGACCCCATGTAGGGTGAAAAATAGCATTTTGGGCACTTGGGAGGGTTTTATAGGCCATGCAACACTTATGCAACACTTAAGCAACGGCTATGCAACGCCTAGCAGAAGACCACTTATTTACCAAAAAAAAATAATACCAATTCATTCAAAACACCAAAAAACCACCTCCGTCCACCTCCAATGAGGTCCCGAGGTGGAACTGTGTGGATTTTGCAGCTTTTTGGGGTCCCTAGGGGGTTTTTGAGGGTGTTTTTGTGTCTGCAACGCTTAAAATAACGGTATTTCCCCCCATCCTTTTGACGTATTTCGCACCCAAAATAAAAACCCTAAAAGGCGTGTTCAGGCAGTCGCAGAAGTGTCTAAATCCCTCTGAACTGCCTGACAGACCTCCCGAGCTGTGGAAAATCGTACTTGCAACACTTGCCAGGGCTTTTTGGTCCCTGAAAATGACAACGTACCCTGTGCCCAAGTGCAGTAAAGCCTTCCTTGCCTCCTCCTATGACCAATGATTCTTGCGAATCCGTTGTCGGTGTCCTTGACCAAGTTGCAAGCCACCACGGAAGGAGCCAGCACCCCGACAACACCGACTCACTGTCGCTGGAACCTAGACATCCTCTACAGTCTAGGTTGGGTTCCGTCTTTCTCAAGGGAAGAACTTGCCGCAGGATACACCAAGCGCACCACAAAGGCAGGTCCATGCAAAGCACCCAGAAGTAGCAACTTGAAAAGTACAACACTAAAGTGCTTCATCTTTTCACAAAGACAGAGTTACGGGAATTTGCGGCAGATTGTGCACCCCTTGACGATGAAGACACCGGTACGCTGAATAAGGAGCCTCTGGTCGCTATGCTGTCTCAGTGAGCAGTACAGGGATTCTATAGGCATATTAGGGGGTATAATTACATGGAAAAAGGCGGAAAAAGCGGAAAAAAACACCAAAAAATCAGAAAAAAGTACGAAATAGTGCTCAAAAGTGTGTTTTTCGTGGTTTTGGGTGATTTTTTGGGGGTTTGGGGGTCTTTTGGGGTGTTTTTTCGGGTTTTTCGCGGGTTTTTACAAAAAAAAGTGGTTTGGGACAGCAAAAACGGCCGGACGGACCCCCCTACCCCCCCCTTACCCCCTCATTTACCCCCCCCCCTAGGTGGGGGCAAAACCTTCAGGACGGGTGAAGCATTTTGACTTTTTTGGACTTCCGCGCAAAGTACCCACAAACCACCCCTCATACCCACCCAGAAATGGGTCAGAAACACCCTGTGACCCGAAAATTCATGCTAAGGGCGACTCAGAATATGAAAAAATGCAAAAAAAATAGTGAAAAAGTGGCCTTTTGACGGTTTTGGCCATGTTGGGTAAAATGGCCATTTTTGGACAAAAAAATCAAAAAAACAGCAAAATTTTGACGTCATGACAGCTGCTTGGGCACAAACCTACCCCAGGGAGGTCCTGTGAGTCCATTCCGACCTGTTTTGGACACTTTAGGTACTTTTTTTGGCCGTTTTTTGGTGTTTTTAGGTCAAAAAATACCCTGGACTTTACCCTGGACGTCCCTGGGCCGCGACTTGCGCCCTGCTTTTGGACCCACTCTGGGCCAAAAAATGGGTGAAAACCCCCGAAAAAGCACTCCGGGAACCCAGATAGTTCCAAATATCCACTAGAAACCCACCCAAACACCTCAAAAACATGCCAGAAAAATATTTTCAAAAACACACTTTTTTCAAAAAGTTCATCTGGGCAGGTTCCATAATGACTTATTTGAAAAAGTGTGTTTTTGAAAATATTTTTCTGGCATGTTTTTGAGGTGTTTGGGTGGGTTTCTGGTGGATATTTGGAACTATCTGGGTTCCCAGAGTGCTTTTTCGGGGGTTTTCACCCATTTTTTGCCCAGAGTGGGTCTGAAAGCAGGGCGCAAGTCCGGTCCGGGGATAGTCCGGGGATGTTTTTTGACCTAAAAACACCAAAAAACGGCCAAAAAAAGTACCTAAAGTGTCCAAAACAGGTCGGAATGGACTCACAGGACCTCCCTGGGGTAGGTTTGTGCCCAAGCAGCTGTCATGACGTCAAAATTTTGCTGTTTTTTTGATTTTTTTGTCCAAAAATGGCCATTTTACCCAACATGGCCAAAACCGTCAAAAGGCCACTTTTTCACTATTTTTTTTGCATTTTTTCATATTCTGAGTCGCCCTTAGCATGAATTTTCGGGTCACAGGGTGTTTCTGACCCATTTCTGGGTGGGTATGAGGGGTGGTTTGTACGTACTTTGCGCGGAAGTCCAAAAAAGTCAAAATGCCTCAAAAAAATAGGGGTTTTGCCCCCACCTAACCCCCCCCCCTTATTTTACCCCCTTATTTCCAAAATTTCCGGTTCACCGACCCAAAGGGGGGGGGGGGTAAATGACCACGAATAGGACTGATAATTTTTTTTTGCGTGCGTGCGTACTTTTTTTTGAGAAGTGCTCTGACGCTTACCAAGAAAAAAAATTACCGTGCCCTTATAAAATTTTCTTATAGAAAATCCTGAATCCTAAATCCGATTTAGAGGACAGCATGGTGTGCGTAAAAAAAAAAAAAATCAGTCCGACTCTGTCGGTCAGACAACCGTGAAGCTTGCCTTTGGGAGTGGGGAGAATACAGATGGGTTGGGCCAAAACAACCCAATAAATAAATAAATAAAAAACTGATATCTGAGTTAAAGCTAGTCTGATAAAAGAAAGAAACGAAATCAGAAAAAAAAATTTTTTATTCCGGTTTACAAAGTAGTAGTCCCCAAGCACAGGCCAAAATGCAGTGAAATAAGAAGAACTTTGTGTGTTAAAAGTCACCTTATTTCACGGCAATTTATGTGTAAATTGCATGGGGCGTGAAAAAAAGTCACCTTATTTCACGGCGCACCTGTATGAGGATTCCTGTGTGGTGGGTGTATTTCAGGTGGTAATTCTGTTGTGAGAGAGCATCTTCTCCCACTCGAGCTTGTAAGAGGCGAAGCTCTTGTAGTTGCTTAGTCCGCTCTCGTATGCCTCCTGCATCTTCGCCTTAAGCGTTGTCCTCGGCATTTGTTGTTGTTCTTTTTTTCTTTTGATTAGCTCCTGTAACAGATGATACGTGTGGTGTGGGTGGTATTTATTTTTCCTGATCTCCCATCTCACTGTTTTTTGGCCTGTGCTTGGGGACTACCCCTACTTTGTAAACCGGAATAAAATTACGTATTGTTTGTCATAAGGAATCCGTTTTTTCACGCTACAGGTGCGCTCGTTACCTGCTGCACATAATTCACCTCGCTTCGCTCGGTAAATTATTTTTCCGTATTTACCTCGCTTCGCTCGGTAAATACTATTACATGGTCCCCTCGCTTCGCTCGGGAACCATTTCTGCAGCAGGTAACTCGCACGACCTGTAGCGTGAAAAAAAGTATTCCTTATTTCATACCAATAAATAGTTATTATTTCGTTGATCGCGAGGTGAAACGTGCTAAAACGCATCTCAGAATTTTAAATAAAATAAACAAAGAGAAACAGAAAGAGAAAGGTTGGTTCGATGAACTTCACCATAAGAACCCTACGGTTCCGGAACCGTAGGATACTGTGGGAATTACCGTGATCCAAAAAAAAAACAAAAAAAAAGGGGCCCAGAAATCAGTGGACCACAATTGACTTTTTTGGGGTACAAAACAATGGAACCTTTTTTCTGGACCTTTTTTTGGGTCAAGGTGTTTTCATCACCGCGTAAGTAACTATGATAGCACATTTGCGCCTAATTGCCTTGGCATTTTCCAGCATTAGGGACAAAAAAAAAAGCCCCAACATAGTTGCGTACACTTTCTTTTTCAGATGAAAATAGCACAGAACTGTGCAATAGTGTGTACTAATTTGTCCCCTTTTTGGTATATATGGATTACCCTACGGGGGGGAAACAAAACTATCTTGAATGTGACATGGTCCCCCCCAAAAAAAAATAGTGAAATTGATAGTGCAAACATCTCTGGGACGCAGGCACTGACACTCCGGAGGGGGGGAAAAAAAAGCGACCTATAGTCGAGGCAAGAAAAACACACCCCCATCCACAAAGAAAGTAAATGTGTGGGGAAACAACAACAAAAATTGATGAAATGTCACGGTACACATATCTTTATAAACAAAAAGAGAAAAGAAAAGAAAATAACAATCAAACAAAACAAAGTAAAACAGTCTGGAAAGATGAACCGAAGACTCTCACGCTTTAGTCACCTTTATAAAAAAAAATAATATTTGGTCCTTGAAAGACTCACAATAGCAGAACTGTTTTCTGTATCTCAAAAAATAGGGTAGGTAAGTAAAGTTGTTTTCGTTGATTGCACGGTACCATTTCACCGTACCCGGTAATACTATTTCTCCTTTAAAGCAAGCTTCGTAGGAATATGAATAAAAAAAATGTCATGTAGTAACGAAGCTGCAGGCTGTCCCCCACCTGATCAGTCGCAGTGTGGAACTTCGCTAAGTAGCACAACAACATTTTTAAAAAAAAAAACTAAGCAAGAGGCAGTACTAGTGGCGCGGCTGCCAAAAATTTTACCGGGTAGTCAGCGTTCACGCCTACTTCGGTAGGTTTTCAGTGGAAAATAAAATAAAAAGTGAAGTTGATAGTACCGCCTCTGGGACGCAGGCACTGGAGAAAAAAAAAATTGTCGTGTAATAACGAAGCTGCGAAGTTCCTTGTATGGACAGGCACCTTCAGCTCTGTTTCTGTTACACGAAAAAAAAAGAAGAAAAAAGTTGAAAGTCCAAAACGCTTGCCGGACAACCGGACGCAGGACGCTGCAAAAAGAGTTGGCGATAAGAACCGAACACCTGAGTGCGGGTCATCCAGGGGTTAAGTTAGGGCGGGTTTCTGGGTTTTCAAAACCCGGTTTTCGGGTTTTCGGGTTTTCGGGTTTTTCAAAAAAAAAAAAAAAAAAATGGAATCTGAAAAAAAAAAAAAAAAAATCCAAATTTTTGGGTGGTGTAGGCTGGGAAGGTGGGGTAGGGGTGGGCGGAGCCCCTCCCACCCCACCCTCTAAGAAAAAAATTCCCCCGACCCAAACAAACCCCCCGTCAGAACTGGGAATTATTCATATGAAGAGGCAACAGGGATCTCTGGCGAACTTCGGGTTCAGTACTAGTGTTGCGAGAGTGCGGGTGAGGCAGGACGTGGGAACTGAGGTTGGTGAGGGGTACACCAGTCCTGTTCTTCAAATTTATGCTCCAAAATTGTTAGGACAAATCCAAAAACCCCCCAGGGTCCCCCACTTTTTGGTGGGATTTTTGAACTTTGCCCCAAAAATTGCGAAAAAAAAATTTCGCTCGCTACGCTCGCGGAGGTGCACCTTAAAAATTTTCCCGCTCGCTGCGCTCGCGGAGGGAATGGGTTATTTTTCGCAAAATCCAGAAAACCCGAAAAAACCCAGAAAACCCGACTCAGCGAGAAAAAAAAAAAGCTAACTTAACCCCTGGGGTTATCTGAAAAAGAGGGGTGAAAAAAAAAAAGCTTTGAAAGTTGAATACGCATCCGAGATAAGAGCGGGATTGTACATACTAAAGGGAAGTTGAAAATGCAAAACATTTCATATACGATCTATTCTACTGAATAGAAGGTATAACTAATGCAATAAAAAAAGAAAAAGAAAGTCTGCTTGAGCCGAAGGCGCAGATTCTTCTGGTTTTTTACTAAAAAAAAAAAGTTCGGTGTGTTGAAACAGGGTATTTCCTAAATCCACTACCCGTCTCCCGAGATTTTTTCAGAAAAAGTTCCGCGCTTTTTTTGCAAGGGGGGTTTTCAGGTGTTCCGCGGTTTTTTTGCAAGGGGAGAGTAGTCGTGGGAAGGAGCACAGGGTGAGGTAAAAATGTCCGAGGAAAAAATATTCCGAACCTCGGAGCCCCGATCTTGCAAAATAACGCAAAAAAGTCCGGAAAAAAAGTTCACAGGCCAAAAAAAAATTCCGCCTGCGGCGGGCACATTCCCCCCTTTTTTTTATGTTAGGGTAGCTGTATTTAAAGTGCCTATTTTTTGGTATTTTCCCGAAAAAAGTATGTTCGCTGTTCTGGATCGCTCCAATCATTCAAATAAAGCAGTTTTCGGGAATTTTTATTTTCACCGATGTTGGGTACCGTGCGCCTGCGGCGCTGCCTGTTCCTACCAGTTCCTACAGGCAAACACTTGGCCCCTTTACCTTACACTGACGGGTTTTGACCAAAACCAAGGACTTGTCCATTTCGGCAAATTGACCCCACCACAGAACGGGCGGATTCCGGAAATGCAAATGCCGGTGTTTTCGGGCATTTTCATGTTTTCAGGATCAGGGAGAGAAAATCTGGGTTGTGGGATTTACCTGGTCCCCTTTACCTTACACTCATTTTGACCAACACCAAGAACTTGGCCATTTCGGCAAAGTGACCCCACCACAAGCCGGGATTGGCTCGGAAATGCACCATAACTCAGTTTTCTGCACAAAAAACCCTAACGTTGCTCAGCGCGCTTTTTTTGCACCCGATTCCGGATTTTGAGATTTTGGGACCCCGATTTAGGAAATACCCTGTGTTGAAAAAAAAATATACATCACTAGGTGACTGTAAGGCAATATAGCAACACGGGGAAAGCAACATAAAATGATTATTGCACTCGCGTCACACACACAAAATAATTTTGAAGTTGAAAAAAAGGGGAGGGGAAAAGGGAAAACTCTTAGGATTGTTCACTGCAAAAAACAAAAAAGTATTTTCAACATATGCGATCAAATTGATAGTATATGAGGAGGGATCAACAAAAATGTTCCCATGCAAAAAAAAAGAAAACAACAACAACAACAACAATAGAGGGTGATTATAAGACGGAAAACAAAAGCCCCTCTGTGAAGTGCTCCCACCCACCCACCCCACCCAACATAGATCACCAACCACCAGAAAAAAATGTACCCAGTCTTCCCTTGCAAAAAAATACCCTCAAAAATGAACTACCAACTGCCCAAAAAAAAAAAAAAAAACTAAGTGAGCCTTTGAACGGTCCACTTCAGAATGCTTTTACAAAAGAAAAAAAACAAAGTTGACCTGAAATACAAAGCCCTCTCGTGAACAGTGTACCTTTGGTATGACCGGGTGTACCGGGGGGGGTGGACACCCCAACCATGCAGTCCTACATCCATTTCGTGGTTTACATCTCAAAAACAAAGTTACACAGAAGGAAATTGCCGAAAAAAACAATGGGATGCCTATGAGACGGGTGTGCCCCACAACGGACACATAACAAAACACAGCTTTATAACAAAGTGAAAGTTGATATGATATAAAACACTTTCTGGGATACCTGACGCTCAGTGGGGCGTTTCAACCCCTCCGGAGTGTCCGAAATAAATTATTTCATATTCTTTTCTAAACGAAAAGAAGGCAACGAGGGTGCGAAAAATGTACCCTTGGGAAATAAACAAAAAAAAAAAAAGGAGTGGGGAGTGTATGTAAGCTACGACGATGCTAGGATAGCTAAGATGGAACACTGATGTCATCTGTCTGTTCCAGGCACCTCACTTAAGCCACGCCCTCGAAGCAATACTGGTTGTGCATTCTGATGTATTTTTTTTTTATCAAAATGTACAACAAAAACAAAAGCAAAAAAAATACGGCCATATTTTGATGTATTATGATATGATAATATACAACCAGAAGACCCACAGTGCTACTAGTAACCAAGGCTTCACGTTTGCGCACGTCAGGGGGAGGTCAAGGGCTGTGGGGGTACAGTGCTGGAATGTGCATGCACGCAATCCACTATAAAAAGAACGTCCGATTTTAAATGCGGAAACATTCCCCACCCCGTGGAAAGAGCTGAATCGTGAATCCTTCTGTAAATTTGGAGAAAAAAAAGGGGGGGAGAAAGGATCGGGTCTTTGTTTGTGCGCTGAGCAGTGATGTATATAGGTATCTGTATGTGGGACCAAATCCCACAAAAAACCGGGGGAAAAAAAAAAAACTATAGAATTTCGGGATTTTTTGCAATTTTTACCTTGCCTTACAGGGCTCTAAGAGGGGTCCCGAAGGGACTCCAGAGCAACGCGACCCCACCATGAAGAGCACGGTCGTCAAGAATCCTAAAAAACGAGTCGGGATTCCGCAAAAAGGGGTTCTTTGAGTGACTGGTGGTGTAAAAAGCTAGATTTTTACACCGTACCATGAATTTTTTTCGCTTGCGGCGCCATTTTATCTTATTTTTTTTGCTCCGCAAAAAAATATACAACTCCCAATGTCTTCCTTTGTCAGCAGTGCTGAATTTTTGGGCGAAAAAACAAGCTGACCCCAATCTTGAAATCTGGATTCCTGGATAGGACACTAGTTTTCCACACACAAAAACAATGACTGCCTCACACAAAACCACCGTTTTGGTGGGTGCTGGCTATATAAAACCCTGCACACAACCACGCGAAAAATCAAAAAAAGGGGGTTTCCCACATATTTCCCCCTTTACTGCACCACCACCACCCCTATATACATTACTGGCGCTGAGCGAAACAAAAAAAAAAGTGGAAAAAT
This sequence comes from Rhynchopus sp. YZ270_cl-10, assembly GCA_964035575.1. Taxonomy (NCBI): domain Eukaryota; phylum Euglenozoa; class Diplonemea; order Diplonemida; family Diplonemidae; genus Rhynchopus; species Rhynchopus sp. YZ270_cl-10. Next base: position 807,452 of record OZ037906.1, on the reverse strand, counting down.
GTGAAAATCGCATAGTGTTGGTGTGTATGAATCAAAGCGAATCAAACAGACACATTACAAAAGCATGATTTTTTTTTTGTTTTCCGTTTTTCCCAAAAAGCGCTGCCTCCAATCTTTTTCTTTTGGTAATGACAAACTAAGAGATTATGTTTTAAAAAAAACATTAAAAAAAAGGGGGTTAAAATTCCCAGTTTTACTTCGCTCGATCAATTTTAATCGAATAATAGAGTTGAAAGCGTACTAAAACGCAGCTTGGTCGTGCTCATGCAAAGGGTGGGACGTTTGAGTGTTCCGTATCGTAGTGAGAATGCGAAATAATTGGAGAAGAAAAATACAGGAAAGGTTGTAGACACGGTGGCCCTTACGAACCCTCAGGGTACGTTCGTAGCGGGGTACCCCGCGGGGTACCCCAAATAGGGTTCGTAAGGCCACCGTGGATAAACCCACCCAAGCCAAGCCGAGCTAGACACCTAAAATAAAATGGTAGTTAGTGGAGACAACTTAGACATACGGCACAAAACGGGAAAGGCTTAAAAGATTGAATAGGCTTTCACCGGTATGCAGATAAATAAGGTACATAATCATTGCCCAAAAAAAAAGTTGGTTTTTTTTTTGAAATACAACAGCCCTCTCGTGACGAAGTGTACCTCAAAAAAAAAAAAGTGAAGTTGATAGTGCAAACGCCTCTGGGAGCGCAGGCACTGAAGAAAAAAGGGAAAAAAAAAAGGGGGAATAGTCAGTTATACCCTACCCTTTTTTTGAAATGGTCAGAGATACCCGAAAATAAGTTCAGATATACCCGAAAACCAGAAATAGGGCATAACTGACTATATCTGAACTTATTTTCGGGTATATCTGAACTTTTTTCGGGTATCTCTGAACTTATTTGGGGGTACCCCCTTTGATTTTTTGCCCAGTGGGTGAGTGACCCACCATGAGGGAATGCGACAGCAGAGACAGTATTGAAGCAGCATGGTATGATTTTCACCCCTCTACCCCACACACAGTTACTTTTAGTGGGGGTAAATACCCGCAAACCCGCAAACCCTTATACATGGTCCCTCGCTTCGCTTGGGAACCATTAGTGCAGCAGGAAACTCTCTGTAGCGTGAAAAAAGGCTACCTTATTTCGCGGAAATACATAGTTATTACCACTTTTTTCATTAACCTCACCCTTCCCGACTACTGCGTTTGTACACCATACTTAATCACACCCCACATTTACACTCATCACAGGATCGTGAAATCTGAACTGCATCCGTGATTGCGATGAGCGCCGCTCTCCGACATTCAACAACTCAAAATACAAGGCTTCACCCAAATCAATCTATTCTAGATTTGTTTGTGGACGAAGACCTGGGGTGGGAACACTTTGTCAGTCACTGCTATAGCCATTAACCCAGGGAGCATAGCTAGTGCAAGAAATTCGACTTTGGAAACCTTCCGGAAAGTCTGTCCTCTGCTTACGGAGGACTAGGCACAAGAAAATATTGCGTTCCCCCAGAAAACCAGTGCACATTTCACACTCCTTGTGGGTGGTCTTGTTGCCTTTTTTGTCAAGTAATTTTGGCCCAGGCATGCTCTCGAAGCATGACAATTTAGTGTGTATGGGGCAGGGTGTTGTTTTGTTCTGAATTCTCTTTGTTATAACATCTAAGTCAATCGCGGGTGGTGGTTTGTGTAGCGTGAGGCACTCTTTTTAGCAAACTTCCTGCGGCTGCTAAAGTGTTATTTCTTCGGATTTAACAACGTACAGCGTAACATAGTGGTTTCGCCTGGTCGACACAACCTTTGATAGATACGGGATAACCAACCCCCTTCGACCCCTCGTGGGTTCACTGAACAAGCCCTAGTGGTAGTTAAACGCGATTGACATTTACATTCCTAGAGATGAAAGAACAAGACAACACTTCTGTACCCGCGCATCAAAATTGTGGAAAACTTTGCACCCCAAACACCCTCAACAACGCCCGCCAAAAGGCGCCCCTTGTTGCTGGGAGTTGGTTCTCATGTTTGATACCTGCACAGCGGGCATTCCTCTGAGTCCAACGCATGTTTGGCCTGTCTGCGGCGTTGTACTTCAGGTGCACGAAGACAGGGTCTGGTGGTAAATTTTGCGTAGTACTGCGACGTGGTACTGCGTGGGTCTGGGAACCTGGGTACCTGGGTACAGGAAATTTGTTGTGGAAGACATCAACCACCATGCATTGAGGAGGGTAAGACAGTGGTCGCAGTTTCTACCTGATAGCATTACAACATTTAACTTCTCCACGGGGGTCTTGGGCCGTTCACTCGGTTCTACCTTGACTACCGGAAGATATTCTTGAGGCCTTTCTGGTCTCTAGAATATCCGGTCTTCCCGAACGGAGGCACACTTTGTGTGTTACTACGACCTGGCAATTTCCAGCAGTAGGTTAAGTAATCTTTCTTGTAAATTGTTGGAACATTATCTCCTCAGTGCATGAATGCCCCACGTGACTGGACACTTTTGTGTTTGTCATGTGGAGCTGTGGTTGCTCTTTCACGACTTTTTTCCTGTTCCTGGGTACCTGTTCCTGGACCTGGGTACCTGGGTACCTGGGTATCTGGGTATCTGGGTACCTGGGTACCTGGGTACCTGGGTACCTGGGTATCTGGGTATCTGGGTATCTGGGTATACCCGAAAACCAACTTTTTTGGGGTACCCGAAAAAAGTTGGCGATATGGTCAGACATGCCCGAAAATAAGTTGAGAAATGGTCAGAGATACCCGAAATACCCGAAAATAAGTTCAGATATTGGTCAGTTATGCCCTATTTTTGAAAATGGGGCATCTCTGACCAATATCTGAACTTATTTTCGGGTATCTCTGACCATTTCAAAAAAAGGGTAGGGCATAACTGACTATTCCCCAAAAAAAAAAAATTGAAAATGATGAAGATTCCTCACCGTGCGCACATCAGGCACTCCGCTAGGTACTAAAGTTCTGTTGATTGTCAACAGAACTTTTTGAAAATGGGGAAAAAAAGAAATAAAAACTGTTATCTGAGTTTAAGCTAGTCTGATAAAGAAAGAAACGAAATCAGAAAAAGAATTTTTCGTTGATCGCACCGGATTTTTGTGGAGTGTGTAGGGACAAAATCAAAAACTTTTCTGTGAATAAGTTGTGTCGTGTTTACATCGCTCACACCAAAAAAATTCGGGCACAACTCAGATATGTTTTCATTTCCTCCCCTACAACCTTTGCAAGGCAGTTGTCACAAAAAAAAAAAAAAAAGTTCTGCTAAGTGGTTCAGACCCGTTCTACCTGTCAAAAAAGCTCAGGAGAAGAAGATATGGAGAGGTGAGTCCTCAAACGTCCCAAAAAAGTCAAAATCGGGCGTTGGTAAAAAAAAAAGTTGCGTACCGTGCGCCTGCGGCGCAAGCATGTACCCCACCAACGTGGACCATCAACAGAATATTTTCAAAATCGGAAATCCTAGCGGAGAGCCTGGCGCACATCAAAAAAAAAAAAAAAAAAAAAAAAAAAATGAGGAAGGTTTTGGTAAGCTTCGCGTGCAGTCACCTTAAAAAAGATCTTAAGAAAGATAACCGAGATCGAGACAGCGCGGTACGTGGGTTTACTAGGGGGGCCCGAATAAAGCACGTACGTGTTTTTTTTAGGCGCCCCTACACTACAGTGACATTTGAAAATGGTTTAGTTTGTTTTGAAAGTGCTTTGTGATGTTTTTGTGCTCTGTTTATTTGATTAGTAGTTTGTTGTAAACATGAAGTCAGGAAGGGGTGCATTGCTTTGTATGATATTACGGCGTATCCTCTTTCGGCCACTGTAATGCGGTCTAGGGATGCCTAATAACACACATACGTGCTCTATTCGGTCTCCCCTGTATGAAAAAATTCTGAGGAAAAAAAAAAGTGCAGAGGACATAATATGCGTTGGATATTGCTATCCTCCTCCTTTTTTTTTTTCAGAAAAAAAAAAAATCATTACCACGGGGAACATATTAGATTCATATACTTTCATTTCACAGAATTGAAAGTATGTGAGAGGGTCAACACGGAACATATGTAAAAATCGGGTTGCTAGATCTACAAATCCCAGAAATACCTCTGGGTGCCCACCCCTGCTATATATTTTAAAAAAAAAGAGAAGTTGAAACGAATATGCCGTACACTGCATACACATCTAAAAAATCGTCTACGGGGGCCTCTGGAGAAGACAAACGAAAAAATTCTGAACAGACTTAACAAACAATAACTGAAAAGGTTGATAATGAAACGCCTCTGGTGGGTATATCAAAAACCCCCCCTCTGCTACATTTTTGGCAGGGAAAAACTGTAAAGACACTCAGTCATTTCCTAGCTCTGATTAGTAAAAAGAGGGTCGTCAAAATGACAAAACAAAACACGGGGCAATCAAAAGGGGGAAGACGGCGGGAGAGTTCGGGTAACTGCCTTTTTTCAAATCTTTATTTTTTTTTGATAAATTGTTGGAGTAGTGTAGTTGCCTCGGTTGTGTTGCCACAGTTGTGCAATATCCACTGTCCAAAAAAATTTTCAGGGCCCCTTCATGCACACCCCCACCTCAGCTACTGCGAACCGACTCACGACGCTACACCCTTTATCAACACATTTCGCACATTCACAGGATTATTGGCATTGAAGCGTGGGGTGCCTACGGCAGCCTGCACGTAGCTGGGCACGACGATGTACGGAGGCGGCGGGTGGGGGTCGTGCTGCCGCTGTGGGGCACATCCTGACTGTGGGAAGACTCCAAGGGAGGTGATGCTGCTAGGACGCTCGTGGAAGTTGTCAGAGTCGCCAGCGCAGCAACCACAGCAAGGCCTGCAGGTGTCGCAAGAAAGGCAGCGGCAGTTTCAGCCTAAGGGTATGAGGGAAAAAGGTGATGGTAAATGTAATCAATTTCATACTTTCCATTCAGAGAAAACATAAGGATGTTCAAAGGAAATGTCAAAAAAAAATCTTTGATATGAATGTGTGAAGGAAAGGGGGGTGTTATCGAAGTGCAAAGCACACCGAATCAAAGCCAAAGAGGATAAAGGTAGGTGTTGTAACTCTGGAAGCTTTTTTTCCCCCCATTCACGCTCGCACGACGAAGTTTTATTTTCCAAAAAAAAGGGGGTTAATTTCCATACCTCAAGCTTGACTTGGTCCCGCTGAACCTTGGTATGCTTTGTGTGATGGACGTGCAGGCAGGGGCAGTCCTTGCCCAGATTGCATCGGCCCTCTGAGAAGGCAGCGCATCTCTGTGCGACTGTGGGCCTCTGGCGCCACTTTGCATGGCACACACGGCAGCGGAGCACAAGCCAGCCACGCTTGATGCGTACATTGTCCCATGAGTTGTGCTCACAGACACGCTCGCTGGGCGCCACACCTCCACCTCCACCTCCACCACTGCTGCTGCCCCCACCACCATTGCTGCTACCGCCACTCCCTGCGTTGTCATCTGAGTCTGCCTTCTCATCCGAGGCTGGCTTCGACTCCACATCCATCGCCACAGGGGTCATCGGTGTGTCTGCCAGCCTTAGGATGCCCACATTGCCACGTCTACTGCCCAGGTTCTCTCCGCCGTTCTCCTTGCGCCCCACCTTGATAACAGAAAGACGGCTCCCACAAATCTCAAAGTAGAACACACAGGTATGCGAAGACACCACACCGAGGGAGGTTTTCACTGTGATGACGTGGTCTGAGATGACTTGGGTAGGGGAGAGTTCGATGAAGCGGTGGGGATGCCATTGGATGACCGCGTTGAGCCCCCACTTTTCCGTGAGCACATGGTTGTAACAGTCCACGACGGAGGCGATGCCTACTGCATGGGTATTCTGCCCTTTCTGAAACACAACGTCCTCTGTACAGAAGGCACGCACCCACTCATGCACCCACCCTCCCTCCATCGCACGCTGCCACGCATGCCATGCATGAAAGCATAAATCCTGCGGATGGATCTGCAGATACACTGGCCTCACCATATGCCTCTTCTCCCACGTAGGTGGCACGGCACGAACCAACTTCTCCGCTACCGTAAAGGTATGCCCCGCAGAGCGTGGAGAGGGTATGCACTCTAAAGGGTTGAAGGTGATGCTCACAATTTTGTTGCGTTTTACTTTGATGATGTCGCTGTGTCTGCGGGTGATGATGCGTCCATGGGGGAGCTTCGTGCGTGTTTCGTAGTCGCAAGCGACAGTGTCCTCCGCAGTGCTGGTAATACTGTTGGTATGCCACGTCATAACACAGCCATTCCTCCACTGTGTCGCGATGAGTTTTGCATAGTACTGACAGATCTCCCCCTTTCCATGAAACGCCTCGGGTGTGGCCAGCCCCTTCGCCTTCGCAGTGAAACAGTCACGCAACACCACGTCAGAGTCGCACATTGCCTCCACCCAGTCCCCCACCCACCCTGCCGCCATCGCTTCCTGCCAGCTGTGCCATCCTTCGCGAACAAACTCTTCCATTAACTGACAAATTGTGAAAAGAGAAGAAAAGAGAGAGAGAGAGAGAGAGAGAGAGGGAGGGGGGGAAAAGATTGAGAAGTGAACACCAAGAGAAAAAAAAAAAACTACGGTAAGAAGAAAGAAACGGTAAGGGAAGAAAGGTTCTATTAGATTCTGTAGAGGAATATGGGGGGGAGAGCCTGGCTGAGGTTTTGGTGTGGTGGTATGAGGATTCCAATAAGGGTGGTATTTTGATGTGATATAATGAGTATATGAGTATTGATAGACTTGCCCGAGTTGAGACGGGCTTGAAGCGGACTATTGACTGAGTCCGCCAAGTCCGTCTCAATTCAGGCGGACTCCGGCGGACCACGAAGTATGGCTAAGTGGTCAAAATAGAAACTTAACACTCATCACACGATAAAACCCATGGGAGAGGTTGTGAAACGCACACACCTCGACCTGTTTGGTGAGGAGTGGCTTCTGCAGCGCGGTTCGTCCCTAGAACCGCGAGTGTGTTCAAAAGTGAAGTTATTAATGCAGGCACCTCCGATGATAAGGCCTTAAACACCACATTTAGTACCTTTCTGACTTAGGGGTGGAGAGTAGAGGAAATAGAAAAAGGGAGGAGGGGGAAAGCGACGCTTCTTTTTAAAATACACTTTACCTTCATCATATATCAAAAAAAAGAAGAAGAAAAAAAAAACTCAGACACACACACAACAACTCTGATTTTGTGAAATAATGTTTTTTTGTTTTGTTGTTTGCTTTTTGAAAGCCGTAGCTCGGCTATACTTTTTTTTTTAGTACCCTCCCCATCCACCCAAGAGCACAGCATTACCATCAATCCCGCGTTGCCAAAAAAAAAAAAAAAAAAAAAATGAAAAAAACCCCCCTCATTTTTGCTTGAAAAAAAAAATTTTACTGCAGTGCAGTTGCCTAACTCCATTTAAAAAAAAAAAATTTCTCCTTTTGATAATCGGTTTGTTCAGTGCAGCTGCCGTACAGTCCGCACTATTTTTTTTGGGAGGGGTGGGGAGGGAACTTTCCCGTGAGAGTCCTTATTTTCGTTTTTTTTGTTGTTTTTTTTTGGGGGGGAGAGGGTGGGAGAGAGTGACTTAACAACATGACCCAGGTTGATGATTGAGAGTGCAACGTAGCTATCAGGGAAACAGGTGTGTGGGGTGGGGATGTGTTTAGTGCTAGAAAGGGTGGAAGAAAAGAAGAGAAAAAAAAAATGTAAGATGAATGCCTCTCGTACACGCACATCTTTACCACTAAGATTATCCTGCTGGGTTTGAAGAGGCAAAGAAATTGTTTCATATACATTCTTTTTCTAATGAAAAGAAGGTACAAAGAAGAGGCAAAAAAAATATTTTGCAACAACAAAAAAGAGAAAGTGCAAAACGCCTCAGACGCAGACGCAGACACAGAGGAAGAAATAGTAACTCTGATAGGTAAGTAAAAGGGGAAAAAAGGTTTTTTCGTTGATTGCACAATTACCCTGTTGGAGGGGTGATTGGCGACCGTATCTGAGGAACTATTTCTCCTTTAAGCTACGCTTTAGGTATAAAAAAAAAAAGTTGGCTTGAAATACAAAGCCCTCTCGTGACAGTGTATCAACCAAAAAAAAAATGTATATCCCCCTGCATACAGAACAATACTGTTTCTCCGCACACCCCCTCCCTTTCCACGTTGGTCTCAACATATTTTTTTTTTCTGAGTCAAATTTATTGAGTACCCCTTTTTGCGTTGTCTTGCATTTAAAAAGAATGCAGGGGAATGGAGAAAGAAATTTAAAAATTCCAAAAAAAACAGAAAAATAGAAACTTAACACTCATTCACACGATAAAACCCCATGGGAGACAGGTTGTGGTGAAACGCACCAACACCTCGACCTGTTTGGGTGAGGAGTGGCTTCTGCAGCGCGGTTCGTCCCTAGAACCGCAAAAGTGTGTTCAAAAATGCTTTGTTTCTATTTCCTCCTTCATGAGGTGACCAAAAAAAAAATCACCGCTAACTTTCCTTACTTTGAAAACTTGGTTGTATTAGTGCAGACACCCGAGGATGAACTCCACTATACAAAACCTTTCTTTTTTACGATTGTTTTTAACGATAAAATGTTACCCTCCCCCCCCCCATCCCCCTTACCACCCTCCCACCCCATGATATATAAAAAATAACGCATTTTTTTTTTTTTTTTGGGAAAGGGAAAGGATTCTTGGGATTGTGAAAAGAAAAGTAAGATGATCCTAAGCCTTCACTGTGCTTAGTCACCTTGAAAAATGTTGGGGGGGGGGAAAAAAAACGTTCTGGTGGAAGTGCCACCTTTTTTTTGTGCTTTGTTTTTTTTTTTTAGGTGCGTTCCAAGAGTGCGTTGCAGGTACATGGGTTGGTAGGAGAAGAGGGAAATAAATGAAGGGGGAAAATGATTGAAGATGAAGGTTACTCTCGTGTACTCCCAGACACATGATATCTCTTAGCAAAAAAAAATAAAATAAATTGACAAACAATTAGTTGCCAGAGAGAGAGTCTTCACATCTGTTTTTCCCCTTCATCATTTTTCCTCATTTCCACCTAACCCTCCCACAACGGTCTAGGACCGAGGGCAAAAAGAATGTAAAAAAAAAAAAAAATCTTCCACTGAAAAAAAAAAAACTGATGCTATTTCTGTGCTTTTTTTTACCTTGATATGATATGATACCCCCCCAAAAGAGAACCCAACAATAATAACATAACACAGTGCTCTCGTGCTTAGTCACCTTTCAAAAAGGGAGAGAACTGGAGGGGGGGAAAGATGATGAATGTGTCTCTTGGACACACGCACACATCAAAATCCACCTGATTTTTTACCCCGCGTAAAGGCGCGTAAAGGCCCGTATAGGCCAAACCCCACCCATTTTTCACAGCCTTTACGCGCTATACGCGCCTATACGCGAGGTAAAAATCAGGTGGAAAATAAAACAAAAAAAAACAAAAAAAGAAGCTGACTTCAGGATATGACAACAAATAAGAATAAGAAATAGTATCTCTGAGAGATAAGCACATGACGCAACGAGGCTGACTACGCCTGAAAATAGACATGGCTGTAAAATCTATCTAAGGCGTAACTGAGGCGTCCTGTTACTTACCTCTATCACGCTAAGCTACACCTATATCAGGGCTTTGCTCGGCTTAGTTGCATTGTTTGTGAGTAAAAGGAAAAGGGGGTTTTTTTCGTTGATTGCCCAATTACCCTGTTGGAGGGGTGACTGTATCGGAAGAACTATTTCTCCTATGCAACTTTCTTCGTTTATCGCTCCGCAAATTTGTTGTGTTTTTTCCCCCGCTGTGTGAGGATAAAAACATACTACTGAAAAAACAATTTGCAGGCACCTTCCGTCGATTCTATTTCCTCTTTGCCAAATGCTTGGTATCTAAAGAAAAGTTTGTAAGATGACCCTAAGCCTCTCTGTGCTTAGTCACGTTATCAACTATAAAAGGTCGATAGTGCAGAACACTTCTGCGACGCAGCACTGAAGGGGGTTTTAGAATAAGCAAAATAAATAAATTTCTCTCTATTTAAGCACTCCCAGCACTAAGGGGGTGAGGGAAAACGTTGGCTTTCTGCTATTTACGAATAAAATAGACAGTATTCAATTAGATTTTTAAAAAAACCCTCCCTTTCCCTTCGTCCTGTTTCTGGTACGAAAGCCAGAAATACAATAACAATATAAAAGAAAAATGGAAATCCAGGCGCCCAATCTGAATACTCCGGGGGTGATGGGGGGATGGGAATGACTGCAAAAAGGGAGTTTTTTTTTGTTTTTGTTTTTTTGTCTTTTTTTTTGGTTTTTGTCGGGAATAGAGAGGTTAGAGGGTGTTCTATGATAATGATTTCTTTGTTTTTTTTTTTTTTTTTTTTTTTTTTTTTTTGAAAAATTGATAACGTGTAGACACCTTGTGTGAACTCCACGCACTTTTTTTTTGTATTATTTTTTACTTTTTTTCTTCTTTTTTTTTTTTTTTTGAATAAATTAGAATAGCGCAGTTGCCACCATGTATGGCAAAGCCGCACATTCAACTCTTTTTCGTTCTGTGAGGGGAGAGAGGCACCCACCAAAGATGTGATCGGTTGCTGCTATTTTTGCTTTTCTTTTTTAATTTGTGTAGCGTCGTATGGCAACAACACTAAATGACATCTTTTTTTGGATGAAAGGGGTGAGAATAAGAAGGGGAAATGGAAGGAGAAGGGAGACACATACAAACGGAACGAAGTACAGATAAAGCATTTTTCTTTTTTGATTTCCCCCCCTTTTTTTGAAAACTTGGTTGTATTAGTGACACCCCCATGGAACACTATAACCCCTATTTTATTTGATTGGTATTTAAAATATTTGACGCCCCACCCCTAGCCCCCCCCCCCAACCCCAAGACAATGATAGCCTTTCTTTTTTACTCAGCAATGCAGTACATCACATCACGATCTTTGCCACTCCGACTCTTTTGGTGGCTTGTGAAGCAGTATGGCTGTAGTGGTTTGTGTAAATAATTTGTTGTTGTTGTTCTACCTCACGCAAATCACCTAAGTACCTATAATAACATTGCAAAGTAAAACAAAACGTGATGTAGGAACATCGAGTGAAGGGGGTCTATACACAATGCTGCCGCAGTCTTTGTAGGATACCAAAGGTTCAACAAACCAACAGCGTGGTTGTGGTATTAGTACTACAGTTGGTCAAGTAATATCGGCGACCAAAAAAAGTCGCCGATTGCAAGAAAACCTCAAAAAATCCGCCATTATTTGGTCCTTTCTTGTCCTACTGTATATGGTATGTGATACCACAATATGTCCCCAAATCTGGGGTAAAATTTGGCCGTTTACCCTACATTGATTTCAATGCTATACCTTACCACCCTGGGTTGTGACCCTACAGGGGTTGAAAGGAAGGTTGTGGGGAAAAGACATACCTGATCGCCAGGGAGGAAGCTGCTCAGCAGGTTCTGCAGTTCCCGGCCTAGGGACATGGTGCGTTGTTTGTCCGTGGTCTTTGTCCAGAGGGAGATGCGGTCGCTCTTGGGTCTCGTCTCCACAGCAACACCGCAGACGTCTTCTGCCTGGAAAAGCTGCTCACCGATCAGCTGTGCGGGGGGGAGGGTGGATACGTTGTGTTCATGGAAAAGCATTGCCTTCATATTGCTATATAACCTCTCGTGTTGACACCTTTTGTCAAAAAATGCGGGAATATGAAGCTATCTTAAAAAGTGAAGATGGTCGTGTGCGTCTCTGGGACGCACTGGCACTATGCTTTGTGAGTTTTTGCTTGCAAAAAAAAGAAGAAGAAGAAGAAAATAAACCATACATGAAGCGCCAGCATAACCCAGATAGTGTCGACGTCTGCCCGTCGCGGTGTGTTGAGCCAGACCTTCCACTCCCCGCCCCGCTCGCACACAGGGTCCTCCCATGCGGGCTGCACACCTGACCTGAAGAGGTAGTACGTCGCACCCTTTGTGAGCGCTGTGGGCGCCTTGACCTTGCCGAACAGCGACCAGAAGGTTTCTACGTCGTGGAACGTGAACACATCCTTGAGCGCACCCGCCCAGGAGTCCGACGTTGTTGTGAGCGAGGGGTTCGTCACGGGTCGGTACCACAGCGTCCAGGGGGTGCGGAGGGCGTGGTTGCCTTCCTTGAGCACCTTCACTTCTGGTGCGGGGGTGGGCGGCTCGATGATGGGTGCCTCAACGGCAGGCACTTCTGGGGTGGGTGCTGCGGTGTCGCCGTCCACGCTTTCATATGAGCGGGTACGCCTCCACAGACCGTTTGGTGCTTTGGTGGGCGACGTCGAGCCCACAGAGGGGAACGCCTTTGCCGGAGAGTCACGGTCATTTGTCCCTGCAACAGACGAAGCGCGTGAAGAGCTTGCCGAGTCGTGTCCCTGCCTGCTGCTCACGCTGCTTGCAGTGTTCATCCGCCCCAGGCTTGATGGGCGGAACTCCATTGCTCCGGGGTTCAGAGTTAAAGCGGTTTTTGCTGCCAGCTCTGCGGTGGGTGATGGTGCGGCAGATGGCACGCCCTTCGGAACAAACGGCGCAGCGCCTGCAGCAAGAACGGAGGATCGGGGTTCCTCGAGAACCTCAGAGGGGTTGCTGGGGAAGGCGGATGCGGCGTCGTCCTCGGGTTCTGCTGCCTTTTGCTTTGGTGTGGAGGCTGGGGACGGCGTCGGGCAGAAGGGCTTTACACCTGCAGAAAAGTTGAATTTTGCCGACTTCGATGACTCAGAAGGTGTCGACGGAGTGGATGTGCTCTGTTGTTGTGGCTGCGGAGGCTGTGGCTGGGAAGGGGCAGGGGAAGGGGAAACCCCTGGGCAGAACGGCTTTGCAGTACCGCTGAAGGTGAACTTAGTTTGTTTACTGATCGGAGGCGGGGCGGCTTTTTCCTTCGGCTTTTCCTTTTCCTTTTCCTCAACTTTTTGCGGCTTTTCCACAACAGGAGCGGCAGGGGATGGGGGGGTGACGGCGTTCGGGGGCGCCTTGATGACGCAGGCACTGCTTCCTATTGTGGTCCGGGGTTCTGCTGCCACAGCTCGTTGCTGTGCTGCCTGCAGGTCGGCCGCCTTTTGCTGCATACTACATGTTGGCGAAAACGACGCCGCGCTCGCACTTAACCTACTCGGCTTCCAGCTCTCTGCTGTCGCAGAAAGGTTACTCCCAGCCGCGGTCATGACTGAAGTAATATTGCCTCTACCCTTCTAGAGGCCGAAGATGCGCTCTTGTAACGTTGTTGCTTTTTTCTTTTCTTTCGATTTGATAAACCAGGGTTGTTCCCCTACTGTGTATGACGATAGCGATGTGTGTGTGTGTTTTTCTGTGGAAAAAAAAATGATTCACATAGTATAAAAATTGAAAGTGTACCTTCGGATGGGTTCTCAACCATCCTACATCCATGCCCTACTCCCGTTTTCACCTCGGTCGGTCAGATGAATGGGGATCATTGGAGACGCAGGTTAATTAAGTTTGCGTGATGTAGTAGGGTCCGGTTGAGGGATTCTAAGATAGAGTGGTGCATAGTATAGAATAGAAATAATTAATAAAAAAAAACAAAAAAGAGTAGTTGAAAAAAAGTGCTAAAAACACATCTCAGTCGAGCTCATGAAAAAGGGTGGGGTGGGTACGTGGGTGGTCCGTACCGTAAGAGAACGGAGGCGGTTCACAACCACTCGGCAAGCCACGCGACCTCTTTATACCCCAGCCTTTTTAACGGCCTGCTTTTGAATAGCGGACCCTAAGGGCAATCATAGCTCAGTTCGACAAAAAAAAAAAAAAACGTTGCACAAAAAATATACAAAATACATACAAAAACCTTTTTTTTTTTACCCTACCGAAAAAACGGTTCACTGGGCCTTACTCAGGGTTTTTTGGGGTCTGTGGTCATCGGGGGAAAAAAGAGGCTTTTAAAAAGAAGAATATTTTTCTAGAATGATTCTGGAAAAAAATTCTACCCATCGGATGCTAAGGCATCTTATGGGTTCTTTTTTTTTTTTTTTGCTCTCTCCCTGCACAAAAGTCCACGCAAAAGGAAAGGTTTTGCAGAAACAAAAACAACCCTGTAATCGCAAGGGTAACAGCACATGGCAGTTACCAAAAAAAAAAGGGGCAGCGTTCTTCAAGCGAAACATCCAGACGGGCACCTAGCGGCTCAATAGAAAACGTACAGCATTTTTGTGTGTTTCTCTTCCAGCAGAGAAAAACACGGCGTGCGAAAGCGCAATGCATGCAAGCACATCTCTGCACACCCATAATGTATTTCGGACAAGAAAATTTTACAAAGTGCTGAAAACGTCAGAATGGAGCACACGCGGTTCTCAAAGCCATGTGTACAACACAACCGGTACCAAGGAGTAACAACGGGGCCGTGGATCTCTAGTCTACGTTGCGCTACTCAAAGCGAACAACAAAAGGCTGCATGCGTATGACCTATCCTCCGTGCAGTGCGCCCTGCCGTGCAACACCTCTTGCAAGCTCCAAATACAGTGTCCCTGCTTTGCCTCTGCACTGAGCATTTTACATCTTGGTGTGCAGCTGTGTAACCTTGCCTGGTATGTGTATGTTAGTGTGCAAAAAAAGGGGGGTGAATTTCCGTTCGGGAAATTCCGCAATAGCGTTGTGTGTCGTGGCGCCTGGTGGACCCGTTTTGCAACCACCAGCAGGAGGACATTTCGGAGTGTATGTCGCTGGTGCTGAGGTCTGTTTACAAAAACAAGAGATCCAGGAATTAGTGACGGAGCAGAAGTGCTTGAGCTGTGGGGAAGCAAGTGGGTGAATTGCAACACCGAACTAGTACGAGAGACGGAACGGGTCAAGTTACAGTGCTCCACTACGTGAAAGCAGCAAAAAATACTGAAAGTAGGAATAGAAAACAAATTCATGGGAGAGAGTATTTGGACTTTTTGAATACAACATATTTGGGGAATGTGGAGGGTGAAACAAGGGTGAAGGGTGATGGGGAGGCAGCTCACAAGCAGCAAGAGGCCTGCACACAGCTCATACGTGTGGTCTTGTGTCCAAGTGCAGGTGGGGTGCAGCACGCAGCATGTGGTTGTGGGAGTTATGTGCGAAAAGGGTTAGCTTCTCCTCCCACATCACACACATCGCACACACACCCCACCAAAGCTGGTACCACACGGCTGTGTGCAGGCTTCTCCTCTTCCAAACACAGCAGGTTGCACAAAAAAAGAAAAAGGCAGATTCATAATCAAACTCAAACCCAAACGTCAGCAACAGGAGCATAACATAACATCGGATTGAGCAAACACAAACGCAGGGGGGAATGCGGTACAAACAAAATGCGGCGACAATCAGGCCACACAGCACTCGTGTGCGCTATCAAAAGGAACACGTTGTTGTGCAGGCCCAACAGCAGCAGCATCACAAGCAGCACAAGCAGCAGCACTGCCCACCTCAGTAGTACGGCGAGTACGCAGCAAGACGTGCACGGCGCACAGACGCAGACAGCGCAATGTCGCTTGCCACAGCGTTCGCGTGTGCGGTGGCGTGTGCGTTCGCAATCGCTGCGTCTGCTGCGTACGTCGAGTAACGCGGCGACAGCGGCACGTACGAACGTGCAACTGCAATATCGGCAGCCGCACGCGCACTTGCGGCAGCTGCGTCAGCCGCAAGGATCGACGACGTGTACGACGGGTATACCGGTGCCGGTGCGTAGTACGGGTAGTAGGACATCTTCTTGTTGTGTGTGGGTGAGGTGTTAAGAAGGGTGTGTGTTTTGTCTGCAGGTGTGTGGTGTCGTGTCGTGGTGTTTGTTGGAGAACAGAAGTGTGCACGAAAGGCACAACTAATCAAGCAGCTTGCACAGGTGCAGGCATCTGATCCACACAAAGGACCACTGCAAAAAGTGGAATCGATGTGTTCGAATATCACCGGGGTCTGGTGGTTAAAAAGTCTCCACAGAGTTGGGAGGTAAACCGTGGAGTTAATCCGGTTGTGGTGCATGAAGGTGTCAGGGGCGGGGATCAGAACAAGACAAAACAACAAGATTGCTTTTCTTTCATTTCTCTTCTTCGAGCAAAGTGGACCACAAAACAAGAAGCCCACAGACACACTCCCTCAGAAGGGAGGCCGCCTGGGGCACGTGAAGGTTCGGTCGTAATGCACTACTGCCACTAATGCAAGTTGAATATTCCAGAACCTGGAAGTGTCGCGAGGACAGCAATCATGTGCACGAGATTACGAGGTCGTCGGATAAGCAGCTCGAGGACCTAAACCCAGGTATGTGGATTTTGCACAAATGGGAAATGGAGAAAATTTTCTGGAAAGATCTCACTGTGTACAAGGACAAAATAGGTGTTGTGTTTGAGGTCTTGTCTGTGGCAGATGGTATTATGTGTGAGAGGCACAGCAGGACAAAGGGGCAGCAGCTTCCACAGTAGGAACGTGGTTGACAACAAAACCCAGATTGCTGGTTGCTGTTGAATATCACCGGGGTCTGGTGGTTAAAAAGTCTCCACAGAGTTGGGAGGTAAACCGTGGAGTTAATCCGGTTGGAACTGTGGTATTTGTTTCACAAGATGTGATGCAAACAGAGTCATCAAGATGGAAGAGATGAAAGATACAAAGCAAAGAGGAGTGGGGTGGATCTGGACTTTTTGAATACAACATATTTGGGGAATGTGGAGGGTGAAACAAGGGTGAAGGGTGACGGGGAGGCAGCTCACAAGCAGCAAGAGGCCTGCACACAGCTCATACGTGTGGTCTTGTGTCCAAGTGCAGGTGGGGTGCAGCACGCAGCATGTGGTTGTGGGAGTTATGTGCGAAAAGGGTTAGCTTCTCCTCCCACACCACACACATCGCACACACCCCACCAAAGCTGGCACCACACGGCTGTGTGCATGCTTCTCCTCTTCCAAACACAGCAGGTTGCACAAAAAAGAAAAAGGCAGATTCATAATCAGACTCAAACCCAAACGTCAGCAACAGGAGCATAACATAACATCGGATTGAGCAAACACAAACGCAGGGGGGAATGCGGTACAAACAAAATGCGGCGACAATCAGGCCACACAGCACTCGTGTGCGCTATCAAAAGGAACACGTTGTTGTGCAGGCCCAACAGCAGCAGCATCACAAGCAGCACAAGCAGCAGCACTGCCCACCTCAGTAGTACGGCGAGTACGCAGCAAAACGTGCACGGCGCACAGACGCAGACAGCGCAATGTCGCTTGCCACAGCGTTCGCGTGTGCGGTGGCGTGTGCGTTCGCAATCGCTGCGTCTGCTGCGTACGTCGAGTAACGCGGCGACAGCGGCACGTACGAACGTGCGACTGCAATATCGGCAGCCGCACGTGCACTTGCGGCAGCTGCGTCAGCCGCAAGGATCGACGACGTGTACGACGGGTATACCGGTGCCGGTGCGTAGTACGGGTAGTAGGACATCTTCTTGTTGTGTGTGGGTGAGGTGTTAAGAAGGGTGTGTGTTTTGTCTGCAGGTGTGTGGTGTCGTGTCGTGGTGTTTGTTGGTGAACAGAAGTGTGCACGAAAGGCACAACTAATCAAGCAGCTTGCACAGGTGCAGGCATCTGATCCACACAAAGGACCACTGCAAAAAGTGGAATCGATGTGTTCGAATATCACCGGGGTCTGGTGGTTAAAAAGTCTCCACAGAGTTGGGAGGTAAACCGTGGAGTTAATCCGGTTGTGATGTTGGACCATGCGATGAACCATCCGTGCACAAAATAACGATGCCAATTTTTTGTTGTGCTTTTTTTTTGTATAAATTGTTGGAGTAGTGTAGTTGCCTCGGTTGTGTTGCCAGTTAACACGCCCGCCTTTGGTTGTGAACAAAACCATTTTTGGCGACGTGACAGACAGCCCCACTTGAGTCATATCAAAATGACACACATCTAAAAAAATACTTCATTTCTGGCAGACACATCAAAAGACGTTGCAAATACCAAAGCAAGAAACGGTCTTCGGTAAATAATTTCTTTCAGGGTGTCCAGAACGATACAAACAAAAATACCAGAAATCGAAGCGATACGTGTCAAACCCGCAAACCCGAAAGTACAAGGGAGGGAAATGGGTGGATCAATACACCTTTCGTCCCCCGTCTGTTCTCTTGTCCCACACACGTTTCCACGAAGTTGTGCTTTGTGGCCATCTTCCTACATCGGCAACGGAAGCAATCAGCCGCCCTGTGCATAACGGCAGGGCATGTCTGAGACAAAATAAAAAAAAATCACGTGTAGAACAGAAAAGAGAAGGGGCGTCGTATTAATGAACCTGGGGAAAGAGATTAAGATATAATTTTCAATCAAAAGATGGAGTTTTATCCATCAGCTCAGGGGTTAAGTTAGGGCGGGTTTCTGGGTTTTCAAAACCCGGTTTTCGGGTTTTCGGGTTTTTCAAAAAAAAAAAAAAAAAATGGAATCTGAAAAAAAAAAAAAAAAAATCCAAAATTTTGGGTGGTGTAGGCTGAGAAGGTGGGGTAGGGGTGGGGGCGGAGCCCCGTCCCGCCACCCTCTAAGAAAAAAAAATATCCTCCCGACCCAAACAACCCCCCGTCAGAACTGGGAATTATTCATATGAAGAGGCAACAGGGATCTCTGGCGAACTTCGGGTTCAGTACTAGTGTTGCGAGAGTGCGGATGAGGCAGGAAGTGGGAACTGAGGTTGGTGAGGGGTACACCAGTCCTGTTCTTCAAATTTATGCTCTAAAATTGTTAGGACAAATCCAAAAATCCCCAGGGTCCCCCCATTTTTTGGTGGGATTTTTGAACTTTGCCCAAAAATTGCGGAATTTTTTCCCCGCTCGCTACGCTCGCGGAGGTGCACCTTAAAAATTTTCCCGCTCGCTGCGCTCGCCGAGGGAATGGGTTATTTTTCGCAAAATCCAGAAAAACCGAAAAAAACCCAGAAAACCCGACTCAGCGAGGAAAAAAAAAAGCTAACTTAACCCCTGCATCAGCTGGGGAAAGGAAAAAGCGAAAGTGAAAGCAAATGCGAAAGGGGAAAATGCGAGAGACTTCTGATGAGTATTTCGCCTTGGTGATGCGAGACACTGCAAATCAGTTGAAAGTGCCAAAAACGCCTCACCGGCGTACGCAGGCACACAGGTTAGTTGGGTGGTGTAGGGGGAGCCACGTAGAAAGAAATCCTTAAGGACCTGCTGTCAGAAACGCCTTTGGTGGCTCCCCCTCCAGGGCATCTATTTAATTTGGGGAACAAATATGACACGCGTGCAAACTGCTACCAGGTCACGCAATACCAAGATTGTTACAAAGTTCTCTCAGGAGAAGAAATGCAGGATATCGTTCACTCATCGGCGAAAAGGAAACCTCACCCCTACTCAGCTGCAGCGTGGAGTGTGGAGTAGAAGGTTAAAATAGAGACAGCGAGCAAGAAATGGTAGTTGATGCAGGACACCCACGTACGATGCCAGCCATCCGGATGAAAAGACAAGTGCCCTGCAGTCAACAGCACAAGGTGTAAAAACCCGCTTCAAAGACTTATGCGTCCCCACACCACACCCCCTTTGTATACTAATCATGTGCGGTGTCAGCAGTGGCCCAGCATTTAAAAACCCTAGTCAGGGTTTAACTTGCATTTATGCCGTGCTTAGTCACCTAAACAAAAGAAAGAAAAGAAAGAAAAGAAACAAAAAAAAAAGAAAAGAAACAAAAGAAACAAAAGTGAAGTTATTAATGCAGGCACCTCCGACTGACCCACGTACGATGCCAGCCATCCGGATGAAAGCACAAGTACCCCGCGGCCAACAACAGAAGATGTAAAAAGGAAACCTAAGTAGACCTACCCGTACCGTAAGAGAACGAGGGCGGCACACAACCGCTCGTCAGCCGGCGTCCCACCTTCCGTTGAAGAGTTGTGAGCTTACAGGTACTGCAGTGATGCGCCCCAGGTGCACAATCGTCATAATAAAAGTTGGCTTAATTACAAAGCCCTCTCGTGACAGTGTACCTATAAAAGAAAGGAAGCACTGAAAGTGCAAACACCTCTTCCGGGCGAAGATGAGCGAAATATAAGGTGGTCATAAGCCTCTCGCGCTCGGTCACCAAATAAAGAAAATAAACTCGAAAGGTGGACACACCCATCAAGGCAAAGGCAAAGGATAACAAAAATCAACACAAAAGAGCACAAAGCGCCAGTGTCTGTGAGGATACACTGCAACCACATCAGTTGCAACGTTGTGAACAACATAGCAGTTGACATCTGACGTGGCGCAGGACCACACACCCTCTGTAATATTTCCTTCAATCCTCTGCCCACGCAACGCCAGCATGCGCCTGGCCAAAAGCAACGGAAACACGGCAAGAATCGACGGGATCTGACATGCCTAGGGTTTTCACAAGAATCCGAAGCACTTTGTCGTTGTCTTGCCTTTCTGCAATTTCCTGTAGTTCCTTTAGGGCCTGCGCACGCACTTGAACGTTATTGCCGAGGAAGCTCCTCATGAGTGCAGTTACTCTAATAGCTACGCTGTTGTCTGGTGCGTCTGTTGGACAGGACATCGCTTCGTTTAAGTCGCGGAGGAGGATGTCGTAGATGTGGACCTTTTTGTCTGCGGTGGTTTCGTGCCAGGAATCTACTAAACGGACACAGTGTTGGAAGTCTCTCATGACCATGTGGAGGGAGCCGTGAGGTGCGGTGTCTGCAATCAGGCAGAACACATCCACCCCTACACAGTGCGACGCCACCGCAAACGCTGCGTCCAGGGTAAACCCTGCGACCGTCGCAAAACGGTTGACGGTGCCCACATTGCCGTGCAGGATGCTACCCATCCCGACACCAACGGTCATAAGATGATGTGTGCGTGCATATGCCTTAGTAAGGAACGTCAGTACAGCCATCCCCGGTGCAGCACACTGCTTGGACAGACCCCAAGAAACGGTCATAGTGTTCCCGCACAGAGCGCCTACGACACCGTCGGAGCTGTTTGCAGCCTCGGAGACGAGGCGTACTATAGCGTTGATGTCGTCAAAGCGGCTGGCATCACCTCTGCCGCCTTTCGCCTGGCATACCGCCACACAGCCGCTTGATTTGGATACCTGCACCCCCATCTTCTGCGGGACCCCAGACTTAACGGAGAGGATGCTGCCTTTTCTGTTGCTGTCGATCTTATGGCAGTCTGTGCCTGCGGAGCAGCGGTGCTTCATGTCGGGCGGTGTCACCAGATAGAGCTCCGCCTTGCCCAGGCCCTTGAGCTCATGCACACCGTGTTGTGTTGAGTAGTACCTCGGGAAGGGCAGCCGGCTCTTCAGCTCCGTGTACGACTCCTTGCTCAGACAGATCGTCCCGCCCATGGCCAGGCCTTCAATCCTGCTTGCTTTGTTCACTGTGCTGCCACGGTAGTCCACACGCCGCGTCACTGGGTTCTCCTCTGTAATCACGGGGCCGTGGTGTACACCTATCCTGATGACAAGCCCTGCTGGTGGGAGGCCCAACTCATCCGGCCATTCAGCCTTCTTGAATTCAGTGAAGATCATGAGGCCGCACTTCACCGCATCACCAAGGTCGGCAAAGGCGACCATGAAGGCGTCACCTATGGTCTTCACTTCGTAGCCGTTGTGGAGGAGACAGGCCCTGCGGATGAGGGTGTTGTGCTGTTCCAACGCGATGTCCATGTGTTCGTCGCTGCGTTTCCAGAGCTGCGTCGACTGTTGTATGTCTGTGAACATGACAGTGATGTTGTCTTTTGGTGCGTCAATGACCTTCGATTGGTCGACCATATTGTTCGTGAGAAGCGACTGCGGGACAAATGCACGGTACTCGACCAGGTTCGTCACCATCTTCAGGAACGAGACCTGCATCTGCTTGGCCTCGTAGAATATTGAAGGCTTGTCGCCGTTGTCCAGGTCGTCTAGGTTAAACTGCGCAACTTCCTCCATAGACTTCTGTATGGTCTTAATCGGCTTCATGATGGCATGCGACAGCACCACAGCCAGCGCGATCAGGGTCATCGCGATGCAGCACACCACACCGAAGGTGACCATCTTTTGCGCATCAATATCATCGCTGATCGCCGCCATCGCAGACATTGCTCGCATGCTCTCGTGCATCAGCTCGATGCTTGTTTGCCCGCCCACCGAATACTCATCAATAGTTGTAACAAGCCACCAATCTATGCCCGGCATTTTGTCCATGCGAGCAATAGAAACGTAGTGCACATCGCGCTTTCCATCTGTCTGCATCGGGATGACGAGCATGCCCCTCCCTTCGGTGTACATATCAGTTGCTTCATAGGTAGAGTTCAGGTGCGCATCGATCGATTGAATGATGTGGTCGTCTGACTCTGACACGGCCATCAGACGGTGCGTAGTACCAGGCACACCCACCACAGGCACGGTCACATTCCCATGGGAGGCACCAGTCAACTTCCCTGTTTCGTTCAACATCGCATACTGCTGCGAAGCGCCGGCCTCCTTCGCGGCATCAAGCACCCACGACGATGCCACGACAGTGTACAGCCTCGGACGCGAACCAGGTATCTTCACTTCTGTCCGGTTCGCAACAAGCCGTAAATACTCTGTCACCGCAGAAAAACTCATGGACACGACCCCCAGGCAGTAGGGCTGCGGGGTGGTCGTTCCACCCTCCTTCAGCCTGACACCAATTGTAAACCCACCCCCCACTCCAAGCACTCCGAGGGTCATCCCGGTTACGACGTCATATGGCAGGTAGAGTGCCGCAATGTCGAAGCTCGAATCCTCGATGACAGGTGCCTCCTGGCGGTACGGTGGGGAGATGAGCCCTGACACGGGGAGGGCGGGGCCGATGGTGATCTGGTGTCCATCGCTCTCGATGGAGAGGATCATGCCGCCTTCTATCATGGTTGTGATGCCCACGTCGACGGTGCCTGCGCAGTGCAGTGAGAGCGATGCTATGGAGGAAGGAAAGCCCAGCCCTGCCGCAGCCTCTTTGGAAGCGACACGTGGCCAGACCTCGGCAGCAAAGAGCGCGACCGCAGTGGCGTCCTTGGGGATGCCAACAAACTTACCCTCCAGCAGCTTCTGCAGATGCGCAACCTCCGCAAACCCTTCACTCAAAAACTGCGTAATCGCAATCTGTGTTGACAAAGAAGTGAAGGCAACGAGCGAGTCAATCAACCTATCCGTCACAGCCATCGCTTTGTCCAGCTGGATGACGCGTGAGTCCTCCGAAATCTCACACGTATCCTGCAGCCCTTCGTCATACGTCACAATCAACAACGCAGCAGTCAGCCCACACCCTAAAACAATTGATGCAAGCAACAGCATGATCATACTGTTCTGTATCGAGAGCAGTCTGCTGCCCATAGCCTCCGCAGGCGTCTCGACACGTGTCGCATCACTCTCGTTGTGTAGTGTTACTCTATACACTTCAGACATATGGTGCAATAAGCTGGTAAGTGGTGAAGTGTTGCTGAGGGAGGGGAGCTAGTATGACTAAAGACGAAAGTGAAGCAGGCGTGTCTGCATGTGGACAGCGTAAAGGAGTCAGAGTGTTGTGTCAAATTCGTGTCGCAAACATTTCTTTTTGCGAATCACATCGCAAGTAACCATGTTGCTGTTGAATCTTACCGGGGTCTGGTGGTTAAAAAGTCTCCACAGAGTTGGGAGGTAAACCGTGGAGTTAATCCGGTTGGGTGCAACACAGTGTGAGGTGACGAAAACAGAGGAAGAGAAGCGGAGGTGAAACAATGAAATCAATGGGAGGGGTGGATTTGGACTTTTTGAATACAACATATTTGGGGAATGTGGAGGGTGAAACAAGGGTGAAGGGTGAAGGGTGACGGGGAGGCAGCTCACAAGCAGCAAGAGGCCT
Source organism: Rhynchopus sp. YZ270_cl-10 (assembly GCA_964035575.1). Classification (NCBI taxonomy): domain Eukaryota; phylum Euglenozoa; class Diplonemea; order Diplonemida; family Diplonemidae; genus Rhynchopus; species Rhynchopus sp. YZ270_cl-10. The sequence continues at coordinate 783,712 of OZ037906.1, read as the reverse complement.
GCACACAGCTCATACGTGTGGTCTTGTGTCCAAGTGCAGGTGGGGTGCAGCACGCAGCATGTGGTTGTGGGAGTTATGTGCGAAAAGGGTTAGCTTCTCCTCCCACACCACACACATCGCACACACACCCCACCAAAGCTGGCACCACACGGCTGTGTGCAGGCTTCTCCTCTCTCCTCTCTGGCCACTTCCAAACACAGCAGGCTGCACAAAAAAAGAAAAAGAAAAAGAAAAACGCAGATTCATAATCAAACTCAAACCCAAACGTCAGCAACAGGAGCATAACATAACATCGGATTGAGCAAACACAAACGCAGGGGGGAATGCGGTACAAACAAAATACGGCGACAATCAGGCCACACAGCACTCGTGTGCGCTATCAAAAGGAACACGTTGTTGTGCAGGCCCAACAGCAGCAGCATCACAAGCAGCACAAGCAGCAGCACTGCCCACCTCAGTAGTACGGCGAGTACGCAGCAAGACGTGCACGGCGCACAGACGCAGACAGCGCAATGTCGCTTGCCACAGCGTTCGCGTGTGCGGTGGCGTGTGCGTTCGCAATCGCTGCGTCTGCTGCGTACGTCGAGTAACGCGGCGACAGCGGCACGTACGAACGTGCAACTGCAATATCGGCAGCCGCACGCGCACTTGCGGCAGCTGCGTCAGCCGCAAGGATCGACGACGTGTACGACGGGTATACCGGTGCCGGTGCGTAGTACGGGTAGTAGGACATCTTCTTGTTGTGTGTGGGTGAGGTGTTAAGAAGGGTGTGTGTTTTGTCTGCAGGTGTGTGGTGTCGTGTCGTGGTGTTTGTTGGAGAACAGAAGTGTGCACGAAAGGCACAACTAATCAAGCAGCTTGCACAGGTGCAGGCATCTGATCCACACAAAGGACCACTGCAAAAAGTGGAATCGATGTGTTCGAATATCACCGGGGTCTGGTGGTTAAAAAGTCTCCACAGAGTTGGGAGGTAAACCGTGGAGTTAATCCGGTTGTGGTGCATGAAGGTGTCAGGGGCGGGGATCAGAACAAGACAAAACAACAAGATTGCTTTTCTTTCATTTCTCTTCTTCGAGCAAAGTGGACCACAAAACAAGAAGCCCACAGACACACTCCCTCAGAAGGGAGGCCGCCTGGGGCACGTGGAGGTTCGGTCGTAATGCACTACTGCCACTAATGCAAGTTGAATATTCCAGAACCTGGAAGTGTCGCGAGGACAGCAATCATGTGCACGAGATTACGAGGTCGTCGGATAAGCAGCTCGAGGACCTAAACCCAGGTATGTGGATTTTGCACAAATGGGAAATGGAGAAAATTTTCTGGAAAGATCTCACTGTGTACAAGGACAAAATAGGTGTTGTGTTTGAGGTCTTGTCTGTGGCAGATGGTATTATGTGTGAGAGGCACAGCAGGACAAAGGGGCAGCAGCTTCCACAGTAGGAACGTGGTTGACAACAAAACCCAGATTGCTGGTTGCTGTTGAATATCACCGGGGTCTGGTGGTTAAAAAGTCTCCACAGAGTTGGGAGGTAAACCGTGGAGTTAATCCGGTTGGAACTGTGGTATTTGTTTCACAAGATGTGATGCAAACAGAGTCATCAAGATGGAAGAGATGAAAGATACAAAGCAAAGAGGAGTGGGGTGGATCTGGACTTTTTGAATACAACATATTTGGGGAATGTGGAGGGTGAAACAAGGGTGAAGGGTGACGGGGAGGCAGCTCACAAGCAGCAAGAGGCCTGCACACAGCTCATACGTGTGGTCTTGTGTCCAAGTGCAGGTGGGGTGCAGCACGCAGCATGTGGTTGTGGGAGTTATGTGTGAAAAGGGTTAGCTTCTCCTCCCACACCACACACATCGCACACACACCCCACCAAAGCTGGTACCACACGGCTGTGTGCAGGCTTCTCCTCTTCCAAACACAGCAGGTTGGACAAAAAAAGAAAAAGGCAGATTCATAATCAAACTCAAACCCGAACGTCAGCAACAGGAGCATAACATAACATCGGATTGAGCAAACACAAACGCAGGGGGGAATGCGGTACAAACAAAATGCGGCGACAATCAGGCCACACAGCACTCGTGTGCGCTATCAAAAGGAACACGTTGTTGTGCAGGCCCAACAGCAGCAGCATCACAAGCAGCACAAGCAGCAGCACTGCCCACCTCAGTAGTACGGCGAGTACGCAGCAAAACGTGCACGGCGCACAGACGCAGACAGCGCAATGTCGCTTGCCACAGCGTTCGCGTGTGCGGTGGCGTGTGCGTTCGCAATCGCTGCGTCTGCTGCGTACGTCGAGTAACGCGGCGACAGCGGCACGTACGAACGTGCGACTGCAATGTCGGCAGCCGCACGTGCACTTGCGGCAGCTGCGTCAGCCGCAAGGATCGACGACGTGTACGACGGGTATACCGGTGCCGGTGCGTAGTACGGGTAGTAGGACATCTTCTTGTTGTGTGTGGGTGAGGTGTTAAGAAGGGTGTGTGTTTTGTCTGCAGGTGTGTGGTGTCGTGTCGTGGTGTTTGTTGGTGAACAGAAGTGTGCACGAAAGGCACAACTAATCAAGCAGCTTGCACAGGTGCAGGCATCTGATCCACACAAAGGACCACTGCAAAAAGTGGAATCGATGTGTTCGAATATCACCGGGGTCTGGTGGTTAAAAAGTCTCCACAGAGTTGGGAGGTAAACCGTGGAGTTAATCCGGTTGTGATGTTGAATGTGCATGGTCGCGTTCTGAACGGTGTTCAGGAGAGATGGCAGGGGTGTGAGGGTGTAGGGTGAAGGGAGGATGGAATGCAAAAAAGGTACAAACTAAATGGCGGGTTATCTGTTACACAAAGCATTTAAAAATCATAGTTGCTGAAGGCTGCAAACGCCTAGGCAGAACGCAGACCGTAAGAGGGGGAACGGGAATATAAAGCAGCATCGTACACACGGGCTGCAATTGTCGAAACACACGCAGGGGCAAAAGAAACGAGAATATCAAGAAAAGGTAAGGGCAACGCATGACATGAAGCTGCAAACATTGTGGTCTGCAAGAAGGACTGGGATGTCTCTCATGTGCGCATGCATTGCTTATAACAAAGATAATTGAAAGATGGTCGTGCCTGAGGCACATAAAAGAAAGAACGTGAATAATAGAAAGAAATCTTGGTGATGAACCTAAGTCTCGTGGTCACCTACATGACGAGTTCAATGGGAGGGAATGCTGGGGCAGGTTTCACAACCAAGCCCAGCACGAATACGTTGGTGGATGATGTATGTTCAGCACTGGTCGTCCATCGGGATGTTGACACAGTTAACGGAGCCACTGCTGCACGTGCACCTCTTGCAGTAGCCGTTGAACCACGCCAGCCACGTGTCTCCATGCTTCCTGGTCACGCCGTTCTGGTTAAAACAGTCCCCCCCAGGTGGTGTGGGTGGCCCGATGATAAGAGGGCTGAACGTCCTTGGCGGGTTCGTCGGAGCAACAGGCATGGGTGTTGGCGGTGCAGATGTCGGGGGCACAGACGTAGGTGGTGCCGATGTGGGTGGTACGCTAGTCGGGGGTGCAGATGTGGGTGGTGCAGATGTAGGGGGCGCAGATGTGGGCGGTGCCGAGGTCTGTGGCGGCACTGTCTGAGGAGCAGCTGTTGGTGGTGCAGCCGTCTCCAGGTCTCTTCCGACGCAGGTCTCGGGCGCACACCCACGGGAAGGGCCCTGCGACCTGCACAGGTTTGCCTTGCACACCCCAGCCGCCGTCCACTGGCAGAGGCCCGGTGCATCGGAGCCTTCGCACTGCGCCTCCTCCTCAAACATCGTGCAGGCCACAGCCGCCTTCCGGCTCACCGCGAACACAAGCCACTCAGCGTCACCCTCAAGCGTCACCGTCGTCGTTGTGCCCGCCCCGATCGCCATCCGCCACGACACCATGTGGTGTGCCAGGCCCCCTGCCTTCCCGGTCCTGAAGTGCGGGCCGCAGGCCGACCGCTCAAACCCCGCCTCTGCCAGCGTCTGCGCCACCCGCCCCTTCGCTGACTCACACGGCGCGCAGTGGTACATGAACACCACAGCGTCGCAATCGCCGTCACGCTCCTCCGGACAGCTGAACGTCACCTCCGTCCCCGACAGCAGCTTCACCGACGTCGGCACCAGCGCAATGAAGCCTGTCTCGTAGTACGCGGGGAAGCCGCCCAGCGACGAGGGGCCGTCCGCAAGCCCCACGTTCCACCCCGCCATCCCCTCCACCAGGGGCACAGAGGGCACAACCGGCTTCGCCACAGGCTCCACCATCGACACTGTCGGCATCGGCACAGTCACACCCGTCGCTGCCGCAACACACATACTCACAAAACACATCAGACGCGCCATGTTGTGGATGCTGTCCTTGAAAATAAGTCTGAAGGTGGGTGTGGTGTGGTGTGGTAATGCCCAGTGAGAGTAATTCTTGCGCAGAATATGGCCCTTTGGTGTGGTGTGGGAGAGACAGGGTATGTCATGCAAAAAGAGACGCAGTGGCAACGTCAGGATGGAGAAAACATTGGGGAGCAGAGGCCGTTTCAAGTTAACATTTGCCACAAATGAAGGCTGTTTTATGTGACTGGAGGGCAACGTGGGGAGAGGTGCATGTAAGCTATAACAAGAACCGTGCGAACCACTGCAGACTTGTATGCATCTGGGAGACCTGGCCACCCACCTGCTGCACATCGTGGCGCAGGACGGGACAACCATTGGCCTCACTCGGGCACACAGTAGCTGTGTCGCATCCTCCTTGAGATACCACCAAATCCTTCCACCAACTGGGGGCACTTGTCAGAGCGCCTCCAGGCAATTTGAAGAAAAAAAACAAACAAAGAGGTTAGAACGATCAGTTAGAAAGTGGAAAAGATGAATCTAAGCCTCTGGTGCTTAGTCACCTGAAACAAACACAAACGATGCAAATAAATTGAAGATGAATGCATGAGTCGCACATCTTTGAAATGAAACACGCATGGGTCCACCCTCCCAGAGGCTCTCTCAGCTAGCACTTCTGATAGGTGATTAAGACTAGCAAGAATGAGGGTGAAGCCACACGCCTTCTCTCCAAGACGAGATGTCCTCCGGACAACACACATCGATGTATAAAGGAGCACTGCTGCGCTGTATTAGTGGTTCCCCTCTCGGGTGCCACCTTGTGCCTGCAGCAGAAATGCTGTTTGTAAGAAAAAAAGGTGATATATGAACAAAGCAAAGAAATATTTGGTAAGATGAGATACAAAGCTAAGCGCGGCACACTTAGTCAACCTTACCTTACCTTGTGTAATAAAACGCACAAAGAAGAGAAAAGTGGTTAAGATGAACATTAGCCTCTCGGGCTTAGTCACCTAAAAGAACGCGGATGACAGAGGTTAAAGCCGTGACATGAAAGCAAAGCGGGATATCAAATGAAAGGGAGGGGTGTGGTGGGAATACTGTTTCCCTCGCAAACATGTGACAGATTCGTCTTTTGTTGCACAGCGTCTTTTGACATATGTATAGATGGTCACGCCCGGTGCAAATGTGCAAGAGAGATGGAGAGAGAGAGGGAGGAAGAGACCCCATGAGCAGGGAAGTGAAAGGATAAAGTGAAGACAATGCTGAATAGATGACAGAGGTTTCTGTATGGTTGAATCAACGCATCGCAAGGATAAGAAAAGAGGCAATAACTCATAAAAAATTGAACAAAACGTTGATCTACGCGAAGTACGGGAGGATGAGCTCGTGGTACACTACAAGCACCTCGAGGGTCGCCATGTCGGTCTTGAGCACAGAAGCAGCGACCGTGCAAGCAGCCTTCCCTACGCTCGTGTTGCACGATGAGTGGTCCACTACATTCTGGTTGGAGGTGATGCGGCTGCGCAGCGTTGTGAGCCATGTGTCGAGGACACGCTCCATGGTCGCAAGGAAGAGGGCCTCGCCTGCAGCACTGCTCCGCTTCGCAGTGTCGAGGGCGCTGAAGAGCGGCACGTCGACGGCATCACGCTGCACAGCAGACGTGTCCTTCGAGAGTGCAGCCCTCAAGACAGTCGCCTGCAGAGTACCAATCGACACACACTTCGACGAGATGCGGGAGCCTCCTGAGCACTGTGCCAGCAGGTCGTTGTACTCGGCATTCACCTCCGCGTGGTTGCTTGCGTGCGAGGTGGCGTCCTGTGTGCAGTCAATCATCTCCACAAGGATCGCCTTTGCCTCGCTGTCGAGCGTTTCAATCAACATCTCGCGCATCGAAGTCAGGACAGGCACCGAGCACAGTGTGAACCTCGCTCAATCCGCGTTGTCGCCAGCTTTCCCAGCGTCTGCTGGTTCTTCTCACACGAAACAATCGCCTCCTCTGTCGCGATGATCTTCGCCGCAAGCCCGCGCAGACGCGACGACACCCCACGCTGTCCAGACGCAAGGAGCGACTCCTGCACCCACAGGTCGCGTGCAAGGTTGTCGCTGCTGTCCTTGCACTGCGCGCCCATCACCGTGCGGCAGGTGGCCTGCCGCGTCTCCTGTATCTGCTTCGCCGAGAAGCTGTTGCTGCTGCGCCCAATGTCGTCGCAGCCCTCAAGCGCACTTTCGCACTCACGCTCGTCCTCAGGGATGTCGAACCTGTTGAGGAGGTACGCATGGTACGACGCATCGCGCACCAGCCCCACCTGCCCCTCAATTGTGTTCGGCGTGCTCCCAACAGCTGTCGGTGCGTCGGGCCTCTCGTTCACTATCTCCCCGTCGAAGTCGGTGTTGAAAGTGTCCGTCAGCTCCTGCGACAGGAAGTCCACAACGTCCTGGAAGTTCACAGGCACAGCAAAACCGAGGTTGCGGTTGCGTGATCCAAACACAGTCACATCGGCCTGGTAGGTCACAGCCACGTCGCTGTTGCTCACGTCGCTTGTAAACACCATGCTGTGCACCACAAGCATCTTCCCCAGCACGTCACCAATCGCATCCACAACAGCAGCAAACACGTCGCACCCTCCGCCCAGGTCAGCACCTCCTCCGCAAAGTCAAGCAGAATCTTCGACTCCTCGACAATGTCCTCTGCAAGCGTGATCAGTGCCGTCGCTGCCTTGCGCACACCCGAGAGCACCTTCTCCGCCGCAGACAGCACCTTCTTCACAACATTCTTCGCAGATTTGCACGCATTCGACACGAGCCACACGTTCCCACAGTCAAACTTGTCGACCTCCTTCTTCGCACGCGACACCTCCTCCTCCGCATCCTCGATGTCCGCAGCAGTTTCCTTCTTCACCTTGCTCAGCTCCGCCTTTGCGTTGTCCCACGCCTTGTCTGCAGACTCCACATCCTTCTTCGCGTCCGCCAGCTCCTTGTCCATGTCGTCTGCAAGGTCCAGCAGGTACTTCGTCGCAGCACGCACAATCGCACCAATCACGTCCGCCTCCAGCTCCGCACGCACCGTGTTCGAAAACCCTGACTGACCAGGACGCCCGTTGCTCGCCATCGTCACGTCTGCCTGGAGGCCAGACCCAAACGACAGCTCAAAGTGGCCCTCCACAGCGTTGTCGCTCATCTGCAGGTACATCGACACAGACTGCCCGAACACAGTTGCCTTCCCGTCAATCAGCAGCGACTGCTCCGCCTCCTGCAGCACCAGCTCAAACTGCGGCCCACGCTTGTGGTCACTTGCCGCCGTGATCGAAAGCGGCCCCACTTCACAAGGTCCGCCTCAAACGCAGCAGACACCCCAGCCGCGTTCAGCGCAAAGGATGCGTTTGGCACCTTCACCACACCCCACAGGTCCAGGTTCGTCAGCACAATCGACACGCCTGCAGGGACCTCCACAGCCACGTCCGCAAAGACGATGCTCACGGCGTTCACAGGGTCGGCGTTGAAGGACCCCTTGAAGTGGTCCACAGACATGTCCGTCAGCACACCCCCCACACCGCGTGTGCACGCCGTGCAGTCCAGCAGCCCCACCAGCACGTCGTGCACGTCCAGCGTCGTCACCTCCGCCTGGAACGCGTTCTTCGTCGGCTCCGCCAGGTTCACGCTCAGCGTCACGTACCCTTGCGCCGAGCTCAGCTGCACACCGCCCGTCAGTGCAAACTCGCTCAGAATCCCTGCCGGCGTGATCCCGAGCGAGAACCCAAGTGGGAACAGAATCGCCACACCGTTCATCCCGAAGGGCTTGTTCGACGGCTCGTTGCTGTCAAACGCCACCGCAAGCGAGAGCCCTGCCACATCCACAAGCAGCGCCGCAGACGCACTCAGCACACGCTCGTCCATCGTCACGTCAATCACCACCCCAAACCCGAACTCGGGCGACCCCGCAGACTTCACCACCAGCAGCAGCGACACCTCACGCAGCACCACGTCCGGCGACCCCAGCTTCACCCCGCCGGCAAGCGCCAGGGCCAGGCGCATCTCCGTCGCACTCGACAGCGACGCCACAATTGTGACCCCCCCCGTCCGCTGATGCGTCTCCCGTCTGGTCGTTCAGCGACGACGGCGTCACGGCCGCAATCCCCGCCATCACACCCCCGTCCAGCGGGATTGTTGCTGCCAGGCTGAACCCCTTCGACACGTCCTTCCCCGCAAACGACGTTGCCTCGTTTGCCACAGACACCATCAGGCTGCTGGGCGCAATCGTCTCCACAACAGTGCCCGCCAGGCCGGGGAACGACAGGTCCGACAGCCCCGTTGTTGTCAGTGCCAGTGCGTACTGCCACGCGGAGCCCGCCTTCTCCACCACAACCAACACGTCAAAGCCTGCCCCAAACAGCGTCCCTGTTGCCGTCAGCGAAATCGACGGCGCCACAAAGTCAAACACAATCAGCAGGTCTGTCAGCGTCAGCTCGTTCATCCCCGAGTAGAGCGACGAAAACGCAGACCCCACACCGCTCCCGAACACGCTCCCCGAACCGCCAGACATGGCCGACAGGAAGTCGCTGGGCGTCGCAACTGCACCCGGCGCAGTGCGTGCTGTCAGCGTGTACTCCGCACCTGCCTCGCCAGCCCCGAACGCAGCCACAACCTCAAACGGCGCAAGCCCCGCCACAATCTCCACGTGCAGCTCGCCTTCATTTGACACCACACGCACCACCGCAGCCGCAAGCGACAGCGTCTTCCCCGAGAAGTTGATCAGCAGCGCACCCCCAAGCGACCCCTCCAGCGTCCACGCCTTGCTCTCGCTGTCACAGCTCGTCCGTGTGTACACCACAGCCACCTCGAGCGCCGGCACACCTGCAAGGTTCTGCACCTGCACCAGCCCAGACCCGCTGCAGTCCGTGTTCACCATCACCTCCACACCCAGGTTCGTGTCTGCATACGACAGCATCGCCTCCACACTCGACGCGTCGCTGCTTGTGTCAAACGACACGTCAAACGCCACCGCCACGTCCGCACCCGACGTCGTCCCAGACACAGATCCGACCCACGTCTGCACAGACAGCGCCGTGCTCGCACCCCCGTCCGCAAACCCGCTGCTCGTGGCCTGCACCTCCACCCCCGCCACCTTCACTGCCCCGGGTGCAGCCCACTCCCCGTCCACAGAGGCCGCCACAGACACAACACCGGTGCAGCCGTCAAACGCCACAGTCCCGTCAAAGGCAAGCTCCGCCGCCCCAGACATCTTCAGCACCCCGCCAAACGTCCCTGTCGACGTCGCGCACGTGTCCGCCCGCACGTAGTCGAACGCCAGCGACCCGCTCAGCAGCCCGTTCCCTGTCACGAATATCGTCGACACTGCCAGCGATGCGAACCTCCCGTCCGCAAACGCCATCGACGCCGCCGCAGTCCCCCCGAACAGCGCTGCAGTCCCACTCACACTCCCGCTCCACGCCCCGCCGTCCGTTTTCGACAGCGTCACTCCTGCAGACGAAAGTGTCACGGTCCCGACCTCCAGCGCCCCCTCCACAGACCCAAGCACCGCAAACGCCTTTGTTGCGTGTGTGTACGTAAACGACGCCTGCGCCGCCACAGACCCGCCCACCAGCAGCGCCCCGTCCCCGGTGCTTGTCGTCCCGTCTGTTGCCACCGTCCCCGAGAACGACACTCCGTCCCCAGCAAGCGTCACGTCCCCGCGCAGTGCCGTCAGCCCAGCCTCTGCCGAGAAGTCTGCCGTCAGCACCACTACCCCTTCACCGCCAGCACCGCCAAACAGGCTCGACGCAGTGCCCGACACAGTCCCGGTCCAGGCATCCTCGTCGCGCACAACCACCATCGAGGCACCGTTCAGAGTGATGCCCCGCACAGCCACGTCCAGGTCAAACGCAGCCGACAGCGTCCACACAGGGCTCCCGTCCAAGCCGCATCCGTCCTCCTGCCACAGCGCTCCTGTCGCAGTGTACGTCTCCCCCGACACGTACAGCGCAACGGCCACCTCACCGCCGTTCACAGACGAGCACGGCGCAAGCACGTTCACTGTAACCTTCCCAGACACAGTGAACCCGAAGTCCGGCACCTCCGTCATCCCCTCGTTCACCTCACACAGCCCTGCTTCTGTGCACTCCGTCAGACTCGGACCTGCATCGGCGCTGTGTGTCATGAGTGCCACCGCCAGTCCACACAGCATTGTGACGCGCATCACTGACAAGTCAAAGGGTATGTTTTGTGTTCTTGTTATCTTAAAATAGGATCTGTTGTGGGTAGATATTGTGGAGGGGTACTTGTGGTGTGGAGAGAGAGAGGGAGAGAGAGAGAAGGAAAGACAAAACAACAAGGGGGCTTTTGGTTTCGTTTCTCTTCTTCTGGCAAAGTGGACACAAACAAGAAGCCCACCCGACACGCGAAGGATGGGTCATAATGCACTATTGCCACAAATGCAAGTTGAATAAAGAGAACAACAAAACAGGACAAACATATCACACTGGTAGCGCATCAAACAAACAACAAAACATCGGAAAAAGAACACCTCGTGTGTGCAAAATGTATGCACGTGTGGTGTACTTTTTGTGCATGTTGACATTCCCAAAAGGGGAACACAAGCGAAAAAGAACAAGTTATAAAAAGGAAGAAGGTGTCCTGTACGGAGTCCAGACACCTCCAAAAAAAAAAGGAGAAAATCGTTGTGGTGGACCCACTGGTGCCAAACAACTCCAACCGTGGACAATCCTGGCCGTGCCTGTGAAACAAAGCCAAAAAAGGTGTAAAAGCAAACAAGACAACAAACAATCATAAACAATCAAAACAGCTCTTGTGTACGTGTAACTCGTGTAGCAACTCGAAGGACTGGGACAGGCGTACTATCCCAGCACACCAAACACTCAGACAATCGGGTGGGACGGGGAGTTCTTCAGGAGGCACTGGTTGGTGCCACGGGCAAGGCGGATGTATCCAGACTCTCCCCAGCCAGATGCCCAGGAGTTCTTCACAATCCAGTAGTCGGGGGTCACACCGACGGCAAGGACTCCGTGGTCAAGCTGGCGGGACTCGCAGTTGTCCATCACTCCACCCTGGTACGTCTGCCACGAGGTCGCGTCAACGGCAATCGAGATCGGTCCGTTCGTGATCATCCAGGTCGCCATCTCGTCCTCGTTGTGGGCAAGGTCCTTGTAGCTCGAGATCGTGGAGCCGACCTTCATCGACGACTCGTACTTGCAGCTTCCGGTGATGCCACCTCCGCTCGTGTACGGGTAGGCCTCCTCAGTCACAATGTCTCCGTTGTGGTGGTCCAGAAGCCACTGGAACGCGTTGTCCATCAGACCGCCGTTGCAGCCAGCGTCGACCTTGTCGCACGACACAAGCTCCTGCTCGGACACCGAGGTCAGGGTGTTGTCCTTCGACCACTGGCCCTCAATGCCTCCCGTCGACGAGAACGCCCAGCACGACCCGCACTGCGCCTGGTTCTTCACGTGTGTCACACGGTTCTGTGTCCTCCAGTCCACAGACGTCGCCTTCACCTTCAGCACCTCCGACTCGGAGAACTGCTTCTTCGGCGACTCCTTCGCGGGCACGCTCAGGGTGTGGTACGCCTTGAACTCCTCCGCAGTCAGGTCCGTGAAGGCGTTCATGCCGTGGCGCACACCGGTCTTCGACCCAGCCTCACGCTCAGCAGCCTTCAGCATGTTCTGCTTGAAGATCGCACGGCGGGCAGACTCGTCCGCACCGCTGTACTGCTTCCCGTAGGTCTGCTTGAAGTTCGCCCACAGCAGGCCCTCGTTCATCTCCACGTACGACGCGGGCAGGGCTGTCGAGGCTGCCGCCATCGCCAGAACAGACAGAGCTGTCTTCATCGTTGTCTTTTTTGTGTGTTTGAGGTCTTGTCTGTGGCAGAGGGGTGTTGTGTATGTGTGAGAGGCACAGCAGGACAAAGGGGCAGCAGCTTCCATGGCAGGAACGTGGTTGACAACAAAACTCAGATTGCTGGTTGCTGTTGAATATCACTGGGGTCTGGTGGTTAAAAAGTCTCCAGAGTTGGGAGGTAAACCGTGGAGTTAATCCGGTTGGAAGTGTGGTATGCGATGCACAATAGGTGAAGCAAACAGAGGAAGGGGAGAATGGAAAATGGTGCGGAAAGCAATGGGAGGGGTGGATTTGGAATAAAGGGGGTATTCACAATGGGAACAATAACAACAACAACCAGGGTATACAGGCAGCACACCTCCCCTCAGGGATCCAACTGAGAAGGGAGGGAGGGAGGGGAGGAGGGGAGAGCTAATGGGTGGGTGTTATGTTCTTAGTGTGTTGGGGGTGGTGTAAAGGATGTTCTGGAGTGATGAAGTGTGAAGAGGAACTCCTTGTTTGTGAATGTTGTTCTGTCTCTGTAGTCCTTCTTGCTGCAGGTATTCACGCCATTAGCGATCACTCGCGGAACTCGTCGGGGAGGGATCGGGTTTAATGGGGGGGGTGTTTGATATTGTATCAGTCCTATTCGTGGTCATTTACCCCCCCCCCCTTTGGGTCGGTGAACCGGAAATTTTGGAAATAAGGGGGTAAAATAAGGGGGGGGGGGGTAAATGAGGGGGTAAGGGGGGGGGGGGGGTAAATTACCATGTTATGGGTTAGGTCATGTTTTTGGGTGGGAAGGGGGGACTTTTTCATACACGGTGGGGTAAAATTTTGCACAACACAGTGTGACGACACATGCTCTCATGACAAATGTGTCATCTGAAAAAAATTCCTCACTTCCTTGCGACATCGCAAGCAGTCATGCATCATGGATCCACATCATCCACATCATCTTTCTGCCCGTGCCTGAACCATGACTGGTCAGGGATCACGGTGTTGCCTCAGATTCCGTGAGGTGTCCCAAACGTATCGCCCACGCAGCACAAACGTACCCACCTGCACCCATCTACCTGCACACGTGATGTAAAACAGGGTGAAAGATTATTTGCACTTTACCCCTTTCCTCATTTCGAGCTTGTCTCCAGCTTCAAATCAGACGAGTCCTACAGTCTCCGGATGTACGACCCGCTGAACACATCAGCCCCTCCCAGCAAACCATAAAACAAAACAGGTATGCGCTGCACTAAGTGAAACTATTACCCCATAATTACACGCCAGGTGGTGTTTTGCCACTCGTTCCCTGAACCCCCTCGCTTCGCTCGTGGGTTTAGGTCACTCGTGACAAAACACCACCTGGCGTGTTGCGGCGATAATTACCCAAAAATTACCTGGTGGCTGGTACTTTACCCCCCCAGGGGGGTAAAGTACCAGCCACAACAGGGTATTATAAGGGGGGGGGGTAAATTACCATGTTATTTTGGCCTGAACCGTTTTTTTCTGAAAAAGGGGGTAAAATAAGGGGGGGGGGGGTAAATTTAGGGGGGGGGGGGGGTAAATGACCACGAATAGGACTGATTGTTTTTTTTTTCTCTTTTGTTTGTTTTTGTTTTGTGGGTGGGTGTAACTTTGTTCTAAGTTTTGTTGACATCAAGTCAAAGAGAAAAGGTGCGGTACTTTATGTGATATTACGACTTATGCACGATCTCCGAACTAAGAAAAGGTTTAACGGGAAAAAAAGAGGAGAAATTTTGCAGGCTTGGGCCGCAAATCCTCTGACCTCTATAGAAAGGGGGTATTCACAATGGGAACAATAACAACAACAGCCAGCGTATACAGGCAGCACACCCCCCCTCAGGGTGTGGCAGCCTGTGGCAGCCAGGGCACTGGCCTGAGTCTTTTTCGTTTTTCTCTTTTTGAAAACCTTTTTCTCATTCCTTTTTGGAAACGGGGTATGCACAGTCCTGGAAGCTCCAAGCAAATGGAGTCGTCAGGGCCAAAGAGGAAGTTGCCTTCCTAAACGTGCACACAACTGGCAAAAAGGGGAGGTGTCGTCACACACGTATATCATCATTGAAATACCATTGCTTACCAATGGTACACTCCAACACTACTACTACTGCTGCCACATTTTTTCTTTTGAAAACTGGGGTGGGGGAAAATCATATGCAAAATAAACAGTGAAAAAAGACAACAAGTGTCAACTTTAATGGAAGAAAAGAAAAGGAGAAAGTGCACACACATATTTCTGAAAAACACAATTGGCCACGACTGTGGCCTGTGCCTGTGACTATCACCTGTCCGAGGACGGGTTCTGCACACAAGGTCGCCCGAAGGCTGATGAATTTCAACGGTACAGATGCAAACCATCCTCAACAGGGGGGTCGGGTGGTACTTTTTAGCGGTTTTGGAACCGCTAAATGCCGGTTTAGCGGTTTGGGCAAAAAAAAAAAAAAAAAAAGTATAAATCTGGATTTCGAGAAAAAAATTTTTTTGGGGGGGTAGTGGTCACCCCTCCCACCCCTCATATCAGAAAAAATCAGCTCCTAAAGACACTAAAGCACAGCCTCCTCCTGTCAGGTCGACCTCCCTGTTGGCCTTTGGGCTTTCTGCCTTACAGAGGCCCGGGGCACAGCGCACCGCGAGAGAGACAAGAAAGAAAAATGTAGCGTACCGTGCGCCTGCGGCGCAAGCTTGCAACCCACCCTTCCCATGACATAGTTTGGCTGAAAAATGTTCAATTGTAAGCGCAATTTTTTGAAATGTTACCGTGGCTTCGCCAAAAATTTTCGTTTAGCAAAATATGGAAGTAAAAGTTACGGAACTGACGATAATTACCAATGAAAGTGCCATTGTATGTCAACATTTTTTAGAAATGTTGCGTACCGTGGCTTCGCCAGGAACCTTTGGGTGCCAGTGACCCTTTTTAAGGGTGAAAAAGCTCGGGAGCCCAAAACCGCTAAACCGCTAAAAAAAATTTTCGGGGGACTCACCCGACCTCCCTGATCCCAGGGAAATAGCTTGGGTACTTTTGCTGGTTTCAAAACCAGAACGAGCTGGTTTACTGGTTTGGGGAAAAATAAAAAAAAAAAGTGGGATTCGGGACAGGCTTTTTTCTAAATCAGGTATTGATATTGGGGTTTTGAAAAAATAAAATGTGCGCACTTTATTTCCCGGCTATAAGGTCCCAGCCAGCGCACTTTTTTTACTCGGTAGAAGGTAGGTGGGTTTCTTAGGGATAAAGTGACCGAGGAAAAAAAATGGTGGTCGTCATGTCCTCAAACTGTCCAAAAACAACATTTTTGAAGAAAAAAATAACACAGTTCTATTTTTCCTCCGCCTGCAGCGGGCTGCCTCCCTTCCCCTTCAAGTCCCACCTTCACCACATTCACAATCACCACTACAGACATCACAACTTGAAAATAAAATAATGCCTGGTGTAAAAAGAGCAAAGAGGAACAAGAGGATAGGAGTCACCGCCCCCAATCCTGAGGCTCGGATACATCATCGTATCCACACCACGCTGGATGATAGGGGTCACATGATATAATCACATGATATTTCACATGATATAATTATATCATGTCACATGATATATTTTATCATGTGACATGATATAATATATCATGTGAAATATCATGTGGTATATCATGTGAACCGGAAAATCTATCATGTGACCTATCATGTGGTCTATCATGTGGCATATCATGTGACCTATCATGTGGTATATCATGTGAACCGGGAAATATATCATGTGACCTATCATGTGGTCTATCATGTGGTCTATCACGTGGTCTATCACGTGGTATATCATGTGACCTATCATGTGACCTAAGTAGCACATGACAGACTTCCCGGTTCACATGATATACCACATGACATTTCGCATGATATACACATGATCATGTGGGCCTACAAGTTACACACGAAAAAATTCGTGAGCTCAGTTAGTTGTCAAAGACGTCTTCCACCATGCACTGAATGATCCAACAATTTACAAGAAAGATTACTTAACCTACTGCTGGAAATTGCCAGGTCGTAGTAACACACAAAGTGTGCCTCCGTTCGGGAAGACCGGATATTCTAGAGACCAAAAAGGCCTCAAGAATATCTTCCGGTAGTCAAGGTAGAACCGAGTGAACGGCCCAAGACCCCCGTGGAGAAGTTAAATGTTGTAATGCTATCAAGTGGAAACTGCGACCACTGTCTTACCCTCCTCAATACATGGTGGAATATGTCTTTCACAACAAACCGAGCTCAAGAATTTTTAAACTTCCCTGAGGGAATGCGAGACGCAAAATTTACCACCAGACCCTGTCTTCGTACACCTTCGGTGCAACACTGCAGACAGGCCAAACTGCGTTGGACTCAGAGGAATGCCCGCTGTGCAGGTATCAAACATGAGAACCAACTCCCAGCAACAAGGGGCGCCTTTTGGCGGGCGTTGTTGAGGGTGTTTGGGGTGCAAAGTTTTCCACAATTTTGATGCGCGGGTACAGAAGTGTTGTCTTGTTCTTTCATCTCTAGGAATGTAAATGTCAATCGCGTTTAACTACCACTAGGGCTTGTTCAGTGAACCCACGAGGGGTCGAAGGGGGTTGGTTATCCCATATCTATCAAAGGTTGTGTCGACCAGGCGAATCCACTATGTTACGCTGTATGATGATAAATCCGAAGAAATAACAGTGCATAGCAACTGCAGGGTTTATTAAAAAGAGTGCCTCACGCTACACAAACCACCACCCGCGATTGACTTAGATGTTATAACAAAGAGAATTCAGAACAAAACAACACCCTGCCCCATACACACTAAATTGTCATGCTTCAAGAGCATGCCTGGGCCAAAATTACTGTGACAAAAAAGGCAACAAGACCACCCACAAGGAGTGTGAAATGTGCACTGGTTTTCTGGGGGAACGCAATATTTTCTTGTGCCTCGTCCTCCGGAAGCAGAGGACAGACTTTCCGGAAGGTTTCCAAAGTCGAATTTCTTGCACCAGCTATGCCCCCTGGTTAATGGCTATAGCAGTGACTGACAAAAGGTACCCACCCGGCCCTTCCACCCCCAGAATTTCGTCCGCAATCCGTAGAATTGATACGGGTGCACGCGCGTGAGTTGTTGAATGTCGGAGACGCGCCGAACCTTATTATCGACTTGTCTCCCACATTCACCCACCCACACCACCCAACCGCACACCCACTACACATAGGTGAGACTGTGGAAAAAGTGAGAAAATTCAACTACTCAAAAAAATGTCCATTTTTCCAAAATGACCCCACCACATGCCGGGATCGGCTCGGAAATGCGACAAAACGCACTTTCAGGGGGGGGGGACGCACTTTTTTGGGGGAAAATGCACAGGTATGTTGCGCACTTTTTTTACTATTGATTTTCGGTTTTTGGGAAATTTTGGACCCGATTTAGAAAAAAGCCTGATTCGGGATTCAGTTTTTCGCCTCCCCCGCACCACTTCCCCACTCACAGAAGAAAGCCTCACACGTAAGCGAACCCCTAAAAAGGGTTCATTAAGTGACTCTGTGGTGTAAAAAGCTGCATGTTTTGCACTATGCCCTAATTTTTTTTTCGCCTGCGGCGACACTTTATATTAATTTTTTGCTCCGCAAAAAATAGAGTTTACAATGTCTTAGGGAATCCCCTTGCATTTTGCAGCCGCAAATGCAACTTGACCAAAGCTGCAAAAAGTTGATCGTTTTTTCAACATGCCCCACCGTTGCAACAGCCCCTGCTTCTGGAAGACGTATTGACTTCGTACGGTTAGTGGAAAGTGCAAGACCAAGCGCCGTAAACACAGGATTATATTCCATTTTCTTTGTTGTCTCGCAAAATTTACCCTTTGCCTCTCCACTTAGTGGTTGGCAGGAAGGCGCGCGCGAAGCGCGCGACGACCGCTTTCAACCGGGAAAAAAATTTTCTAAACCAGCAAACCAGCAACATTTGAAAAGTGCACCTTTCAAGCTACTACCCTGCCTGATCCTCAATCCAAAAAAAAAAAAAAAAAAAAAAAAAAAAAACCGTAAAAAGGTTCCCGTGATCAACTGATATGCTGGTAGGTGTCTTCGCTTGATATTTTGTTTTTGTTATCCTCTTATTGATGGTAAAAATAGAAACGAAACACTCATCACACGAAAAACCCCATGGGAGAAATGCACACACCTCGACCTGTCTGGTGAGGCGTGGCTCTGCAGCACGGTTCGTGCCCAGAACCGCAAAGTGTGTTCAAAATAATTTGTTCATATTGCCTCCTTCATTTCATGAGGCGACGCAAGTAACAAGTAAAAGTGTCTACCTTTTTTTATATGTTCGCGATCATTTTGCTACACATCCTGTACGGGTTCCCTCTCGGAGTCGGGGGATGTTGCCGGGTTGCTCTCTTTCTTGCACTTGATACACAAGATGATGGCGATGATGATGATTGATATGAAGGCAACTGCTCCAACGCATATCCCCACGATAGCGCCGACGGCGAGGCTATCAGATGGTGATGGTGATGATGACGGTGATGGGGTCAACACCACGCACACCTTCCCCAGCACGGTGCCCGACAAACTATCCAAGAAGTGGTCGGCAGCACACTTCATTGGCACACACATACCGTCTAGAATGGCCACAACCTCCGCATTCTTCACATCCCTGCACTGCAGTGCGTCCATCGACGCAAGCCCAGCCGACTGCACTGTCCCCACCACATCGCCCGCAGCAGACATCCCCGCCGTCAGCTCCTCCACCATGTCCAGTGCCGCAACCTCCAGCAGCGGCACGTTGTCCATACTCACAAGGACATTCAGCGACCCACACTCAGTGTGCACATCCGACACCGTGCCCTTCACAACGCTGCGTACCACAGACGCAAGGCGCTGCCCCTTCGCTGCCCCATCATCGCAGTCCACGTCCAGTGTTATATGTACCACATCCGACACACGTGTCGCGTTGTTCACACAGATGTGCGCAACATTGCCGTTGTGCTTGTTGCGCGGCTTCTCGAAACCCAGCCCGCAGGTGCACTTGTTCTCGTATGTGTCGCATGTTGCTGCCTCGTCACCGTACTTCTGACATTCCCCATCAGAGACGCACCACTCCACTGACGAGGAATGCGGTGACTCTGTCGCGGGTGCTGGTGTTGAAGGCACGCCTGTTGCAGGTGGTTCTGTCGGTGACAATGTCTTGGGCGCTCGTGTGGCCACCTTGCAAACGTAGTTGAATTCAAGCTCCTCTTGCAAACTCCGCCAGCCGGCCACGAAATCGTATTGCACAATCACCGATCCTTGGAAGGTGTAGGACTGTTCCAGCTTTCCACGACCCGTCTCATGGAAAGAAAAGTTAGCCACCTGGTCTCCGTCCATTTCATACACATTCAGAAAATTTTCAGACATGTAAAATTTGGAGAACGTGATCTCGACAGTGCCACCTTCACACGCAAGCGCCCAACACTTGCCGTTCTCGAACCCATCCTCAGGCCATGCCACAACCCTCACACTACCTGCAGCGTCCAAGGTCTTCGATGCAAAAAGACCACAATTGGGGGTGAACTTGGGTGCATCTCTCTGGGGCAAACTAGGGGCAGCTTTGTTACATCCCCACGTGTACGTGATGGAATTGCTGTTAGCCTGGCAGTAATACAAGGGGAAATAGGGATCACGCTCCAACCTCACGAGGCCGTCGGCTTTGAACCGCACCACACCGGCTTCAACCGTCGGGTATGCCCAGAGCCGCAGCGGAGAATTAAAAAAAACCTTACCATTCTGCAACACCATCCCATTTCTCACGCGGAACTGTCCACAGGAGTCGAGGCGGTACTCCAGCTCAAACGTGCCGGTGCAGGGAATAGGGAAATGCGTAGTAGTTAAAGTTGACAGGTCGTCCTTGTGTACATATCCAGACGACTCCTCCAGCCCATCGGGATTGGGAGAGTCTTCAATGCTGTCTTCAATCGCAGGCGCTGCCGTGTTGCAGCCCCACGAGAACTGCACAGCGCTGTCACAGTTCCCATCTGCACACTCATCCATATGTGCGCTCAGTTCTACATCCCAGTATGCCTTGAGCTCGGTTGTGCCGTCCTCTGCATAAAGTTCTATCTTTCTTTCAGATTCTTTATAACGAATGAATCCAGTATCAACCGTTAAGTAACCGTCGAAGTTGCGTCTGTGCACAAGCTGAAGCCTCCCAACACAGCGCAGGTTCCAGCACGTTGTATCCTCTGCAAGGGAAGTGTTCAGTGTCCCAGACAAGGCCCTCAAATCTGTGCATTGCAGCATAAGCACGGGGATGAGCAGATTTAACATGATTATCGTGTTTGTATCTGTGTGTGGGTGTGTTTTGGAATCAACTCCTTCAGTGAGGTGAAATGGGGTTTGGGTTGAAGAAGGTCTCTCATCGCATACAGAACGAATTGGGGCTGCCGGAAACATTCCTGAATGAAATGGCAAGCAACCAAGTGGAAGTGATGTGTGCGAATATCGCCGGGGTCTGGTGGTTAAAAAGTCTCCACAGAGTTGGGAGGTAAACCGTGGAGTTAATCCGGTTGGAAGTGTGGTATGCGATGCACAATAGGTGAAGCAAACAGAGGAAGGGGAGAATGGAAAATGGTGTGGAAAGCAATGGGGGGGTGGATTTGGACTTTTTGAATACAACATATTTGGGGAATGTGGAGGGTGAAACAAGGGTGAAGGGTGAAGGGGAGGCAGCTCACAAGCAGCAAGAGGCCTGCACACAGCTCATACGTGTGGTCTTGTGTCCAAGTGCAGGTGGGGTGCAGCACGCAGCATGTGGTTGTGGGAGTTATGTGTGAAAAGGGTTAGCTTCTCCTCCCACACCACACACATCGCACACACACCCCACCAAAGCTGGTACCACACGGCTGTGTGCAGGCTTCTCCTCTTCCAAACACAGCAGGTTGGACAAAAAAAGAAAAAGGCAGATTCATAATCAAACTCAAACCCGAACGTCAGCAACAGGAGCATAACATAACATCGGATTGAGCAAACACAAACGCAGGGGGGAATGCGGTACAAACAAAATGCGGCGACAATCAGGCCACACAGCACTCGTGTGCGCTATCAAAAGGAACACGTTGTTGTGCAGGCCCAACAGCAGCAGCATCACAAGCAGCAGCACATGCAGCAGCACTGCCCACCTCAGTAGTACGGCGAGTACGCAGCAAAACGTGCACGGCGCACAGACGCAGACAGCGCAATGTCGCTTGCCACAGCGTTCGCGTGTGCGGTGGCGTGTGCGTTCGCAATCGCTGCGTCTGCTGCGTACGTCGAGTAACGCGGCGACAGCGGCACGTACGAACGTGCGACTGCAATGTCGGCAGCCGCACGTGCACTTGCGGCAGCTGCGTCAGCCGCAAGGATCGACGATGTGTACGACGGGTATACCGGTGTCGGTGCGTAGTACGGGTAGTAGGACATCTTCTTGTTGTGTGTGGGTGAGGTGTTAAGAAGAACGCAAATATTTTTCTGTGAGTGAGATGTGTGTAAACAAATGAATAAACACCACGAAAAGAGGAGACGCGGAAACAAATGCAAAATAAAGGTTTCTCATATGGCAGCTGCAGAACCCTTGCCACTGCTTCACCACTGCAGGGACACAGGACACACAGACACACTCTCATACTGCAGGACCACCACCCAGTCACCCCCATGCGACAGGTGTATCTCGAAGAGGGATCCAGAGTCGAGCACGTTGGAGGAAAGGTCTCCAGTGTCCAGGGAAAAATACTGCACTTTGTCCAACAAGTTGCAGGCTACGAACCTACGTGACTCACACCAGGCTAGTTGTTTCGGAGGACTTGTCACACCAATGGTCTTTGTACAGGCCCCTGTGTGTACATCCCACACACAGATGGACGCACTTGAAGAGGAAACAGCCACATTCGTGGTAGACAGAGACACGCATCTGTCTGACACAACGGTGGTCTCCAGCGTTTTGTGCACACCCTTTGTGGCGAGAGACAGCACCTGCAGGGCTTCACGGAAAGCAACCACCATGTAGTCTGTATTGGCGTCGATGTCGAAGGTACACGAGCCTGGGTAGACTTCGATTTCTTCAAGGCCGCAGGTCTGCACACTATGCATCAGCACTGTTCCACATATGCTGCCTATGACGACGAAGTTGCTGTCGGGTGTGAAGCAGAGACAGGTCAACATGTCGGAGAACGTACAGTTGTGTAGGGATGTTCCGTTCGCCATGTCGTAAAGGATCATTTCTTCGATGCATATGACAGCAAGCAACGTTCCCGAGGGTGATATCCTGACAGCATCGCAACGGTCATCAGCTGCAACAGACCACACCTTGGTGCACGTCTCTGTGCACCACTTTGTGACAGCATCATCGCCGCCAAGGCACAACCACAGCCCGCAGGGCGACAGGGCTGCAGAGTAATAGTCGCCCTCATAGCAATGTGCCTGTATGTCAGCTACATAGGGCACCACCACCACGGCATCCCCACAGCTGATGGGCGTGCTGCTCAGGAGTGTCTCATCAGTGTACGCCACGCCAGCATGCTCCAGTGTCGTCGCCACAGCACTGCCAACCCCAAGCTCCTGCAGAACACGCTCCTTCAAAGACCCCACAGTCTCGGCAGCAGAGGTCTGTACGACGCATGTCTCGCTGCTGTCGCGGTGCGACGCAGACACATCCATCAAAGAAGAGTGCCTGGAGTGTGGAGGGTGCATCTCGTGTCGCAGGTCTTCGTATGGTGCTCAAAGACACCTTCTAATCGAGCAGCTTGCACAGGTGCAGGCATCTGATCCACACAAAGGACCACTGCAAAAAGTGGAATCGATGTGTTCGAATATCACCGGGGTCTGGTGGTTAAAAAGTCTCCACAGAGTTGGGAGGTAAACTGGGCATTTTCTGATGGCATTGTGACAATATTCGGCTACCTTTTTTTATTTTGTTTTGTTTTCTCTAAATGCTTTCTGCATTGTGCACGATGGTGCGCTAAGTTCTACTGGGTGGGGGAGCAGTGAAGGAGTGCACGAGGGGATGGGGGAACATTCTATGACGAACACAGAAAACTGGTACGAAAAAGGTATGACACTTCACCGATGAAGGCGCATAAACACATCACGAACATAAAAAGGAACACTTGAATGACGAATGCACCTCATACACACACATCTTTCTGCCAAAAAGACACCTGCAAACATTTGCACATCTCTTCTCTCACTGTAGGTGTGGTATGGGGGATAGTCGAGATGCAGCATCAAATCTGAGATTAAAAAAAGCGCCACTCCCAGATATCCATGTCGTAGCGACACAGAGCCGGAAACATGCCTATTAAAAAGAAGCGTTCGAGAGTTGGGTAACATCGATGGTCGACCCGTGTGCGCATGGTATACGCGTAGACGCTTTCGGCACCAATGAAGGAACCTACTCACAGGGTGCCATTACCAGAGAAAACCCCTTCTCGAAAACGTAGGAGGGGAAAACATCGAGTCATGAAGACACCTACCACCGACACATGGCAACAATGTGAGTCGGTCGTATCATTGTGTCAAGACGCAGGCTTGCATGCACTTCGCAAGTGCTCAGAGGGGGGAGTCCCAGCTCAGTGGCTGTGAACGTCGTTGTAGTGTTGCAAGGGAGCGTTCTGACATGAAGTTGTAACCAAAAAACAAAAAACAAAAACAGCAAATCTAACATGGTGGACAATCTATATAAAAGAAACAAAGAAGGTTTCAAAAAAACTCAAAATCCTGGCGGGTGGCCTGGATTTCACGCAAAAAAAAACTATGTTTTCGTTCATAACGAAAATATTTCTAAAACTGACCAATACTTTCGGTACAAAGAGGGGTTTCCCCATATGGTGTGGTATTTTTTTTTACCATATCCCCCTCTTCCCCTTTTTTTTGCAACTCAAAAATTGCACCACATTTTCACAAACCCCAATCTAAAAAATACCCTTTTCAATTTATCACAATCTCTTCATCATATCGGGTGCTGTCCATGTGGACTACTGCGTTTGGTTCGAAAGGGGGTTTCTCTGAGCCGTGCACACCTGCTGCACCGGTGTCATCTTCGGATATGACAGTCTCGTCCTCCTCTGGCTGGTACCCACCACCACCACCACCACCACCCCCACCCCACGCTTCTTCTTCCGCTCTCTGGAGAACCGCTGCAGAAAGCGTAGGGATAACAGTTCCATCTAAGTCTCGTGTGGTCTGCAGTGTAGGCTCCTCACGCAGAGGGTTTCTCCTCTGAGTGGCAACAGGTGCTGCAAGAACACCACGTGCCGCAGCCTGCCGTTGCCCTGCGGACGCAGTGCTCCCATGCCGTGTCAACCCCACTAAACTCCCTCTCCGTGACGGCGGGGCACTTCCAGAGAAGGTAACATCGATCGGGTTTTCTCCAGGCTCGTCTGTGCCAATCACACCACCGCTTATCAAACTGGAGCGTGGCTTTGCGTCCGAGTACCCGCTTTGCTTTTGCTTTGCCTCTGACGAAGCGGAGTCGGTGTTCTGCAATGCCGTCAGAAACTGTGAGTTGCTCAGATACGATACGGCGGAGACAATGGAGGAGGCATTGCCGCGGGGGGACCCTTGGTGGTAGATGCGGACACCTGACCCAGGGGAGTACGTTTCCACCTGCGCAACGTTGCCTTGTGAGTCCTCGAGGATGAGGTCGGGGTCGTGTGCGATATTGTCGACCGTCGTCACTTCGCCGCCATTTGCAAGGACACGGTCCTCATAGGCACGCTCCGCAGCAGCTCCTTCCTCATACGTTGCGTTGTCTGCTTCCCACCGTCGCCGTCTGAGGTACCTCCGCACACAAAAAATCACACCAATGACCAGAACAAAAATGACGACACAGAATATGACAAGAATTATGACAAGGGTGTCCCGGTTGTCGTCCTCGTCGTCGCGCTCGACGTAGCGGCCGTTTTCGAGGACGACGTTGTCCTCCAACAGCTTCAAGTTGTTTTGGTTGACCTGGGTGTTGCGCACCCCCTCTGAGAAGGAGGAGAGGATACGCAACTCTGTGTTCAGCGCGGATGCGGGGTCGGCAACACGGTTGAGGTATTCATTGTTGAGGAAGGAGGCGGAGAAGCGACCACATTCTCTTGTAAAGCGGAAGTTGACACGCACCGTGGCGGGTTGTGTTTTGAGAATCACCACACAATCCGGGTCAATATCCATCGCCCGACCAATGCTCTGTTGAAACCCGCGAATCGAAAAGTCGTCGTAAAGTTGATCCAAAACCGCTACCAAAGGTGCTTCAGACGGATCAAAAATTTCAATCAAAATCTGATATTCCGGCGACATCAGGCCTTCCTTATCCTGCAAGTGAAACGTTGCTGTGGTGTTGCCAGAACGGAGGTTGTTCACTTCAAAGCGGAGAACACCGTCCGCATCAATCGAAGGCGCGCCTCCATCAATGAATAAGGTAGGATCACGCAGATTTGTTGTAATAAATTTTAGGTCCGATTGGTCTTCGTCGGCCGGTCCGGCGCGGATGTTTGACGCCCAGGGTAACACAAAAATGCCGATATTGTTGGGTGTCGCAATAAACGGTGCACCCGGGGTAAAGAACGGCCGATCATTGATTGCAATGACATTAATCGTGAAGCTGAAGAAGTTGGAGCAAGGTACTCCACCATTAGCATCACCCCCTGTATCGCAGGCTTGAATCTGAATTGGAATAGCGCCAGAAAAATCGGGTTTGACGCTAAAAGAGAGAATCCCTGTTGCATCCATTTCGGGCAATTCAACAAACTGTTCTGGCGCGGTAGTAACAACCCGGAAAAAAATCTGCTGTCCAAACTCATCTGGTGGACCCGGACTCACATCCTGAATTACATCGCGGATAAACGTCTTTCCACAGTCCTCATCAACAGTGATCTCCGTCTTCTGCAACGACAACGTCGGGGGGTCGTTCACCGGGAGCACCGTGATACTAACATTCGCAAACCCAGTATCAATCCCACCATTTAACGTCCCTCCATTATCCTTTAACTGAATGAAACCTGAGGTAACACCGTTTTGGTCCTTTTTGGGGGTAACCGAGAGGGTGCCATCTGGGAAGAACGAAAGCACCTCAATCAACGCGGTGTCATACGCCCCTGCATTTGAGATGACAACAGTCTGCGTTGTCTCTTCAAGCAACCCTGGGGAGATGAGCTGCGCATAATTCGTGAATGTCTTAGGGATATCCTCGAGAAGTGTGATGCTGTTCCCATTACTGTGCGACCCATACTCAATGAAAGGCGGGTCATTCACAGGGTCAATGATGACCCGAAGGGATTGCGCAGGAGACTCATCGATACCGCCTCGTTCCCTCCCTCCGTTGTCAACAGCTTTGATGGAAAGGGTGATTTCTCCAAAAGCATTTGGCTTCAATGGTAGAATCAAATCACCCGAAGGGTAATGCACAGCAGGCGGGGAGAAGAACAGCGAGGAATTCGTCACAGGCCATAAAATCACAAAATCTACCGACTGCGACACCTCGTTCGCCGGCCCCGGGGCTACACTCACCGCCCAACCCTGAGAGACTACACTGTTCGCAGGC
Organism: Rhynchopus sp. YZ270_cl-10; assembly: GCA_964035575.1. Lineage (NCBI taxonomy): Eukaryota > Euglenozoa > Diplonemea > Diplonemida > Diplonemidae > Rhynchopus > Rhynchopus sp. YZ270_cl-10. Next base: position 757,013 of record OZ037906.1, on the reverse strand, counting down.
ACCACATAGTTCTCTTCACCCCAACGGTCCCTTAATGACACTACCTCCGTTGCGCCACCCCTGTCCTCGAAGAATTGAATCGTGGGTTGCACCAGAGTGAACACCGGGGCATCGTTGACAGGGAGGATGCGTATCGTTAGCTGTAAGGTCTTTAAGCCGTCGAGGTTGCTGTTAAATGTGGTGGGAAGCCATGCTGTTGTTCCATAGAGCGACGTTCTGCCTGGTTGTACGTTTACTCCGTTTGTTGAATTAAATATGACCGCCGCTGCGTCGTCAAAAACCAAAATATTCATTGTCACCTCACCATAGGCGTCCGGTTTGGGTTTGAATCTGAGAAATGCTTGCTTAGGGTCGGTCGCGCTTTGCCGCAACTCTAATGGCACACTCTCATCGAACAGTGTTGTGTAGATACCACGGGGGTCTTCATAGGGGTATGTTATGGTGTTGGTCGGGAGGTCTGGTGCTCTAGTCAGTGGAAGTCTGCCGGAGATGGGGCTGAACGCAAAGTAGATGCGTTGGAGATTCTCATTGGTAGGTCCGGGGCTGAGGCCTACTGCGAAGAGACGGTCGTAGACCCCGCCGTCCTCATTCCATTCCACGAGGTCGGATAGAGCGGAGAAGGTGGGTGGGTCGTTGATGGGGTGCACAATGATGCGCATAGGGATCTGAGCAACAGCGCCGCCTGCGTCTTCTGCAGTCACCGTGCAGTTGACCTCCCCAAAGGCGTCGGGGAAGAGCTGCAAAGTGACGTCGCCCGAAGGAAAGAAGGTCACCGGTGGCACCGCAAAAATAGCCGTGCTAGGAGAGGAAGGGCATGTGGTGCCCAAAACCCGGACCGTGCCCAAGCCTTCGTCAATGGGGCCGGCATTCAGGATGGACAGCCAAGCGGGGATGGTGACAACGCCAGAGTCTTCGTAGATTTCGATGACTCCTGAAGTGACGGCGCGTGGTGGGTCGTTGACGCTGGAGACGTCGATGAAGAATTGTTTGCAAGTGCGGTCCACCCCCCCGTTGGTGGTGCCGCCATTGTCAACAAGGCAGATCCGCATCTCCTGGCTCCCCCAAGCATCGGGTTGGAGAATGAACGTCAGGTTGTGGCCCTCCGCCAACCCCGCGTCGGTGCCGATGAAAGGGTTCGGCGCAATGATGCGTGGTTGTGAGATGAAGAGCCCCCCCGGCACGTCGATGAAGGACTCCACCACAGTCGTCATTTGCAGCATGTCCGCAAGACGGCTGGTCCGCCCCGCAGTTCCAAATGTGTTCTTCGACGCCAGCCCAACAGGTGTCACCTCCCAGTGCAACTCCTGGGTCAGCTCGTTCGTCGGCCCTGGGGTGATCTGCGTGACAAAGAGCTGGTTGTACTCTGCCGCATCCTCGACAAGGAGGATCCGTTGTGTTGACAGGGTGAACGTCGGTGCGTCGTTCACAGGCAGGATCGTGATGGTCATAGCGTTGATGGTGGAGCGTGCCCCACCTGAGTCTGTCGCAGCGACGTAGCCGTGGATGACTCCAAACTGATCGGGTGCTGCTTGGAACGTCAGCACACTCGGTGTCGGCCACGGCTGGAAGAAGGGCGGAAGAGCAAACAACCCTAGCTGCGTGCTTGAGATGTTGATGTCGAGCGCTACCTGCTGGAGTTCGTTGTCCCCGCCTGAGTACACTGCGGATGCCCAGGACCGTGAGTACACTTCGTGGTCCTCCTTCACAACAACATTTGGACCGCGGATGTACTCTGGTGGGCTGTTCACATCGATGATGATAATGGAAAACGAGAACGGCCCAGACCTGCGCACCCCACCCCGCTCTGTCGTACCCGTGTCAACAAGCGTCAAACGGCACTGTGCAATACCAGACCGCCGTGGCCGCAGATGAAACGATATCACCCCCGAGCTCGACACCTCTGGGGCAGTGCTGAACATCTCACTGTCGCCGCCACAGTCCATCTCAAAGTCGTATGCCTGCTGCAACACCTCATCGGGCGGCCCTACTGAGATCGACGAAGGTTCGATGTAGCGCACAACATACCCCGGGTGCTTTCCATCCCAGTTCTCCAACACCACAATGTCTCTTCCTGCAGAGAGTTGAATTAAGTTGGAAGTAATTTAAAAAAAGTTATACCTGAAATAACATAGTTCGAAGTGAACTGCGTGACCACCCCATACGACCCTGACGGCCCTGGGAGCAGATTGGACCCAGGGATGACCCCCGGGAAGGGCACCACAGAGGTGTTGGACGCAAGGGTGCCACGTGCCCAGAAGAGGTTAGGGTCGAAGAGGCCGAGGCTGTTGTTCGAGAGGTTGCCCCCCTGTGCACCTATGAGCACATTCCCCCCCGCGGCAGAGGTGTAGTTGGTCAGCGGGATGGTCAGGTTCCGTATGCTGAAAGTCGGCTGGTCGTTGACAGGCATGATTGTGACCACAAACTGTGCACGCGAGGTGTCGTTGCCAAATGGGCATGTGACCAACGTCGAACCGTGTTGGTCCGGTGCAGGCACAAAAATCAGATCCCCCTCCGGCAGCGACACATTAGGTCCGGAAGCAATCAGCGATGGGTCATCGGCAAAGCACTGAATGACCGCCAGCCCCGAGTTCGGCACCCCCGCAGTCCGCCCCAGCGTTGCGTTGCGTGCCCAGAAGCGGCGCCGCACGAAGTCCTCGTCCTCCAAGGCAATCACGTCGTCGCCAGGCACGAAGCGTGCCGGCGCGTCGGTGGTGCCGATTGAGAGGTTGAAGGACTCCAGCACGCAGTCGACACCGCCGTTCAGTGTCCCTCCCGTGTCGCAGGCAGATATCAGCAGGCCCACCGACCGTCCTGCAGTATGTGCGTACGGGGCAAGCTCGAAGTTGAGCGTCCCGGTGACACCGTCTATCGTGGGCAGCACTTTGAAGATCTCAGGCTGGTTCGTCTCCACTGTAAAGATGACACGCTGTCCACTTTCGTCTGGTGGGCCAGGCGAGATCCTCTTCGCCCACCCCGGGTATGTGTACCTGCACGACCCAGGCGACGAGATCGACGTGACACACTCGTCCAGATAGATCTGCGGGCCTGTCACGAACGACGGCGGGTCGTTCACAGGGATCACCCGCACAGTGAACGTCTGCGGCAGGCTCTCTTTGATGGGAAGTGTGTAGTTCTCTCCATCGTCCACAAGCGTGGCGGTCACCAGCGAAGCACCAGACACATTAGGCATGGTGTACATGTACAGCCGCCCCGGAAGGTTGTACGGCTGCCCCGTGTTGGAGATGGCAACAAACTGGTTGTACAGTGTCTTGTTGTGCCCGACAATGTCAATCGGCAGTGCACCCGGAATAAAGAACGGAGGGATCGTCAGGAACTGTTCTTTGATCTCAACCATGAAGATCTCGTCGTTGAAAGGCTTGACCTGGAAGTTGGCGTCCTGTGTCGACCTCTCGCCTACGCCTGGTGTGACGAATGTCGCCCAGTTCGAAAAGTTGCACGAATTTGGGTAGTTACATTGGTCTTCCAGCACTGTGATGTCCTGCCCTCTGACGAACTCCGGCACGTTGTTGACGTTTGTTACTATGATGAGAATGTTCTTCGTGAAAACGTCAGACCCATTGCGCTCCGTCCCGCCGTTGTCGATGGCACGGATCGTCACGTTCACGACACCTGTCTTGTCTGCTGCGGGTTGATACTCCAGCCCTGCTGTACTACCCCCTGCATACACCACTGTTGGCTGGCCGTCTGCTGTGAACAATGTGGAGTCATTCACAAAGACGTCAAATGTGAGACTCTCCCTGACCTCGTTGTCCGGCCCTGTGACAATGTGTGTGAGGTAGCGGTTAATGGCCTGCCGTGGCGAGCCCTTCTCTATGAGGATCACATCCTTGAACACCTCGAAGGAGGGTGGGTCGTTCACAGGCAGCACGTTGATCACCACCGTTGCTGCGGTCCCTGCCAGCGTCACCCCCGTCACAGGATCGATGTCAAACGACTTCACCGACACCGTTGCGGACCCAAACTGATCCTGCGCGAGCTGGAACTCCAACGTCCCGTTTGGATGCACCAGGGGCCACCCGGGGGCAAAGAGCGAGAGGTCGCCTTGCTCCACTGCGGTCTCGAAGAAGACTGTTTGGTTCTCGTAGAGCGGGGCGGGGCCGACACCCTCGAAGAGCGGACCTACCTTGACCTGGGTGGCCCAGATCTCTCTGTAGAGGGGTGAGTCTTCGTTGACGGTGATGACGCTGGGGCCGGGGACGAAGGAGGGTGCGTCGTCGACGGGCAGGATCACGACTGTGAGGAGGTAGCTGTCGGAGGCGAGGCCACCCGAGTCCACAAGCGTCACGTTGAGGACGACGGGGCCGCCGAAGGTGTTCTGATCAGGCGCGGGGTGAAGGAAGAGGTCCCCCGACTGCGGGTTGATGTACGGCGGTACAAGGAACTTCCGCGCATCCGCAGGATCTGTGTAGTTGACAGAAAAGTACACCTCACGGTCCTGCTCGTCCACAGCCTGGTTCCCCCGCGACCCTGCCCACTTCCCTGCCTTGATCTGCGTCGCCCACGCCTCAAACACCGTCAACGACGAATCCTCTACAATCGTCACCGCACCGTTGTTCGAAAACGTCGGCTTATCGTTGACATTCTGCACCACAATGCGGACCAGCTTGCACCGCCCGACCCTGCGCCGCACAACGCCCCCCACATCCTGGCCAGAGTCCCACAGCTCAATGTCAATCTCCGCCACACCCTCCGCGTCGGGCAAGGGGGTGAACTTCAAATCAGCAGAAGTGCTCCCCATGATGTAGTCGATGTAGGGCTGGGTCGAGAACAGACCAGGGTTGTCGGTGTGCACGCGGAACTCAAGCCCCTGGAGTGGCTCGTACTGTCCGGCAGAGATGTTGTGCGCCCAGTCGGCAATCACCACTGAACCGGAGTCCTCAAGCACCGTAATCGATGAGTTGGTGCAGTTGAACGACGGCGGGTCGTTCTCAGGCTCCACAACAATGGTTAAAGTCGATGTGTTCGAAATACACCACACATCCAACCCAGGGCAGATTGCCCCTGCCGCAAGCGCAGGCAGACCCGACGGGTGTCCAGAGTCTACGAGAAGCACACTATAAGTGACACTGCCAAAGGCATTGGGGCGGAGCATAAAGCTGAGACGGCCTTCTGCATCAATCGCAGGTGTCATCCCATCTGCGAACATCTGAGTGCCGTCGCCCGCACCGTTTGCAGTGCCGGTGACATAGGTGAGTTGGAACTGCTTTGCTTGTGTGTTGCTATCCGTGAAGCCTGGCCCTTCGGAGTCAGAGACGAATGTTGCCCACGCACCGGAGAAGCCGCCGTTGAGGCTGGGGCCAGGGAGCCATGCGCCGTTGGTGAAGACCTGTGCTAGGTCTTCTTGCACGCGGATGGAAGGGCCCGGTACAAAACGTGGCGGTATAGGGCAGCTGGCGGAGGACCCGATAGCGACGCCGCCGCCCGTGCCGTAGTTGATGCCGGTGTTGCAGGTGCAGGTGTAGTCGGTCACCTGCGAGGCAGGGCTCGGGTTAGGGTCGTTGCAGAACTGGTTGACGCCGCAAGGGGAGCTTGCGCAGTCGTTGCAGACCACGGCAGGCCCACCCACACCCTGCCCACCGCCGTTGTTGCACTGACATTGGTAGTTGCCCTGCACTGCTGGGGAGGTGTCGGGGTCCACGCACTGCTGGCCAGGACCACATATGTTGGGGTTCGACCCGCAGTCGTCGCAGGTTGGTGCAGGTGCGCCCACTCCTGTGCCACCGCCGTTGTTGCATCGGCACACCTGGTTCAGCTGCGAGGTCGGGTCGCCGTTGTCAGGGTCCGTGCAACTCTGCCCCACACCACAGGCAGACGTCGCACAGTCGTCACACTCATTCGCACCCGGCTGTGCGTTGTTGGCAGGCGCAGCACGGTTGGCGTCGTTGTTGCATACACATTGGAAGCTGTTCTGCTGTGACGGGTCGGCGTTGTCGTTGTCCACACAGTACGACGTTGGCGCACACGTGACAGCACCAATGGCACCAGCTGCACAGTCGTCACACGTGGCAGGAGTGGTCCCCTGCCCGCCCCCGTTTGTACAGTTGCATGTGAACCCACCCTGCGCTGAGGAGGCAGGGTCAGTGTCCACGCAGAACCACCTGGCAGGGAGGAACATGTCTGCGCAAAACGTCGCACCAGCAGACCCTGGCGCACAGTCGTCGCAGGTGGGTGCCGCCTGTCTGTTGGCACGCTGACCGCCGTTGTTGCAGATGCAGACAAAATCGTTGTTGAGCGTGTCGTCTCCGTTGGGCATGTTGTCGTCGAAGCAGGTCTGCTCAAGACCGTTGCATGCAACGGCACCTGCCTGCCCATCTGCACAGTCCTGCCCGGCCACGAGCTGGATGAAGAACGTGAAGCTTGCGTCGTCTGCAGTTGTTGTGGAGTCATCTGCAGAGTCGAGCACAAGACACGTCACTGATGTTGTCCCCACTCGGTTCCGCAGGGGTGTGTAGCTGAGCTGCCCTGTCACGGTGTCCACCACCGGCTGCCCACCAGCATCGAAGAGAGACCCATCTGCTGCCACACAGGTGATCGACGCTATTGTCTGCCCCGACTCCCCTCCGAAGGGTGCCGTTCCTGTCACTGTTGCGGGGGGGCCTGGTGGGATGGGTGCCGACAGCAGGACAACGTTTGCCTGTGCCCCGGCGTTCTCCGCTATTGTGACGGGGTTCCCTACGGACCCAACGGACGAGTCGAGCGTGGGCTCTGGTGCGTTGTTGACCTCTGCAATAACGAGCGTTGTGGTGGCGACTGCGCCTACCTCACCTGCTGCGTCTGTCACCTGCACCTGGAACGTCACGGTGCCTGACGCAAACGGCGCCAGTGTGTAGGTAAGACCAAGGTTGCACCCAAATGGGTCGCACGCAGTCGTCGGTGGTGTGATCGTTGGGAGCACCGAGAAAAACAAAGAGTTCGGCATGTAGTTCACAACAATCGCATCTGCAGCTGTGCCCGTGAACCCGTCCGTCCCTCCGTCTCCATCAAGCAGGCGGGTGATAAAGTTCGGGACAAACGTTGTAGGTGCGTCCTCCGTCGCAGTCAGTGCTGTGGTCTGAGAGAAGGTGGGCGGTGCTGCACTAACAAGCTGCACCAAAAGCAGCACACAGCACCACAGCAACACCGTTGTGTGCATCATTTTTGCTTATATCAACATCATACAAGAAGCGTGAACACCTATCGGGGGGGATGAATAATGATTTTGAGTAAGCAAAGTGTGAACCATGAGTAGGTGAGGAGGGGAGTATTCAAAGCGGGAAAAAGCTACAAAAAAAATACTCATCATTTTGTAACAGATTCCGAAGTAAGATTTTTTTTGGTGTCAGTAAAGCGGATTTTTCCCCCCAAAAAAAAACAATCTAACAACAGAGCTCCCTCCTCTGCTACTAAGGGGAACACACACATACACATACACAATTTTCTTTTCCCGCCTCACAGCAAAAAAAAAAAAGGTAGAGTTGAAATACAAAGCCCTCTCGTGACAGTGTACCAAAAAAAAAGATAATACTAAGCGCTGAAACCCCCCCTCATCCCCATTTATATCCCCTCCCTTTCCACTTAATCACTATGGCTCTTCGCCTCTGAAGGCAGTTCCGTTCCTCCTAGAGGGTCGAAATGGACTGGTGGTGGGGGGAGGCGCGGTTCTGGTGTTTCATCCTTAGGGATCTTCGCATCGGACATGGCTGCGAAGGCTGCTAGGGCGTTGGACGGGCCTGTTATGTCACGCTTGGGAAGGCCCTGAAGCAACATGGAGAGGGGGCTGAGGGAGCGCGTCTCTGCAGGCTTTTGCACCTCCTCAGGGGCGGCAGGTGGCTCAAACCCTGGCGGCTGCGGGAGCTGCACTTCAGACACACCAGGAACGTTCTGCACCACCTCAGGCACATTCTCTACCGGCGGAGGGGCCTGAAACTGCGCTGCAACAGGCGGTGCCTGGAACGTACCAGGCGCCTCCTTTGGCACATCCTCTGGGCTTGCCGGTTCTGGGCTTGGTGTCTTTGTGGTCACCTCACTAACGGATGGTGTCGCCACCACCAGGTCTGGGCTAGGTGAGTCCGAGCATGGGGTGGCCGACGCGGAGACCACACTGTGCGAAGCGGAGACGCCTGCAGGGAAGACTGGTGGTGGTGGTGGGGGGATGTACTCTGCGGTGATGTCGTCCTTTGGTGCGGGTTGGAACTCCCCTGGTGATGCTGCTAGGGTGGGGGCAGGGACTGCTTCGGTGGGGACAGTGGTGGTGGTGGTTGGGCCGTCCTGAAAAGGTGTTGGAGGCAACGGCAGAGCGGGTGGCGGTCCTGACAGTGCAGGTGCCGCAGTGGGTTTGACAAGCTCGGCAGCAGGGTGGCCCTCTGGTGGAATATCTGCAGGGTTCTTCTTGAAAGCTGCGCTTAGTGCCTGCGGTGTGTGGGTTGTGAAGCAAAAAGAGAAAAGAGAAAAGAGATGAGTTAAGAAAAGGAAGTCTCTTAGTCACCTTAGGAATTGAGAAAAAGAAAAGAAAGGCGCAATGTAGAAAAAGAGAAGTCGCGCAAACCAACGAGAGATGATCACGTGACCGATATATGCACCTTGCACAGCAACGTGAAAGTCTTTCACCCTGCACCATACTGCAGGCCTTGACTGGTAGCATAAAGGTAACTGGAAGGAGATGTGGACTCTTTTTCAAATAGATCCACTAATCCTCTGGGTCGTGAAACCTTGAATGACTGGGCACAACACCCGCTGAGCACATCGCCAACAACATGACGGATGAGACAGCTTCACTGTGCATCTCTCTTAGCACGCTTTGGTGGACGCTGTCGATGCACCCAGCATGCTTGCTTTCTCTTCCGACCCCTACTACAAGGCTGAGGTACACATCTGTCCCCGGACACAACACATACCTCGATGTGACGCGGGCCAACCCCACAGCACCCTCCAATCATGTTCACACCGGACCCTTGTATCCAGACCTGTGAGGAGAAAAGAGAAAAATAAACGTTTTTTTTGTTCACAAATCGCCCACCTCAAGGTAGGCTCTGTGTGCAGCGTCGCCGAAGGCTGTTGTACTTAAAAGACTGGGTTTTCATAACGCTGAGGAGGGTTTTTACTCCGATATTTTTGTAACACTGTAGTTATTAACCCTGTTTCAGTCCTAAGAATCATACAGTTGTATTCGAAAGGGTGGACATCTTCAGTGATTTCCCTTTGGTGGGCGAATCAAATATTATTAAAAAAGAGGAAACAAAATATGTCCGAGCCTCCTAGAAAGAAGCAGAAGGTATCCCAGAGGAGCACTGCTGACATGTTCAACCTTGCACAAGATCCAACTCAAGCATCCCCACCTCCATCGTCAACGTCAGTGCGGGAGGCCGTTGACCCACCAGCAAATGTCAATAAGTCGTATGACAAGTGGACAAAGGCTTCTTTCAGGGACGTGTCTTCTGCGACAACATTGAAAGCCTTTTGGAACAAGCAGCGGCAAAGGGATTCAAGAACTACCAGAGCGTCATTGAGGGAGTAACGATCAATCAGTTTTTTTCCGTATCAGTTTGTTTAAGTCCAGGGGCTCCGCTACCGTATAAAGTTTGAAAATTTGAAAAAGCTTTATAATACCCTGCTTCTGTCAAAACAAAAAAAACAAAAAATATAATTTGGCTGTGCAACAATACCTCTGCATGTCCAACGAGCTCTTCTGTCGGAAGCTTCTCGTACTTCCAGTGAGGCATTTCGAAGGTGCCGTGTTCTGGGTAGGCGCCAAGATAGCCAGGCCTGTGGGATGGTTGTGTGGTATGTGGTGTGTGCGACACTATTTCGTCTACGACACCAATATAAAACAGAGTTGACATGCAAAGCTCTCTCCACAGTGTACCTAGAAAACCTAATGACCAAAAACGAACCCAAACACTTGATCAGCTGTGCCTCACACACATGAAAAAAAAAAGAAGAAAAAAAATCTTTTAGATGACCCTAAGCCTCTCGCTTAGTCTCCTTAATCACATTCGTCATCGCGCAGGGTCTTGATGCCCCTTCATACCAAGCTGACCGTGCTGCTGATATCGCATGCGGCATCAGTGTGAGTGGTGTGTGGTGGATGCATATCGCAACAATATTCGCACGCCCTGCTGTGAAGCGTTGGATAGCTGCGCTGAGGGTCACATCCCCTAGCCCTCCTAGCTTGAGGGGTTGGTTGCATGCAAGCTGCCCGCGGACGGCAGTCATGACAGAAGTGTTCTCTTGGATGGGGCACGCGAGACACAACACCACAGGAAGGTTCGTGTCGCACGCCGCCTTGACCGCACGCTCGCCATGCTCTGTCTCCCACAACATCTCCACAAAGAGAATATCCACCCCCGCCTCGACCAACACCTTGCAATGCGCCTGGTTGTTTTCAATCTCCGTCATCGGATCCGGCCATTCGCCACCATCAAAACAGCTGCCCTCTTCTTGCTTCGGTGGGTGGCACGAAAGCGAGCCTGCAATGAGGGGATCTCTCTGCACAGAAGGGTTGTCTTCAAGGTACTCTGCTCGGGCTTCTTGCGCTATGCGAACCGCAGCTTTGGTGCACGACCCTGAGACACGCCCCATGTTGGCTCCTTGCATGACATTCCCATTCGTTGCGTAGGTGTTGCTTATGATAATGTCAGAACCTGCAGCAAGGTATTGGTAATGCACCTGCTTGACCACATCAGGGTAGGTGAAGTTCGCACTGCAGCTCCACCCGAGCGCGCTCATACTCTCTGGTCCTGCTAATCTCTCGATTTCAGTTCCCGTGGCGCCATCCAACATCACAACCTGCCCCGCCTGCAGAACCTCTCTCTCCAACACCCGCCACCGCAGCCAAGGATCCACCCCCGCAGCCAGCCTCTTGTGCAACGCAACCCTCCGTTCGACATCCTCAGGACTCTCCTGTCCTCTTCCGAGAATGTCCACCCCGGTTACCCCTTCTAAGGCTCGCATGAAAGAAATCGCCATTGGAAAGAAAAAAAAAAAAGAAGTAAAAGATTTATATACTTAGTCCACCTAAGGAAGAACGAGAATGAGAAATGTTATTGTGTGTCTGTAGAGAGATGGCTTTGAAGAAAGGGAAGAAGAGGAAGGGGGTAAAAGAAAAAGTGTTGTGATTCGGTTCTTTTTTTTATGTCGCAAATAAAAATGGGGAAAGAAAGAGAAAGGGGTGAAAGAGAGAGGGGCGACCCGTTGAGGAGGAGGGAGGAGGGTGCCTTGAGGGGGAGGAGCTGCTATTGGGGGGGATGCAGAGGAAGATGGGTGATGGAATTATCTCAAGAGGTGGATACTTTTTTGTAGTTGTGTTTTGCGTATATCGTATAGTGTCGACGCAATCGCAGAAGTACCCTCACCTTAGCGGGGCTACACAACAGTGAAGTACATGACTTGATTTTGTGGTTTTACCATTGCAAGCCACAAAGTAAAGTCATGTATTTCACTGTAGAGGTTGTACTCAATAAAATGGCCGAAGCCTTTTTGCGCTGCTATTTTTTTTTTTTGTTTTCTTAACTTTGTTCCTAGCGGGTTTGGCGGGTCGTGTTGCTCTGTGGCCTTTTCTAAGGCCTTTTTTATATCTCAGTATCATTATAAGGTATGAATACCGTTGGTGCTTGGGTTGACTGTATGTTGACACCTCCCCCGTGGCAGCTTTTACAAAAAAACAAAAAAAAAAACAAAAAATTTGTTTTCAGCATCATCGGATAGTGACTGCCCGGTACGGAGTTGATCAATAAATGTCAGTCCGCTGTATTTTCTTTTTCTTTTTCCGGATGAAGTGACACAAGAGGGGGAAAAAAAATTTGAAAGACGAAGTATGCCTTGTGTTTACACACATCGAAAACAAAAGGGGGGGAGGAGGAAAGTTGGGTAGATGAACCTAAGCCTTGCTTCGTCACCGTAACAGGAGTGGGGGGATATATAACGGGGAGGAAATATGCGGGGGGTGTGCGTGTAATAAGTTTGGATGAAAAAAAAGGGGGGACGTTAAGTACCTTCCTCTTTCTTCATCTTTAGTTTTTTTTTTTTTCTTTTGTTTTTGTTTTTTTGTTTTCGTAACGCCAAACTCTTTAACCTTTTTTTTTTAAATGGAGCTTACCGAATCACTCAACTGCGATGGGAAGAATCGTGCGTGTTATGATCTCGTCTCTGGAATAATTTCTCGCTGAAATTCGAGATCTGAACTGCTACGATAATTTGAGAAATCCAGAAAGCTTCAGAGATAATGAAATCCCCCAGGGAGGGGCGCGAAAAACTCAAGTATCAATTAAATATCGGATACGATTGATCGACGTATCATGACCAGCAAAACCTAAAGAACGCTGAATATCGTCCAAGCCAGGGTGGATGTTGTCCAACCCGTCACAGTGAAGGCACACGACCAAAAGTTCACCTTAGAAGAGAGAACAGACCGCAGTGTCTCAGCGTACCTGACCCATTTGAGCGCCGTCTGGGTGGGGGGGGGGAGAGCCTCAGTAAGAACACCACGACGGAGAACGATCGCTACGCTTCTGCAAAATCAGGAGTGGGCGGGCGGGAGAGATTCTAAATTATTTGGAGTGTCATAACGATTTGCATCACATAGAAATCATACCGTATGATTTCCTTTATCGGTTGCAGAGTTGGCTAGCCGAAAACAAAAAGGCTGATATTTGGTTGCACAAAATATAATCCTTCTTTTGTTTTCGTAACGCCAAACTCTTTAACCTTTTTTTTTTAAATGGAGCTTACCGAATCACTCAACTGCGATGGGAAGAATCGTGCGTGTTATGATCTCGTCTCTGGAATAATTTCTCGCTGAAATTCGAGATCTGAACTGCTACGATAATTTGAGAAATCCAGAAAGCTTCAGAGATAATGAAATCCCCAACGCAGATCTCTGGCTTTCATACCCCAACGCAGGTGAGGAGTTCATCGGGATGAAGAAGGACGAGGACGACGGAACTATGAAGCCATGGAAAGGGAGGGGGGGAGGGGTGAGCGTCAAATTACATAGATAGTATTCAGATAGGACAGGGAAAACAATGGAAGAAGTGAGGGGGGGTCTCACACAGTATGCAAATCAATGCAGGGTAGAACAGCAGCGGCCAGAGTCCTGGCCAGGCCTGTACCACTGCACAACACTATTCAGCCCAACGAGGCATCCGTGTAAAGCACAAAGGGGTGCGTATGTATAGCCCGTAGCATCCATCACTCGTCCGATGCACCCCACCCCCACCACGGGCAGAGAAGCGGCCTATGCAACTGTTCCGCACGCCGGCAGAGATACAACATAAATAAGGAACTGTACTGCGCACTGGCAGAGATGTAGCATACATAAGGAAGGTTCTGCCCACGGGCAGAGATGTAGCATACATAAGGAAGGTTCTGCCCACGGGCAGAGATGTAGCATACATAAGGAAGGTTCTGCCCACGGGCAGAGATGTAGCATACATAAGGAACTGTTCTGCGCACTGGCAGAGATGTAGCATACATAAGGAAGGTTCTGCCCACGGGCAGAGATGTAGCATACATAAGGAACTGTTCCGTACAAGGGCAGAGATGTCACGAGCATAGGAATAACCAGAAAGCATAACCCAAGGGCAACGGACGCCGGGGAGGGAAGGGAGAACAGGACGGACCGACCGCGAAATTAGAGGCGGGAGGCTTTCTTTGTTGTGGGGGGAAGGAGGGGGTTAGCTAGTCTCTACCACCAAGGGCAAACCACAAGGAGACACTCACATGCATCCTCGACGCATGAAAATAATCACTTGCTTGCAAGGCTGACGCTATCGGCCGCCTCAAGAGATTCTAAATTATTTGGAGTGTCATAACGATTTTGCATCACATAGAAATCATACCGTATGATTTCCTTTATCGGTTGCAGAGTTGGCTAGCCGAAAACAAAAAGGCTGATATTTGGTTGCACAAAATATAATCCTTCTTTTTTTTTGTTTTGACAAATCTTCATTTTATCAAAAAAAACAATCGTACTTTTTTATACTTACTCTTGCAAAACACACCTCAGGCTGTTCAAAGCTGTCTGCGGCTTCTTCGTGATGAGGGTGGGATGGAGACGGAGGGGTTTACTGCAAAAATCACCCTCCACTGAGGCAAAAATAAAAACAAAAAAAATAAAAAAAATCAAGGTGTCCACCCCTCACTATACCGAGCTCTACCACAGCATTGCATTGCACCTAATTATTTTTTTTCTTTTGCTGTATTTGCTGTATCGACAAAACTCTATACTTTATGCCACCCCAAAGGGCAAGGATACCTGCTTTTTTTCTTTGATATTTTGTCGACAATCACAATCAGCTCTCTCACCACTCACCCCAAGGAGGGGCTGTTGCATGGTACAGTATTTTTTTTTTCTCTTTTCTTGAGGCTCCAGTAGGCACGTTGCTAAGATGGCACCGACAAAATGCACAAAGACGTGGGGGTTATCGTGCATGTTCATAGGGCATTGTCAGTGCAGTGTGTCGTAGGTTGCAGAATCTTAAGAAAAACAAAACTAAAGATGACCTACACCTTCAGGGGAGTCACCTTGAAAACATACTGTACAAAGATGAAAGAGACGGAAGACAAAAAAAAAATTTTAAACACTTCAAAAAAACGGAACTTTTTTTCTATTGAAGTTGCCGAAACGGCCGCACCACCAGCCATCTGGGGGGAGAGATGTGTACGGAGGGGAGAGAAAAAAAAATTATCGGTTACCCAATGGTGGGCATCGTGGATCACTGTGACTACTCGGCACCCCTGGCTACGCGGGGAGACGGTACAGCTGTTGGAAGAACGGCTTTTCTAATAGGTGACGCACGGCGACTCACGGTTGGGGTTGGGTGGGTGAGTTCGGGGGGGATCATTGGAGAAATTACTCCCTTTCGGGTTCCCACTGAATGCAAGAGACATCTCCAGCCGTCACACTGCAGACAATGGATTAACCCAAATAAAAAAAGGTGGAAAAGATGAATCTAGGCCTCGTGCTTAGTCATTTTTTTTTGTATGAAAGTTCGCAAGATAAACAAAACGTCGTTTAGTCACCGTAGGGAGGGAAGGGAGGGAAGGGAGGGGGGGAGTTCTTTTGAAAATATCCCAAAGTATACCTTCTGTCAAAGGCATGTCAAAAAAAGAATGTGTTGTTTGTGGAGGGGGGTGATAGTTGCAGTAATGTGCATCCATTAGGTGTCTCTAGAGCATGTCAGGCCCGTTGTGGGGTGTCTCTTCGTTGTTGCACTGTGCAGGCTCCTTAAGCGGCTGCTGTGTCTGTTTGCGTGTCGCGAAGTACGCGACAACAGCCACAACCAGGACAACAAGAATGGCACCAACAACGCACGTCAGCACAATAGCCCACGTAGGGAAGCAGTCGTCGTCCGACGAAGACCCCGCAGCATGTTGCTCGAGAAGTGCCTTAAACTCAGCCTCCGACAGCTCAATCGGCGCGCCCTTAGGACGGAGCGTTCCCGTGTGTGTGCCGCTCGCAGCCCCCTCGATCTGCCCCACAGCAGCCGCAAGGTTCGCCTCCGTACCCTCAAGCGTGTACGCAACTGTGAGCTCCTCAGTTGCCTGCTGCACCACAGCAGCACGGTGGGAAGACGTTCCACTTGTGTGCCTCTCATTTGCCTCACGCGACACTTCCTGGAACAGGTCCCCGTAGCGAAGCGACAGCACATACAGCCACGACGGGTTGGACTCAAGGTCCTTCGACAACGCCAGCAGCGACTCACGCACAGGCTCCAGCAGCTGGTCTACCAGTCCCTCAGCACCGCGGCTCTGGTCCACAGCAGTCTCTGTCTCGAATGTCATGGAAAACCACTTCTTCAAAATCGTTGCTGCGATACCGCCGTCAGTGCCGTTCGTGCTCCCGTTGTTGCCACCCGTGGTACGGTTGTTGTCAGTGCTGTTTCCAGTGTTGTTCCAGTTGCCAGTCCAGTTGCCTGTGTTGTTCCAGTTTCCAGTCCCGTTCCAATGTCCTGTCCAGTTACCTGTGTTGTTCCAGTTTCCAGTCCAGTTACCTGTGCTCCAGTTGCCTGTGCCGTTCCAGTGTCCAGTCCCGTTCCAATGTCCTGTCCAGTTGCCTGTACTGTTGTTGGTTCTGTTCCAGTGACCAGTCCAGGTCCAGTTGCCTGTACTCCAGTTGCCGGTGCTGTTCCAGTGACCCGTCCAGTTTCCGGTACTCCAGTTGCCTGTGCTACGGTTCCAGCTTCCACCCGAACGGTTCCACCTGCCCATAGTACGGTTCCAGTGGCGGCCTGTCCAGCTTCCATTCCTCCAGTGGCTGTGGTTCCATCCTCCAGTCCAGTTGCTGGCACTACGGTTCCAGTGGCCAGGCCAGCTTCCGTTCCAGGTTCCATTCCTCCAGTGGCTGTGGTTCCAGCCTCCGGTCCAGTTGCTGGCACTACGGTTCCAATGGCCAGGCCAGCTTCCGTTCCAGGATCCATTCCTCCAGTGGCTGTGGTTCCATCCTCCGGTCCAGTTGCTGGCACTACGGTTCCAGTGGTTCCAGCTTCCGTTCCAGTTGCTGCTGTTCCACCCTCCGGTCCAGTTGCTGGCGTTGCGGTGCCAGTGTCCGGGCCAGCTTTTGTTGCCGTTGTGCCAACCCCCGGTCCAGTTGCCTACAGAGGAGTTCCCTGAGGCCTGAACTGTCAGCACACACAGTGCGAGAACACACAGAGACGCGCGCATTTGTAAAACCTGCCAAAGATATGTGTAAGCTCTGTGGGTGTAGTGGTTGCCATGCTTTCTTGAAACAAACAAAGAGAAGTTGAACGTGCAAAACAACCAAATTCTTTTTTTTTCCTCTTTCCAGCGAACAGGGAGACGGGTGTTTGCAGCGGACCCAGGCACACGAGCAAGAACATCGCTCTCTTGTAAAGAGCATACCCTCCCACACCAGCAAAAGTCAAGATCTTGTGCAGAATAAACGAAATTCGCCCCCAACGAGACACAGTTAATTTCCGTCATTTTCCCACATATTTGGTGTGCAGGCACCCATCGCAAGAGGAGAAAAAGAAGGCGTCCTTCCCTCAGCACTCCTCCCTTTTCAAATACTGGCGTGCGATTACAAAATAAAAAATAAAAATCGTACACATTTCATGTTGACAAAAAGAATGGGGAACAAAAAATCACATAAGAAACCTGAAAGATGAGTATGTTGTACACACACATACACATACATAAAAGAAAGGGAGAAAAACTAGACAATATCATCCGCTCGATCTTGATAACAAAATAACAGTGTTTTCTTCGTTTAACGCAGTCAAATAGGGATAAAAAAATCTGTTTTGACGCAAGGTGAAATACTGTTATACACGATCTGAACGTTAGATTTCTTCTTTTTTTTTTGTCTAGTTTCTGAATGCACTGCGTAGGAAGAAAAAGGTGAAGTTGACAGTACAAACGTCTCTCTGGTGCAGACTCAGGCACTGGCACTCTCCGCGGGGGGGAAAAAATAAATGAAATTACACACACGTTACCAAAGTTGGTTCATGGATGCATGGAGATAGACCGCCAAAAGCTGTTCCTGACGTGGCAAGCCACATCACTGTGCTATGCCTCCATTGGATACATCAATGGGAGCACGGCTTGGCTTAAAGCACGGTAGAAACAGCACAAACGAAAAATCGTTGAACATAAGGCGCATCAACCCAAACGCCGTAACAGAACAACCACAAATCAACTATTGACACAGCATGCCTGACCATACGCAGTGACTGGGAAGGGAGGTGTTGGGAGGGGGGTGGGGGGTAATGGTGGCAGTATTGTGATTGGAGCCCATTGGAATGCGCAAAATACATCACAATACACGTGTTGTGATGTATTTTGATGTATTTTATTCCAATGGGCTCCCATCACAATATTGCCACCATTAGTGGGGGGGTGGCATTTTCATTAACACTTCTTTTTTCGCGTTTCTTTTTTTTGCTAACCAAGAGCAGGCTGGGTCGTAGCCAAGACCTGAACGGGTCATCAGCTTTTTTCTCTAAATAAGATCTAATATTTTCAAGTGCTCTCAAAAGAGAGAACTATTTTGATGATTTTTTTGTTTCTTTTTTCTTCTTTTTTTTTTTGAAAACTTGAAGTAAAGACACCTGAGGATGTGCACCACTATTTAGCTTTATTTGGGGGGTTTTTTCTTTTTTTGGGTATCTATTATTCTAACATGGGGCGGGGGGTACTCTAAGCAATATAAAAAAAAAGTCATCTATATCTAACTCTATTGTTTCTAAAATTGGTTTTCTTTTTTGCTGTTTTTTTTTTTTTTTTTGTTGTTGCATCGACATTGCTTATTTGACGTTGGACACCTTCCCAAACCAAAGAACCCTCCTCTCAACAGCTCTTCTTCATAATGAATGACCGTCTCCTTTTTTTCTTTTGCGACGTGAGACTCATCTCTCTCTGGCAACGTCCCCTCTGCGCAACGTGCTTTCAGTACTTCATGCAACAGGTAACAGCCTCCCTGGGAGAGTAACAAAAAAAATGGGGGATAGATACATGCTGTGAGAGGACGGCTGGACGAGCGCCTTGAAACACTTGCCCAGGATGCGACCTTCCCTCAGTTTTTCTTGATGTAGTAGTAGTGACCCAGGGGTGGGCGCATGAGGGGGTCCAGCTTGGCCACGTGCAGGTCTTGTTCTTCCTTTGTCATGTGTGAGTAGGAGTGTGGCAGGCCCAGCTCGTAGACGTCAATGGCTGAGTAAGGGGACGCAACGTGCTTTGTGAGGAACCGTGACGTGCTGGTAGCATACTTCGCCGCTTCGGCTGCACCGCGAATAACAGTCGCAACCCCAAGCAGCGTGCGGTCCACCTCAGTCAAGTCCCCCCGGAAGTCCTCAACCATGATAGCGTTCTGTGGGTTGAGTTTGCAGCAGTTCGGCGTGTTCTCGACAATGAGGACCCTGTCCATGTCGCGTCCAAGCAGGGTCAGGTCCTTCGTGTGCACGCCGTCTGTGAACCATTTGTTGTTCCTGAAGACGACGTGGTGGAAGAACGTCCCCGTGGGGTCGATCTGGCGCACCACAGGGCGTCCCGTTTCCTCTGTCGACGCAGTCCAGAGCACCACCTCCACCAGACCCTCCAGCAGACGGCACATATGCTTCAGGTAGTGCCGTGCAATCGCAGGGGCCGACCCGGGGCGACGGTTGCTCACAAGCGTCTCGTCCAGGTCAAACACGACAGTCAGCTTCCCGTGGTGCTCCATTGCTTGGGGCGGGAGGATGTGGCGGGTTTCCTTCATGCGCGGTGTGAGGGAGGGCACGCGGAAGGGTGTTGCGTGCTGCGATGCGGGTGAGGAGGGTGCGGGTGTCACCTCCATTGGCGAGCCTGGCGAGGACTTCGGGGTCAGGCTGCTGCCTTCGGAGTCGCGGGACAGGGTGGAGTTGCTCTTGGGTGTGTCGACGTCGGTGTGGGAGTGTTTGTTTGCATGTCTTGCGTAGTCAGTGTTGGTGTCGATCTCCCCTAGGGGAACACGTCCACTGGCATTCCTTGTACATGTGTACATTGTATGTGAGTGATTTGTGTTGGTAGAACCTCCTGTATAGTGAAAGGGTGTGAATAAAAGGTATACCAAGCGCCAGGGCAGAGACACTTCTTGCGTATCTTTATCCATGCTGTCTGAGCTGCATTGATGCTATAGTTCTCACCGGGGTCTGGTGGTTAAAAAGTCTCCACAGAGTTGGGAGGTAAACCGTGGAGTTAATCCGGTTGGGTACACATGTACACTTGCCGCACAGCCACATCAGGAATGTCTCGAATAGAAGGTACGTGTTTGGCTTGTTTGGATGCTTCAAAAATAATTCTGTCAAACAAATTGCCTATACAATGTACCTGCATGACAAGTTAAAGTGCTACCACATTGAGCAGGGGAATGGTAAACAAGGGTGTTAAGAGAGGGACTCCGGTTTAGAACATAGAAGAAAATGATGCCTTTTTTGTTTGTTTTTTATGTTGTTGGTGGAGTTCTTCTGAATATTCCTTGCAACGCCATGCGCCTCCCAGCCTCCAAGTACACAGGGTACAACATTCAACACCACTGCAGCGCTGCGGCTGCAGCTGTGCTATGTTGTGATACCATACGAGGCTGTGGGGACAACACAGTATCTAACTTTTTTTTTTTGTCGCTTTTTATTCTCCTTTTTTCTCATGTTTTGTTGTGTCGACAATGGCCTACCGAAGTAGTGCCTATATCATTTTGGTTTCCACATTTCTCTGTTTTGTCTTTTGACACACTTCCGTTCTCTTTTTCTTTTCCCAGTGAATTCTTGTCATTAGTGGAGGTTGTGCGGAAGTGGGGCTGTGGAAATACAGGGGATATTTGGTCTGTGGTCTAGTGCGGTCCTGTTCCAGACCTTCTTGCCTCGTCTTGGGTGGGTGGGGAGACGGGGGGTGTGTGTGTGTGGGGGGACTTTAAACATTCAAAAAAAAGAAAAGAAAAGAAAAGAAAATTGGAAAGATGAATGACATCTTTCTACAGGGGTGCTCAGTACTGCTCACCCTCACCCTCCTCCTCGTCGAACTCACCCTCCTCCTCGACGGTCGCGTCCTGGTACTGCTGGTACTCAGACACCAGGTCGTTCATGTTCGACTCGGCCTCAGTGAACTCCATCTCGTCCATGCCCTCACCGGTGTACCAGTGGAGGAAGGCCTTGCGGCGGAACATGGCAGTGAACTGCTCAGACACACGCTTGAACATCTCCTGGATGCAGGTGTTGTTTCCGACGAAGCAGGTCGACATCTT
This sequence comes from Rhynchopus sp. YZ270_cl-10, assembly GCA_964035575.1. Classification (NCBI taxonomy): domain Eukaryota; phylum Euglenozoa; class Diplonemea; order Diplonemida; family Diplonemidae; genus Rhynchopus; species Rhynchopus sp. YZ270_cl-10. The sequence goes on along the minus strand of OZ037906.1, from coordinate 736,303 downwards.
CAGACCCTTCGGGGGGATGTCACAGATGGACGACTTGATGTTGTTGGGGATCCACTCCACGAAGTAGCTGGAGTTCTTGTTCTGGACGTTGAGCATCTGCTCGTCGACCTCCTTGGTCGAGATGCGGCCACGGAACAGCTGGCACGCGGTCAGGTAACGTCCGTGACGTGGGTCAGATGCGCACATCATGTTCTTGGCGTCGAAGGACTGCTGGGTCAGCTCGGGCACGGTCAGGGCACGGTACTGCTGGGATCCACGGGACGTCAGGGGCGCGAAACCCACAAGGAAGAAGTGAAGACGCGGGAAGGGGATCAGGTTGACCGCCAGCTTACGCAGGTCAGCGTTCAGCTGTCCAGGGAAACGCAGGCAGCAGGTCACTCCAGACATCACAGCGGACACCAGGTGGTTCAGGTCTCCGAAGGTGGGGGTGGTCAGCTTCAGGGTGCGGAAGCAGATGTCGTACAGTGCCTCGTTGTCAATCATCACACACTCGTCGGCGTTCTCCACAAGCTGGTGGATCGACAGGGTGGCGTTGTAGGGCTCCACAACGGTGTCGGACACCTTGGGCGACGGGATCACAGAGAAGGTCATCATGATACGGTCGGGGTACTCCTCACGCAGCTTCGAGATCAGCAGCGTTCCCATTCCGGATCCGGTACCTCCTCCGAGGGAGTGGGACAGCTGGAATCCCTGCAGGCAGTCACAGCTCTCAGCCTCCTTGCGGCACACGTCAAGCACGGAGTCAATCAGCTCCGCTCCCTCGGTGTAGTGTCCCTTGGCCCAGTTGTTTCCGGCTCCGGTCTGTCCGAAGACGAAGTTGTCCGGGCGGAAGATCTGTCCGTAGGGTCCCGCGCGCACGGAGTCCATGGTACCGGGCTCAAGGTCCATCAGCACGGCACGGGGCACGTAGCGTCCTCCGGTCGCCTCGTTGAAGTACACGTTGATGCGCTCCAGCTGCAGGTCGGAGTCTCCCTGGTAGGTGCCGGTGGGGTCCACTCCATGCTCGTCGGACACGACCTCCCAGAACTTCGAACCGATCTGGTTACCGCACTGTCCTCCCTGGATGGAAACAATCTCTCTCATTTTGGCTGGCTTGTGGTTTACCTTGTGTGGTCTCTGTTGGGTGTGTAGTGGTGGTGGTGGTGGTGGTGGTTTAAAAAGACTGGGAACAGAGGAAAAGAGACGCGGGGTATGGGTGTGTTCTTTGGAGAGGGATGGATCGCGTGTGCTGTTGCTGTTGCTGTTGCTGTTGCTGTTGCTGTTCCCATTGGTAGCCTGGAACACCGCAAACCCACGCACACATGTTTACTACCCCCCGCTGAAACAAAAGCCCCGAACCTACCAAGAAAAGTGCACAACACTGCACAAATGCAAGGTGGGGCTCGAAGGGAGAAAATGAGACAAATTTGTGAAGGAGAAGTTAGTTCAACACAAGAGAATAATATAGACAGCACACTTACACTTCACCAAAGCGGAGAAGTGGCAAATAGCAAAGACAAACGGGAGGAAGAGAAAAGCAAAACACGCCACACATTAGCTTCACAAATGGATGCGCATTGCACTGCCATCCTGTGGCTGTGGTGGTCTACCGACACACTACACAGACACATTGTCAGACAGCAACTACAACACGATACGATACGGATGGTGGGAGGGAGAAACGAGGAAAAACAACCAAATTGAAGTTGATAGTGCACAACACCTCTGGGACGCAGGCACTGAAAAACGAAAATAGGAAAACAAGAAGAAAAGACACTCGAAGAAAACTAAAAACAAGCGGAAAAACAAAAAATGACCGAACTGAACGATCACTTAGTTCAGTTCCTGGCGTTGGCGCAGGCCTTCTTCACAGCCGAAACCATGAGCGGGAAGTCCGGAGTTCCGAGTCCTGTGGACGCGTCCCATCCCTTGATGGCCTCCCACCCCTGGGTGTTCTTGCCAATGGCGTTGGTGCCCTTGGTCACGTCACGGAAGATCTGCGGGTTCTGGTAGAAGAGGGGGTTGGCAAACCCGAGGGTCTTCCCGGACTCAGCAAGGCAGACCTCGTTCAGCAGGGTCACAATGCCTCCGAAGGTCGGGGACGACGCAGAGGTGCCGCCGACAGCCTCGAGAAGCCCGTGCCACATGACTGTGAAGGACTGGCCAAGGGTCGACACGTCCGGGGAGCCACGGCCGCCGGTGGCGTAGGACAACTTCGGGAGCGACACGGTGTTCAGGTAGGTCGCAATGTCGTCCGTCTGGTACGACGGGGCGGAAAAGTCGTAGGAGAAGCCTCCGCCCGATCCGAACTGTGTGGTGGCCTCCTCAGCGCCAGACGTGCCGTGCTGGAACCAGGTCGACCCAACAGCCACGCAGTACGGAATCGATGCGGGGTACGACGGGCTCAGCTTGCCTGCGTTGATGCCCTGGCGGGTCGAGTGGCCACTGCCGTCGTCGCCACTGGAGATCATCACAGTGATACCGAGGGCAGCCAGCTTCTGCACGTCCACGTTGAAACGCGCAATCAGCGACGTCTCGCAGAAGTCGATCTTCTGGGATCCGTAGCTGATGCTGATCACAGACGGGTGCTCGGCCTCCGAGGACACGTTCCCGGCAAACTCAATCAGGTCTGCGCAGAAGTCGGTTCCGGGGTACGAGTACACCCACGTCGGGGCACCGCCAATCGGCACCATGTACTCGGTGTCAAGCATCGACTCCACACCGGGCAGGATCTGGTTGTCCTTCCCGATGTACTTTGCGATCTTGCAGTCGGCACCGCCGTCGTACTTCTTGCAGAAGTTCGCAAGGTCCTCGTCACGCACGTACTGGCCCTGGAACTGCGCAATCGCCTGGATGTTCGACTTGCCGCTGGCAGGCACAGCAGAGATGTTGTAGGTGTTGCGCAGGAACGGGGGTGTCACGTCTCCGGCAGCCTGCACGTTCTCCTTCACAAGTGGTGCGGACACGGGGTCGAGGGGGAAGCCGTGGAATCCGGAGAAGGTCTCGACAACGGCAGCGACCTCTGCGGGCAGGCGCACTCCGCCGGTTGCGCGCGCAATCCTCTGCCCAGTCGTGTGCTCAAAGGTCTCAAACGCAGACTGCGACATGTGCGACAGCTGCTCCTGCGTCGCTTCAATCCTGATGTGGTCGCCGTGCGGGTGCTCCACCACAGTGCGGATGCCGTGCTCGGCCAGCCACTTCTTCACCACCGCCGTGTTCTGTGCCGACGGGCGCACCATGTTCCCGATCTGCTCGTAGGACGGGTAGTTCAGGTAGTTCGCGCTCTTCGGGTTCGAGACGTCGTCCACAAGCTGCTGCAGGGCCTTGGGGTTCGCACGCTTCATCCCAATCACAACGTTGTCGTAGACCTGGTTCGTGTCCATGTCAGCGTCCACCTTGCTCCACCCGAGCGGGGTGTTGATTGTGGTGTGCACCTTCACCAGCTCTGCCGATGAGAGTGCTGCGAGCACTGCAAGGCACAAGACACGCATTGTTCTGCACAAATGTATTCTTCTCAAGTTCTGTTGTGTGTGTGGTGGTGGTGTGCGGTCTTCTAATAGACTGGGAACAGAGGAAAAGAGACGCGGGGTATGGGTGTGTTCTTTGGAGAGGGATGAATCGCGTGTGCTGTTGCTGTTGCTGTTGCTGTTCCCATTGGTAGCCTGGAACACCGCAAACCCACGCACACATTTCGTAGGGGCTTATATGGGCGGTCCAGTAAATTGATTTCCCCCCCCCCGGTAGCAAACAATAAAACAACGATCTTTTTTATTTTTTTTTTTTGTCTCCGTATTTTTCACGAGATTTCCTTTTCCTATTTTTTAATCCCAAGACCTACCCGACTTGAGACACAACCTATCTAATAGTACCAAGCCAACGCCCTCCGAGAACGAGACTAATTCACAAACCGCGTGGACCCTTCTTGCCTCCTCCTAAAAGGGCATGAACGACAGAGAACAACGCAGTTTCAGCCAGTGCTGTGATGCAACATCCTGGTGAATAGGGGAATGCCTGAAAGTACAAAGACAAAGAAAATCAATTTGGTGTGACCTATACAAGGGTAGTGGTATACCTTAGAAGGACCTTAGAAGGACCTTTTTTACACCTTTTTTTTTGGGGGGTGCTAAAATTATTTTGTGTACATCTTTTTGGTGGTTTTTTGTGGCCAGAAATTTTCCCCAGAAATTTTTACCCACAAAAAATCAAAAAAAAATTTTTTTGATTTCGGTGCACCGGAGCCTGTGCGTGCTGTGATGGGGTCACTTTGCGCTCAGAACTGAGTATTTTTGACCTAAAATGCATGTGTCAGTTTTTACAGGCCATTTTCAGGTTCTGTGTGCAAAATATGGTCAGTACTTGACTTCTGAAGGAAAAGTACAAAAGGAACGTGGGGCAGTTTGCGTAGATGCGAATTTTACACCCCACCATTTGACGGGCGGAGCTCGTGGAACCCAACGAAGAGTGAGAAAAAAGGATACGCCGAAACAATAAAAGTAGCGTACCGTGCGCCTGCGGCGCAAGCTAGTATCCCACCTTCCCATGACATAGTGTCGCAGGCTATCGCCGTCTCGGAACCCGCCATCGGCCCTTTGGTACTGGGTACTGGGTACACAGTTTTTTGATCGAAAACAAGTCCACTCCACCACAGAGAAAGCTCGGGAAAAAGTCACGTTTTCCTTAAGGAAATGCCCTAAGGAAAACCACCATACCTTAGAAGGACCTTTTTTACACCTTTTTTTTAGAAAAATCACACCACAATTGCAAAAGATAAAAATATGCCCAAAAAAAATGAGACAGATTTGCACCTTATACACAGAAAAAAAAAAGTTGCTCAGTTTTTTTTTTTTGTTGGAGAATTCTAAAGGGGGTGGGATACTACTTTGGTCAAAAAAAAAAATGTGTTTCGACGGTTCAAATCGTAGAAGAAGAAACCAACACCCCATACGGGTGCAGATACAACATACGACAGGAGTGATGGGAAGCCCGGGGTGGAGGTTAGAAGAGACAAAGGGCGGAACAATCTAAAAAAAAATCAAAAAAAAAATCAAATTGAATGACACATGCCCTGCATTCAGCAGGCACGAATCACACCATGGGAAAAAAATTGAGGTTTTTTTTTGTTGCTAACACAGAGGATGGAGGGGGGGTGATAGGGGAGGTGATCTTCTTTGATTATGTGTACAATTTTTATGCTTTGCGAAAAGTACTGAAGGTGGGGTGCTCTTCTAATCGTTGACACGCGAGAGAATGGGAGGTGGGTATTGTTTTTTTGGAGATCTTTTTATGAACAAAAGATTCGCCTCGAGTGGAGGATCTGAAAAAGGTAAAAAAGGGTTTTGTCTCATAGTGCGCGCATCGATCTAAAAAGAAGTTTTATCTTTTCTTTTTTTTGAAAACTTTGGATTAGTGTAGACACCCGAGGATGAACCCACCCCCACTATACTTTTTCTTGAGGATCCCCATCACCTTGTGAGAGGTAAACAGGATATGGTGGAATCTAAAATGGAACAGTTCTTGTACTGGATTATTTTTTTTGTTTTTGTTTTTCCCCCCAAAAAAAATAACTTTGAAAGATTGAAAACGTACCTCCTGCAGGCATCTAAAGGTAAAGATAACCTAAGTCTGACGTACTTAGTCACCTTAGAAAAGACTCTAGGCAGTACCATGCAAGCAGTCGGGATAGGGCTTAAAAAAAAGCAAAAAAGAAAGAAAAGTTTATAAGATGATCCTAAGCCTCTCGTGCTTAGTCACCTTAAAGAAAAGGCAAAAACAAAGAACAGAATCTAATCGGGTCTGAGGCGAGAACAGACCAATGGGGTGCGGGGGGTTACGGGATAGGGAAAGAGAATTATTATTTTTTTTTCCTTTTTTGTAGTGTTCGTGAGCCGCTGCTATTTCGCTATATCTTTTTGTTATAAAATGGGTGGAGGACACCCCTGCTGATATTTCGCTATACCCTCCGCAGATGAAAAAACGTTATTCACGAGCACCATTTTTTTTTTTGGGGGTTTTTTGAAAACTTTTTTTTAAAAATTCACATTCTGGCGACCATGCATAAAGATTCCAAGTCCTCTGCAGGTTGCATGCAATGAAAAGGATGTAAACATGGAAGAGGAATATGCCCTCTCCTAATTTTGATAATAATTTTGAAAATGATCCTAAGCCTCACAATGCTTAGTCACCCTAAAAGGAAGAAAAAGAAAAATACCCGATAGTGTATTGATATTTTTTCTTAAAAAAGGGCAGGGGCAGCAAGAACTGCCAAAAAAAATTTTTTTTTTGTATAATTTTGCTTCAGTGGGGGGAAAAAAAGAGGCTAGATTTCATTAATTTCCTTCCAAAAATAAAAATGCGAAAACCAGAACACGAGACTGGTATAATATTATGCCACCTAAGGGAATGCCTTTACCCCTTGAAATGTATAATCCTACACGTGGACAATGAAAATGAACAAGAAACACACACAATCACTGAACAAGAGGAGACTCCTTCTTGGCGTAGCAGTAGATGCCCAATGGCGGGCGCATAAGAGGGGACAGCGCTGCGACACGCTCCATGGCCTCCTGCTTTGACATCTTTGCAAATGCTGTTGGGAGGCCAAGCTCGTATAGGTCAATGCAGGTGCCCGGCACGCGGGAGTAGTACTTCATGTACCTGTTAGTGGTGTGGGGTGGTGTTGGTGGTTGTTCGTGTTGTTTGCTGACCACCAATAAAAATAATTATTATCAGGGGGCAGGCCTGAACCGTGACGGGCCTATTTTCCGGGTTTTTTTCGGCTGGGGACCGGTTTTTTTCCCGCCCTTTTCGCGTCTTTTTTGTGTGCTTTTTGTGCCCTTTTTCGGGGTTTTTTTGCGCTTTGCGCCCGCCTCCATGACAAATTTGGGAAGCGCTGTGAAAATTTGACCCAATTGAACACAATCTGGGCCATATTTGGGTGATGGGTGGAGGGATTTTTAGACAAAGCTGATATGGGCTGGCCCCTTGCTCATACGCAGCGCAAAATCGTCCTCACGGATAGTGTGGAAGAATGGCGGAGGGGGTACTTGTGCCTCGACGAGGGTGATGGAGGGCTCCAGGTTGGCCAGGGCTGCAGTAATCCTCCGAAAGTGGCGTTTGCCCACCTCACTTTGTGGTCTCTCGGAAAAACAACTACTGTTTTCTGTATGAGTTTCAGAGATTTCTTTAGGCAGACTTGAAAGAAAATGAACCATTGGTTCGTGCACCGCCTCAGCGAAGTGTGGTCCATGAGATAATTTTCGGCGCTGCTGACCAGGGAAGACATTGGGAACAGAGGGACTGTATTTTTTTTGCGGAGCAAAAAAAAATAAAAAAAAATGGCGCCGCAGGCAAAAAAAAATTTAGGGCACGGTGTAAAAATCTAGCTTTTTACACCACAGAGTCACTCAATGAACCCTTTTTTGCGGAGCAAAAAATGAAAAATGGCGCCGCAGGCAACAAAAATTTGGGTACAGCCTGTATGGTGCGGGATTTCATGGTGCGGTCAGCAACCAATTTCCCCAAGGTACTCCCGTACAACCACACGGGGGGGACTTGGTGCACGACGGTGAAGTCAATGACATGACATGTGCTTTTACATGTAAAATGACATGTGTTTCACATGTAAAAAAAGTTACATGGTAAGCACATGTCAAAAGCACATGTCATGTCATTGACTTCACCGTCGTGTGGGGGGCCGTTCTGGATTCGGCACCCCTCCCCCCCTTTTTTTTCCCTCCCCCGAAAACTGGTTATTTTGCACGAGCGGTCTCATCCAGACACGTGGTATTTTTTCTCGGGCTCCTCTGAGCCCCTGTGAACCCCTAAGACGCAGTAGAGACGGCGGGAAAAAAAGTGCGGGAAAAAAATTTATTTTTCCAAATCTGGGGACGGGGACCGGATTTAGAAACAGGCCTGTCAGGGGGAAATTGAAAAATTTTTCCCGGGTGCAAGTCCCAAGGTTTTGGATTTCCCGAGCCGAAACAAGAGAAAAACAATTATTCCAGCAGGAACGTCAAGGTTTTTAAACCCTTCTCCTTCAGCAGTCACAGTGTTTCTACAGTTTGCTGCAGGCGGACAGCATTAAAACACAAACAAAAAAAAGCTGTGCTTACCCTGATTGGCAATTTGACACCTTTGGACGCCAAACATATTTGGACGATAAGTAAACATAAGAAAAATTGAGAATGTCAAAAACTGTGGCTCACAGGTGACACATCATTGGACCTGTGTGGGCATGTTCGTATCTCATGGATTCTGATGTGTTGATATGTGGTAACCTATACTGGCCTGACTTCAGGAAAATGTACAGACAGCGCTTTATCCCCCAGGAGTGTAGCAAAGGCATAATTGTTCCCCTTTGGTCTGACCACCTAAAGTGATTAGGGTAAATCCTTAGAGATGGTACAGGCCAAGGACATACCTTGGTGCAGGAACACCCTTCTTCGTGCTCTCGACAGCACCCCTGATGATTTTGGCCACGTTCAGAAGGGTCCGGTCTTGCTGGCTGTGGGGTTGTGTGGTGTTGGTACGGTGGTGACAACTAAGTAAAGACAGACAATGAAGTGTACGTGCTCTTTCCTGCTCCGACTGCGGACTGCCGAGTGACACCAGTCTCTCCGCTACGGAGCTTACGGATGAGGAGTACCAGCAGTGCCTGATGCACGAGGCAAATAAGAAGCCTGTCGTTCAGGTTCTTGCAGAGCCGAGCCTGCAGGCGTTTGCAGAGTGGACTACGAAGAATTGCGTGGAGGGGACGGAAAGGCTGGTGGCTGGGGGCTATCCACCAGCTCCAAGGTACCGGCCTTCAGAGGGCCTGGGGGGGTTGTACGATAAAATACAGAGTCTCGGAATGAAGGTACTTTCTGCGAAACCTGATAAAATTTTCAGGAAGTATAGGCGTGGACATTACCACGGCGCTCATTGCGGACGCATTGCGATGAAGAACGGACGCACGAGCAGAAATGTTACATATGTAACGGGGTGCATATTAACACTCCGTAAGGAAAGAGAAAACCTCATTGAAGGTCGCTCAGTTTCTGCTAGAGGATATGAAGGAAATAGCCACAACAATTGCACAAACTGTTGCTGGTGACAACAAGGGTGTTCTTTGTTTTTACCTTGGTATGACCGGGTGCACCGTGGGGGTGGACCCAACCATGCAGTCCTACATCCATTTCGTGGTTTACAGCTTGAAAATATGGATTGAAATGAAAGAAAACTTATTGTGAAGAAATGAGGAAATCACCCAGAGACACATAGCTAATATAACAAAAGTGATCCTGATTGTGTGCAAGGTGCATGACGTACCTCAAATCGCCTACAAAGTCCTCCACCATGATAGCGTTCTGTGGGTTGAGTTTGCAGCAGTTCGGCGTGTTCTCGACAATGAGGACCCTGTCCATGTCGCGTCCAAGCAGGGTCAGGTCCTTCGTGTGCACGCCGTCTGTGAACCATTTGTTGTTCCTGAAGACGACGTGGTGGAAGAACGTCCCCGTGGGGTCGATCTGGCGCACCACAGGGCGTCCCGTTTCCTCTGTCGACGCAGTCCAGAGTACCACCTCCACCAGCCCCTCCAGCAGACGGCACATATGCTTCAGGTAGTGCCGTGCAATCGCAGGGGCCGACCCGGGGCGACGGTTGCTCACAAGCGTCTCGTCCAGGTCAAACACGACAGTCAGCTTCCCGTGGTGCTCCATTGCTTGGGGCGGGAGGATGTGGCGGGTTTCCTTCATGCGCGGTGTGAGGGAGGGCACGCGGAAGGGTGTTGCGTGCTGTGATGCGGGTGAAGAGGGTGCGGGTGTCACCTCCATCGGCGAGCCTGGCGAGGACTTCGGGGTCAGGCTGCTGGAAGAACCTGACCCGTGAGAGCGGGCGGACGTGGGTGCGAGGCCACGGTTGTGTGCCAGCTTTGGTGTGAGGTATGTCGTCTGCGTTGCGGACTTTGGCGCCAGTGGTGTGGTACGGGGCCGGCTGGCACCCCTCGATGGTGGCGTGCGCTTGTCGCTTCTCCGTTCCAACACGTTCTTGTCTAGGCTCCCCAGTGCCACACGGTCCTTCCCACGCACCCCATGCATATTGGACTGACCCACAACCCCTGCTTGCACGTGCATTGTTTTGAAGAGGTGTAAAAGAGCTGTGAGAGGTGACTGGAGGGAGGGGTGAGAGGGTGAGGGGGGAAGAAGAGTTAAACTATTTATTGGTATGAAATAAGGAATACTTTTTTTCACGCTACAGGTCGTGCGAGTTACCTGCTGCAGAAATGGTTCCCGAGCGAAGCGAGGGGACCATGTAATAGTATTTACCGAGCGAAGCGAGGTAAATACGGAAAAATAATTTACCGAGCGAAGCGAGGTGAATTATGTGCAGCAGGTAACGAGCGCACCTGTAGCGTGAAAAAACGGATTCCTTATGACAAACAATACGTAATTTTATTCCGGTTTACAAAGTAGGGGTAGTCCCCAAGCACAGGCCAAAAAACAGTGAGATGGGAGATCAGGAAAAATAAATACCACCCACACCACACGTATCACCTGTTACAGGAGCTAATCAAAAGAAAAAAAGAACAACAACAAATGCCGAGGACAACGCTTAAGGCGAAGATGCAGGAGGCATACGAGAGCGGACTAAGCAACTACAAGAGCTTCGCCTCTTACAAGCTCGAGTGAGCTCCAAATTTTTGTCCAGATCCCCACCCTCCCCACCTGAAACCCACCCACCACACAGGAATACTCATACGGGTGCGCCGTGAAATAAGGTGACTTTTTTTCACGCCCCATGCAATTTACACATAAATTGCCGTGAAATAAGGTGACTTTTAACACACAAAGTTCTTCTTATTTCACTGCATTTTGGCCTGTGCTTGGGGACTACTACTTTGTAAAACGGAATAAAAAAATGATAAAGGCAGGCTTTTTTTTTTGTTTGTCAGAGAAGAAAAGAAAAAGGTCCTCCAACACAAGGATTGGAGGGTGGGAAAGAATTATTCAGAAATATATTTTCTATTTTGTTGATTTCTTGCATTTTTATTTATTTGTCATTCAAAAATTAAATGAAGTGGCGAGGGGGGATAAACCACAACAAAAAAACCACCTCGAACACTTTTGCCTCTCTGTGGGTTGACTATGATTGTTTGTGAAGTACTGACACCCCCTCCGATCCCCCCTCGCCACCCGGAAAAAACATAAAAGGAGTAAATAAAAGGGAAAGGCAAAGACGAAAAACAGTTTCGACCCTTTTCCCGCTACACAAAACCCTACACGGGCCCTCAATGGCCTTTACAAGGTTCTGCCTGACGGTGATGAAGTGGTGACAGAATAATTTGAGGAGAGGGTTAACGTGCTTCAATCGTGAGGCGCGTGTTGTGAGTGCGTCTGTACCAATGCGAGAGGGTCACTTCACGTAGCCCTCTTCCGCTTAGCAGCAACGACCCCTACCCCCATATCCCCTTTATCCCGTACGGTGGAGAGATGAGAAAATAAAACAAGACATACTTCGTAAGATTTATCCAAAGTGTTTATTCACCTCGCAGTAACCACAAAAAAAAGGTGAAATAAATGTGAAATAATTGACAGAAAATCTAAAAAAAAACAGACAGGAAAAAAAAAAAAAAAACACATATTTGGCCCAACACATTTTCTACTAATGATTTAATAGCATCGTGAGGGGAAAAATCGGAATCGAACTAAAAAGGAGAAGGTTTGAGGATGGTGTCTCGCTTGTTGTGGTGTGCACATATACTTTAGGAAAGAATGCTTGAAAGATGTGGTCGCATTGGGGTAATTAATTACATTGTTTCATTGTTTCCAACGAGCTGAAGACAAAAAAAAGAGAAAAAGAGGGGGAAAAAAACTGTTATCTGAGTTTAAGCTAGTCTGATAAAGAAAGAAACAAAATTGTATAGTGGTGTTCATCTTCGGGTGTCTACACTAAAACAACCAAGTTTTCAAAATCAGAAAAAGGAATTTTTTCCGTTGAATCGCACCGAATTTTTGTGGAGTGTGTAAGGACAAAAATCAAAAAACTTTTCAGTGGATAAGTTGTTGTCGTGGTTACATTGCTCTCACCAAAAATTCGGGCACACTCAGATATGTTTTCAGTTCCTCCCCTACCTTTGCAAGACAGTTGTCTCAAAAAAAAAAAAAATGGTGGCTGAAGGGGGCGATTCACACTTCTTGCGCACTTCTGCGGACTCTTTGCACCCCCCATTCACCACACCAAAAAACCCTGAGTTTGACACTGGGCAGTGCAGACTGTCCATATGGCAGCTACACTAATCCAACAAATTATCAAAAGAGAATATGTGTATGTTACTTTTTTTTTTGAAATCTCGGTTGTATTAGTGTAGACAACCGAGGATGAGCTTCACTAAACTAAAACACTCTTTTTTTTGTTGCATCGACAATCACCCATCCGAAGACGGGTTTTTGAAAACAAAATCGCCCGAAGGCTAAATGACTTCCAAAAGGTACAGACTTAAAAAAAAAGAGAAGTTGAAAGTGCAAACGCCTCACCGTTCATCGGCGGACGCAGGCACTGGGGGAAAAAATAAAACCAAAAAAAAATAAAATAAACAGGGAAAAGCTGATGCATGACTCGCAACACACATCCTAAGCAACCCACCTAGAAGATGCACCTCTAAGAAGCGGCACAATTTTCTCTAAAAGGGGTTGAAGCGCAATACACAAAACACTCTCTGGGGGAACTCCAGGCTCGCAAAGAGAGTTTGTATATCGTGCAGGATCTCTCTCTCTCTCCCTCTCCCTCTCTCTGTTGCAGATCGCAGGTCTCTTATGAGTTAAAAAAAAATCGAATCCCGAAGGAAACAAAGTTGAAAATATGATTAAGATATTATTTGCAATCGAAAGATGGAGTTGAAAATACAAAAGCCCTCTCGAGAGTCTCTGACAGTGTACCTTGGTACAATGACCGGCTGTACCGGGGGGTGGACAACCCAACCATGCAAATGCTACATCCATTTCGTGGTTTACATCTGAAAGAAAAGTCGGAAGATGAATCATGCCTCTCGTGCACACATACATGTGTCAGATAAAGTAAATGAAAAGGTGTCTGAATAAGACACACCTTACGCAATTCAGAGTGTGACAGAGATTACCACAAGACCCCCCCTGTTTTGTTCTGTTAGAAACATTGTCGGAGTGCAGGTGGAAAAAAGGGAAAAGAGAGAAAAAAAAAGAGAGAAAAGGTGTTAAGATGTTAGCATTATAGTGCTTTTGTCACCTTTTAAAATTTGTTTACTGGGTTTGATGAGAAATGAATGATATTGGAAGTGACAACCACCCACAAAGAGTGGGGGGGGAGTCAAGTCATGCCTCGGGCGATAAAAAGTGAAGTTTTAAAAATGTGCAAAAACATCCAGCTCCATAACACGTAGTGCCAGAAGTTACTTCTCTTGCACGTTAACTTCGAGAGAAAATGGTTACATATTTTTGAGGCAAGAAACTGTTCTCGCTGTTGTTTTTTTAAAAAATCCTGAAACGAAACGAATATATCACCACACAGTTTTTCAACAAATGACAAATTTTTACTTACAAAAAAGAAAAAAAAGGGCGGGGCGTAGAGGGGCGCGGGAAAGAATAGAAACGAAGAATAGGTTTCTTGTTTTTTTTGTAAACTTGGGGTTTTTTTTTTTGGCTGTATCAACAATCACTCTATACCTACTGGCATAGAGATATTATGGTTCTTTCTTACGTTGTTTGTTTTTTTTTTTTTGATAAATTCATGGAAAACAAAAGATCTTAGTAAGGGGAAATTTTTTTTGAGCGGGGTTTTGATATCTTCTTAGTTTTTTTTTTCCACTAAGATCTTAGTGGAAAAAAACACTAAAAAACTAAGATCTTAGTTTTTTTTCTAAGATCTTAGTTTTTTTTTCTAAGATCGTAGCCACTTTATTTTTAAGATCTTAGTTTTGTTTTTAAGATCTTAGTTTTTTTTGGTGGAAACTAAGATCTTAACAAAAAAAAACTAAGATATTCAACACAAAACACTAAGATCTTACTTAATTTTAAGAAAACACTAAGATCTTAAAAAAACGGTGTTTTTCGCTCATATCTTAATTAAGATCTTTTGTAATCCATGTAAATTGTTGGAGTAGTGTAGTTGCCTCGGTTGTGTTGCCACAGTTCTCCACTTTCCACTTTTTTTTGTAAAGTCACGATATACAGAAGATCTTACTTCAGAAGAAAACCCCCGTTTTTAAAGATCTTAGTTTTTCTCCGGGAAAGTAAGATCTTACTGGGGGGGAGCTATTAAAGTATACGTATACTTTATTCGGCGGGAATTACTGCTTAAATGGCCAAAAAACGAAAAAGGAAAAAAAAAAAAAAAATCACTGTTATTTTGGGGTTTCTAGTGGCCGAAACCTCGCGAAAACACCACCATTGGCATTTTTGGGCCAATCCCAGCCAGTGGTGGGGTCAATGTGGAAAAATGAACAATTTTTTGGTGACTTAAATTTTCACAAATCTGAACCCCGTCAGCACCAATCGTGTAAAAACTGATACACGCGTTTTAGGTCAAAAATACTCGTTTCTCAGCTCAAAGTGACCCCATCACAGCACGCACAGAATCCGGACCACCGAAATCAAAAAAAAAAAATTCCGATTTTTTGTGCAAAAATTGCTGTAAAAATTTTTTAGTAAGAAAAATGTACACAAAAACCGTATACTTTATTTCACAGATTTACACGCTCAAAATGGGTTTCCGCACCGTATACTTTATTACCCCCGTATACTTTATTAGCACCGTATACTTTATTAGCCCCCCCCCAGTAGTCAAGATCTTAGTCTTTGGGCGGGATTTTTTTTTTCCGCGAGTCAAGGTTCGCAAAGCCAGTCTGCAAGCCAAGTCCGAAGCTAAAAAATATTTTTCTGGCTCAGATCGTCCCAATCTTTCAACTTTTCAATTTTCAATTTGTAAAAAAAATTGCACCAAGGGGTGAAGTGTTTTCGAGTTTTTTTTTTTTACTTTGCAAAAATTGTTCGGGGGTAGGTTTTCACTAAGATCTAAGATAAAACATTTCCTAAGATAAGACGATGGGGGTGTTGGGAAAACCTCCACCTCTCTCTAGTTAAGGTCTTCTGTATACCGCATGCAAAAAAAATGAAATAAACACTGAAAAAAAATGTTCCTTTAATTTTCGTCTTCAAAGTGCAAGATGAGAAAATTAGTTTTCATACTTTCATATCAAGAGAAAGTACAAAAAGGATGTTCTATGCAGATACGTTAGAACGAAACGCACAAAAGCGATCAAACTGTACAAAACACCTCTGGAACGGCACCGATACTCCAGAATTTTGATAAACGTACAGACATCTCCACCTGGATGCCGACGTGACCTCGAATAGCAATGACACAATCTTCAAAATTTTCAAAAGCAAGAACCAGCTGAGGGTGTTCGGAAAAAGAAAAGAGAAGTTGAAAGGTGCAAACGCCTCACCGTACATCGGCGGACGCAGGCGTTGGTTCTCCGCGGGTTATCGAACCCCCAGAGAACATTTCATTGATTTGCACACAAAAAAAAAATAGTTGAAGCGTGCTAAAACGCAGCTCGGTCGAGCTCATGAAAAGGGGTGGGACGTGAGTGATCCGTACCGTAAGAGAAACGGAGGCGGGTCACAACCGCTCAGTCAGACCACGCAACAAAAAAAAATGACATCCCACACGACCCCTTAATACAAACCTATTCCCACTCTTTGGCTAATGTCTTTCCGTATTTGGAAGACCTTTTGCTTGGAACTGGTTTAACAGCAGCAGGTCAGTGGAGGGGGGGTTAGCGATGTCCTAGGATAACTTATTATATGTGAGGCAACCACGAGACGGCAATAACACACTTTCACTACCTCCATCGAGGAGTCACCACAACCAAGCCATGGCAAATCAGATGTAATCAGAGAAGCTTTTGTACCTCTCATGCCTCTCGCTAAATATGCCGTTTTTTCGCCCGATTTTTTTTAGAATCCCTGCCGCGGCTGCATAACCGATTCCCCGTGTTTCTACCGGTTTACTCCCCAGTAACTGCTGCCACGCCAATCCCACAGCAAATTTCTTTAGGGGTTTACAAAGCCGTAGTGGGTGTCAGACTTCGTACCAGTATCCTCGGTATATTTATGAAAGAAACGGTCACCGTTTCCTGGCGGGGGGTTCTTCACTATTTTTCCCCTCTTTTTTCACGAAAAAAGCCCACAAAGCATGGCGAGAGGCATGGAAGCTTTCCTAAAAAATGTTTTCTAAAAAAATAAAAGACAATCTTGAAAGAATCTGTTAAAGAAAAAAACGTTTTTTTGCAATGATGAAAATAAGACTCACCTTGAAAAAGAAACTCAACGGAACAATAAGAGAGAGAAAAACTTGAATGGACGACTGGGTCATACGGACACACAATACATCTAAACAAGGCAGGGGTGCGTTATGAAGGGGCTTACTTAACGGAATATCGTTGAAAAGGTAAACGCTTCTACGGACGGGTCCTGTTCCCGCGTTATCACAGCAACGGAGATGGGGGTCTTATGTGTCAAAAAGAAAAGAAGCACAAAAAAAAGAAAGGTGAAGTTGATAGTACAAAACGCCTCTGGGACGCAGTGCACTGACAAAAGAAAGAAAAAAATTTAGAACGAAACAGACGGACAATACGTTTCGCACGGGGGGGTGCTGATAATAGATTTATTAGGGTTGAATCTGGTGCCCAGTTTGAAATGCAAAAGAGAATAAAAAAAAATTTGATATCATCCAAAATCTGGATGATATTTTCCTGCAGCCGTACGGGCACCGTTAATAGAAAACTGTGATGGGGTGGAGCGTGGTAGCGCTGGGGAGCTGGGGAGACAACAAGAAGAAAAAAGTTTATAAGATGAACCTAAGCTTCTCGTTGCTTAGTCACCTTACCCCCAAAGAAATGGGACGATCCCAAGCCTTGCGTCCTGAGTCTTGCTAAGTCACCCTTAAAAAAGAGAACCTAAAAAAGTGTAAAAAAAGAAAACACCTCACCGCTCATACACAGGACTGATTCTCCGCAGATTCATCGAAAACAAAAAAAGGTACCTCATTGGCATGCACACGGTTTCCACGGAGGTTACATGCGGTGCACACGCATGACGCTAAAACAGAAACAAAAGCTGTTGAGATGAGTCTCACTGTGTATCTCAAATTTCCTATTCTTTCTATTCTGAATAGAAGGTATAGGAAAAGAAAAGGTTTTTGGTAAGATGAACCTAAGCCTCGATTATGCTTAGTCATTTTCGAAGGTTGGAAGACAATGAAAAAACAGCGGTACAGTGTAACACAGTTTTGGGTGTGTCTTCACTAATACAACTCAGTCTTCAAAAAAAGAAGGTTGGTCAGACGAGCCTAAGCCTAAGAGCTTAGTGGCAAAAAAAAAGAGGAATGACGAAAGAAAAAGAAAATTGAAAGATGAATAAGCTTCTCTGTACACAGACGCATCTTCAAGAAAGATATTTTGTAAGATCCTGTACCGTTCTTTTGTCTCCTTGAAAAAAAAAAAGAAGCAACAAGGAGGTTGCACAGGAAACCTACACGCTGTCAAATTGTAAAACAAAAACAAAAACAAAAAAAACAAAAAAAAAAAAAAAAAAAAAAAAAAAACACATTTGACGGGAAAGCCATGGAGTTCCGTATGACGGGGGGTTATAAATGGAGTGCAAAGCACGAAAGGGTCGGTGTGACAAGGGAGGGGGGAAAGAAACCAAAACATATACCAAAACTAGACAGAACTTGACTGGATCACTAAACACACACAGACACACCACGTTTTGTGAAGACGGGTGGGGGGAGGAAAAAGGCGAGAGGAGAGAGAGAGGAAAACAATTAGCACGAAACCACCACCCCCCACTACAGCAGAGAATAAGACTCGGGGACCCGAGACCGGGAACCCGGCTTATTCTCTGCTGTGCCCCCCCACCCTACCCATATTTTCAGTTTGCTTGGCTCACATCCAGCTTTGTTGTGTGGACAGGTCTAAAATCGCCTATCTGAAGGCTATTTTACTGATGTATTTTTTTTGTCTCTTTTTCCAGTTTCTGCAAAGCTCAAACTTTACACAAATTGGAGAGGTCAAAAAAAAAAAAGGGAAATAGGGGTAAATCCATTGCAAGAGCAAAAGACATCTCACGATACCACGTTGTCCCGAATGCGGTCTGAAGACTCTCGACCTATTGTAGATCATTGGGGGAAATATGTTTTCTCTCTCTCAAAAAAAAGATACTAAATCACAGTTACTCACCTCAAAACTCACCCCCCCTACAGCATTGGCAAAAAAAAAACAGCAAATAATCGAAAACAATGACCTAAAGCTGCTTAGAAGTCTCTTTGGTAGGTCTTCCCAAAAAACCCTTTAATTTTCATGCATATCCATGGGCTAGCGGAGGGGAAGACGAGGTTGAAGATTTTCTCGTCCTCGAGGGGTTTGGGGTGTTTCCGAAAGGGGTGATTCTACGAGCAGGCGCAGTTGTACTGAACCTCGGGTTGTTGTAATTGGGAGAACCGTCCTGCTGCATGGAGGTTGCACGACGGATTCTTCTCCCTTGCGCTGTTGGGCTGCCTGCGGAGGAGAAATCAAAATTTCCGATACCTCTTCCTTTGGGTGCGTACACATTGCTGTGGTTCATCCACTGTTTGGGAACGTAATCGGGTGTGGTTGCACCAAGAGATGCACCCAGAACATGCGGAGGTGGGGTGATGTTCAATGCAGGATTTCTCCCTGCCTTCTCCGCCGCGACCACGATGTTAACCTCATATTCCGCTCGGTTCACCTCCGATACTGCCTCCCCCGCAGTATATACCTTTTCTCCATTCACCGCTACAAGCCGCATTCCTGTTGTCAGCCCCGCAGCCTCAGCTAGACTCCCATCTTCGACCGCTCCCACCACAGGGCGCTTTGCTTCAAATGAAAGACCAACCGGTTGGGTGATTTCATTCTTCGTGATAACAAAATTTTTAAATTCTGCCCCAGTTGGAGAATCAAGCCCAAGGCGTTGCCCCTTCCGTTGAGCGAGGAGAAGCGATGCGACCACTCCCCCTTTGTCAAAACGATCCCCCATGCGGCCCAGGTTGCGGTCATCTTCAGTGACCACATTGTAGTTGTATGTGCATAAATCCGGTTCTGATGCCATTCTCGGTTGTGCGTTAGGAGTGAGAAGCTCTGTTGTTGGTTGGTTTGCGGGTTGGGATAGTGGGGTGCACAGTGCAGGGGTGGCGTCCCCGTTGGAGCTGTTCGCTAAGCTGTTTGGTTTGTCATCACCGATCCAGCGGTTTAGCTCCTCCATCGCATTGATGCCGGCGGTCCAGGAGTCGCGGTTGCTTTGACTGCGTGCGGTGCTGTGGTTCAGTGCATTGTTCTGCGGAGGCATCGGTGGTGAATGGTACTCCAACGGCTTGTAATCCACTGCATCAATCTGAGGTTGCGCCTGCAGAGCCTGTGGACCTGGACCATGTGGACTCCCCTGCGTGCCAAGAAGAGGGTTATGTGTGTCCTGTGTTGCTTTCTTCTTGCTGACCTGGTGGTCCGCATAAGGTAAATGCTCACCTTGTGCCCCAACCACCCGAGGGGTCCGTCTCCGTGTTATATAGCACATCACGACAACCCCTATCGCAAGCAACGCAGTCACCCCTGCGGCGATGCCAACCTGCCATCCTTCTACAGTGATCGTTGTCATTTGAAAAAGGAGGGGCTGGAGGAAAGAGGGAAAGAGGGAGGGGAGGAAAAGCCCTCCCCTCAAAGAAAGGGAGTGAGTAGACGGTGGGGGGGTGGTGGTGGTGGTGTTTGTGTAATATGGCTGTGGCGTTATGGGTTTTTGAGAGAAGGGAATTGGGTTGACGAAATCGTCTAAGCACCCATAGTAGGGGGTACCTAGGCATACTTGTCACCCCCATATGGGGAGACCCCATATCTCCCCATATTTAGGGACTCACCATATGGGGGGATTGAAAATGTTTTTTGTATGTTTTGAAAGTGCTTTGTGCTCTGTTTAATTTTGCTTGATAGTTTTGTAGACGTGGAGTTGGAGAGGAAGGGCGCGTTACTTTGTATGAGATTACGACTTATCCTCTTTCTCACCATATGGGGGGAGACCCCATATATGGGGGAAATATGGGGGGCCCAAAATATCGGCCCCCATATGGGGGTTTTTCATCAAATATGGGGGATTTCCTACAGGAATATGGGGGTATTTGTATTGTATTTCACTGTAGTACCTTTGTAAGTCAAAGGGGTAGGGGAGTTATATAGGATATTTTCCCCTATAATTCCCCCATATTTTCCCATATTTTAGGGCCTCCCCATATGAGGGGACAAGTATGCCTCGGGATACCTTGCGTAGAGAGCAAAGGGTGTCATTTGGAAGTTGTGTCCGTGTGTGTTGCGAAGGAAGGTCTGGTTTACTATCAAGAGGCCGTGTTTCTGAAAAAGGAAGTAGAAGTGTGTGATAACGCAGGCGTTTTAAAATAAAACACAACAGAAGGGGGGGACTCTTTTGTAGCTGTCTAACTGTTCTAACTAAAGGAGGGGGGGTGGTCACTGTGCACGACGGTGAAGTAACTTACATTACATGTGAAAATCTGGAACATGTACATGGAACGCGTTCCGTGTAACTATAGTTACATGGAACACCCGTTGCTTCACCGTCGTGTGGTAATCTCTAAAGGGGGTTTCTAATAGTAGAGGTAACGAAAATGAACCTCGTTTTTTTTCGGGAAAGAAAAGTTTATAAGATGACCCTAGGCCTCTCGTGCTTAGTCGCCAAAAAGGGACCTTATGAAAGAGAACGCACGCTTCTAATCGGGGGTTTACACTTCGCAAAAATAGCTTTAAGAAAAGGTTAGATGAACCTAAGCCTCTCGTGCTTAGTTACCTTTAATTAAATGCTAAGTTGTTTATTGGGCATCTGTAGACTCACACAGACTCAGCCCAATAGAATTGAATTGAGGGTGCCATTCAGGAAAAGACAAAAAGTACTATTTTCCATCAAACACCAAAAAGCAAAAAAAATATGAAGAAAGGGGGGGAAACTTGATGAATGAATAAAGTTGCCTCTCCGTACACATTACCTAACAAAGCACATAGTGAACCCATTGCATGCATTGACACAAAAAACACTACAGCTCTCACCCTTCACACAAAAACCTAGAAAGTCCAGACAAAGCAAAACCCCATATAAATGTACTCAACAGACACCCTGGCAAAACTGGAACCACCCAACACCAGGGCTGGAGGAAAGAAGGCTTCTGTTTTATTGTACCATGGGCTTTTCCCACCCTCTTCTCAGCCCAAACCCTTTCCCACACTACGGAACCAACCATGCCGTGCCCATGCCTCTGTTGGGTGTGGTCTTCTTCGGTATCCGGTCAGGCTTCTCCGCGTTTAGCGCTGAGTGGTCTGGTTCTGAGAGCGCAGACGCGGGCTCACACGATGCCAGGAGCAGCGAGTCGTGACTTTGCAGAGACGACACACTTGTGTTAGGACGCTGACTGGGTATATCCTCCTCTGTGGCCAGGCTAGGTGGCGGCTGCTGCAACTGACTCATCTGACTGACCGGTTCAAATGCAGTACGATGGTTCTCATCCCCCTTAGCACGTCCTACCTTAGGCCGATGTGAAGTGGTCGGCGGCGGGAGCATCTGAGCCTCAGCAACAGGAATCTCAAAGGGCAGCAAATCCTCTATGTCCATCTCCGCACGCGGCTCTGATGGAAGGGGTGCAAGCTTCTTTTCGAGCTTCTGCAGACGCACTTCGAGGGCATGAGTTTTGAGGTCTTCCCACATTTTGTCGCCCGACTGTGTCTGCGGCAGTGGCTGTGGCTGTAGTGGCGGTTGTGGTGAACGCACACACTTCGTTGGCGACGGTGCGCATCGTGTGTCGACCCTGGACCCCATGCATGGCTGTGGGCTTTCCCTTGGTGATGTTATTGCCTGAGGTGGTGTGGGCGGCTGTGCATGACGTCTGCTCTGTGCCTGTGGTGAAGGGGAGAAGGTTGGCGACGGAGGGCACGCAGACTGGTGGTGGTGGTGGTGGTTGTGGCGCGGTGGCGGCAGCTCTACCGTGCTGGCAACGGAGTTCTGCCGTTGCTGTGCAAGGCTGGCCACGCTTTTGAGGCGTTCGTCTTGGTCGCGCAGCTTGCCTCGTAGGTCTGCAAGGGGATGCGGTTTTGTGTGATTTTGATACAAATTTGGAAATTGTAGTCCACCAAGGTTATGCAACACCGTGCATACTAAATAACGAAGTGTTTGAAAGCAAAATAGAAACTGTGGTGAAACGCACCTCGACCTGTTTGGTGAGGAGTGGCTTCTGCAGCGCGGTTCGTCCCTAGAACCGCAAAAGTGTGTTCAAAATGCTTTGTTTCTATTTCCTCCTTCATGAGGTGACAAAAATAAATGGGCCAGATTCCACGGTAGTTTATGGGGTGAACTATAGTCTGCATTTTATTTCGTTTTCCACACAGTGGGTCCTAAAGGTGGGGTGAGGATGGGCAAGCATACTATCCACCAGTGCGTCCTTCTGGCGCAGCTCCGTTGTGACCTCGCGTAGCCTGTCGCTTGTTTCTCGCAGAAGCATTGTCTGCTCGTTGAGTTTGATCTGCAGCTCTCTGTAGGGTGGGGTGGGTGTAGACAGGGGTGTAGAGAGGGGTGGAGGTGTGTAATAAAGTAAATTTGATACATTTCCAATTAACAAAAAAACTTGAAATACTGAACAAATCTCAATTAAGATTTGTCAAGAACATCTCTAGTGTCTAATGCGCTTAGCCACTTCGAGAACCTCAATGACATCCCGCTGGAGTATCGCCAGGCCACCCCCGTCGTGAACGACTTCATCGAAGGCTTTCACGGCTCTCTGTCCTTCCTCTTTTCCAGACAAGGGCAGCTGGCTCATCCTGGAAGGGTCAGTGTCTTAGCGATGACGCGCCACAAAGCGAGAACTCTTGGAGAGCTGGGGTACAACTGGAGCCAGGTCACGCAGGAACAGTGGGACTCGGCGGTTCATTTTTCCAAGATCTCTTTTAAAGAGAGTATGGTTGACGGGCACACAAACGCGTGCACGAGAATGCGGTTGTGATTGGTCTCCGCACGAAGCTTGGGAAGACCCCTTGGGAAGAGAAGAGAAAGCTTACCAAACGAAAGGGTTCATTTAAAGTGATCTTAGAAGTGAAATAAGAACACACGATGAAACGGGTACTAAGAAGTGGTGAGGTACTGTCAACAAATGCCAGGAGGTACGCGCCACCTGGAACAATGACACCGCTTTCCGTCAAACACAAACACAAATGGTGGGTGGGGTTGCTAAGCATACGTATGGTCCTGCCACTGCTGGGCCATTTCTTCACCGGAACGTCGCAGTGTTTGCGCCACTTCTTCGTTGCAGCGGTTCAGAGAGTCTTGCAGGGTTCTGCATAGGGGGGGGGTGGAGGGATGGAGGGGGTATAAAATAATAAAAACAACGAACCGGAGCAGTACACCCTAACCCCTTAATTTATTGATTGTATTTGGCAAAAAAAATATCCCAAAAAACCCTCAATCCATCAATCCGCCACTTTAAAAAGGTGTTACAGTAAAACTCTGAAAAGCGACAGTGCTCCCGGAAAATAGGGCGAGCCCCCGTCCATTTGATATCCCAAGCACTGCAAATCTTGATAAATTCTTTGTGATAAATTAGGAAATATAATTGTCATCATCCACGTAGCCAAAGGTCAAACCTAAGAACACACCTATTCCTTTCCTCCAGCTGGGTGTTCACACGACGCTGGTCTTCTGCCGCCTTGGCTTGTCTGGCGGACTCCTTCCGCTCCTCTCCGACCTGCAGCTGCAGCTGCTGCAGACGGCTGTTCAGCGACTGCACTGTGTGCTGGAGCGCCTCACCACCCCCACCCCCACGCCTTCCCCTCTCCTCTCGCACCTCCCCTTGCACATCCTCCCCTTCAAACCCTTGACCTCTCGACGGCGACCTTGAATCTGACGACGGCTTCCCTTGCGTCACACCAACACCACCTCCACCTCCACCACCACCTCCTCCACCTCTCTTAGGCGGAGACTGCAACACATCAACATTGTGCGGTATATGTGTCCTATCGGACGCCATGCTATAGAGCGACGTTGCCTGCGAAGGCACAGAGGGGAAGGACAGCAGGTCTTTCGCATGCGTTGTGGCGCGGGTCAGTGCGCTGCCCCAGTGCCCGCTGTTTGCAAGGTGGTGGTTGTGGCTGGGGTGGTCTTCTTCAGGGTCCTCAAAGCGGTTTACGTCGTGACTGTATGTCTGCTCATTTTGTTTGTATTCTGTGTGAGAGCGAGACGCAAGGGTACGTCCCGTTGTTGCCTCCAACGCAGCGAGATTCGCCGCCACAGCAGCAGCCAAACTGTCATTCACCGATTTCGCGTTGTGTGGTGTGGTAGGGTTGTGTGGGTGGCTCGGCTGTGTCCGCGCGCCTTCTGATGTCGGCGACACCGAATGGCTTGGCTGCGAATATATAGGCGGAACTGTGTCCCGTCTCTCTGCGTGACGCAGAAGTTGGTGCAAACCTCCACTCCGTGCAAGCGCTTCCTTGGAGGTGTGGTTGTTGGTCGTATTTCGTTCCTCTGTTGGTGCTGCTGCTGTAGACCCAGACCCACGAGAAAAATGCGCGTTCATCCGTGCCCGCTCCTGTTGTCTCTGTTGCACTGCGCGTTGCTCATGAATGGGAAGCTCTCTTCGCCGCATTCCATGAGGGACAGGCATGATTCAGTTCCTTCTTTTGGAATAATAATAATAAAAATGAAAAGTTTATAAGATGACCCTAAGCCTCTCTGTGCTTAGTCACCTTAAAAAAGAACCGCTTAAGTAATGTGTAGGACACTTCCAGAATGTGTGTCACAATATTTTTTTGTGTACTTTTTTCTGTTGCAGATGTTTCATTTTGTTTCAAAGGATGAAGTGAAAGGAAAAGGGAACGCCATTTTTGTTATAATCTACATACAAAACACTTTTATGTGATAAAAAAAAATGGAAAGAAGAAAAAGGTTAATATCCTCAGCCGGCCGGCATCCCCTCAAAAAGAGTGTCCCTCCCTCCACCCTTACAGAAATCAAAGGGGAAAAATACATAATACAATCAACCCAATGTGGGCACCTTGCTGAGGAGGTGTTTGTGTTCTTTGGAAATTGAGGTGAGGCCACGGCCATAGAGGGGCGGGTTTGGGGTGGGATGGGAGAAATCTGCGTCTGGCTTGACACGACGCCTGCAGGTACGCCAGGTGGATTTGGTGGCCTCGAGCTTGCCGCTGAGATAGCTGAGCTTTGTGTCGAGACTGTCAAATGCTGCGAATGTTTCACCGGTCAGTTCATTGAGGACTGGTGGCGTTTCGTACATATTTGACACGACAGTAGGGTCGGATACAATAGCGGTGTTGATGCTTTCTGGGTTGTTATTCATTTGCTGTCTACGCCTCATGTTAAATCCCTGTCGCATACTCGTGGACGCATTGATCAAGTGGTCGTCCCCCTCCTTCATGTCCCGCCTCAACCCCTTCAACGCCTTTCCCATCTCATCCTCAGTAGGCACCTTCATACTAATATGTCCCGCATGCTGCTTCTGCATGCATTCTTCGCACACCATTTTACTGCATTGCGGCTCAATGCAAAAGGAAACATATTCCAGGTTATGCACCGGGCACGACCAACGCCGCTGCTCCACATCAATGTCATGAAGAACAGGCCATTTGAGGTTGTGCGTAACCGGGGGTGCGCTGTGGCGTTCTTCGGGGAGGGTGGCGGTGGGAGGGGGGAAGCGGAGCTGCATGATGGCCTCTTCACGGTCGTTGAGGTGGTTGAAGAAGGGGGTGGCGTCTTTGTGTTCGTCTGCCTCGCCTCCGTCTTGGCTGTGCACACTGCCTTCGGTGTGGCGGAAGCTTTCCCCCCCGGGCACCTCTTCAGTAGGTTGCTTCGAATGGTAGGTGCTTGTCGCATTGGTGGTGGGATTCGTAACCCCCTGTGTAGGTGCGCTAACTGGTGCATGAAGTCCGGATGTTTGATGTGAGGTGTTTCCCAGATTCGATGTGGTTGCATGCGATGTGATCTGTGTGCCATGTGATGTGTTCACACTCTGCCCTTTCAACTGCCCCTGCAGCATCTCAATCGCATCGCGCGCAAGCGTCGCAGAATGCCGCATGCGTTTCCGGTAGTCATCCCCCTCCACACCACTGGTTCCGCTTGTGCTGGTCACAGTGGTGGTGCCTGCAGGGGTCCGTCCCTGCCCCAGCTCCAAAGGTGCAGTCTCAGCAGAACACCTCGACACCGGAACAGATGCTGCCGACACACACGATGCCGGAGGTGCTTCAGGTGTGACAGAACGGCCTTCTGTTGTGTCTGCGTAAAGGTGTGTCTGTGCGCTGGGTGTCGCTTCGGGGATAGGGGAGGGCGACTTCGGGTGGGCCATCTCCGAGCAGCTTGGTGCCTTCATCTGTGTGGAGGTGGAGGGTGGAGATGATGGTCCTGTGGTGGCCGGTGGTCCCAAGGAGGCAGAGAAGCGCAGCGTCGTGGGGTCAGGGAGGTTCAGTTCGAACACCGGTACTGCGTCCTGTGCTACGCCGAGGAGAGCTTCTGCCGGTACCCTCGGTGGTGCTGGTGCAGGGACCACGCCCTGCTTCTGTTGCAGGCGGAGACGTGTCAGTGCTTGGGATACCTTTGTTTCCCATTCCTCCTCGTCGCTGTCGTTTGCGGTGTCTTCTGTGGCAAGGGTGGGGTTCGTGTCGGGTTGTTGCTGTTGCTGTTGCTGTTGCTGTTGCTGTTGCTGTTGCTGTTGCTGTTGCTGTTGCTGTTGCTGTTGCTGTTGCTGTTGCTGTTGCTGTTGCTGTTGCTGTTGCTGTTGCTGTTGCTGTTGCTGTTGCTGTTGCACGTACGGCACCACGCCCTCCCTCGCCCGAGGCGGCGACTGTGGCGACACCGACCGCCGTGGCGAGACCATCTTCATACGACACCCAGGCAGGCTCAGCGGCGACGCAGCTGGACTCTGTGCAATGTGTCCGAGAGGTGTGCAGACGTCACTGTCTCCGGCAAACCCATAGAACGCAGGCATGGCACGTTCCGAGCACACATCCTGCATCACAGAGTCACAAAAGGCACGGAAATCTACCATATTGCCCTTTATCTTTGTTGGTGTTGGTGGAGGGGAGACATAGGGTTGAGGCAGGAAGGTGTAAAATGGGGGAAGGAATTACTTTTTTAGCACATTTTTTCAACAGGTTAGGAAAGAGAAAAGGTTGGTAAGATGAACCTAGGCCCTCTTGCGACCAAGAAATTGCAACAGAAAGAGGCGTGACGAAGGCACACCGCTTCCCCACACGAAACGATCAGCGCAGAAACTTTAACACAAAACACAAAACCTCTATAATGGCCCAAACGGCGGCTGCGCTACGCTTGTTATCTTCGGAAACCTGCAAAAAAAAATATACAACTTTTCCACCTCCCCTCCCCCACTTTTTACATACGATACACGCTCCATAGAATCCTCCATAAACTGCTTTAATTGCAGCACAGAGAGCAGGGTGGGTGTTGCGGCTTGGTTGTTCGCCTCGAGGAGCGCACGGTCTACGGTTGCTGATGTGTCTGCCCTTTGCGCTTGGAGGAGGAGGGGCGCATATGCACAGGAGTATGGGTCCTCGAAGGCTAAGAGTGCTAGGCCTTGCTCGAGGAGGTCGAGCTGTGCTTCAGAGAGGTCGGGTGATGCCAGATGGTCTCGTGCGTAGTCTAAAGCGGCTGACGCAGTGTCATTCCGAATGTGTTCCAATAACGTTTGAAATCGCAACGAAAACGCAATGTCCTTATCCTTCAAAAGCTCTGGACAAACCTCCCCCATCAGCCCCCAGGCGGCTGTGATGTCGCCAATTAAAAGAAGTGCACGGAGGTCCGTGCGTACCTTCATCCAATCCCCTTCCACCCCTCTCGCAATCCCGCTTTCTTCGCAGAACTTCTTTGCTGCATCTTCGTGTCCGGACACCTCAAGAAAGTTCATTACCAATCGGTCCACGCTGTCTCGGTCGAGCTGCACCTCTCCGAGCAGCTGTAGGTATTCCTGAGGCTTGACGACACTGTGCACAGCATCGCTGCGTCGGGAGCGGTCCTCCTTGCGGGAGGGCATTGTGAAAGGCGGTGAAGGGTGAAAAGGGTACCAAGGAGGTGTGTCGTATGCGTACAAAGCTTATTAGTGTGGAGTGGAGAATAATGCGTGGGTGTGTGTGTAAAAATGAAACGATTAAAGAAGGGAAAAGCCTTTCTAAAACCCCTATCCTGTGGTGTGGTGGTGGGTGTCTTCTTTTGGTGGGTCTGTGCTGCGGTGGAGGAAAGTAGTGGGGTTGTGTTTTGTTTGTCATGTGTGTTTTGTTTATTGAGATTCACGACACAAACTACCTACAACTATGTATGAGACGTACCCCACCCACCCACCCACCCACCCACCCACCCACCCACCCACCCACCCACCCACCCACCCACCCACCCACCCACCCACCCACCCACCCACCCACACCCACCCAACCCCACCCTGATGATCCTACCCTCATGCTGCCTTGGTGGGGCGTCCCTTACGGCCCATCATCATACCACCCCACGACTTGCGCATCTCGTCGTACTGTCCGTTGAAGCCAGACGTCACAGCGTCCTGGAGCTTCGAGAAGGTGGAGGAGTGCTCTCCCTTCACGCTGGTGAAGCACACACAGGTGCAGGTCTTCATGCCGACGAACTTGCCGAGGGCGGCCTTGCCCTTGACAATGCAGTAAGGGATGTTCTGTGCCTTGCAAAGGGAGGGCAGCCAGACAACAATCTCGATGGGGTCAACGTCGTGGGCGATGACAACCATCTTGGCCTGCTTCTCCTCAATCATGCGGGTCACCTGCTGGATTCCGTACTTCAGGCAGGGTGCCTTCTTGGCGAGGTTCGCCTTCTTCTCTTCCTTCTTAGCCTTTGCCTCGGACAGACGACGCTCGGCAGCCTGCTTCTTGGTCTCAGGGGTGTACTTCTCCATCAGCTTGAACAGCTCGTTCTTGGTCTGCTTGTCGAGAGTCAGACGGAACTGGTTCAGCGCAGACGGCACCTGTCAGTGTCATGTGTGTAAATGTTTTGTGTAAATGTATCCATTCTGACGACACTCTTCCATCCTCTTTGTGGCAAGGCAACCTCAGTCCTGCGCAGCACATGCATCGTTTGAGACGACAGCTGGAGGAGGGTAATCATGACGTGTGTCACTGCCTCGATGCACAGGGCTGCATGGTGTTGTGTTGTGCGATGTGGTGGCAGGTGTGCAGACAGCACACACCACCTCACCACAGCACAACACAGCACACCCTTGCAGAACGGGATCATCACAGAACCTAGCCAGGCCTCTGCTACCCACATGGATAATCATAGCACGCGTTGCTACTCCCCAGTGTTTGGGATAATCACAACCACAGAACAACAGAAGCACACTGCAGTCTTCGTTCATGTGGTGCTACCCAAAATATAATAATACCTTAAGACGGCGCTCAAGCACACGCTTCTGCCTCTGGCGGGTGATGTACTTGGGCCAGCGCACGAAACGGCTCACATCACGCTTCGGGGGCAGGTCGTTTCCGACGGAGAAGTTCTTCGGGCGCGACACGAGGAGGGGGTTCTTGTCCGACTCCTGCTTGGTCTGCTTCTTCACGGCGGTCTTGGCCTTCGGCATTGTTTGGAAATGTGTTGGTTTTATTTACTGTTTTGCTGTAATATTGAATGTAATCAGATACCGGTCAAAGGAAACATTTCCCATCCTAAAATGACCAGGACCACAACTTCTACGTGCTGTGCCAGTAGTGTACTAGCTGTGTTACACTTCTGTCTCCAAGGTACTGCCAAATGTGGAGACCTCTCTTCGACGTAGATTTCCTCGGGTGCAAACCGAGTTGGAAAAAATGCAAAAAAAATATAGGTACCTTAATTACCTTATCTGGTGTGGCTGACGACCCCGAAATAGCAGAAAAATAGCAGAAAAATAGCACCCCCCCCTTTAGCCACACCATTATCTGTCTTGCAAAAGAACTGCACATACGACACTGTCACCCCTCCATGACAGAAAACACCAAAGGAACACTCACTGGGGAAGGCCTAAAAAAAAAAGATGCGTACTTGACTTTCGTTTTTTAATAATCTGAAAAAAAACGGTGAGTCCGAAAAAACGGTCTGCACGTTTGTTTTTTTTTAAAGGGGGTGGAGGGGAACTAGTGGTGAACATGGGAAGGGTGGGAGGGGGGTGGGGATGGGGAAGGAGGTACAATGGTTGGGAGATTGGGGAGGAAATGAATATTCTGTTTCTTTTTTCCGACGGTCGTCGATCAGGTTGTTTTTTTGACCTGACGGGTACACCAAGGAAACACACAGCAGAGTTTGGACAAGGTGGATGGCACATTTTTTTTTTTTGGAAAGACCCATCCACAACCATGTCAAACTAAATGGTAGTCTGTATGCTTATCTCAATTGATTTGAGCGTGACAGCACAACAAACAAACAGAGGGGGGGATGTGGTGGAGAATTCACCGGGGGGGAAATGGAGGGTTTTTTTTTGCAAGGACACCGTGGGTAAAAACTCACGGCACGTTGCTGATACACAAGAACGGGGACTGGGGAGGGTTGAATATAACAGAATAAAACAAATTTGGAAAAAAAAAATGAAAAAAAAAAATTAACAGAATGAAGAGAATGTATGGAGGAGCCAGGCGAAACGCGTATTTCAAAAATAATTGAAAAAATTGAAAAGTAAAAACAAAAAATAAAAAAAGGCGCTTGCTGGACTCCAGTAGGAACAGATGGTAAAAATGATCGGATAATTACTTTGGAAAATGAAAATAAAAACTAAAAAAAAAATGAAACAATTATTCTATACAATGAGAAAGACTGCAGACCTCTTGCTTAAGAGTATTAGCAGAGATGAAATAAAAGAAAAGATAAATGTTATGGTCTGTTTTGCCAGGATTTTTTAGATGTTTTGTTGGGGGTAATGTGAAATGTTTTCACTTTTCCAAAGAAAAATGTACAAACAGAACAGGGAAACGTCACATACGAGCGGAAGGGGAGGAGGGACAACCCATGCAATGAAGTTTGCGTTGGAAAGTAGAGTAATTGGTGCTCCTGAAATAAAAAAATACCAAGTCCCGCAGCAAGTACGCAACAAGTACGCAAAATGGGGTTTTCAGGAGCACCAGTAATGTAGTTTTTTTTCTCGCAAACTTGGTTATATTAGAGACACCCGAGGATGAGCTCCGCTATGAGCTATTGTAAACAATACCCCTCAATTCTCCTCTAAGGGAAAATCGCAAGACGTTTTTATTGTTGTTGTTTTCCCCCCAAATCAACACGACAAGTAAACAAGAGTGCCTGAAAATCGGGCCTAAGAGTGGGGTAGAAGGGGGGTTGGAGCGAGGAGTTTTTTTTTGCTTTTTTTTAAATATTTTTTGTTTTTTAGAAAACTTGGTTGTATTAGTGTAAACACCCGAGGATGCACTCCACTATACGTTACCCAGTGTTTTTTTTTGTACAACGTAAGGTATAGAATACACAGTGTGTGTCCTTAACCTTTCCGCAGCTTTTTTTGTTTTTTTTGCAGAAAAAAATGATGGTTTTTTTTCCTCCGTCGCTTTGCTGTCAGGCCCTCAAAGCAGAATGGAAAAGAGAACAAACACCATTGCAAAAAAAGGGGGTGTTTTGAGGGAAGATGGAACAAGGAAGAGCAGGTAAAATAGGTACAGTACAATACACGAAGAAAGCTATGTAGGTGGGGGACAGGGCACTAGCTAGGTGCTTTTTTGCGGTTTCAAAACCGCAAAAACCCGGTTTTGCGGTTTGGCGGAAAAAAAAAAAAAAAACGGAAAATCTCGGGGCAGGAAAAAAAAAATGTGGGGGGTTTTTGGGCACTGTTGGGGCCCCCTCGCCCGACCCCCAGATGACTGGCATGATAGCACCTTAATTTTTTTCTGCTCGCTGCGCTCACGGAAGTACACCCCAAAAAAATTTCCGCTCGCTTCGCTCGCGGAGTGAACCCATATTTTTTTTTGCCTGCGGCGCCATTTTCCTTTTTTGCTTCGCAAAAAAAGGGTTTGTTGAGTGACTCTGGTGTAAAACCGGCATCTTTACACCGTACCCTAATTTTTTTTGCCTGCGGCGCCATTTATTATTTTACAATGTCTTCGGGAATCCCCTTGCAATTTGGACAGTTGCATTTTGCAACCGAAAATGCAATCGATTCAGGTAGAGGGGTGGTCACGATCGGTGAGATTAAGTCAGAGCATAGTGAGCAGGCATGCCACCGCGGACATGGAGGAGTATGTGATAGAATGGTCGACAGCAAACAGGAGACTGGGGGGTACGTGCGAACGTCGGAAGCTGTGCAGACCCTGCGGCAACACATGCTCACGCACAGAAGCATTCTGATACATGCAATGAAGTTGGCAGGAGATTCCACCAGGGGTCAGTCGGGTTTAGCCCCGTAAAAAATGCCCTGTAAATAACCCCTTCCCAAAATCTCCCCGTCCCTCATTCGTGTGTTTTCCATTCTAGTTTGTCGCCGCGCGAAAATTTTTTTGAAACCGCAAAACCGCAAAAAAACGGAAAAAAAAAAGTCTAGCTAGTGCCCTGGTGGGGGAAAGAAGAAAAAAAAAAAAAACACACAGGGAAATAAGCGCATCCCCTCCTTATGTTTACCCCCTTTTTTCCTACCACAAAAGAAGCTTTCGATTTAAAAAAAAAAGAAGAAAATAATCGCGATAAAACAACGGATACTACTCCATTGCGCGAACTTTTTTCCATCCTTTTTAAATTTTTTTTTTGATAATTGGTTGAATTGGATGTGTAGCTGCCATCTAGACAATCTTCACTTTTAAAAAAAAAAATAAAACTCAAAAAAAAATCAACCATACAGCGAGAGTCTAACACATCGCCCCTCCTTATCTCTATTTTTCAGAAAAAATAGAGCATTTTCTTCTTCTTTTCTTTAAAAAATACCATTATTTCTTAGCATCCAGGCATTGAAGGAATGACATCAAGCACACTCCCTGCCACTGCAAGCCTTTCGAGGGATGGGAAAAGGTCTTTGAGACATCTGTCGGACGGGTCGTCGTACCACGAGACAATGTTGATGAGGTTCTTTGGTTGGAGCCGTGCTACGGAAGGGCTGTTGTCAAGGATGCACACGTCGTCGAGGCTGCGTCCGAGGGTGGTCAGATCCTTGACGTAGCCACCGCCGGGGAGGGTCGAGCATGAGTCTCTGTACATCTTCTTGAGGATGGGGATGCGGGACAACCTGCAAAGCTCGTTGATGAGCGGTTCTGCATACACCGCAAGCGATGCGGTCCAGACAATCACATCAAAATGTTCAACACACTTCCTCAAAAACTCCTCCATGTGTGGACGCTTCTTGACATATGCCGTGGAGTGTTCTCCATCTAAGACCACAGGAATCAACAAATCCGCCTCGGTCGGCTCAAAGGTACTGTGCACCAAGGTCTCATCCAAATCCAGCACCAAGGTCACCTTTGACCCTCTTCTTTTCTGTTGAAATCCATATCCCCCGACGTTCGCTGCGCCGGAGAATGGATAGGCGTTGTCCCGCTCCACTCCAAGCCTCCCCTGGGGGCGTCCCGCCTGCCATGAGTTGCCTGCTCCGTACAACGCATTGGAGGGGTTTGGGTTCGCCCCTCTCAATCCGTAGTAGGGGTCGGTGTCGCGAGAGGAAGGGGGAGGGGTCATGGTGCGCCTCGCGTGGGTGCCCTGCGCTGCGGAGGGGATGCTTGAGGCGCGGGCGACTCTGTTGTAGTTGGAGCTGTAGCCGTAGAGACGGCCGCGGGTTTGCTCGTAGGTGTCGGTTGAGGCGGGGGGTGCGTAGCCAGCGAGGCCAGAGGAGGCGCCGTAGTATGCTGCTGTGTCGCGGGGGAGTTGGGTACGTGTGCCATAGGTGGTGGTGGAGGATGGTGCCGCAGGGTTGTAGCTCAGAGAGGCATTGGAGTATGCGTGGAGGGAGGAGGAGGAGTGCGAGTGGGGCTGGTGGTGGCTCGACTGCAAAGGTGCGGCGCCGCTGCGTGGGGCAGAGGCGATGATACCGGCCAGGCCTGCGGGCATTGTGGAGGTGGGTGGAGGAGGAGGAGGAAGAGAGGGTTGTGGAATATGCCTGTGTGGTTTTTGTAAGGTAATAAAGTTGGTGTCGGGTGTGGGTGGAGGAAAATGTGGAGGGATTGAGGTGTGTTGGGGGGGGAGAGGCAAGAAATAATAAAATTTAGAAGAGAAGAAGTTTTCATACTGCAACCTCGTCGAAGAACCGGATCACCGAAAGCGCAACAGCAGAGACACACGAAGCGCTACATGGACGACTTTCTTGTCTTAGATACCCTTCCACCGCAGGAAATATATGAGAATACATGAGACAAGAAGGAAGTCGTGTTGCTCGGGCTTCTATGCTCACCGAGACATACTGCCTCAACAACCTCCTACGCTACCAGGCACTTTGTTAGAAGTGGTGGAGATGTTTGTGGACTGTGTCATGGCTTGTGTGTATTGATGTTCTCTTGGTGTGGTGACATCTGGAGGCACCACTCTGGGCCCCTGAGGTGGATGCGTCGTACGAACCTTCGGAGGAAGAAATTGCGTCGCTCTCTGCGTTGGCTGGCAAAGCAGTCGGTACTGTAGGGGTGGTCCCGGAGGTCATCGACGAGGGGTGCCAGTCATGACGTAGTCGACGTCCTCGCAATTACGACGTCATGACTCCCGTAATGTCTTTACGAATCCATCCGTGTAACAGTGCCAATCCCTTTGGCACAGTGATCATCGTGGGGATTGGTAAATTCTATTAAAAAAGGGGGGGATTTTGTGTGTGTTGTTTTCTTTCTTTGGGCACTCTAGAAAGTCCAGCTCCTACGATACGGCGAAAACCGTATCATCTTTTTTCTTCTTTTTTTTTTGCTAATCTGTGAACTGACAACGGACAACGTTGTCAGAGAGACACGCCTTTTTACCACACCATTTTCCACCACCCCCGGAAGGGGGAAGTTACATGAAACCCAACAAAAAAAAACCTGCATTTTTTTCACCCTTCCTCTTCCTCCTCTTGGGGTTTCCCTTCTAAAAGGTGGGCCAACCCTGCCAGCTCGAAGGAGGACATATTGACGTTGGAGTGCGTGCTTTTGAGGAGCGCTGCTTGCTCTGATGGGAGGGGGCTGTGTGCCCAGCGCTTGAGCCCGGTAAGAGGGGGGTTAGCCTTTTCCACAGCTTCGATGCAGTCACGCACTGTGAGTCTGTTGTAGGCTGCCTTTTCCCTTTCAAGAGATGACTCTGTGACACGGATCTCTTCCCTCATGCAGGCCGACTGTGTCTGGATGTCCACCTTCGCAATCCTCAACATCTCCCCTTCTACCTCGAGGTAAACCTTCCGAAAATCTCGCAAATCATTCCCTGCACGCACAGCTTGGATCATTGCTGTCTGAATTTGCCGCAAATCATGCAATGTCGAAACCATAGTAACATGAGAATTTTCTCTTCTATGCTGTGTCGCCGCCATCTTTGTTTGAAAATCCACACTCTGCTGGTAGTTTTCATGATCCGCCAACTCCGGTTCAGACAGCGGTGTTAACAACACCTCCAACTTCCCTTTTGGCCTCATCTCTGTTGCCAACGAAGATGATCCTAGTAAACCTGCGTTCAATGATTTAACTGCGTTGCTTAGATACTCCGCTCGGGTAGCACCAACCGGAAGGTCATCAGGTGTAAACGACAACCGCATCATCACAACAACCGACCCTGAAGAGAAGAGGCGCGCTCGGGTCGCAATATCCCAATGGATCTCATCCTGCCGAGATGGGGTGCAGAACAACACATTGTCGTCAGTGTGCGCAGCAAGCGGGGCGATAGTATGACTCTCTGTTTCATCGTCTGCGGTACTCCCAACCCCATTTGGACGCCCCACACACAACACCACCAAATTCCTCTGCTCCAACACCAACCCCTTCGCGCGAAGTTCATTAAAAAACAGCTGCGTCAACAGCCCCTTCTTAAACGAAGCCAATCGTTCGTTTTCAGGCAAACACGCATTAGGTGTGGACATTACGAGGTACAGTTTGTATCCTTCCGAAAGACATGCTTGCGCAGAGGTATTTGTGTTTGTAGGTGATGCGGATGCATCGGCCATCCCCTCTGTACTTCACGCAATGTTGTTCCTTAATACCCAAAGAATTTCTCGAACAAAAAAGAGAAAAATCCTCAATGAGAAAAAAGAAGGAGGGGAGAAGTTGTGTAGTTGCTGTGAGTTTGTAGATGTTTTTTGTTTATGTTTTCTACTTTTTGTTTTTTGCTATTTTGTGTGTTTTTTTAGCTGTGTGGAGGGGGAGGGGGTTTTGACGGGAGGGGAGATCGTAGCAATGCAGGATTGTCGAAAAGGGAACACATGATATGGAAGATGGCAGACAAATATCTCAGATAAGACCAAGGTACTGGTAATGGTGAAAAAACTTCGTGAAGGCTATCTTTGAGAGGAAGGTCGGAGGGCGATGACAAAGAAAATGGAAGTTGGAAGTGTGCAAACACTAAAGAAGAAGAAGAAGAAGAAAAAGGGGAGGTGGAGGAGGAGGAAGGCTATCGTTTTATTTACTTTTATTTTTCCGATATTTTTTTTTAACGCTATATCCAGGGATTTTGTCTCACTCATATTTAATGATTTCCCCGTTGGGAGGGCGGAGCCCTCCGGCATTTTTTTGCCATGTGTTGTTACAAAACCCAATTTTTTTTTTACCCTTCAAAAAGTGTATTTGAGGAACTCACAATGCGTCAAAAAAGAAAAAAAGGGTGTGTTTTTGTTTTGAATTTTAAAAACCGGGCTCCGGAGTAGTTCACCATAATATTATTTTTGCTCGATTTAGTGGAGAAACTAATTATTTACCATCTGTGTGGACAAAATCTCTGGACGCAGCGTAATTTTTTTTTTTTTTCCGTTGCTTTGTTTTTTGCTTTTTTTTGTTTTTTTTTTTTTGTGTGGGGCTGGGAATGGGTAATAGGTCAAGGGGAGGGGGAGGAAGAGAAGGGGGCGGGAGGAATTTTGTGAGCCCCTTATTTTAAGAAAAAAAAAAAAAAATGTCATCGAAAACAGCTTTTTAAAAAAATGGAAAACGGGGGAGTTAAATTTAATCTTATTAAAAATTGGCTTTGTGGGTGGGAGGTAGTGTTTTTGACCTACCCAAAAATCCAATTAGCAATGGGTGTGGGGGAAAAAAAAACGAAAAGTGTGTTTGGTTGTACAACTCTGTCGCAAATTGACAACACAACTTTTATTCAAAAAAAAGACAAAAGAAAGGATCAATTATCAGATACGAGCTGGTGCTCATAAATCATCCCGTACCTCTGCCAAAGAGAACAGATTGTACGGTTTGACTATTTATTAAAAGTGAAGTGGAAAAGTGCTTAACGCCTCTGCAGACGCAGGCATCGGTCCTTTCTGTAGGTTATAAACAAAAGAAAAAGAGTAGTTGAAACGTGCTAAAAACGCATCTCAGTCGAGCTGCAAAGGAAATGTTTTTTTTTGTAAGATAAACCCAAGCCTTTGCTTAGTCGACCTTCCAACAGGTGTGTACTAAATTAGTACAAAAAAGAAAAATCGAACAAAATACCTTAACCGTGTTTGTAGTTGTCACACTCCCACCATTGTGCACACACCTGGTCAAAATATATTCAGTACACAGCAGATTAGTCAGGAGGACCACTAGTGGAACTACTAGTCGGTAACGACGACTGCTGCTAAACTAGTAGTGTTACTGGTGTAACAGTAGCAATCAAACACAGATCATTTGGACTAGGAGCGATGCTCGTAGTCCCCCTGACGAGTCTGACGTTGTACGAAATACTCTCCCCCCCAACCCCCCTTAATTATCCCGTTATGTTTTTTTTTTCTCGAAATCTTAGTTTGATCTTGCAACCCAAGGATGGGTTACATTTTATACGTTACTTTTTGTTTTTTTGTTTTTTTTTTTTTTTGAATTTTTTTTTATAATAGATTAGTGTAAGCACAAGGATGTGCCCCACTTTACGCAATTTTTTTTTTTGTCCGTTGGTAATCGAACCGGGGAATTCTTTTCTTTTCCCCGCAAAAAGAAAAAGAAAAAGAGTAAATACTTCCTTCACTTCTAAGTTTTTGCCGCTATTAGAGGCTACACGAAGAAAGACAAATTTGGCAAAAAAAAAAGAGGAGCTTAAGCTGTGCGTAATCTCCTTTGTTCTGAAGATGAGGAAACCCCGTC
The DNA here is from genome assembly GCA_964035575.1 of Rhynchopus sp. YZ270_cl-10. Classification (NCBI taxonomy): domain Eukaryota; phylum Euglenozoa; class Diplonemea; order Diplonemida; family Diplonemidae; genus Rhynchopus; species Rhynchopus sp. YZ270_cl-10. The sequence continues at coordinate 698,058 of OZ037906.1, read as the reverse complement.
GCTTCATTTTTATAAAACTTGCTTTACAAAGTTGCATTGTATCCCCTCCCACTCCCCCCCTTCCCCCACCCCATTTATTTTTGTTGTAATACGTGTTTTAAAATGCCCCCCTCCAAAACCATTCCCCTTTTTGTTACAGTTAATACCCCCCACATTATGTCCCCCTTTTCCCCGTGTTTTCGCATTTAAGAAAAAAAAACTTGAAAATAAAAACGTTTGGAAATCTTTCAAGTTTTTTAAAAAGTGCACCAAAAAATTTAAAAACATTGCGACAGTCCGTAAAAAAAATAGGTTTTCCTAATAGCAAAGCTGAAGGATGGGAAAACACACACGTATTGTTTTTGTTTGCGCCAAACCTGCAGTGTTTCAGAGCAAAAAAAAAAAAATCCAAAGGTGTTTTCGAAAATATAACAAAAAGAGAGAAAAAAAATGTAGAATAAAACAGAAGAAAGCTCACAAAAGAGAAAAGAGGGATTGGAAGGGGGGGGTTGGTTTTTAAAAAAAGCAGTAAGAGTAGCTAACCTGAGTTTTGCTCCCCTAAAAAAAATAAAAAATAAACGTTGCAATTTTTGTTTGTTTTGTTTTTGTTTATGATAAAAGACAAGGACGGGGGAGTCACTGGTGAAGTTGCGCTTCATACGCAGAAAGGGTTACAATCAAAACCCATAAAAAAATATAGGTTATCTAGGAATACCCCATTCCCCCCCACAGGAATTGACAATTTTTCAACAAAAAAACCACAATTCCCCTCTTCTAGGGAAAACAGAATCACCTTTATTCCAAAATCTACGAAAAAAAGTGAAACAAAAAAACGTTCTTTTTTTTTTGTGAGCACATCATATACCCACCCATCCCCCCCACTAATGCCCAAGCGATTTCGTACGTAAAAAAAAAGGGTAAAGATGAGTCACTTATAAAGACACCATAAAAAAAAACGTATCACCAGCTCTCTCCTCCCCCCCTCATCTTTTGTCAAAAAAAACCGAGCGTTTTTTAATTATTCTCTTCTTCTTCTAGTATCCTCTGTACCCACCATATCCTTGGGCAGGGTAGGAGCCTCCGTATCCACCACTCTGGGGGTATCCACCTCTGACCTGGCCGTAGCCGCCTCCACCTCCTCCTCCTCCCCCGCCTCCAGACCTGCCACCACCGTAGTACCCTGCGCTAGCGGAGGGGTACCCTTGGGAGTATGAGGAGTAGTATCCTCCTCCCTGGCTTCCTCCAGAACGGGGTCCTCCATAGCTGGAGGAGTTGTAGCCGGAGGAGCGGGGTGGGTAGCGTGTGGAGGTGGGGTACGCGTTGTAGTTGCTGTGCGAGTTGTAGCCACGCTGCGGCTGCGCGCCGTAGTAGCTGCTGCTGTCGTAGTATGATGCGTGGCTGTTGTAGCTGCCCTTGCCGCTCCCCTTGTAGGAGGGCTTCCAGTTGTTGTAGTTTGTCTGCCCTTTGGTGCCCTTCGCCCCCTTCCCCCCGCCGCGCCCCTCAGGCACCGCACCACCACGTCCCCCCCTACGCCCAATGTATCCCGCTCCTCTGCCCCGGATGTTGGAAGGGATCTGCGTTCTCTTAAGCTGTCTCTTCTTGTCGTCGAAAGGGTCGAGGCTGCCACCCTCCTCCACCTCCTCCTCGGGGAGGGGGGCCTGGTAGCCGATCGCGGTCTCGTCAAGCGGGTCGAGCGAGAGCACGATGATCATCTGACGGAAGGAACGCTCAACGGTTTTCTCCTCAAGCTTCTCTTCCTAGGTAAGAGGGGAGTGGAGAAATAATGCGGTTTAATAGGGTTTAAGAGTGGGAGGGGTAAAAAAGGTTGGGGGGAGGGGGGGTATATAAAATGTGAGGGTGGGGGTGGGTGTGGTGGTGTACCTCGGGGGTTTCCTCCTCCTTCTCTTCTGTCTTCTCCTCCTCCTTCTTCTCTTCCTTCTTGTCCTCGGCAGCGTCCTCCTTCTTCTCCTCCTTGTCTTCGCTGTCCTTCTTGTCCTCCTTCTTCTCTGCCTTCTTCTCGACCTTCTTCTCCTTTTTGATGGGGACGTATTTGTCCACGATGACCAGCTGGTCCACCTTGGTGTCCTGGTGCAGACCCTTCACGCGACGCTTAATGATCTCAGCCACAACGATACCGTTGGGAATGACTGTGGTGGGTGGGGTGTGAAAAAGTTTGTTTCAACTTTGTTTTGTTTTTGTTTTTTGTTTTTGCTACTCTGTTTTGTCTTGTTTTTCGTTGTAGTACTTTGTAAGTGTGGTGGGTGGGGTGGTTTGCTTGTGCTTTTTTTTGTATGATTCATGTTGTCAATAAATCTACAAATTGTTAGCAATACTATAGTACATCCTTCGATTTTGTGCGTAAAGTGTGTAATAAATGTTGTTGATATTTCTATTACTGCAATACCCACTGACTACCTAGAGGAAACCTCTTTGAGGCCAATAAAAAATTAAGAGAGTTTTAATACCAAAAGACTGAAAGATAGAATTGACCAGTGTGTGTTTCCTTGTAACCCACCTCAAATGTTGGCCGAAGCCTTTCCGTACGGAAGGCATAGACGGGGTTCGTCCTCAACCCTTAAGACTCAGAGCAGCTTTTTTTAAATGAAAAAGGGTATCTTTTTTTTTGACTGAACACATACCACTGCCCTGCGCCCTAATGGTTATGGATTTGTGCGGCGACTCTCCCTTTGTCAAGAGGTTGACTCCCTGCTTGATCATCGTCGCGCGGTCGTCGTTGCGACTGTAAAAAAGAAGGGGTAGTTATATTTATAAAGTTGAACGTGCGAATGCCTCACCACACATCGCCGTACAGCACTGATGTTTTTATTTAGTATTATTTTTGCAACACAACAGAAAAAAAAAGGAATCAAAATAGAAAAAAAAGTTGTGTCTGATGAACCCTTCTCAGAGTTTTAGTATCCCTCGTTGTATCGGTGTTATGGGGGAGGATAGGAAGACAGGAGAGGGGGGTGACGAGAGAGTGAGCATACTCAATATGGATCTCATTTTCCGCGCACACCCCTTTCTCGCGCTTAACGCGCTTGTATTTCTTCGAGTCGATGTTTTCTCTCTCAGGCATGGTTTTCTTCTTCTTTTTCACTCTTGTGTGTAACTACCCTAGGCCCCCTCAGTTGGAACAAGGTGGTGTAGTCCTGGGTCATGAGAGATAGTGGGTGTGGGTGTGTGTGTGGGTGGGGTTTTTGATAAATAAATATTTATTTTTTGAATAGATAAAATAGGCTAGTTGACGTCACGGACATTCGGGTATGGGAGGGTATGGGAGGATTTGGGGGGGTATGGGACAGTATGGGACGGTATGGGACGGTATGGGACAGTGTGGGAGGATTTGGGAGGGTATGGGACAGTATGGGACGGTATGGGAGTGGTATGGGAGGGTATGGGCGGGTATGGGAGTGGTATGGGAGGATTTTTGGAGGTTTGGGAGTGGTTTGGGGGTCGTGCATGCACTTAGGGTAGCTCGACTTTTTTTTCGTTTCCCGCTCGCTGACCCTGAAAAAAAAATGTGCGCGCGCGCAAAAAAAAAGTTTTTCCTGAAAAAAAGTTGACAAAAAAGTTGTGGGAACAGGGTGATCCTGTGGGTTTTTTATATAAAATCGCCTCAGGGGCCCCAAAAACGGGTGACCCAAAACACAGTTTTTTGGCATTTCCGGAATCCGTCCAGAAAGTGGTGGGGTCGATGTCGAAAATTGGACAATTTTTTGACCACTTAAATTTTTGAAAATATGAGCCCAGTCACTAATAGCTGGGGCCCATTTTCGGCCAAAAAATGCTGCTGAAAAAAATTTTCAGGTGAAAATTTTTCAGCCCCAAAACATACCGCGATTGGCATTTCCGGAATCTGTCCGCGCTGTGGTGGGGTCAATTTGCCGTCGTCCAGCTGCAAATTCACAAATTATGGCCTTTCCGTATACTTCAAACCCAGACCGGCCCGGTTTGCAGTTCTCGTGTACAATTCGCACGCAAAAGAGAGCAACTCCCACACCGATTAGGGGGACGGTACGGGACGGTATGGGACGGTATGGGACGGTATGGGACGGTATGGGACAGTGTGGGAGGGTATGGGAGTGGTATGGGAGGTACGGGAGGGTATGGGACGGTATGGGACAGTATGGGAGGGTACGGGAGGGTATGGGAGGGTATGGGACGGTATGGGGGGATTTGGGAGCGTTCGAGGGCGGTACGGGATGGTACGGAACAGGATTTCCCAGAAAATTCCTAAACCGACCCGTGGCGTCAACTAGCCTATAAAAGCAATAAATTACTTTTTATTTAAAACAAAAGGCACTCCGTATCCAGGGTGTGTGTGTGGGGGGGGTTGAATGGGTGTTTATAAGATTTTTTTTTTGTAGTCTCGACAATCACCTATCCGAGAACGGATTCTGTATCACAAAGTCGCCCGAAGGCTAATGAATTTATGTTTTTTTTGATAAATTGTTGGAGTAGTGTAGTTGTCTCGGTTGTGTTGCCACAGTTGTGCAATCTCTACTGTTTTTTTTTTTTGCTATTTTGCTGTGATCGTGCGGATGTGGGGGACATAATGAGTTCATGCTGCTGTTAAGAAACTCGTTGGATCCAGAGCTCGGGTTGTAAGGTGCAGGACAGAGGCAATGAGAGGAAGAGGAAGAGGAGGAGTAAAAAAAAAGAGAGAAATAGGTGCCATTTTTTTTTCGACATAAAGAAAAGAGAGACAGAGAGATCTAAAACGAAGACCACGTTTGCCTCTCGGTCTTTTGTTTATTTTTTTGTTTAGTTTTTTTTTTTCGTTGCAAAACAACAACATCAACATTTTTTTTCGTGTATTTTTTTGTTTTTTGCTGTGTTGTTATATTTTTCCACTTCACCTACAGAAAGTCTATAGATCCTATAGAAAAGCAAGACTTTTTCAGTTTTTTTTTAGACAAACAAGCAAAAAAGAAAGGGAGAAAAAAAAACAACAGAAACAGTTGTTACAAAACACACGCCCACAGAAGACAATAAAGAAAAAGAAAAAAGAAAAAACACAAGAAAAAGAGAAAAAAAAACACACACAGTCAAACAATCTGCTATCAAACTAACAGAACAAATGGGAAATTTATTATATTTCTCAAAAAAAAAAAAAAATACATGCTTGAACCTGACGGAACAAACAGGGGGGTGGGTGGGAAACAAATGTTCTAGTTTTTTTTTTTTTTTTTTTTTTTTTTTTTTTGTGGCGTGCATTTTCTATCAAAAAAAATAAGGGACTGGGGATTGTACAAGGGGTTGGGAGGGGGAGAGAACTGTCACTTGTCACCTTCTCACATATTTTTTTTTTTACACATTCAATTCCACCTTTTTACCAGCCTATGCTGAAAGGGTGGAATGGTATGAAGGGCGTGGGGGCGATGCCGCTCTTCCTGCTTCTGCCGTGAAGTCGTGGTGTGCCGACCGGAGGGCCTCCTCCTTCTTTTCCATGCATTCACGCTGCTCACGGAGACGCACTTCTGCATCGAGGATTTCGTTCTCCTTAACCTCTTCACCGAGGCGACGTTCCTGCAGGTCTCTGTCCTTTGCGCGTAGTGCCTCCAGCACCTTCTCATGCTCCTCAAGGGCTTTGATGGCACGCTCGTGTGCAGCCTTCTTTTGTGCTTCGCGTGCTCTAAAAGGGGTGTGGGGTAGTGTGGGGTAGTGTGGTGGTATTGTGTGATATGGTCATACTTAGCCTTGGTCAACTCCTGCTCCTCCTGTGCCTTCTGTCCCTGCAGCTGGTTTACCTCCTTGACTGTGTCGCGGTGTGCCTGTCCCAGCTGGTTTTCGTGGTCCAATGCGCTACGCAGCTCGTCTTCCACCCCGCTGACGGTGTCCTGGGCTCCCTGGAGGAGTCCTTCGACCTCGCCCTTAGCCTGCTCCTGTTCCTGCACCTTGCTGTGTGCAGTGTCAATGGCGCCGCTCGCGTCCTGGACGAGCCCCTCCTGGCGTTCGACCTCGCGCATCTGTTGTTCGACAAGGCGCTGGAGACGTTCCAGCTCCTTGCGGGCCTTTTCAAGCTCGTTTTCCTGGTTCTTCTGCTTCTTGACAGCGGTATCGACGGAACGCTGGGCAGTGCGGAGGTGCGAATCACGCTGTCTGACCTGCTCCTTCACTCTGTCACGGTCGGCCTGGGCATCTCTGAGACGGGCACGGACTTCTTCGGTTTGACCGTGTGCCTGGTCTTTGGAGGCTCTGTAATGTGGTGGTGGAATGCTATGGGGAATATCTGAAACAGAGCACTAAAGGGTGTGATATCGCAAAAGTAAAAAAAGAGGCAAACCGGTTAAGAACCAGGGAGCAACGTGGTGTGGTGGAATGTGCAGTGTATTATTACATTATATGTACCTGGCATCCTTCTCCCTCTCCCGTGCCGCGTCAACCCCCGACTGGCTGACCTCTTCCTTCTGCTGTGCGCTCAGTGCCGTAGACTCTGCGTCGTGCATCTCAGTCTCGGTCTCGTCGCGTCTGCGCTCAAGGTCGCCCCGAAGGTGCTCTGCCGCCTCCATGTTGGCTGCACGCGAGTCATGGTGGATCTGGTCTCTGCAGCGGAAGTACAGCGAGTCAAGCATCTTCGGGTACATCTCTGCGAAGATCTGGAACTCCGTGAAGGAGACAAATCCGTCCTCATTCTTGTCTGCCTTCTGGTGGAAGAGGTCGTGCGTGGTCTCCTCCGAGAAGGGACCATCTGGCTGGTTGATACGCAACTTCGAGAACACTGCAGACCAGTCTTCATATGAGACCGCACGCGACTTGCGGACATCCATCTCATCGTACACTACACGCACCTTCTCCGCATGGGTGATCATATCAAGCGGGATATCCGCCATGGCCATGTGGTCGATCGGCGGGGGTGGGTGCGCTCTCTGCGGCGACACCCTTGAGGACTCCACTACGGGCGGCGGTGTGCCTGCGACACCTGGGTAGTAGGAGGCACCTGCGGAGGGTGGGGGGAAGCGCGGGACAGACTCTGGGATCATTGGCGCTACGGAGTGGGGCGAGTGTGCCATGCCGACAGGCGAGAAGCCGCCCATTGGCTGTGAGGGGCGCACCGGGGGTGGGATGCGCCCAGGGGTGTCCTTATGCCAGGGCGACTCACGCTGGAAGACATAGATCTGGCAGTAGTCCGCAAGCTGGCTCGACGACACAAGGTCGACCCACATCTCCATCCTCTCGTCAAACACCTGCAGACGGTGAATCGAGAAGGGCTGCACCGGAACACCAGGAGGTCTCCGCAAAGCTGCCTCGGTGCACATAACGGTTTCAAGTCTGTCACGCAGCTCTGTCACAGTCGGCACAGCAGGGAAGTTGAACTCAAAGTTGCATTTTTGGTGGAAATCCACCGCCGCAAGAATTGTGAACATTGTGTGTGTGAAAAGTTCTATAATTCTGTGGTGATAGTGATAGTGGTGGTGGATGTAGTATATTTTTGAGAGAGTCAGTATTAAAGGTTTTCACTATTCGCATGCATTGAAAAATATATCGCCAAATTGCCAATTTGACAGAAATGCAAAGAGAAAAAAAAGAAGAAAAAAATGTGCCTTCACGGTACGCATAAGCATAAAAAAGAGGGGTGTAGATGAAATTCCACACGGTGAGAAATATAAAAATAAAAATGAAACAAAGCGGGTCGGGTGAAAGCAAAAAAAATCGCTCTCACTGTTTTTTGATAGGGTGTGCCCGTTGTGTTATCTCTCTCTCTCTCTCTCTTCTTCTCAAAGCTTTGTTATTGCTAACACCTTATCAGATTGAAGACTGAATGCCCTCTCCTGACATCACTCCCCTCCCCTCCCCTCCCCCCCTTCCCAAAAATAAAAAAATGAATAGAAAACATGAACTACCAACAACAAAAAAAAAACAAATGAATAAATCTAAAAGAAAAAGATTGCGCCAAAGTCATTTACTTCACTGTCGTGAATGAATGGAACAACCTCCGTTCTTTGTCCACAACATCTCCCCCAATTGATGAATCGGGGTCTCATCAAAAAGAGAAAAAATAAAAACCCCCCTTTTTTTTAAATATCGAGGCATCGTTAGTGCCCCTTGAAAACAGACGCGCAATTTCACATGAATTTTTTGCTTTGACAAAACATTACGGGTCGATAAACCCGTCTTTTGTTGCCATAAAAAGGGTTAGAACGTTTATTTCAATTGACAAAGCAGTCCCTTTACCTCACCTTCCATCATCTCTCCATTTTTCAAATGCAAAAGAGGGCGATATGTTGCTCATCTTTGAGGACATTTTGGATGAATGCTTTGAGAACTTCTTGTCCACGCGCTTTTCTGAGGTAGTCAAGACAGGACCCAAATGGGATTATTGCTGTTGCAGGCTTGGGTGCATCTCCAAAGCAGCGGAGGGTCAAACCCAGGTCTGCATCTGGGAAGAACGCTGGGGGTTTGAGAAGAAGTTCTTCATCTTCATCTAAGAGACCGTTTTGTGCTGCGCGGGCACGCATCAGCACATCCAAAAGATACGAAACGCTTGTATGCAGAAGAACTTTCTCAAGCCCTGCCCACCCTTCCACCACCAGACGCAACAACCCCAGCTCCACCCATCCCGCAGTCTCAACCCGCAACCCTTGAATCACCAACTCTCTCACAGAAAAAACCGACAAAAACGTCTGCACCACACCATTCAATCCTTCACCCTGCAACACCCCTGGACCATGCACCGCAACCGCCATCAACACCAACGGAACAATGCATTTTACATCCCCTTTGCATTTCATCTGAGCATGCTGATGAAGCTTCAGTTCATTCTGCATTGCAGGAACTGCACGGTGTAGAGCACCTCTCGCTTCTTCAACACCAACCAACATATATGCTGTCAAAAATGTTGTGACACTGCGAGTAAACGGAATTACTTCGAGATTTTCTAAAATTTTTGCTGAGATTGCACACATTTGGCCTCTTTCTTGAAGAAGAACTGAGACAAGAAAGAGGCGGGCGTCTTCGTCGTGACCGAAGTAGTGTTGTTGGTGTTCTGGCGAGAAGAGAATGTCACCGACACGAAGATTTGCGGCGCTGTCCAGCGCTACGCTGCAGAGAAGATAGATGGAGAGGAGAGAATGCTGAGGGGTGGGGTGGCAAAGCCATAGGGCTGCGACAATGCGGTTGAGAAGACGGTGTCGTGCATCGCTAGCAGGAAGGGTCGTAACGCGCATGCAGATTCCCCCTAGGCATTCGTATAGTTGCTTTAGAACGTCAGGAGGAAACGTCTTTCCGGAGCAAATTATCCCAAAAAGCTGCTCCAAAGCTGTCGTAAACCCATCCGGGGTAACCAAAAACGAAAAGCACGCCAACGCCGCCTCCCCCACCTTCTCATCCTCTCTGTACTGCAGCATTGACAGAAAATAGCCGGTTAACCGCACTGCAGATTCCTTTGGGATCTTTAACCTCAATTTTTTCTTTTCAATGATCCGTTGAATAGTAACAAAGGCAATGTGAGAGATTGCAAAGCGTCTGTGCTCCATGAAGAGCGGGCCGTTCATGAGAAAGGCAAACACCTCCTTCATGTTGGTGTCGTTTTTGATGGTGTTGCGTGATCGGATGAACTCTGACAGGAACATTAGCACCTCGCAGACAATCATTTCGTCCTCAAGCGGCATTTCCTTTGCAGAACACCGGCATAGAAAGGTGGTCATGATGAAGTTGAGGAATGTCACAATTTCTTTTGCAAAGCACTGCGACAGAGCAGGGTTGACAAGAAGCGCGCGGGTGACATTGCACGCACGGAGAAGCGTAATGCTGGAGTTTCCTACACTAAGAAACGGGCGGACCGCTGAACAGATCTGTTCGCTGACCTGGAAGTGCCCGAAGAAGTACTGCAGAAACACCATCCCGCCTATCCGAAGCGAACCTTGGTGTTCGTGCTTCGCATAAGAAAGAGGGTCATTCAAAAACGCCTCGACGTCCTTCTCCCCAAAGCTTCCCACCACCTCCAGGCAGAAGCCCACTACCTTCATTAAAAATTCGGTGTTCAAGTCTGCCACCTCTACAGGTATTTCTGCATAGAGCATAAGCACAGCAACATCACGGCGTTCAAACAGCAGCACCGCAAACGCTGCAAGGTGAGGAAAGAAGTACTCTCGAAAGAACTCCCCACGGAACGCCAGAGGACGGCGTGCTACAATGTTCTTTACTGTGAGGAAAGGAGGGGGTGGATGTGTGTGGGGAGAAAAAATAATTAGTGGTGGAAATTATGGGTCCCGATAAAATGGGATGAAACTTCCCAATATTTTAGACCGAAAATTTTGTTGCATTTTTTTTATCGAAAATGCTCTTCCACTATGGTGTAATAGTGTCTATTTTAAGGGGGAAAAGTGGGGGGAATGAAAGAGAAATGAAAATGCCGTACGTACACATCTAAAAAGTGGAGATTGTGCACATTGTGGCAACATAAATGAGGCAACTATACTACTCCGACAATGTATCAGGTGGTGAAACGCACCTCGGTGGAGTGGCTCTGCAACGCGGTTCGTCTCCAGAACCGCAAAGTGTGTTCAAAAAAAATGCTTTGTTTCTATCTTCCTTCAGGCGACAAAAAAATAAAACTCTTCCTTTTTTAGATAGATATTCAGTAAAAAGAAACGAAAACAAGGAAAAAAAGAGAAAAAGTTTTTTCGTTGATCGCTCGAATTAGTGTCCCTGAGTGAATGAATCTGGGGAGTAATTCGGCAAGCACTATCTAAAAACAGAGTTTTATTTTTATATGACGATTCTCGTATATTCAAAAAAAAAAAAAAAATCATACCATCGGTGATGACTGCAGAACGTTGTGTTGCTACCATGCTTTGCAGATGTCTTTGAAGGTCTAGGCTTTGTGCGCACAGGCCCACTACCCTGTCTAGCGCTGCGATGACTGCTGAAATTTTTTCCACGAGGTCCGTTGTGCGGAAGGCATCTAGCGAGCGCCAGAGACATTCTTGGAGGTGGCTCCACATGAGCAGCGCGTCTGCTCTGCGCTTCAGACGCTCTGCTGCACCCGACACAGCCTCAAGCAGGGTGTCCACCACCCCCGCATTCGCCTCACATATCGCGGTCACAAAGGCAGTGCAGATTGCCTTTAAACAGGCAACACAAACCTCGCCATTTTTCTTTTTATTTTTGAGGTACAAAATCGAGACACAACTCGCAAGCATAACAGAAAGCGGCCTGCTGCTGGTCACCGCACACTGGATGAGGAGGTCTGCAGGCACCCCTGTCTCGGTAAGGCATTTCTGTTTGATCTGCGCTGCTGCAGGCAGTCGCTGGCCCTCCTCACCTTCTTTGGTGAAGCGGAGCAGGTCCCCCACTGGGACATCTCTGAGATAGGCCTCTGCACGGAGCCGTTCCTCTGTGACAGGGCTTACTGAGGCTTGGAGTGCTGCATTGAGCATGTTTGCATGGTGTATGTCTGTGGGGTGGTGGTAGGTGGGTGGGTGGTGGTGGATAAAAAGAGGGAAAGGAAGGAGGCCATGCACAATAAGACGTAGGGGGGGGGGTAGGGGGTCCGACTCCCTAGTAAAATTTTGTCCGGTTTTCATTTTTTTCACCATTAGGCCATTTCCCGGGCACCCCCGGGCGAATCCTGCCCCCAAAATAGGGTTTCTGGGCACTGTGGGCCTAAATTCACCCTCTAGGTACCCCAAAATACAAAAAAAATTGAAAAATATGGTGAAAAATAGGCTATTTTGGCCTTTTGGGCAACATTGCCGATTTTGGCCAAATTTCCAAAAAATCAAAGAAAAGTCCAAAAAATAGACGAAAAAAGGTGTCTCTGCACACAATTTCGACCCAAAAATGTGTTTTGGGTCAATTGAAAACGGGGTTTCGCCCTTTTGACACTTTTTTTGACGTTTTTTTGTGTTTTTAGGTGCAAAAACGTCCTTGGAACACCGGGGGTGTTCCAAGGATGTTCCAAGGACAAGAAAAACACAAAAAAAGCGTCGCAAAATTGTCAAAAGGGTGAAAAACCGGTTGCAATTGACTAATCCCACTTATTTCCGTCGAAATTGTGTCCAGAGACGACTTTTTTCGTCTATTTTTTGGGGTTTTTTTGATTTTTTCTTGGAGACACCATTTTTAGTCAAAAACCGGCCATTTTGCCTAAGGCCAAAAAACCGATTTTTCACCATATTTTTCAATTTTTTTTGTATTTTGGGGTACCTAGAGGGTGAATTTAGGCCCACAGTGCCCAGAAACCCTATTTTGGGGGCAGGATTCGCCCGGGGGTGCCCGGGAAATGGCCTAATGGTGAAAAAAATGAAAACCGGACAAAATTTTACTAGGGAGTCGGACCCCCTAAGGCAGTGTTGGCAGAGTACGTGTCCAATTTCAAAAAGTACGTAAAAAGTACAATAGTACAATAGTACAAAAAGTACGTAAAAAGTACAAAAAATACACAAAAAGTACATCTGGGTTTGTGGATGGGTTTGTGCAGCTGGTGTACCAGTGTGGGGGCAAAAAAAAAAGGTTTGGGGGCAGTGTTGGCAGTACGGAAAATGCTCAGTGCACAGAGCTATAAACGGCTTCTCAAGAATGTGCGCGTGGTGGGCTCTGGGCGACCTTATGGTACTATGGTACTATGGTACTATGGTACTATGGTACTATGGTACTATGGTACTATGGTACTATGGTACTATGGTACTATGGTACTATGGTACTATGGTACTATGGTACTATGGTACTATGGTACTATGGCCGAGTTGTCGCAACTCCGTGTGCTCAGACCACTAGTAGGCACCACCTATGATGCCTACATAGCCCAGAAGACGGCCACTTCCAGACTTCGGGCGGTTTTGAGCACTACCCCTTCCTTAGTGGGTGATTTTCCCGGGCAAAAACAAAACCCACTCTTAAGCAAATTACAAAATGACACCCCCCACTGTCGGGGACATGTCAAGGACATGTCAATATGGGCCCTCTCCGGAACACCATTGAATAACAAAAAACCTTTTTTGAGTGTGATTGGGGTGAAGAGAGGGGAAATACGGATTTTGCTTCGAATTCCCAGGGTAAAATATAGGGTCATAAAGTACGGATTTGGGCGCCAAAAAGTACGTCAAAAAGTACAAAAGTACAAAGTACAAAAAGTACAACGTACACGTACTCTGCCAACACTGCCCTAAGGGGGGGGGGGGGGGGGGGGGGTGAGGAACGTATCAGAGCATTTGGGGGCAATGATTTCTTTTTGTTTTGTTGCTATTTCGGAGGGCAAGCGAGTGAGGGGAGAGGGGGTTTTTTTTTTGTGGCAGTTTTCTTCGTTCTCGATAACGGTGCCTATATTTGCTGTCTTTTTGAGAGTAAAAAATTCACTAAAAAAAAGAAGTCCGTATTGAAGGAGGGGAGACGGGGAGAGAGTGTTGGAAAAACAGTGCCTGTCAAGCCTTAACAAAAGGGTGTGTTCAGGCAGCCGTTTTCCTCTTCTAAAAAAAAAGGTTGAAAACAAAGAGGGAAAAAAACAACACAGCGAACGCCAACGGCCAACTAATTGCCTAGGGTTCTAAGAGACAAACCGTAATAAAGGATTTTTTTTTGATGAAAAGGACAGAAAAAAAACATGAAGGGAGACAATAAGTAGAGAGATGCGAGACTAATCAGTGACTATTCTATGAATCGTTTCGATTCGGGAAACAAAACAACGAGAGAAAAACGCCTTTCATTTGAAAAACAAGCAAATTGATGACAAACGAGAGGGGGGGGAATATATAACATCAAGAACGGGGCAATAACCTGTTACCTTTTATTGTTCAGCTTTTAATCTTCTCTCTGTCCCTCCCCACCCTGGCCGGAAAGAGTGGGAAAAAAATATTTTCCGGAGGGAGAGGGGCATTTTACTGATTTTTTCTTTTTCTTTTCGGGAGAGTCCGTAACGAAAAGAACACATTCCCTTTTCAGTTGGCCCAACACCATGCAGTTCACAGTTTTGGTGTGGCTTTGAAACTGTAAGGTGCCATTCCAAAAAAGAAGACAAGATCGTGCTGAAATACACAAATTTTTTGGAAAACAGGGTCAAAAGGGGCTACGAGAGGGGGGGGTTAAAAATAAAGAGAACTGGTGAGGACGATGTCACGCCTCATTGCTTTGTTCAGAGTAGTGTTGTTGACGACAGTTTTGTACATCATGTGTGATGAGGCTCGAGACGCCTACAATAGTTGCCTTGACAGCCACACCCGACGTGCCGTGGTGATGTGCTATGCGTAAAATCGCAAGAGTAGAGTAAGTCACACCCTTAAAGGGGTGTAGTGCGTGTGGAAAGGGGGCTGGAAGCGTGCTTCCTGCTTCCTGTAATGTTGATGTCTGTTGAAAAGAGGTGTTTTTGTGAGTTGATAAAGGCGGTGGTTTTGCCAAATCAAATTTTTTTTCACCCAGAAAAGGGAGGGAGGGGGGAAAAAAATTGAGAGCTGGCGTGAGGGGGTGTGTCTCCTCGCAGGAGGTGAACACAGTAGAAAGATTCAGGGTTTTTTCTAGGGGGAGCGGGGGGGGACGGCGTCCCCCCCCGGGGGGGGACGAATTTTTGACTTGGGAAAAAAGGATATGGGGGGTGGTTGGGGGTCACCCGCACAGACCCCCATTTGGGACACCACGTACGAAGAGGATATAGCGAGGTGAAGTTTCAGACCGTGCCCCCAATTCACCCAATCTTTGCACCATTTGACGGACCGAACAAAGAGTGAGAATAAGGGATCGGCAAAAATAAAAAAAAAAAGTAGCGTACCGTGCGCCTGCGGCGCAGCTCAAAACTTATGAGCGGAATACCACAGCCCTCTACCATAGTTTGGCTGTAAAAATGTTCAATTTTAGGTCACAATTTTTTGAAATGTTGCGTACCGTGGCTTCGCCAGAAAGTTCTGATATCATGACCGCCGTTTATTCTTGTACTGAGGGAAGGTTCCGTGGAACATGAGAAAAAGGGTTGGTTTGGTTCTTGATGTACGTTATCATCCCGCGTTATCACGTATTTACGTGAAATGAACAGGCTTTTTTGCGCGGAGCGCGAAAATTCTTGACCCCTTTTTGGACATATCTTCACGGTTTTGGAAAAATTTTCCATGAAGATAAGCGGAAACCCTGCTTGCACCTGCGAAAAAAAAATTTTTGGGTGGTTTTTTTGCGTCCCCCCCCAGATCTGAAAAAAAAAAATCCTAGAAAAAACCCTGAAAGATTGGAAAGAAGAAAAAAAACATTGCTAAGGATAATACCCTCTCGTTCTTCTTTAGATTACTGAATGTTTTGAACATTAAGTCATCTAATCAGACTAGTTAAGGACTCGTTCTTAGTCACCTTTTAAAAGGTTGGCAGTGACAACAGCGTCGGAGGACGTAGTCACTGACTCTTCAGGGTTATCGATTTCCAGAGTATTTTTTTAAACACAGTCTGGACATTGCAAAAGGGGGAGAGAGAGACAAAACTGGCGGAGGGGAGCGGGTAAGGAAAGGTTAACTTGAAATACAAAGCCCTCTTGTGGCAGTGTACTTTACCAAGAGATACGCGCGAAGGAGCTGAAAAAGCCATGAAACTGGAGTGATTTTCTTTTTTGATTTTTATTTTACGTTTTTTTAGTTTTACCACCTGATTTTTACCCCGCGTAAAGGCGTGTATAGGCGCGTATCAGGTCGTATAGGGCCGTACAGGCATATACGGACCGTCCGTACACGCCTTTACGCGCCTATACGCGGGGTAAAAATCAGGTGGTATTAATGTTGATTGAAGAGGAGGATTTTTTTTGTTTTATAGGGTATTTTGTCTGTATTGGCGTAGACTGATGAAAGAGGTTTGCTTATTTGCAGTAGTCACCCAAGGATGCATACTGCACTACTTTTTCAGGGGGGGGAAACGTTATAAGGATGCCACCTCAAACGGGTGTGCATATCTCAAAAAAAAGAGAATATGAAATGTGCAAACGCCTCACCGTTTCATCGGCAGACGCAGGCACTGAAAACAAAAAAAAAGTACACAAATTCAGGCCAGGAAGCCACCCAATAAGACTCAACTGCCACAAAGGGGAAATGATGTGTCGAACACAAAAAAAAAGGCCGGCTGATAAGGGAAGGGGGTTCGAAAATGCTTTGGTTTGTTTTGAATGTGCTTTGTGCTTTGTTTATTTTTGATAAGTGGTGTGTAGACGTGAAGTCAAAGATAAACGGGAAAGGGGATTGCTTGAGGAATCAGTGAAGTGAATCTTACAGCGAACGTATCTGCCGGAGGCACCAAAAAAGAAAAGTTGACTTGAAATACAAAATCACTCTCATGGTAATGTACCTTGGTAATGAGCGGGTGCACCGTGGGAGGGTGGACCCAACCATGCAGTCCTATAATCCATTTCGTGGTTTACATCTGGCATAAAAAAAGAGAAAATTTGTAAGACGAATGTACCTCTTGTGTGTACACATCTTCAGTTTAAAAAAAAAAAAATTAGAAAAGAAAAGAAAAGAAATAGCAGCAAATCATTGTGTTGCCTTTTTGATGAAGACACACACGCATGACAGATAAACACTATTTCATAGACTTTCTCTTCCACTGAATAGGAGGTGTCACAGGCATACAATAAAGCGAGGCCGAACAAGCCTTGCTAAGGCCTCGTGCATCCGATACAGTCATGGCTAAGGCATGGTTGTAAGTATTAGCACGCCCCATCAGCCACCCCTCATATCGATTTTCCAGACATGCCTATTTTCAGGCGTAGTCGGTCTCATTACATTGCATGAACAAGGTGCACTAAATGAACCCAAACTTTTTTTTAAAGTGGATGGTTGTTTCTGATAGTGATATGGACATACTATAAGAAGTATTTCAACATATGCAATCAATACATTGATAGCATAGGAGGGATCAACAACAATGTTACCCATAAAAAGAAAGGTTTGATAAGGTGAACCTAAGCCTCTCTTGTGCTTAGTCACGTAAAAAAGACCTCCGGATCATTGGGAGGGGTGGGGGTATCCTCACAGATAAAGAAAACTAAAGAATCAAGAAAAGGATAACAATAAAGGGAGAGAAAGAAAGAATGCTTGGTAATATTAGTACTTAACTGTGTAACCAAAAGAGGGTTTGGAAGAAGAAAAAAAACTAAATATCGAACTTTCAAAACATTATTGGGTCAAAAAAAACAGGGTCATTTTTGCAAACTTTCTGCCTTTGTCCCATATAAAGTAAATAAAAGTAATCGAGAGAAAAAAAGAAAATGCTTAGAAGATGAATCTAAGCTTCTCGCGCTTAGTCACCTTGATCACAATTGTTAACACATCCTCACCACATTACCTTAATGCAGTGAGAATGTGATGACGATTACAAAAGAAAAAAGTAGAGTTGAAATACAAAGCCCTCTCGTGAACAGTGTACCTGGATACATGACCGGCTGTACCGAGGGGTGGACACCCAACCATGCAAATGCTACATCCATTTCGTGGCTTACATCTGATCCGCCTGATTTTTACCCTGCGAAAAGGCACGCAAAGGCGTGTATAGGCGCGTATAGGTCCGTACAGGCATATACGGACCGTCCGTCACGCCTTTACGCGCCTACACGCGGGGTAAAAATCAGGTGGCTGATATGTAAAAAGAAAATTTTATAAGATGACCCTAGCACCTTCTTCTTTTTTTTCGTCACCTAAAAAAAAAGAAAAGGGTCTGCAAAAATGAATTTCCGTAAAAAGGGCGTACTCAGGTTCTAGACTATCATGGCATATTCGCTACGTCGTGAACGTGTTGGTTGTACACAACACGCAAAGAACTCCCCCCCCCCCCCCTAGGCATACTGTGCAGGCGAGCCGTTTTTAGGCGAGTTTTTCGTTTTCCTGATTTTCAGGAAAAACTCGCCAAAAACTCGCCCTACTCGCCCATTACTCGCCTATTACTCGCCAAAACTCGCCAAAAACTCGCCAAAACTCGCCTAAACTCGCCAAAAACTCGCCTAAACTCGCCTAAACTCGCCCACATTTGGGTGCAAATCCTGGTGCACATACGCACCTTGGGGGTGAAAATGTGCACCAGGATGTGAAAATGGAGGGCGGGGGTGACTGATGACAACATGCCACTCGAAAACACACAAAAAAATTGAAATTGTGTCACTTGTACGTCTAAAGGCAACCATGTCACGGCAGTGGCTGACAGGCATGATGTAAACATTTGCTCCAGGGGAAGATCCAAGCGTGCCATAGATCCCGGGGGACAAGACGTGCTACAATCCTGAGGATGACGAAGACATGAGCCGGGGCGCTACACTCGCTATACCAACAATGTCCTCGTCATGCCGGTAAATGGCAACCCTGCAGGCCACCCCTTTGGCGGTATTTCCCCACGACTACATCGCACCCATCTGTGCAAGCTTCATGGATCCGCAGAAGGTACAGCTGGACTGGTGGTACTGCCTACAAAGCAAACTGCAGAGGTCTTGTTCAAGTGGAACGAAAAAAATTTTCTCTTCAAAACTCAAATTTCCCTCATATTTTCGTGTGTACACTTTTCCCAAGGTAAAATCCCTACCAAAAAAAAAAACTCGCCAAAACTCGCCCCCCAAAAATGGGCGAGTTTTAGGCGAGTTTTTGGCGAGTAGGCGAGTTTTTTTTACTCGCCTGCACAGTATGCCTAGGGGGTACGACTCCAGCCATTTTTTGCGCACGGAAAATTCATTTGGCATTATCTGGTCATCTCCAAGGCAACTGCGGGTGAAAAACACCCTCAGAGTGGGTCACAGGGGGCCTGTGGGTCGAAAAACGACCCAGAAGCCACCCCAGAATACAAAAAAATGGAAAAAAATAGTGAAAAAACGGCTGTTTTCACGTTTTGGCCACTTTGGGCAAAATAGCGATTTTTCGAGAAAAAAATCAAAAACCGGGATATTTTTTGACATCACAAAGCCTCCTTTGGCACAAATATACCCCAAAAGTGGCCTGTGAGTCCATTCCAACCTGTTTTGGACATATTTGACACTTTTGGAAGTGTTTTTTTGGTGTTTTTAGGTCAAAAAAATGCCCAATACGTCCCCAAGACATCCCCAAGACACTTTGCACACCCCCTGTTACGGTCATATTTTTTTCGTTTTTTTGCCTGAAACCCCCAAAATACCCCTCCCGGACCCCACATAGTCCCGAATATCCATCACACACCCACTCAGAGTGAGTAGAAGCACCCCAAAAAAAATATTTTTTAAAGCCCTTCAACTTCAACATGGATGCTGCCGAAACTGAAGCACAATTTTAGGGCTTTAAAAAATATTTTTTTTGGGGTGCTTCCAGGGAAGTTCCTAAGTGGGACCGAGAACATGAAATTCTGGATTTTAGTTTTTTTTTCCTTTTTTTTTTTTCCCTTTTTTCCTTAGGGGGCTTTGTTGTGGTTTCTGGTGGGTGTCACTGTAGGTGACACACCACCAGTGTGGTGAAATGGTCCAAACTCTCAAAAGCAAGAGTTTTCAGGGGGCAAGAAAAAAAAAATTGACAACAAAATCCTGCACCGTCCAGGGCTGTACCCCCAATTTATTTTTGCCTGCGGCGCCATTTTTCATTTTTTGCTCTGCAAAAAAGTGTTCGTCGGAGGCTAGATTTTTACACCGTACCCAAATTTTTTTGCCTGCGGCGCCATTTATATTATTTTCTGCTCCGCAAAAAGAGAAGTGCAAACGCCTCACCATTCATCGGCGGAAGCACTGGTTCCACGGGTTATCGAACCCCAGAGAGCACTTCATTGGCATGCACACGGTTACCACTAGGGAGCGTGTATGCAGGTACAAAATCACTGCCCCATCCAAATAATATTCCCAACGTCTTCGGGGATCCCCTTGCATTTTGCAGCCAAAAATGCAACTAGGCCAAAGCTGCAAAAAGTTCCGCGCGCGTGCAGCGCGCCCGGGTTTGGGACCCCTTTTTGAATTTCGAGGGGCGGTTAAAGTGGGCCCAGAATCACAGTTCTGACACTCATTTAGCATTGTGAGCAACTCACTAGTGGTCGTAACCAAAATTTGTATCAATCAAGAACTTGTCCATTTTCTCGAAATGACCCCACTACAGTGAGGGTAGAGCTCGGAAAGCCTGAAAAAGGGCAAAAAAAACCCCACCCAAAAAAAGGAAAAAAACGGGAACATAAATCCAGAATTTTGCTGTTTTTTCCGAGAACAAGGAACAACCCTGGGTGCTTCTACTCACTCTGAGTGGGTGTGTGATGGATATTCGGGACTATGTGGGGTCCGGGAGGGGTATTTTGGGGGTTTCAGGCAAAAAAACGAAAAAAATATGACCGTAACAGGGGGTGTGCAAAGTGTCTTGGGGATGTCTTGGGGACGTCTTGGGCATTTTTTTGACCTAAAAACACCAAAAAAACACTTCCAAAAGTGTCAAATATGTCCAAAACAGGTTGGAATGGACTCACAGGCCACTTTTGGGGTATATTTGTGCCAAAGGAGGCTTTGTGATGTCAAAAAATATCCCGGTTTTTGATTTTTTTCTCGAAAAATCGCTATTTTGCCCAAAGTGGCCAAAACGTGAAAAAAGCCGTTTTTTCACTATTTTTTTCCATTTTTTTGTATTCTGGGGTGGCTTCTGGGTCGTTTTTCGACCCACAGGCCCCCTGTGACCCACTCTGAGGGTGTTTTTCACCCGCAGTTGCCTTGGAGATGGCCAGATAATGCCAAATGAATTTTCCGTGCGTTTGGTCCCAGCAAAATGGCTGGAGTCGTATCCCCTACCCCCCCCCCCCCCCCCCTAGGCATACTGTGCAGGCGAGTAAAAAAAACTCGCCTACTCGCCAAAAACTCGCCTAAAACTCGCCCATTTTTGGGGGGCGAGTTTTGGCGAGTTTTTTTTTTTTGGTAGGGATTTTACCTTGGGAAAAGTGTACACACGAAAATATGAGGGAAATTTGAGTTTTGAAGAGAAAATTTTTTTCGTTCCACTTGAACAAGACCTCTGCAGTTTGCTTTGTAGTCTTCCACAACCAGTACCACCAGTCCAGCTGTACCTTCTGCGGATCCATGAAGCTTGCACAGATGGGTGCGATGTAGTCGTGGGGGAATACCGCCAAGGGGTGGCCTGCAGGGTTGCCATTTACCGGCATGACGAGGACATTGTTGTATAGCGAGTGTAGCCCCGGCTCATGTCTTCGTCATCCTCCGGATTGTAGCACGTCTTGTCCCCCGGGATCTATGGCACGCTTGGATCTTCCCCTGGAGCAAATGTTTACATCATGCCTGTCAGCCACTGCCGTGACATGGTTGCCGTTAGACGTACAAGTGACACAATTTCAATTTTTTTGTGTGTTTTCGAGTGGCATGTTGTCATCAGTCACCCCCGCCCTCCATTTTCACATCCTGGTGCACATTTTCACCCCCAAGGTGCGTATGTGCACCAGGATTTGCACCCAAATGTGGGCGAGTTTAGGCGAGTTTAGGCGAGTTTTTGGCGAGTTTAGGCGAGTTTTGGCGAGTTTTTGGCGAGTTTTGGCGAGTAATAGGCGAGTAATGGGCGAGTAGGGCGAGTTTTTGGCGAGTTTTTCCTGAAAATCAGGAAAACGAAAAACTCGCCTAAAAACGGCTCGCCTGCACAGTATGCCTAGGTGGGGGCAAAACCCCTATTTTTTTGAGGCATTTTGACTTTTTTGGACTTCCGCGCAAAGTACGTACAAACCACCCCTCATACCCACCCAGAAATGGGTCAGAAACACCCTGTGACCCGAAAATCCATGCTAAGGGCGACTCAGAATATGAAAAAATGCAAAAAAATAGTGAAAAAGTGGCCTTTTGACGGTTTTGGCCATGTTGGGTAAAATGGCCATTTTTGGACAAAAAAAATCAAAAAAACAGCAAAATTTCGACGTCATGACAGCTGCTTGGGCACAAACCTACCCCAGGGAGGTCCTGTGAGTCTATTCCGACCTGTTTTGGACACTTTAGGTACTTTTTTTGGCCGTTTTTTGGTGTTTTTAGGTCAAAAAACATCCCCGGACCGGACTTGCGCCCTGCTTTCAGACCCACTCTGGGCCAAAAAATGGGTGAAAACCCCCGAAAAAGCACTCCGGGAACCCAGATAGTTCCAAATATCCACCAGAAACCCACCCAAACACCTCAAAAACATGCCAGAAAAATATTTTTAAAAACACACTTTTTCAAATAAGTCATTATGGAACCTGCCCAGATGAACTTTTTGAAAAAAGTGTGTTTTTGAAAATATTTTTCTGGCATGTTTTTGAGGTGTTTGGGTGGGTTTCTAGTGGATATTTGGAACTATCTGGGTTCCCGGAGTGCTTTTTCGGGGGTTTTCACCCATTTTTTGGCCCAGAGTGGGTCTGAAAGCAGGGCGCAAGTCGCGGCCCAGGGACGTCCAGGGTAAAGTCCAGGGTAAAGTCCAGGGTATTTTTTGACCTAAAAACACCAAAAAACGGCCAAAAAAAGTACCTAAAGTGTCCAAAACAGGTCGGAATGGACTCACAGGACCTCCCTGGGGTAGGTTTGTGCCCAAGCAGCTGTCATGACGTCGAAATTTTGCTGTTTTTTTGATTTTTTTGTCCAAAAATGGCCATTTTACCCAACATGGCCAAAACCGTCAAAAGGCCACTTTTTCACTATTTTTTTGCATTTTTTCATATTCTGAGTCGCCCTTAGCATGGATTTTCGGGTCACAGGGTGTTTCTGACCCATTTCTGGGTGGGTATGAGGGGTGGTTTGTGGGTACTTTGCGCGGAAGTCCAAAAAAGTCAAAATGCCTCACCCGTCCTGAAGGTTTTGCCCCCACCTACCCCCCCCCCCCCCCCCTCCCCCAACCCTCTGAACACTGTTGTCTTGAGTTGCCTCTTTGTATCATGAAGAAAGAAGTATACAGACTCTCAAGGGAAAGAGTGGTGCCCTTGAGAGGGCCTCGTAGATACCGCTTTTTTCGTGATTTTGAAGGCATTAAAATGCGCCCTCTTTTTCGCAAAAAGAAAGATTTGCGATATTTTCATCAGCAGCTAATAGACAAGCCTGATTTTGAAGTTAATGTTGGCAGCTTAAAAACTTTAGCACAAAATAGAAAATGGGGGGAGAGTAACTCTTTAGGGAGGAGATGATATAATGTGGATTTGCACCTTGCCAAATTAAAAGGGGGGGAAACGGTAGTTTTTGATCGCGGGTACCCAAAAAAAAAGTGAAGTTATTAATGCAGGCACCTCCGACTGACCCACGTACGATGCCAGCCATCCGGATGAAAGCACAAGTACCCTGCGGCCAACAACAGAAGATGTAAAAAGGAAACCTAATGACTGGCCCGTACCGTAAGAGAACGAGGGCGGTTCACAACCGCTCGACAGCCGGCGGCCCACCTTCCGTTGAAGAGTTGTGAGCTTACAGGTACTGCAGTTCGCTGCACCCAACGCTTGATGCACGATAGTCTACACAAGAGAGCAGAAACCCAAAAACACAAAAAGGGGTGGGCGGGGGGGTCACAACATCTCTCTCTTGGCGCCCCATGCTGTACCGACAGTTGGGCCTCACCCTTTCTCTTAGGGATATACATGGACGTCCTTACAGGCAGCACACCGTAACCCAAAGGCGTGGCAGAGAGACTCCGTAGAGCGACTCTGGCCTGACCGCTGGCCATTTATGCTCCGGGTGCGAGCACCCATCATAGCATAGGGGGGCCAGCCTGACCCAGCATTTATATACCCTGCCAGGGTGAACTAGCATAAAAGAGGGCAGGGGCGTTTAGACCCTGAGGACTAGGGGAAGTCCCGCATACCCCAACAGAAAGACAAAGGCTATGCACTGGTGATATAGGAGAGGCAGGGTTGCTGAAAAACAAAAAGACCCTGAAGGCACAAAAACGCCCCGCATACCCCTCCTCGCCTCCTGTTTTGTAATCTCTCAGGTAGGAGACATCGGTTCGAGCGGTCAACACCTTCATAGAGTTTCTGGAGGAACGGACCCCCGGATGCAATTTAAGGTCCAGCCCAGGACCACCAAAAAATACAGTTCCGTATGTTCCCGATGGTACTTGTCTTCTGAAGGAAAAGTACAAAGTGAACGTGGGGGCAGTTTGCGTAGTTGCAAACTTTGCTGCATGTTGTGACCCACCATTTGACGGACAGAGCACGTAGAACCCAATAAGGAGTGAGAATGAAGGATATGGAAAAAAAAAGTGTGTCTTGAAATACAAAGCCCTCTCGTGACAGTGTACTTAAGAAAGTGAATTTGATAGACGTGCAGACACGTCAAGGTGGATGCAGGCATGTCCAAAGCAATAGTGGAAAAGATGAACCTAAGCCTCGCTGTGCTTAGTCACCTTGAACTCATCGACAAAAAACAGAAAAACAGGGAACTTCCAGAGTGAAAAAAAAACACAAAAACAAAACCCAAAAAAACGACAATACGAAAGAAAAGCTTTGAACGGTATCTAAACAACGAAGATATCTTCAGTACACGAGCACTGCAGCTGGTAATGGCATACTGGCACTTCGCATGTACATTGACAAGAGGCACGAAGTGTGCACTCTCCATTTTGAACAAAAAATATGAGAGACGGGAGGGAGGGAGACGGAGAAGGAGAGAAAGTGCAAGCAGGAAAAGTATACCAGGCACTCCGCTAGGTACTAAAGTTCTGTTGATTGTCAACAGAACTTTTTGAAAATGGGGAAAAAAAGAAAAAAAAAAAAAGTTCTGCTAAGTGGTTCAGACCCGTTCTACCTGTCAAAAAAGCTCAGGAGAAGAAGATATGGAGAGGTGAGTGCTCAAACGTCCCAAAAAAGTCAAAATCGGGCGTTGGTAAAAAAAAAAGTTGCGCACCGTGCGCCTGCGGCGCAAGCATGTACCCCACCAACGTGGACCATCAACAGAATATTTTCAAAATCGGAAATCCTAGCGGAGAGCCTGAAGTATACCAAAAAAAAAAAAAAAAAAAAAAAAAAAAAAGGCAATAACAACAACACATTTTCGAGCAGGTCCGGTTATCATTGCAAATTCAGAACATCGGTTTGGGGACACGTGTCTAACTTGAATTAAAAAAAAAGAGCATGAAAAGGGAGAAAGGGGGGAGGAAGAAGTGCCTGACTGTACACCTTCTTGAAGAGAGAACAAAAAACAAAACAAACCAAAAAAAAAACAATCCCGAAAATCGGGAAAAACAGTTGATCCGACCAACATAGTGCACACTACCTAAATGGTAAGTATGAAGGGAGTACAGGGAAAAACAGTATCATGGCACATAGCTGTTTTTCCCCCCCTTGTGGGGAGGGAGGGGGAAGTAAAATGAAGTGGTATTTTTGCGTTACAGAAGAATTTCTTTTTGTGTTGAGAGTGGTTTTCTTTTGTTGTTATAATTATTTTTTTTCCTTCTAAAATCTCTTTCGTTTGTTCTGCCCTATTCACCCCTCTTCCCCTCCCCCTCCCCATAGCTATTTTCAATAAGACATTCCGCGCAACCCTGGGATACAAAAAAAGAGAAAGTTAGGTGGCCACCAAAAGGAAGAGGGGGCGAGAAAGGCAACTTGCAGACAGCACCTCAGCTGTGTGTTACAGGGTCAAGGTGATTGCCTGAAGAGGAAAACCCCACTATACTCTAAAAAGCCATCGAGGAGAGAAGAGAAGAAAAAGTTGAAATACAAAGCCCTCTCGAACAGTGTATCTGGGTGGAGAGTGAATAAAATAACCCGGCCCCTCATCGTTTCATCAGCGAATAGCGTTTCACACTGCCTTATATGGCATTGTGATTTACATTGTAGCTGTTAACAGTACAGTGGTGACAGCATTCGTGGGACAATACGGGGTTTTGATAGGAAATATGACAAGGTGGTTGAGATATTCTATATTATTGTTTTTGATAGATTGTTGAAGTGTAGTTGCCTCGGTTGTGTTGCCACAGTAGTGCAATCTCCACTTTTTTTGAAAAATTGAAAAATTGACAGCGTGTAGACCACCGTGGTGTAAACTCCACGCAGCCGCGTCCTTCTATTTTTGTATTTTTGCATTGCTAACAAAACATGAAAGCTAGTAAGATAGTAAGCTGTGCTTTTGTCACCTTGAAAAAAAAGAAAAGAAAAAAGAAAGAAAAAAAACGTTGGCCTGAGGGATGGTAAGGCACGTATCGTAATCGTGATCATGGTTGACATCGTTTTAGTATTATTTTGAAAAATTGTTGGAATAGCGTAGTTGTCACCTGTTGTCACCAAGCTCCACTGTATTTATGAAAACTTTTTTTTTTCCATTCCTTTGTAGGGGAACGGATCACGTACGTTCCTGTAAGCTTCAATAAAATGGAGTCGGTAGGGCTAAAGAGGAAGTTGCCTTCCTAAACGTGCACACAACTGGCAAAAAAGGGAGTCTCGGGACTCCCCTGTATCATCATTGAAATACCATTGCTTACCAATGGTGCACTCCAATACTGTTGCCCCTCCGTTTGTTCTTTAGAAAATTTGGGTGTATTATACAGGATGAGCTGCACTATCCCTTTTTAAATTGTTTTTTGGCATGAGCCTGGACGTCTTTCTTGTACCATACGCAACTATGATAATAAGAACTCGGTGAAGACTTTTCCATAAAGAAAAACGAGTTTCAGGGGAATGTGTCATGCACCTCACCAAATCGAGGTGTCGCCGAGCAACAGTTTGATCCCTACACCTCACCTACACTTATAGAGAAGTTGAAAAGTGCAAACACCTCACCGTTCATCAGCGACGCAGGTACTGGCTAAACAATGCGAGTCGAAAAAAAGATAACTTTAAAAGATGAATGTGCCTCTCGTGCACACACATCTTTTAATAAGAGAGACATTTTGAAAGATGCCAAACACCTCCGGACAGCAACATGCTACCTACGTTTTGTATTGCTGTAGGCAATGATATGCTACACTGTCTGAAGTTTTGATTTATTTTGAAGTACGACATATCGCAGACGCACAACAAAAAAAAAAGGGGGGTGAAAAAGAGAGAAAACTTAGTGACGAAAACCAGGCTCCTAAAAAGTAGTATTGAACACATGGTCTCGGAGGGAGGGGGAAAGACAAAAAATCTTGTAAGATAAATGTGCCTTTTCTTTGTGTGCACAACCATCAAAAAGAATGGATAATTTGGGGTAATTTAGCATAATTCGGAGAGAGGGCGAGGAGGGGGGGGCGACCATGACTCCTCAAAAAAAAAAAAAAAAAGCGTGTATTGTATTATTGGCAGCCTTTGTTTTCCGTTGCATCAACAATACTCGGTTCTGTACTCAAAATGTTACCCGAAAGAGGGTTTAAACTAGAGTGATTAAGTAAAATGGCGGACGGGCTATGCGTTATGGAGCGAAAGGATGAATATCTAAACCTCTCAAAAATGAGTGTCCCTGTAGGGCTTAGTCACTACTCGCAGAAACACATCCCCAAAAGACGAAGAAAACGTGGAAAAGATAAATAGGACAAAACTCTGATCTGAGTTTTTTTTTTTCTGCGTTAACCTGAATGCGATCGTTTAGGGCAAGGCGGAGACCTCCCCCCTGGTAAAAAAAAACCAATGAAAAATAATCCCCAATGTTTACTGGAATTTTTCATTGTTTTTTTATATCCTTCAGTGGAGAGGAAAATCGTCGCCCCTTTTGTTCGAAATATGAAAAAGTGCCTCTCTCTCGGGCACTTACCTAACTTAAACGTTGCAAAAAAAAAAACGCTGCAAAAAACAAAAAAAAAAAAACAAAACAAAACAAAATCACACAGTTTCAATTATATCGCTAACGACGTCACCCTTGAAACCCGCTACGGTTCTGTGCAATGCCCACAGCGCTGTAATTCCTTCCTCACGGAATATTGCTGTTTTTTTTTTTCGAGAACCCCCGTTTTTTTTTTTGATAGATTGTTGGAGTAGTGTAGTTGCCTCGGTTGTGTTGCCACAGTTGTGCAATATCCACTGTTTTTTTTGACCTATACGTTATACGATGCTAATAACTTTGGAGAAAAAAAGAGAGAAAAGTTGTAAGACGAATGTGCCTCTCGTGCACACACACATCTAAAGGAAGAGATAAAAATTGTTAAGCTGAACCCAAGCCCACACATGTTCAGCCACCTTTTTAAGGGTGCAATCAAGATAAAATTGTTGGGGGGAAAGGGGGGGGAATGGGTTTGGGGCAATGTTCGCGTCATTGTCTGGATATTGATCAGTTTCAATCGCGCTATATTTTTTGTTGCAAAGAACTATATTAGGGTGGAAAAAGGGAAGGGGGAAAAAATCCACCAAGGGAGTATGGGGTAGACTATTTGACAGCCCCAATCCAAAAAGAGAGAAAAAAAATTGAAAGATGAGTTGTGCATCACGCGTGCACATACATCTACAAAAAAATCTAAGTGGTTGCTTTTAACGCAGATAACCTCAACGGGATGCAACAAAAAAAAACAAAAAAAAAAGTTCCTAAGATGAACCTAAGCCTCATTATGCTTAGTCTCACCTTGAAGAGAGACAAAAAAATACACCCATTTTAACTAAATATTTCATAAAAATCCCTTCTTCTCTTCCCCAACACCCCTCCTCCTCCTCCTCCTCTTTCTTCCCTTTATGACAAACGCAACACCCTGAATACCTTCACACCATTACCCCATTCATGCTCCGTTGTATGGCATACCCATTCCGATTGCACTGTCAGGACAGACTCGGATGCCTTGTCCAAGGATTGGGGTGTGCGTCATTGGGGTTGAGGTCAGCTCCATGACGCCTTCTCCGGTGCCACGGCAACGGGTTACTACGTCGCGGGCGTGAAGGACAAAATGGGTTAATTCTGCAGGGCAACGGTCGAGGTGCTCATCAGCAAGATCGAAATGGCCTGAGTATAGCGCTTCCACCGCTTTGTTGTAGTTAAGAAATGGAGTTGTGGCGGCAGACTGTTCAAGCTGGTACATCCATTCTTCGACGATAGAGGGTTTTGGTGTGACCAGCTCGTAGAGCATGGTGCGCACCCCTTCTGGCAGGGTGCATTGTAATATGCATCTTGCCGTGACTGTTGTCTGCACCTCCATCGCGGTCAATCCATCCGCCACTACGTCATACCCCCACCCACTCACCCATCTCTCCAACACAGCCATCGCGGGCAACACACTCCCGATCAATGAAAATCTCTTCAACCCGATGCACCCCATATTACCACACAACGCACGCCCTCCCATCACCGTCTGCGTCACCCTAAGAGTATCGGCAGCCTCCGACAACGATATCTCATCGGTCCCTTCTCTTCCGCGAGACGCAGGGGTCAAAGGGTTATGTACAGCAGGCGATGGAGTCGGAACGGTGGGACCACGGTTCAAAATGCTACGCAATTTTAAACACATTTCCACCGCCTTCCCGCGGTGAAGCGAATTGTGAATGAGGGTGTTAAAAGAGGAATGTACGTGGTCACCACGGAATTCATCGATAATACCACGATGATCCTTTACTGCGTGGACCACCGTTTCGAGATAGTGCGCATGCAAAGCAAGCAACGATGTAGCAGAAACGCGACGTGCCAAACTGTGAAACCCTTTTCCATTTACAACAACTAACGTTATGTTGCGGTTTTTCAGTCCATTCTTAAACGCATGATGATAGACACGCACTGAGGTATCGGATGTCATTGATTTAAGTGAGCCCTTTGATGACCCTGAGGCTTTCGATATTTTCGACGACTCTGATTGATGACGCAGGTCACTTTCAGGTTCAAGCCGGCTTCCATTTGAAACCATCCTTGATGGGCAAGATGGGCACGAACTGCGAGAAATATCCGAATCACCTTGGGACTCCCGGAGCACCGATTGCGGCAGGTATTGACGATACTCCTTCATATGCTTCACCATACGACGAAAGGAACGGTGCATTGCGTTTACCTCTGCAATGATACCATGCCGCTTTGCATCGTGCCGGTCAAGCTTCATATCTGCTACGTCGTCCATATCGCGTTCCAGCTGTTTTAATGGTGCAATGATAAAAGAGACACCAATAAATACCAATGCGGCACCTACAATAGAGATAATCACCGCCAGCCATAATGCTAATAAAGAAGACGAATCTGCCTTTCCTAATACATCAGAATACGGCATCGACAGCAATAAAATCAATCTCAATCCATGCTCCGCTTTAAGAGGTGCCGCCAGCATGATATCACCCCCTTCTTGCAAAATTGACTGATATTTTTCTGCGTTTTCCAAACTGCCGTGACGATCTAACACCGCATCCACCACTTTTCTTGCCATCGAATCCGCTTTAAATTCTTGAATTTGAAGGATATTCGTCCGTGTCATGCCAGTATCCTGCTCAAGCTCTTCTTCACTGAGGGAGGAGCCCACCAAAATGGTGTCTAATGTGATGAGAAAAGAGACAGTGTTCTCGGTAACCTTCATCTTCCTGAGATACCGGTTGAATGAGGCAAGGTTATAGTCGACAGCAACGCTACCGAGAACTGCTCTGTCTGCATTGTATAACCCTGCAGAGAGCGTGACCCCCATCCCGCTGTTATCCGTAAAGGTGTACGGTTCTATCCATTGCGGTGCCTTATCGTTGTACCACGCCAGCTCCTTCACGCTATAATTATAATGTGTTAGAGGACGGTCCACCCCTGCTGGCGCCTCAGAGAATTCATTGGTCGCTTCGTCATAGATGCTGTTAACGTATACCATGGAAACTGCTTCGGCGCCTTGAGGGTAGCATCCTTCTCTTGACATAAGCACTGTGGGTGCGAGAGAGGAGGAGGTGGTGTTTGCTGGGCGTCCACAGGAAGCCCATTGGGGCAGTGCATCCCCTCGTTTGGTACCGAGGAATTGGAGCTGGAGGTTTGCGTGGGTGTCGGGTTTGGGCATGACGCCGAACATTCGACCTTCATCGGTTCCGACGTACATCATGAGGATTGCGTCGGAAAGCTCTTCAATAGATCCCATGATCTTTGTGAAGTATTTATGTGAATCAGGATAACCGGTAGTAATCCCGGTTAAAAACTCCGCGCTAGTTAAATCCTGTGCAGTTTTGATAAGATGCGCGCCAACGCTAAACTCAACAAGCAACCCATGTGACGCTTCTGTCGCAGCACGTACCAACAGCGTTTCGGTGTTTTCTATGATAGCACTCCGCGGACCTACATACGTCACCGCCCAGGTAGTCAGCCCAACAGCAACCAACGCCGTCCACATCACCAACATAAGAAGAGCCGGCATGTGGATGCCCCTCTTCAACCCCTTCACTGCTTGCACCACCACCACCGCGACGGTCACCAAAATAGGAACGACAATGAGTACAATATGAGCAGGTTTAAGCGGCTGTGCAATATCCTCATGATATTCCTTCACCTCCGTCTCCGCCATAACCACCGCAGAAAGAACAGAAATGCATGACATAGAAAAATCCAGAAAAAAGAAAAAAGAAAAAAGAAAAAAGAAAAACCCCAGAAGAGGGTATGAAAGGGGGGGTGGTGGGACCCAAACTACGTGAACGTTTTCATGTAGAACAAAACACCACGGTTTTTTTTGCTTGTTGCGAGAACAGTAGAGGGTAGTGGGTGTGTTGTGGTGGGAGAGGGGCTTTTTGTTCTCTGGTGTGCAGGGGGTTGTATTTCGACGATGCAACATGCTAAATAACATGATTTTTGCGTGGTACGGAACATGCCCGAACGTGTTATGACATGCATTTTTGACCCAAAAATTCGTGCAAATATTACAGAAAAATACTATGTTACCCAGGTCACATGGAGTACCAGCATTTTTTAAACTTTGACGTCTTGGCCGTGTAGTGTGGACACATATTGAGGTTTCAAATTTCAACACCGAAAGCTTTGTGAACACATTTATTCTTCTTTTACTTGGGGACTTTCCTCGCTTCTTAGTGCTGTGGTAGCGCCACGAGGAAAGCCAGCTATCCGTGATATCTGTGGTGCCGTTTCTCTCCTTTCGGGAGTGGCTTTGCCAGTACGGAGACACCTAACCATTGTCCCACTACGGCCTTTTCGCTGCATGGGGAAGCCGTCCCAGCACCTTTTACCCTCAGGTAGACCTTCATAGAGTTTCTGGAGGAAGTGTGGGGATTGCAAAAGGGCCCCAGATGCAATTTATAATCCAGCCCAGGACTTGCAGGCCGCTGTCGGGATTGAACCCACGACCATCATTACGAATGAGGTGCTCTTTTTTTTTTGGAAACTTTTTTCTATTCCTTTTAGGGCACGGAGCAGGTACTGGAAGCTCCAAGAAAATGGAGTCGGTGGGGCTAAAGAGGAAGTTGCCTTCCTAAACGTGCACACAACTGGCAAAAAGGGAGTCTCGGGACTCCCCTGTATCATCATTGACACAGCATTGCTTACCAATGGCCTTATTGAATATCGCGTCTAGCTGCGGTCTTCATCGATCCCGCCAAGACATTCACCGATAAGTGCAGTTGTGGGAACGAGAAAAGCAGGAACATTTGCCTTCTGCACCATCTGTAACAAGAGGGAAGACCCTTGCTAGCAGGTGTGGTAACTTGCTACTGCCTGCGAACTGCAGTGGGATTGGCCAAGTGTAGGCGGGATGACACATCCGCACATAGCGCAGGAGTCAATGCACCCTTTATTTACCATAACACTGCAGAGTCGAAGACTTCACGCACAACCGATGCTGTGCTACCAAAAGACATTGCACATAGCTGGTTGGCATTTCGAAGACCGCCAAGCTTGCGTCTGACGACGCTACTGAGGAACCCAGTGTAGCGATGTACGTCTCTTGCGAACCAAAGACAAAAACGCTATGCACATTAGGTGCAAAGTTCCTAGGCAAGACGTTCCAACTGTCGGAGAGGTGTTAGCGCCATTTACGGTCAGAGTACTGACATGCTTTGGTGTGAACTTAGACACAAAGACACTTGTGCAACAAATGCAACAAATTCAACTTGGCAGTTGTTCCTTTGTGAAACCCCTTTACAACGACGTGTAGCTCTTTCTGCTTGGGTTCACTGGGCGTGTGGCAGTGGAAAATGCCACAAAATAAAAGCCGAAAAGTGCCTGGAGATACTAAAACATATTCCTGTTTTGCAAAACTTTTGTATCGTAGAGAGCCAGAGACAGTCAAAAAAACAGATCGGAAGGTTGTTGAAATTATGTTATGCCCACATAATGCATTATTGCATCACAAGCCCCCTGGTTGAAAACCCCGCCCAAAATAACTGGTAGGTATTGACGCATGCACCTCTCGACTGACCCACGTACGATACCAGCCCGGCACAAAGCACAAAGCACCATACTACCAACCGAAGGTGCAAAAAGGAAAACACCCACTCCCATTCTATCCGACAGTGGGGCCTCACCCTCTCTTAGGGGTTTATATGGACGTCCTTCCAAGCACGCCATAACCCCAACAGAGCGAACTCTGGCCTGACTGTTAGTGCTGCGTTATGCTGTGGGTACAAACATGGGGAAGCCACCAAGCCCAGGGTGAAGCCCAGCAGTTCTACACCCTAGACAGGGTTTGCATTTATCTAATGAATGACCCCCAGGACGCACTCTGCACCTTTGTCATAATACGCTTACACAAACTAGATAACCCTGTACCGACACGCATCCAGCGGTACTCTGCGCAACAGCACCCCACTACTACGTACAGAATGCATCCCACCCACAACCCCTGAGCATAAAAAGCTACCCAGTCGCCACACTCAACACCCCTCCCACAGAAACGGCCCCCTCAGGGTCTTCTGCGGTTACTTAACACACCCAACCCCCACATGGTTATATCCCGCACAGGAATTACCCATAACCGATATCAAACCACCCACACACAACCCTTGACATAGCACCCCCTGAGATCGTTGGGTAATACCCTGCAACTTGAGCGGAACCACAGTACCATGAGAACTACGGACTGAAGCGCGGTTACCACTAAATGAGAATATCAACCCCCTCCCCTTCCCCTTCCCCCTTACTCCAGACACGAGACCAAGCTCCCCCTCACACTGCAGATATCCCCCAGCGCATGAACTACTCTTGCACACTCACGGCAATCCTGAGAACCCCATCCCATAGCGGCCCAGACTGGACCATCCGCACTGTGCCGACTACACCCTCTGACCACTCCATGTCCCCTCACAACCTAGACACATCGCTACAGCCCCCTCCCACCTCCCTAGCCGTCTCAAGTTGGCAGACGTATCCTTCGCAACCACGCCTGCATCTCCACAACACTGCTCCTAGATCATCTCAAACCAAACGCTTCAACCATCCCCATGTGGTCGCCTGCGTATAGTCAGCCCTCACCTCACCTCCTCCTCCTCCTCCCCCTCCCCACGTGCAGCGGTACTGCAATACTGCGCAAGCCCCGAGGTGCTGATACCAGAGGCGTCTTTTGTAAGATACAAGAGATCGCAGTGTGGTTCCGTTCGCATTTTTGTCTGCATCCCTAACCCAAAACCCCGTTGTCTTCAATGCGGAAGAGAGGGTCAAACGTAAGAACGTAACAACCCAAGCCCAGTCTCCGTGGGGAGAGTGAGCCAGCATCGAGACAAACAACACTGCTGTCCATAGAGTGGGAAGGTGTGCGTTTGAAGAGAAAAGGGCGTGAAACGCTTTTTCCGCTGTGCTGCAACACCCAGTGTACGATATGCACCATATGTAGTTTCGACCCCGGCGGCAGCAGTGATATGCACCAGTATGCTGGCATCCCGCAGGTGTTGGTATCAGACCTTGTGCACTAATCCCAACCCAACCCAGCCCATCCCCAGTCATCTGTATTGCAGCCATTCAAGGCTTACGCCTGCATTGGGCACGCTGGTAACATCGGTGGTCGGTATACGCGTAGACGCTTTCGGCACCAATGAAGGAACCTACTCACAGGGTGCCATTACCATCGTTGATAGAGCACAGGTCTTGATGTAAGATGTTTGACCCACAGCCAACGCTATGACATTACGCCATCACGAAAAACCGTGGCACCTTACAACCTGAGCTCTGGATCCAACTACGAGCTCGACACAGTTCATGAAACCCCATTCCCCCCTGTCGCCCCTCCCTCCCTCCCCCCTGAATGCACTGCCGCAACTCTTCAACCACCTGCTTCAAACGCCGCATTCTTTCACCAGCTGCACATCAGAAGTCCCCACAAAGAACCTCTGGTCTAGCAAATGCACAAACATGCCATGCACACATACTCAGCAATACACTCACCCTCACAAGACCTGAGCAAACTCCACCCACCCCAAATAACACACACGAGAATTTGTCCATAATTAATTTCAAACACCCACATCCACATCCAGCAATGTTCCGCAAACAACCCTACCCGGGTTTCAAACGCATCCATCCACATGCTCCAATCAGCCTCCCCATATCAGTGTTCCAGCATCCTCCCCCAACCCTATACCATCCCTCATCTTCACCCTCTGTCACCACCCCCAAAGGGAATCTCAACACCCACTACACTCCGTTGCCTCATCCTCGTCCTCCATTTGCCAAACAGAGCCTTTCGTTTCGACCACAGTGCAGAACGACAAAACCCCCTCTCTCTCTCTCTCTCTCCCCCTCTCATATCACACCCTCTGCAAATCTCCAGCCACAATGCAATGCTATCTAGGATAAAGACCAAATTGCCGCAGACCCCATCCCCTTTGGAAAAGCTGGCAGAAAGAAGAAACACGAAAAGATGTATTTGCCTCTGGTGCGGAGCAGATCCAATCTAAAAAACCCCTGCTGCAAACCTACAAAGCCCACTTTGCTTTCCCCCACAACGAAAGCCGAAAAAAAAAAACCCCTCTCTCTGTACCCATGCTCGCCACCATCAGACCTGCTTGCAAAGAAGGGGTGACATATGTTCGCCATTCCCCAACCCCAGCGACTGATTGCTGCAGCATCACAGAGAGAGAGTATCCCCCTACACACACAGAGCATCCCCACCACCACACAGCAAAGAGGGAAGAGAGCGGTTCCTGTCCCCAATGGGGTTTCCTTTGCAGGAAACTCCAGGAGGAGGGGAAAGGCTTGTGAAGAGCGCACACTCCGGGATGAACGAGAAGGTAACACTAATACTCCTACTCAGATACACCCCACCCCCTATACCACCCTCAATATTCCACACAGGAAGCACTGCAACCCACATCGGACAATCTTCTGCATTTCGGAACGTCAAGAAACCCTTAGCGCCCCGCCCCCACCCCCAATCATCACCCCTCAACCATAATCCATCCAGTGGTAACTAACATCATGGTACTGTCCGATCGGACAAGAGACCGTAGATATCAGGAACACCCACAGAGTAGAGCAAAGCGTATCACTGCATGAAATGCGACCCAACACAGCTTTCCCCATTCAAACTACGGCCTCTTGATCAAAAAAAAAAGGTAAAAACCAAAGGGGTCTTTAGGGATGTGCGATGCAAAGACATTACTTTTTTGTGGACAACGGCTTTCCCTCTTGCTATTAAGCATGAAGACCGCATCACAAAAGGGGGGTGGTTTCGGAAAAAGATGGATCCCGCCTGCCTCCACAAGCTTCGCCTCGAATTCATCAGCACCTCACATTGGGAGAGGGGCAACCTCTCTCCTCCTCCTCCTCCTCCTCCTCGTCGCCATTCTCCGAGAGTCCTCGAAGACGCTTCTAAGTGAATTTTTTTCGTTCTCCAGAAAAAAAAACAGTAGTTGTTGAATGCAGGCACCTCCGACTGACCCACGATGCCAGCCATCCGGATGAAAGTATAAAGTACCCTGCGGCAACAAAAAAAAAAATGTATTTTTCAAAACTAAACGGTCTCTCCCACCGATTTCTCTTTGCCCTTTCTCCTCGCTTTTATGCCGCCTTCCCATCGTGGTCGGTCTCGATCGGGGTCAGCTCCTTGGCGAATCTGTGTCCATTCTCAGCGTAGTGGATGGCAGAGTATTTGAGCACCTGGCGTTGTGCGGGGGAGACGTCCTTAACAGCCTTGGCAGGAGATCCGAGAATCACGGAGTTGGGAGGAAATGTCTTTCCCTCAGGGATAAACGCATTAGCACCTACTAGACAGTTTTCGCCGATTACTGCACGGTTCAAAATGATAGCTCCAATTCCAATGAGAGAGCCGTTTCCAATCGTACAACCGTGGATCATCGCCATATGACCTACAGTCACGTTGTCACCGATGACAGCGGGCGCGTCTTTGTCTGCGTGGACAACACTGCCGTCCTGGACATTACTGTTTTCGCCAATGGTGATTTTCTCAGAGTCCCCGCGGACCGTAGCATTGAACCAGACACTGCTGTTCTTCTTCATGACCACGTCCCCGATGACTGCCGCATTCGGTGCGATGTAGACCCCTTCCTCCAGCTGAGGGGAGACGTCTCCTAGTTTGTAAGAAATATTCCGGCGGGCGATGTTGGCGAGTCGCATGGTACGCCCTGCATTGCTTTGCATTATGTGTTATGTATTGTGTGTTTCCTATGATTTGGGGATATTTGGGGGAGAGGGGGAGAGAGGAGAGAGGAAATTTAAAAACCTTTTTTTTTGTTGTATTGACAACACCCAAAGAGGGGGTTCTACTCAAAAGAGAAAAGAGGAAAAAAATATATATGTCACCCGAAGGGGGTGA
Organism: Rhynchopus sp. YZ270_cl-10; assembly: GCA_964035575.1. Classification (NCBI taxonomy): domain Eukaryota; phylum Euglenozoa; class Diplonemea; order Diplonemida; family Diplonemidae; genus Rhynchopus; species Rhynchopus sp. YZ270_cl-10. The sequence continues at coordinate 660,646 of OZ037906.1, read as the reverse complement.
GAAATGCAGACCGTTTTCGTTGTTGTCAACAATGATCTCGAGGTGGCGCTGAAAGTCACCTACTTGAGGGGAGGGTTATGACAAAAAGACGGTGCACAAAAGGAGCTCTAGGATGGTATTTTATTTCTTTCTTTCTTTTGATGTTCCTTTACGAACCGTGTCGTTGGAAAAGCGGGAGTAGGTTGGCAACAGAACGCTGACCAAAAAAAAAATCTTTTTGGATTTGCGTCTCCATTACCTGGTGATTTACACTGTGTGCAATTTTTTTTTAATCCCGAAGGAATCTGGAAGAGAGAGTATATACGGCAGATAGGGGGGGTCCCTTTTTGTTGGTTGCTCAAAAAAAATATTTCGTATGCCTTCTACTGAATAGAAGGTATACGAAATAAAAAGAGTAGTTGAAAACGTACTAAAAACTCAGCTCGAGCTCATGCAAAAAAATAGGAGAACAAATACGATAAGAGGGGTGTAGGGACCTACTGTAACCATGGCAGAGAGTATGGGGAGAGATAGCAGACAGGGATTATAAACTGTAGTTGTTGATGCAGGCACCTCCGGCTGACCCACTGTACGATGCCAGCCATCCGGATGAAAGCACAACGTACCCTGCATCCTACAACAGTAGATTACAAAGTCTGCGGGGGGGCAGGTATTAAAGATCAGAAAGTAAAGATAAAGTATGCAAAAAGAAGAAAATAGAAAACTTAGCATTCATCACACCAAAAAAAAACCCCATGGGAGAGGGTTGTGAAACGCACACACCCCGACCTGTTTGGTAAGGTGTGGCTCTGCAACGCGGTTCCCCCAGAACCGCAAAAGTGTGTTCAAAAAAAAAATGCTTTTGTTTCTATTTTCCCTTTCATGATGGCGACAAAAAGAAAACGCCTCTGGGACACAGACTCACTGGAGTGTTGTGCTAGGGAGATTTGCTAGCAGGAAAGACTGTAAGCAGGCAAGAGAAAAGGTTGGTAAGATGGGGGGTTAAAGCCTCTTTCTGTGCTTAGTCATCAAAGCGGGAAAATAAACGCTGAGTTGAATGTGGCATTCGTGCACATTGAAAAATAAAATAGAAACCAAAACAGAAAGTTGAAAGCGCAAAAAAAAATTCCGGGCGCAGACACTAAAAAATTAAAAAAGTTGGTCAATACCAACCTAAGCCTATCACCTAAGAAGGGGGGGTACTGGCAAATGCTTCAGATGGGGTTCTGGATTGATACGAAACATTGTCCTTGTGAAGCGAGGCCTTTTGCCGAGGTGGAAATGCTTTTGTATTAGAAAACAACCCAGCCAAAAGATAGGGTTCAGTACTCAGTGGTACGTTTGAAAAGGTGGGAGGGGTTTTTTATTTTGTTTGGCAATATTGAAAAAGAAAGGTCTTCTAAGATGAACCTAAGCCTCGCATGCTTAGTCTGATTAGATTACTTAATGTTTTGAACATTGGTTATTCATCAATCTTTCCCTGCCTCGCATGCTTAGTCACCTTAAAAGAAAACACTAAAAAGATTATTTCATATACTTTCTTTTCTTAACGAAACGAAAAGAAAGCAAAGAGGGGGGGAAAACACTAACAAGATGAATACACGTCGTCCAAAAATACTCATCTTTGAGAGAATAACTGTCTGTACAGTAATAGAAAGAAAAAAAAAGTTTATAAGATGACCCTAAGCCTCTGTGCTTAGTCACCTTAAAGAAAAGGATGGGAGCAGGGGGAAAAAAACAGGGCTCTTTGGCCAAGAATCGCGCTCATTTTTTTCTTCTTCCTTTTTTGTCCCTCACAGAGGAAGGAAGAGAGAGAGAGAGAGAGAGAGGGAGGAGTGTACGGATCTAAAACTTTTTTTTAAAAATCTTGAATGCAATTCTATGGTATAGAACACATCTCAGAGGAGCAATAATTTAAGGAAAGCTTTTTTTTTTTTTTTGTTGTATCGACAATTGCCTAAGGACCCACTTAGGGAACCTAGGGTCTGTACTCAATGCTGGCCGAAGCCTTTGTACTACAGAAGGGATAGACGTCAGTCGTCAGTTTTTTTTGACATATTCAGATGAGCGTGTCCTACTGCGTACATCTTTCAAAGAGCGATGGAGAGAGAGAGAATAGTTGGTAAGATGAGTTTCAAGTCTCTTGAGCTTTGTCACCTCGAGGGGGGAAAAAAAATGTGAACGAGAAAGGCAAATCAAGCCCCTATTACACTATGGGGCGTTAGCTTCGTCGTGGGAGTATTTAAAAAAATACTACAAAAAAAAAAAATTCAACATGTGCATTCAAAAATAAATAAATTGAAAGCATAGGTATAGGGATCAACAAAATTGTTCTCATCTTTTTTTTGGATGGAACAAAAAAAAAAACGTGACAAAGGGGTTGTTCGTTCTTGATTCTAGGGCAAAAGGGGAACGGCTGTATCACACCGATGCCACCCTTTCCTTTCACAGATTTGCTTCAAAAAAGAAACAAAAAACAAAATAACTCACAAGATCCAAGATAAAATAAACTGTCGTAACCGTAAAATGTATTGACCAAATAAATCTCCCAAAAGTTCCAGAATTTGTACGATGCATATATTTTGCGGTTACATGCGAACAGTAAAATAAAGAAGAGCAAAAGAAAATAGGAATCCAAAAAAAAAAGAACAAAAAAAAAAAACTTCTGATATATTCGCCCTTCAAAGATTTTGTTTTGTGCGTAAAGCGTGTAACATTCTGTGTTGATATACTTTATTACTGCAATACGCTCCCACTGACTACCTCGCTGTGAAGAGGAAACTTCTTTGGGGCCAAAAAAAACGCTTCCATTTTAAAAACACACACACACAACCGAACAAATGATCCCTCACCCCTTTGTTGGAACGGATACTGCGTCCCGTCAGCAAACTCTGGATGGAACAAACGCAGGGACCTGATACTCTCTCTCTCTCTCTCTCTCTCACCCCCGCCCTCTTCCAGAACCCACACCAAATGACATCAAATTTGAGATGGAATATCCCCTCCCTTCACCTCCCCCTTCTTAAACCAAGCTAAAGGTCAATCTAACATCGCCTGTTGTTGATAAGATCGCCGTTTGCAGGGACCTAAACAGCTCGATACTATCTCATCCTAAAAGACGTTGGAAGAAAAATAAAAGGGGTTTTGTAAGATGAAGTTTCACAATAGAAAACGAAATAATGGGAACAGCAACGAAGGGGGAAAGGCAAAAAAAAATATATGGAAAGAAGAGAAAGAGAGCAGTGTGTTAATGGGTAGAGACATCTTCTGTGGTCTGTTTTTTTTGTTACTTTTTTGTTGTGTCGACAATCACCTGCTAGTGCAGGATCTGTACTCAATGTCGCCCGAAGGCTATTGTACTTAAAAGATATAGACGAAAATCGTCCTCAACTCTGGAAGGTAGCTTATATGTGTTGTTTATGCATTAAAGTGCTGATATCATCAAGGTTTGGGGGGTCTTTGGGGGTCATGTGAATGGTTAATGAAGTAGTTGGTTAGAAATTCAGTACATCGTGTTTCAGTCCTAAACGCATACATTGGTAGTATCAGAGGGGGACATCGTCAGTGCAAGACCCTCCGAGATGCAAAGAGTTTTAACCACTGTTGCTATTATCAAACAGTCTTTCGCCTCTACTTGTCTTTTCAAAAACAAAAACCTTGACCTGTCGACACAAAATTAGAAACGACTTGGCTTCTGTAAACAGTACCTTTTTTACCCTCTGTAGGGTTGCAATGACCAAAATCATAAGCCAGTTTCACAAGGGTTTCTGTACAGCTAGCTTGTTTACTTTTTTCCTTCGTTCTTTTTGTCCCAACCTATCGCAGAAGGGTACTGTTGCTAGTGTTTGCAGTGTGTTCAAAACAAACAAACAACAAAACGAAGTGAATTATTTACGTCAGACACGAATCACGGCTAGATGCGACTGTAAATAAAAAAGAGAAGCAACTAGTTGTTTCATATACTATCTATTCTACTGAATAGAAGCTATAATAGGGTCACTAAATGTACCCAAACTTTCATTTTCACTTTATGAGATGAGAAGTAAATAGTTAAAACGTGCTAAAAAAACGCTATTCAGTCGAGCTCATGCAAAGGGTGGGGAGATAATCTTCAGAATACCTAACAGCTTCACACAAAAGGATATGAAGGGGTAGTTAAAAAGTAACAAAAAAATGGTTGGTTCTCTCTGCCTCACACAAAGGGGGTAGGGGGTTAGGGACGGATCGATGCAAGATCATTTGAATTAGAGTTAACCCATAGAACACTGAACCATATATCACCCATTCCATGAAAAACCGTATACAAAACCCCTGTTTTTGGTAAAGAAACTAGACAACTTCTACTCCACTAATCTTATCGATTTTTTTTTTAATTGAAAGCGCCGAGCTCGGAAATTCACACTAGCGCATTTTCGACAACAAAAAAATACTTCATATTTCCGCAAACGATGTCGTCTGTGGCCACATAATTTTAACAGGGGCCCAGGTCCCCAAAAAAAATATTTTTTTTCTTTTTTTGGAAGATCGGGTACGAAATCTTTCAATTCCGGGGTCGGACGATTTTTTTTATGCATCTGTTGATGTCTATTATTTTTTGGGCAGTTCTTAGGCGGAAGGTACCTACTAGGAAGTGCCTTATGGTGCCCCTTTTACAGAGGAATCCCTCTATATTTTAAGGCCACGCTTTCGTCAACAAAAAATTGCCCAATCACGCGTTTGAAAGATGCATTGCAATATCTTGCAATTCCGGGGTCGTACGACCAACGGGTAGACGCAGAAGGCGACCAGGGTACTACCGTATACCAGCGGCGAACACCCCATTTTCCAAGGTAATTTGCCCTGCTATATACAGCTATAGTGCAAAATTACCCATGGTAAAAAAAGTAGACAACTTCTACTCCACTAATCTTCTCGATTTTTTTTTAAATGAAAAGCGCTGAGCTCGGAAATTCACACTAGCGGTGTTTTGGGGGGTTTTTGTGACCAGGAAATTGTTGAGATAACTGGGAGCGCCGGACCCAAAACTCTCCCACACATCCTCGGATGGGATTTTTTTTTTATTTTTTTTGAAAAAAATATTCTCAGATCCGGGGAGTCAAAATGAATCAAATGCGGGGTCGGACGATAAAAAATTTGCATCTGGGTTCTCTGAGTGACTTTTTTGCAAAAGTATACGGAATTTCATGGAATGGGTGATATATATGGTTTCGGAAAATTCCTTTCGACATCCTTTTGTCAAATCCTGCAAACGATGATATCTTTGGAAGCTTTGGAAGAATTTAGGCCGTGTCATGAAAAAAGATGGTTCCATTTGACTAGTAGAACCCCCTTTACTCCCAAGCGTCTCTAGGAGGAACAACTAAAGTTACGGTATTTACTAAGCACTATACCAGCATGTTTTTCCCTTGCCTACAGGTGCGCCTCATAACCCATGCAGGTTGGGAAAATGTTTCAAATACGAAATCTGATTATTGCATTTAACGCAGATGCTACAAAATCTTTTCACTAAAAAAAAAATCGGCCAAAAAGTCCTAAAGGAAAATCTTTTGGTGGTATTACTCCGTGACATACCCCCAAAATAGGGGGGTCAAATATATCGTTGGTCGCCGGAGCTATTATGGTTTTTGACCCCCCTATTTTGGGGGTATGTCACGGAGTAATACCACCAAAAGATTTTCCTTTAGGACTTTTTGGTCGATTTTTTTTTTAGTGAAAAGATTTTGTAGCATCTGCGTTAAATGCAATAATCAGATTTCATATTTGAAACATTTTCCCAACCTGCATGGGTCCTGAGGCCTTTTGTGTGCCACCTGTATTTAAGGTGAAAACACCGTCTTCCCAGTACCCCCTCTCAAGGGATCTGGGTATTTTGCCTTAGGTATTTTTGCTCAATTTTTTTTTTTGGTGACATGGTGTTTCAAAGTTCTTTCAAATGCGACCGGTTTCGATCCGATTATCGTATCTGTCCCTGAAAGGGTCGTTTTTTTCCATTTCAGTGTTCTATGGGTTAAGGAAAGATGACTTTTTGCTCATTATTGAGGGAAGAAGAGAGAGAAAAGAACAACAACAACACACACCCAGCAAAGTATGTGAGGGAGAGGGTAAAGAGGTGGGGTTCAGATGAGACGAGGGTTTTGTCTTTTTTGCTTTTTTTTTTTTGAAAACTTGGTTGAATTAGTGTAGCCACCCTGGAGTGTGTTACACTAATACAACCAATTTTTTTTTTTCTTTTTCTTCGATAATCTGCTGATCCAGTGTAGATCTATGCCTGACAATCTTCGCCAAATAGTGTTTTTTTTTCCTCTTTAGTACAGACACTAGACGCAGTTCACAAATCAAATAGAAGAATCTTCGTTTACATCGCCAACTGAGACTGTGCAAAGCACTTCCAATTAATTTTCACTTTGGCTTTGACTGAAACCATGATTTTTTGGGGGTAAAAAGAAGGAAAAAAAACGCTTTACAATAACACCACCTTTCCTCTTTTTAGGTTGCAAATAAATTTGGGATACAAAGGGGGATAAGGGCGATGTTTTATCGCTCTTATAATTCCATTGCGGCATGGGTTGCACCATGGTCTTTCAACAAAGGAAAAAAAGAGAAGTTGATATTTTGTGCAAAACGCCTCACCGTTCATTCAGCGGACGTAGGGCACAAAAAAAAATTAACACGAGGGGCAGGGTTGAAAATCCCGGGCTTCCACAGCTAGCAAAATTAATTCGAAGCCCGGGTTTGTACCCGGGCTTGGTTTTTTGGTGAAAATAATTAAAATACTGGTGGCTGTAAACCCAATTGATAGCAATTCGTGCACCAGGCGCACGTGGTACACGAATTGTAAGTAGCCAGTACATTTATAACAAAGAAAGGGCGGTCATGGCACCCAAAGGTTCCTAGCGAAGCCGCGGTACGCAACATTTCAAAAAATTGCGCGCACATTTTTACAGCCAAACTATGTCAGGGAAGGGTGGGTTGCAATCTTGCGCCGCAGGCGCACGGTACGCTACTTTTGTAATTTCGCCATGATGCATGCTTCCTTTTCCTTCGGCGTTTGACCAATTGAGTCGCGTTCTGGCTGTGACGGGGGTGTGGGTAACCCTTGAGTATAGCAGGGCTGCACCCTGAGGCTACACCCCCCGGAGTGGGGTGGGGCAGCCCACCCCAGAAAAGTTAAAACCCGGGGAAAACCCAGGCTTAAGCCCGGGTAAACCCGGGCTTCGAACCCGGGCTTGCTCTGCGCAAAATTAATTAAGCCCGGGTTTTCCCGGGCTTACTGCCCAAGATTTTCACCGCTGACGAGGGGTAGTCTTTCCTAGAAAAAGTTGTCAAATTATTCGACCGTTGAATTCTTCAGTGGGGTGATCAGAGGTACTTTTTTGCAGCTCCAGTCACAAAGAATCATGAAAAATCACGAAAAATCACAAAATCCGGAATGCGAATCACAAAAAATCACAAAAAATCACAAAAAATCACGAAAAATCACAAAATCCGGAATGCGAATCACAAAAAATCACAAAAAATCACAAAATCCGGAATGCGAATCACAAAAAATCACAAAAAATCACAAAAAATCACAGAAAATCACAAAAAATCACAAAATCCGGAATGCGAATCACAAAAAATCACAGAAAATCACAAAAAATCACGTACGCTCACAAAAAACCCAAACAAAATCATAATTTCGTTTTTGTAAGCATTTGTAACCGTTTGTAACCGTTGTGATTTTTCGTGATTTTTCTTGACTCGAGCTGCAAAAAAGTACCTCTGATCACCCCATTCAGGAGCATTGTTTTTTTTTTTTTTTTTTGAAAAATTGAAAAATTGATGCAGGCCTAATGCTAACCGTTGGTTCGTCGGTTCACTTTTATTTATTATTTTTTTTATTTATCCGTTGGTTCGTCGGTTCACCCTTAAAAATGGGGGTTTTTTGGGGGGTTCTCTGCCTGTGGTATGCCGTGGGTACCTGGTCCTGGAGATGTGGGCACCTGCGCCCGCATCTTCAGGAGGAAGGGAGATTAAAAGAAGGACACAGCAGTGCATACTGCGGCCCCCACCACTGGGTTCGAGGAGGAGGAGGGTCTGTCAGTCGACGAGACATCGAGTGTTGGAGAAGTTCTGATCTCTGAAGATACAGAGAGCGGTGTTGCATCTGTTGATGTTAAAGAGGAAAGCGAAGATGGCGATTGCGATGACGGTGGCGGTGACGATGGAGACTTGTGAGGGACTCAATGATGCACCCCCCTTGCCGGCATTAAAAAAGTAGCCTACCGTGCGCCTGCGGCGCAGCTCAAAAACTGGCAGCCCACAGCCCTCTACCATAGTCTGGCTGTAAAAATGTTCGGTTTTAGGTCACAAATTTTGAAATGTTGCGTACCGTGGCTTCGCCAGAAAGTTTTGATATCAATCGCCGTTTCTTCTTGTCCTGAGGGAAGGTTTCGTTCACTAGAGAGAACCTAATGCGAGGGCTTGACGTGGAAAAACGTGAGAAAAGGGTTGGTTTGGTTCTTGATGTACGTTACCATCCCACGTCATCACGTATTTACGCGAAATGAACGGACCTTTTCGCGCGGAGCGCGGAAAAAAAATTTTTGACCCCTTTTTGGACATACACCATGGACTCGTAATGACATTACGTGACGAGGGACGAGGGAAATTACGTGGGAAATTACGCGCGCAATGACGTCGTCACGACGCGGGCACCCCCTCGTAATGACGACGTCATGACGTGGGGTTTTCCTCGTCACGACGACGGCATTACGACGTCATGACGAGGGGTGCCCTCGTAATTACGAGGGGTGCCCTCGTAATTACGAGGGGACCCCTCGTAATTACGAGGGGTGCTCCCGTGGTCATTGTCTGGCTATTGCCTCCCAGGGAAAGGGACTCTCGAATTTTTTTTTTGCCCCTAGAAAGGGCTAATTTCGACGATTTGAGGCCATTAAAAGCAAAATTTGATGCTTTTGAGCATCTGTGGGGGTCTAAAACGCGTTTTTGCGGTTTTTTTTCCTCCTTCCCCCATATTTTTCTTTACCGACTACTTTGGCTCAGCATAAAAAAAATTTTAAATAAAGGTCGAGATTTAGGTAGTGGCCAAGTAAAAGAACACAATTTTTTAATGGACCATCTGGGGGTACACAAATACGCAGTTCTCCTCTCAAAAACCACGGATATTTTACGATATCCTGTGTCCATTATAATACCGTAATCGTAAGAATTCTGGGACGTAACAAATCTGGGACAATTGGGAAAAAATCTGAAACTTGGGACATTTTTACGTCCCAGCTTTTTACGATTACGGTATACCATGCAAAAAAGATTGTCCCCCTCCTCCCCCCCCAGTAGAGAAAAGAAGAAGAAAAAGACAGTTTCTGAGATATGTCTCATCTGTTTTTGATTCATGGCCAATTCTGACCGAATTGCCCTCGGTACGGCGACATCATCCTTTTCGGAAAGTTCTCACTCCGTACTGCTTGTCTTTGCGGCGGTATCCTTCTTCCTTTTGTTCTGTCGTAGTCAGTCGGCGTTCTTAGTTCCTTAGTTCCTTAGTTCCTTAGTTCCTTAGTTCCTTAGTTCCTTAGTTCCTTAGTTCCTTAGTTCCTTAGTTCCTTAGTTCCTTAGTTCCTTAGTTCCTTAGTTCCTTAGTTCCTTAGTTCCTTAGTTCCTTGGTTCCATAGTTCCTTAGTTTCTCAGTATTCTTTTTTGTGGTTGTTTACATTTAAACACACAACAGGATTACACAAAACCTCTCTCTCTTTCCACCATGCCGAGAGTACCTAAGAAGAAGGCACCCAAGGCTCCGGCGAAGAACGGGCCGTCGACGCCTCTCCCTCAGTCCCCACCTGCGACCTCGCCCACCGATCAAGTGCCAGTTCCCGTCCTTCTCGCGACGCCACCCACCTCCAACCCTTCTTCCCAGACGAGCACCCCTGCGGGGAAAAAGTCGAGTGGTGATACTGGTACCCCCCTGCAGCGTGCTTTTTGTGAAATTTTTTTAATTCACCACGAGAAGAACACCCTCACCCTCCCCAAGCTCGCTGTTCTGTTCAACCGTTTGTTCGACAAAGTGTGCCAAGGGCCGCAGATGTCGAAGGCGGTGGCAGCGCGGTTCACGGACTGGCAGGGTCACCTCCAGCAACGTGAGGTGAACCAGCTCAGCGAGGCCAACAAGCAACTCCCGCGCGCTATTCGTGTGGGGGCAACGACATTCGTTAATGTCGGCTTGCGGGACACCCTTGCGTCGCTCGCCACTGGCCAGCACACCAACGCTTTGCAAATCGTGCGCAGCGCTGCCGAAACGGCAGGAAAGTCCGAGGAGCTGCAGGGCCGGATGACGGTCTTGTATGACAAGACACACGGCGCATCGGCACCCAACACTGAACAGCCTGCATCTTGCAAACGGCCCCTCATCCCGTATCCTCCTCAGAGCGTTTGCGGGGCGAACATGAGGGACGGACACCAGGTCTTTTCCGTTTTCTATCTAGTGGGGCCCAATGTCACTATTCAGGAGTGTTCGCTCTCCGGGTCAGAGGTGACACTCTCCATTCTGAGAAACTGCAAGTTCCAGGGGGAGCTGCAGAACGGAAAGTACCGTTTCTCTTACTGTGTCCCCCCTGACCACGCCATCGACCACACTCGTCTGCCCGAAGCGGCGCTTGACGGAGCGATGCTCCTCGTGCATGTTCCCTTGATTTCCCTGGCCGCCCCCAAGCAGGCCATCCTCAGCACGGAGGCTACCGCGTTCGACTACAACGTGGTACTTCCCCCCGAAGCCGCCCCAACCGTGGCACCGGTGGTTCTGCATACGCCAGAGGGAGAGGGAGAGGGCGAACAGGACCCGGCCAATCAAGCGGATGAATCCGATGAAGAGGGTGAGGGTGCAGTACATGGTCAACTAGATGATCTTGGGTTCATGTCGATGTCAAGCTTTTCTGTGCAGGTTCAGAAACCCTAGCCCGTGTCTAAGTTCTGCATCATTTCTATGGTGTTAAAATTCCCTGTTCAAGTCCCCTTTCTTAATTAATATGTCCTTTTTCTGTCACTTTGACAAGAGAAAAACGCTTTTTTGTCTTACCTTTACACACCGCAAAGTAAAAGAAGTCTTCCCAACTCCCTCGAGCTTTGATTATATTCCAAACTCCACTCACTCTCCTCTAACTCCCACAACTGTTTGCAACACACACAGACCTGTGACACACGTTTTCATTTTTTTTTTTTTTTTTAAATGAAATGCAAGAGGGCAGACCCCGAGAGGCAGCGTGAGAAGCAGAGGGCCCGCACCCTTGGAGACTCGCTGCTCCGTGCGCGCTTACGCCACGGCCTCAGTCGCCACTGCATGGCAAAGCTTGCCCGCGCGATGCACGAGGCAAACCGCGCAAAGGGCCTCGCTCCTGTGCAGTTCGGTTTGTCTCGCAGCACGATCGCGAAGAGGGAGAGGCTCCTCCAGGCTCAGGCATGGAGGCTGCAGCAGAACGTGATGCAGGTCACGGCGTTTCTTCTTCGTCGCGTCCCTCGTGTCGCGTTCACCCCTCCGAGCAAGCTCGAGAAGTGGCCCATCACCTCCCTCCTCAGCATGGACGGCTACACCCCGCGGAACTCCTTGCGTACGAGAAATGCGCGCTTTCGGATGGCTGTGTGCCTACAAGCCGGAGCCTACGGCACCAGCCCCCTCACCATCATCGATGTCCCGAAGTCGGCGTTCAAGGGCATTGACCTGGGCACGCTTCTCGCTGCATCGCAGCAGACGGTGTACCGTCTGGAGCAAGACGGGGGTATTGTGTTCCGGATCCCTATTAATAGGGTCGGTGGGGATCACGCGGAGCTCTGGGTGTTGTTCAAGGGGATGGGAGGAAGGGGTCACAGGAGTGCATTTTGCTGTACCCGCAGCGAGGATTGGCTCTCCACTTTGCACTCGTGCAAGCGCTGTTCGATTCAAGAGCTCAGCGCACACTTCCATTGCCCCCTCGCAGCCCACCTCCACACTCCTGCGTACACGGTGACCCCCCCCCCTCCACGACATCAAGGGCATCATCACCATGCTCCTTCATGTCCACTCGGGAGGACCATCCGCCATAAAGGATGTCCTCGGGGTGGATTCGTTACAGAACGTGACCACCTCTCTGTGCCGAACAATGTTGGCGCAGCTGCTTGAGGCAGAAGCACCCACCGACCCAGAGAGACTTGCTTGCGTGGCAGTTGAGTGCCTGGTCGCCTTTCGGTACCAGGATATCCCCATTCGATACCACGTATCCGGCACCAACGGTCATGAGTTCGTGGCCAGTCTCCTTGCGTACCACGTCCTCATATTCGTGTTTGAGTGGTGGTTGCCTGGGTCGACCTGGCACAAAGGTGGTACGTACTTTCATAGTGCGAATCACTGGTTCGACGTGGAGGATTGCCAACTTTTTAGTCAATCCGATGAAGCGTTCGAGAGGGAGAACGGAGAGCGGAAGCGTCGTGCGTGCGTGGTCGGTCCCGCCACTTACGAGCGCGACCAGCTCATGTTTGAGATTGCGAACCTGCCCAATAGAGGATTGAGTGTGCTGCCTATGGAGCGTGAGTGCATTGCGTGGGGATACGACTCTTTCGCCTTCTGCCGTTCGTGTGTCTGCAAGGGTGATTGGGGGAAGCGGCTGACGGCACTGCGTTCCAGACTGGTTTCCTTCGGCTTCTCACACTCGAGCGCGAGAGATGACGACTTTTGTTATCTTGGCTCTGATCTCCGGCAACGCAGAAACAAGTCCATGCGCGTTTGTGTTTGTGACGCGACCAAGGTGAAGTTTGACGCCAAGGTTAAGAAGGCGTTTAATTTGAAATAAAAGAGATAAATACTTGTGTGCCTCGTATGCGAGGAGAGGTCTCTTCCGAGCCCATTGTCGCACCCTTTGACCCCGTTACACCAGATTACACCCCATTACACCTGAATTTCCTCGTGGCCAGTACACCCATTATCGAGTCATGGTTTCAGTTCCCGTAATTTTGCTCTTTTTTTAAATTTTTTCAATTAAAAAATGTCGTCACGAAGATAAAATTTTTTGTACCTTCTGTGCCTGCGTCCCTGAGGCGTTTGCACTATCAACTTCACCTTTTTTTTTTTTTTGTAAATCAAGCTACTTGACAATGGACATAGAAACGACGGAGGGTGCGTGCCCGCCAGCTTCACTCATTGTTCTTTCTTCATAGTTCAGCAACAAAAGAATGGGGTAATATTTCTTGTTTTTTTCTGTTCCTTTTTCCACCACACCTCCAAAAACACCCTCACAGGATGACAGTATACAAAAACATGATAAACGATGAAAACCCGCAACTCTACGCCACAGGTTCTTTCTTCCTCTGGGAAACTCTTTGTCAGTCACTGCTATAGCCATTTAACCCAGGGAGCATAGCTAGTGCAAGAAATTCGACTTCGGGATCCGGAAAGTCTGTCCTCTGCTCTTGCGGAGGACTAGGCACAAGAAAATATTGCGTTCCCCCAGGAAACTAATTTTTGTCACAGTAATTTTTGCCCAGGGCATGCTCTTGAAGCATGGCGGCTTGGTGTGAGAAGGGGCAGTGTGTTGTTTTGTTCTAGATTTCAACGGTTGTTAGAACGAGTCAAGTGGATGCTTATCTAAACACTGACTTTAGTACAGACCCGAGAGATCACACATGACTTTGAGGAAAGAACAAAGCAATGCATCTGTACCCGCACGCCAGGTTGTAGTTACTTCAGAATTTTCTTAAGTTTGCGCGAAAGAGAGCGGGGGCAACTCCTTTGTATCATAAGCCCGCTGTGCAGAACAAAGCGAGGAACCTTAAAACACTACCTGCGTGGTGGCTGAATTCACATCCCTTAGAATTACCAGAATTCAGCCTTTGTTGAAGTAACGTACATACTTGTATGTGCGTGTCACGCTTCTCCATCCTTAAATGGGTGCACTGCTTCACTGCAGCGGGTAAGCCTCTCTCGACTAGTGCAAACTTAAGAATTTTCTGCTGTAACTTACCAAAATCGATTTTCTTTCACCCCAAACACCCGCAACACCCCACCTGCTACTTCGGTAGCCTGTGTTGTTGGGAGTTGGTTCTCATGTTGATCCCCAGTGTTTTGCACTGCTTCTTCTGAGCCCAACGCTGTTTGGCCTGTCGACGTAATAAATACGAAGACAGGGCGGCGGTGCCAACAATTTTCCGATGATGTAACGTTTTATCTGATTGATTTATCGTTTGATATACCTTGTGTGTGCTACTTCATGCACACCCAAGCAAGGTATATTGAACGGTACTTTCAAGCGATACTTCGTTATGTCATTGGGGGTACCTGGGTACCTGGGTACCTGGGTACCTGGGTACCTGGGTACCTGGGTACCTGGGTACCTGGGTACCTGGGTACCTGGGTACCTGGGTGCCCACGTCATGACGACGTCATGACGAGGTAATTACGAGGGGGTGCCCTCGTAATTACCTCGTCATGACGAGGGCACCCCCTCGTAATTACGAGGGGGTGCCCTCGTCAAGGCACTCGTAATTACCTCGTCATGACGCGCGTAATGTCATTACGAGTCCATGGTGTATCTTCACGATTTTGGGGAAAAATTTTTTTCATGAAGATAAGCGAAAACCCTGGACCCCTTCCCGGAGGGAAATTTTTTTTTTCGTTTTTTTTTTTTTTTCCGTCGGTTCGCTTTTTTCCCCCCTCCCCCAAAGTTAGCATTAGGCCTGAAATTGATGACGTGTAGACACCTCGCTTTTTTCTCGTGTGAACTCCACGCAGTTTTTTTGTATCAGTCACTTTACACCTACCTGGTATAAAGATCTGCACTCAATGTCGGGCCGAAGCCGTACTACGGAAGGTATACACGCAGATCGTACCCTAAAGAGTAGCTTTTGTTTCACAGATTTCACATTTCTTTCCCTTTTTTTTTTTGTATCGACAATTGCCCACAAAGAGAGAGTGTGGGTTCTGTACTCCAATGTCACCTCAAAAATGGGTTAAGATACTAAAGGGGGGGTAGACCTATTATTACAGTGGACCTATTATTCCGTAATAATAGGTCCACCGTTTTTGGCCTTTTATTTAAAGTTTAACTTTTGAAAGTTTAAAAAATTTTAAGTTTAACTGTAATAATAGGTGTGACCCTAAGGTGGTAGGGTGGGTTGGCGGTGTGAGAACCATGCGTGGGCCACACACGGCATGCGTTTGGCAACCACACGTTGTGGTTAACGCCTGCATAGCATGTGCAGAGCGTTGTGTGTAACGCAAAGACACAAAGGGGTTTGCCCATGGGGACGAGTTTGAGCAGCCCACCGAAGGTGGGCTGCGTTTGGTAACCACTCGTTCCCTTGCTTGGGTTCCTTTCGTTGCGTACAGATCGGTTGCGTTGTGCTGGTTGTGTTTGTTGCCACATGTTCGTGGGTACCTGTTGGTTTCTTTTCAGATCTTTGCATACCACGATCAAGAGGGAGTGGTAAGGATTAGCAAAACTAAATTGCATCAAGGATACAACTGAGCTCGTTGTCGCTGTCGATCTCAAAAGGCTCTATCACATCGTGATCGAGGTCAACGACAGGGATCGGCTCATCTTCCATCTCCACATCCACATCCAGAGACTCATCCAGAGACTCATCCAGATCCACGTATTGAGGTTCTGGTTTAGGCGGTGCAGACACAATCACAGGAGAGTCAGAGCCAGACATGTTTTAAAAGTTGGAATGATTTTATCTTGTAATCCTGACAGGACTATTGACTATGTGGGGGCGGTAAGGGTGGAATAGGGGGTAATAGGTGGAATAGGTGTAATAGGTGTAATAGTGGTTAAATAGCGCTTAAATAGCACTGTAATAATAGGTCATTAAACTTTTCAAAAGTTAAACTTTTTTGGGATTTTTCAGGAAAAAAATTTTTTTTAAGGTGTAATAATAGGTCTGCTCCCCCTTTATTCTTTTTGTAGACGAATCGTCCACCGCTTTTGAATATTGTTTGTTTTCTTTTGTGTCAGCAGCTTTTCTTTTTTTTTTTGAAAACTTGATTTTGTATTAGTGTAGACTGATTGAAGGGTTGCTTTGAAGCGAAGTTTTTGTTTTGTTTTTTTGTATTAGTTTTGTATTTGGGTAGACATCTGAAGATGCACTCCACTATTTTTTATTTGGGGCGATGTTTTTTTTTAAAAAAAATATTCTGGGCGTGTCTCGCAATGAAACACCTCGATGACGTCGCCATGACAACTCACTGAGTAGGCAAAAAGCGGTTCATCTCCCTCCCACCTGCCTTGCGACGCATTCCCCAAACCACCCCCACACCACCCGTTGCAGTCCCCAAACCCGCGACGACCAAAGGTGACCCTGAGACTGAAAACATTGCCTTTTGTAAGGGTATCAAGAAAAACTGCTTCCAAACACCCACATCTTAAAGAGTTCGATATGGGTCCGTCCGGAAACCCTCCTGGTAAGATTCATCCTTTTGGGGGTTTTTTGAGGTTTTTCTGCTCAAAACACCCAAACAACCCAATTTTTTGATACCCACCATACACCTACCACCCCAGAGGGCATATTTTGGGCATTTATTTTTGTTTATTTCCCCTCCCCCCCTTTTTACTTATATTTTTTTACGTATTTTTGGACATTTCATAAACGTGGCAATGACAGCAGTGAAGTTCACTTTTTTGTCGAGAAACACGGTAAGAATGGGTGCGACGCACACTTGGTGTCGTTTCGAACCATCTCTCTGATGATTCTTGTTGTCAGGAGATCCTTACCGTAGGGGTCATTGTCGGTGCCCTGCGCGAGCTTCCCCACACAGAGGCCTTTGTTATCTCATTCCCTCGTACTCATACGTATCAGTGCACCCTTCTTTCCATCAATCTCTTTTCTTCTGTGTACTGCTACCCGAGCAACGGTCGTGTCATTTCAGCGTGTACTCTGACACGGAGGGAACCTTTATTTACTATGGAGTCTCCACATCCAAGGTGACCCGCAAAGCAAAAGTCCCTGGCATTGACCCAGTAGATTTGACAGAGGTCAATGAAACCTTGTCAAGGCGGCATGGCAGGATTAAGAGAAAGAGAGAAGAGATCCAGAAGAACGACAATAAAAGGCTGAAAATCTGATTAAAAAAGCGAAAATATAGCCTCAGACCCCCCCAAAAACCTATTTTCATATCAGAATATCACCTAGATGCACTTTTTGTGGGGGACATCATCAAAAAAACCCAAAAATACCCAAAAGGATGAATCTTACCAGAGGGGTTTCCGGACGAGTCCATATAACTATTTACAAAAGAACCCTGAAGCGTGAAGGGGGGGAAAAGCCAGATCGTAGTTTTGTGCGTTTAAAAAAAAAAAAAAAAAAAAAAGGATCTGATGCTGTTTGGTTGCTCAAAGAGCAAATTGGCAATTTATAGTTTTTTTTATGTAACCCCGACCATGATGGTCACAATCTTTTTGCAAAAAAAGATTGTTTTAGAGGGGGAAAAAGGTTATGTAAATGAACCTAAGCCTGCTTAGTTACCTTCACAAAATGAGAGCAAGTTGGAGAACGGAGGGAGGGATGGGGGGGGGAGAACGTGAAGTTCCACACAAGGATAGCACGCTATCGTTGTCCAATTTTTAGAAATAAAAGAATAATTCGATGATCCCGGACACACACCATATCAAGGGGGAGGGAAAGAGGAAAGTTGGTAAGATAAACCTAAGCCTTGCGTGATTAGTTACCTTTTAAACTTTCTTTGAAAAAATGGATGGGGTTCAATTTCTTCCTGTTTTCTGTTGAAGAATATGAAATGGAAAATGAAAAAAACACAAAACTTTTAAAAATCCCTGTGCAGTGAGGAAGGTCATAGGGCAAACAAAAAAATGTACTATAATCAGTGGAGAAAAAATGAATAACGGTGATAGAAAAACAATGCAACAAGGTTTCGTACGCCTGAAAAAAATGACCCGGCTGAAAAATACATCTGGGGCGTGTCTGAGGCGTACTCGAAAGAGGGGTTACTTCGTTTAAGTACGCCTCAGGTACGTCTGAGTATTTTCTTTACCCAGTCTTAGCGAGGCCGACTCAGCCTCGTTGCACTGTAACGATGATAGAACTGAAAGAATAAGCAACAAAGCCAATAAAAAGAATCAAGAATGCGTAAAAAAAAATCTCAGCGAAAACCTTCCCCCTTGATATCAGTCTAAAAAAAATGAATCTGGCAAGAGAAAAGGCAGGAAAATCAAGAAAAAAGGGGGGGCTTCAATGCCACGATTTTACCCATTTTGAGGGCCAATCAAATGGGTTTCCCCCCCCCAAAGACGTCGGTTCAGTTCAAATAAAAATTGAGAAAAACTCAATTTAAAAGGATGGATGAGAGCATACAATGATACAACACGACACACATTTGGGGCAATGTTTCGCTATTAGGAACTACCCACCTGATTGTTACCCCGCGTACAGGCCGCGTATACAGTTCTATACGCGCCTATATGGGGTCAAAATCAGGTAGGCTACCCACTTTTTGCTTTCAAACAATATTTATCTGGAAAACCAAGCCTGCAATTATTTTTTCAAAAATAAGGACACCCAGAGAACGAGAGGTACCTTTTGCAAGCCAAATGATAGCAACATGAGACCACCACCTATATGGAAGAGTTTTTGTGAGATGAACCTGAGTCTCCTGTGCATTTTTCTTAAAATGCACCCTTCTGGTTTTCCATAGGAAGGGAAAGGGAAACGTATTCCACTAAAAGTGTCACTTTGTTGTTCCCTTGATGCGTTGATGCTTCCACACACACTATATCTCCCCTATTGGGTGGTGCTGCGGAGGTTGGAGTGAACGACGTTGACACTTTCCATTCAAAGTAGTGTGCGTAAAAAAAAATAAAGGAAAAGTTTATAAGATGATCCTAAGCCTCTTGCTGATTAGTCCACCTTTGAGCATCGATCGTTAAATACTTAAATAAAACTACAAAAGATGAATACGCCACGTTTTGCATTGAAGAAAACCGCGACCTACATCAAAAGAAGCTTTCAGTTTGAAAGATGAATGTAACATAAGGACACTCATCTAAGAGAATCATACCTTCTCGAGCATGCTTTGTACCATTTTACATGAACCTGAAGGATGAATGCGCCTTACGTGTCTACACACGGCTCTTATTTATATCCTCGTTGTTTCTGAACTCCTCTATTTATAATAGTGTAAATATCAACGACATTTTCCTAATAAATGTCAAGAGAAAAGGTAAAATGGACATGGTAAGATGAACCTCGTTCACCACCTAAAAGCTGCAATGCAAGCTGGATCGGCTGTGATTCCCACCGCAGCACCTGCAACGGGATCTGCTGATATTTGCTATTCCAACTGCTGCACCTGCAACTGGGTTAATCGAGAGTGACTAATAGACAAAATGTGTAGCACGGCGAAACTAAAAAAAAAAGGGGGATGTGGGCACTGCACGACCCATAAAGGAGAAAAGTTTAAAGAAACGTTTGTGAGATGAAACCTAAGCCGTGCTTAGTCTCACCTTGTGTTAAAAGCTGACCATATCTTGTAGATATCTTTCACAATAAAGGAGGTATTTTTGAAAAAACTTAAAGATGGCACACATATTTAAAGGAGAGGAGGGGGAAAGCAGATGGGGGAAGACAAAGCTCGTTTGTTAAACGTTATTTGAAAGAGTTGAAGAATCGTTAATATTAGTGGAGACAATCGAGATGCTCCTTTTTTTTTTTTTTGATAAATTGTTGTAGCAGGGCAGGAGCTTGGAATATGGGTTTGGGGCAAAATCGGGTCAAATTCTGTTAAATCGGGTCAGGTCCCGAGCTTTTCCGCCTTCGGCGGAAAAGCTCTTGTGAAGACAAACACATGCAGAATGAGAAGACGCGTTTCACAATATGGTACACGTTGATGATACACAAGTGTTGCACCTCCCCCGCGGAATGCATGCTGCCCTTGACACTGGCGATGAGGTCATCAAGGTAGGGTTGCGCAATGGAGGTGTGGAATGTGTGCGTAGGCCCTCGCCAGTTCAGGTAGTCTCTCTGGGCAGGTGTCCCCTTCGAGCAAACGTCGGAGGGCGTTCCGTATCCCCGGCAACACTTGTCACTGTCTGAGCCCCTCTTTTGGTGTGTCACCCAGCGAGTTGATCCAATATCTGGATCGTCAGCTCGCGCCAGTAACCAACGGCTAGGTCGAGTTTGGCATACCTCTTGGGTTCGGGTTTGATCGGGGTGGAACGCGCGTTTGAGGGCATTCTGGCTTCATTGAGCTTCGTGCTCGTCGCGGTGGGGTCACATAGTAGTTCCTCATCCTTCTCAGACCCCCTCATGCGACAAGTAGAGTACCCTATTTTTTTGGATTTTTTCCCTCAAAAATCTATAGTTTTTTTTTTTTTTTTGCCCTGACCCGTTTTTTTCCATGGGGCCGAAGGAAATCGGGTCAATCTGACCCGATTTAACCCCCAAGCTCCTCCCCTGTGTTGTAGTGTAGTTGCCTCGGTAGTGTTGCCACAGTTGTGCAATCTCCACTGTCGTTTTTTTTTTCGAGGAAAGTCAGGAAATACCATAGGAGTGTACAGGATGATGAACAGATGGGGTTTGTTTTTTGATATAGAAATTAAATTCTAGAATTTTAGACACAATCGATGTCACCAAAAAACGCTGGAAAAAAAGAAAGGTATAAAGAAAATAGTTTCGGCCCCTGCCTAGATGAAGAACAGATGGGGGGGGGAAAACTCAAAGAACACGTTGGAAGAAGAAAAAAAGAAGAAAGCTTATAAGATGATCCTAAGCCTCTCGTGCTTAGTCACCTATAAAAAAAAATTATAGCAAAGTATGCAGTGCAAATCCTTTAGAGAAAAACTGGATAAGTGGCCAACACAATACATGCTAACATCCGCAAAATAAAAAAGAAGAAAAAGGGTGAAATTATTAATGCAGGCAACTCCGACTGACCCACGTACGATGCCGGCCATCCAGATGAAAGTACAAAAGAAGGAAAAAAAAAAAAAACGCTGTAGTATTTTTCATTTGAACCACCTCCGGGTACTGAATCTGTGTAGCTCACAAAAAGTGAAATCACGAATCAAAAAAAGAGGAAATAAAGTCATCACAATAATCGTTGGCAATATTTTTACTGGGTTCTAATCACACATTTGTGCAGGGAGGGGAAAGGCAAAAACTTAAAAAGATAAAACGTGATTTCACACAAAACAGAGTTGCAAACACCCCCTCAAAGCACTCCAATGTAGCAACTGGAATTTCAAATAAAGGGGTAATACTTTTTGAAAAAGGAAAAAGTGATATCTGCAAAATCGCACTTACTGTCTGCAAGACACCGATATCCGCGGGGGAGTCTGTGTACTGGTATCCTTTCTTGTTGTCTTTTCATTATTGCGCCCACAGTAGAGTTTTACTAGCCCCGCCGCTCCCGTATAAAGTTCTGTTGCGCAACAAAACTTCAATCAGAAAAAGAAAAACTAAACTACCATTTTGCCACTTGATTTGCCCTCACTAATCTACTACTGTCTTATTTCGTTGACTATAAAAAATCAGGAATAGCGGCGGGGCTGGTTTTACACACAAAAAAGAAAAGAAAGATGACCTTTCAGCACAAGACCCTGGAGGCAGTCCGTGAGTTTATCAAACTCCCCCCCTCATCTCGGATTGGAATTGGCAGTTGCTAAAAAAGAGTGCTAAAACGCATCTCAGTCGAGCTCATGCAAAGGGTGGGACGTGGATGTTCCTAAAATAATTTAATCGACTGACTTCAGGATATGATGGTAAATAGATAAGCACACGGACATCAGCTTGCCCCAACTCCTCACCCCGATACTACGAGGGATGGCGCACATCACCACACCCACGCCTCCCGCCACTCTGTCCCTCTGCACCTCTCTTGAGGTGACCCCCTCCTTCACGAGCTCACCTCGAGACTGAAATGCTTCCACCACCAAACCGTTGATACAATCGAAGCAGGGTGATGATGCATTGCATCCTTCCCTTACGACTCTTTTGCAACAATCATGATGTGCTCTAAAGTCATTATTCAGACTCTTGCAAGATTCATATCTGGCACTGCCGAGAGTTGGAGAGGCTGGAGCACTGAGGTGTCTGAGAGTTCGAGTTTGTGGATGAGCTTCGCGAGGGCTGCGGTGTGGTTGTCTTCGCAGCCGTCGCATTTTTCGAGGAGGCGTGAGGCTTCTTCGAGGTTGCCTTCATAGAGCGCGTCGAGAGCTTCGTTGTATGAGGTGTAGGGGCAGCCGTCACGCACCTCGGCTTGGTACATCCACTCCGCGTCACCTTCGTTCCCAATGCTGCCAAGAACCTCGTGGACAGAGGTCGTCCATATATCGCTCATCTCTACCTTAGCAATGCAGCGGTGGCGGAAGCCCAGCTCTACATCCCTCGCCACAGTGCCTTCTACCAGCACGTCCAGCCCCCACCTCGACCCCCACCGCTCAATGCCCGACAGCGCTGAAACACCTGCAGCGATCAAAGTGAACTTCTTGATCCCCGTCGACCCCATGTTCCCGCACATCGCGCGGCATCCTATCAGAGCGGCGTTGAGTCGTGGGTTGAAGTTTTCCGTCTCGACACCAGAAGTCCCTGGACGCACATCAAAGGTGCGTACAACCTTCAAACACATCTCAACAGATTTAAACCGGTGTACCGGGTTGGACAGCAAAGCGTTGAATGAGACCTGGACGTGGTCGCCGCGGAACTCATCGATGATGCCGCGGAAGAGCTTCGCATCGCCTGCAATCCTCTGAACGTACTCAGCATGGAACTTCACAAGGCTCAGAGGCTGGGTGTGCTTTGCTATGGCATGGAAGCCTTTGACGTTGAGCACTGCCAGGGTGATGTTGTTCAGCTTGAGCCGCGTTGATATGATCTGTGCCACCTTCGCGCCCAGCTGCGAGGACGAGGCGGAAGCTGAGTATTTGAGGGACCGCACCGAATGCTGAGAACGTGCGGAGGAGATGCCGATCCGTGGCGTGTCGTTGCTATGTGCGGTGAGAGCATCCGTGTCGTCGTCTGTCTCGCACAGCACACTCTGCGGAAGGTACTGCCTGTAGACAACAAGGTTCTTAACCATCTTCGCAAAGGAGACGTTCATCGCACTCACCTCAGAGACAAGCGACACCTGTGCCTCGTCGTGTCCTTCCAGGTTCATCTCCGCCACATCCATCATAGCCTGTGCAAGCGTTTTCAGCGGGCACAAAATAAAAGTGACCCCCCCAAAGACAAGCAATGCGCACGCAATCGAGATGCACACCGTCAGCAGCAACGACACCAACGACGCCTCATCGGCCTCGCCCATCACATCAGAGTATGGGAGCGTCACAAACATCATCAACTTCAGACCAGACACCTCAATAGACTTGCTCATCACAATGGTGGAGCGGTGGTGGATGAGGGCAAACTGGCCTGAGGCTGCCTCAATTGTATTAAAACGTCCGAGAACGGTGGTCAGCGTCGCTGTGATCCGCGACATGCTGTTGTTGAACTCCGATGTGTTGAGCACACGTGTGTTCACGTAGTCCCATCCGGAATCCTCCTTCAGCTCGTCCGGGGTCAGCGACGTCCCCACTACGATCCCAGACATGGACATGAGAAAGGAGACTGCATTGCTGCTAATCTTGAGGCCAGACATGAAGCTGTTCAGACTGCCAAGGTTGTAGTCCACAGCTGTCGTCCTTTTGTGCACACCCGCTTCATACAGCGCGACAGAGACAGTCAACCCTGTACTGTGGTCTTCTGCGAAGAAGGCATAGGGCTCAGACCAGATGGGGACTGTCAGGTTGTGGTACCACGGACGCGAGCGTGGGTCATACGCAGGGAGCTGGGTGACGGGGCTGCCGTCGTAACCCTCTGGGGCAACGAAGACGCCGTCCACGAGGTTCGACTTGTAGATGCTGAGGCGGCCTACTTCGGGCGAGCTCATGCAGTTTCTATGGCTGTAGGCTGGGGCACCACAGGTTTCACGGCATTCCCATTCCAAACTATTACTTTCATCACCACAGTGACCACTTGCCTTGTAGGCAGGACATTGCTCCGAAAAATCCTGCGCAGAGCAGTTTGCGTATGAAGGAATCGGATCCATGCCGAAGGTGTTTAGGAAGACAGCGGTTTCACCACGCCCTGCGTTGAGGGGCTGGACACCGAACATACGTCCTTCTTGGTCGCCTGCGTAGACGAGGAAGATGGCGGTGGCGTTGGGGGCAATGTTCTTCAGCATCTCTGCTATGTACCAATGCGGGGTCGGCCACGTGGAGTCGAAGGAGCTGTGCTCACCAACCGAAATCGAGTTCAGCAGCTGCGCAATCCCCACCCCTGTCGCAAACTCACCCTGTATCCCCTCTGCCACAGAGTTCGCCGACCTTGTCAGTACGTCCTCCTCAGACTCCTCAATTACACTCCGTGTCCCAAGGTATGTCACCACCCACGACACAATCCCCACGCACAGCAACGCCGCCCACTGCACCAACATCAGCATCACAGAGAGCTTGACCCCTCGCAACACACCATACGCCATTGTCACAAAGATGAACACCCCTGTAAACGTCAGGGTCGCCGCCAGCAACGCAGTGTGCTCATCCTGTATCTCTGTGGGAAACGTCTCCCGATATGTCAACGGGTCTGACAACATCTTTCTGTTGTATGAGAAAGATGCCCTGTGATGGCGGTGGGGGTGTGGGAGGGGAATGGGGAATTATTTTTTTTGATAAAATAGAAGTTAAATTCTAGAATTTCAGGCACAAAGTGGTGTCACCAAAAAAAAAACGCAAAAAAAGGGGAGAATGGGAGAGGGGGAGAGCGTAGTGTAGAATGTTAAAGGGATATTGAAGGTCTTTTTTTTGTCAGCAATCTCTAAAAAAAGAGGGGAAAAAAAAACGATCCCCTCCATGAGGGCAGTGGGTAGAAGAGAACCCGTTTATTTTTGGTGCTGGAAAGGGTGGAGGGGGGGGACTGCAGTGGATGTGGGAAGCATATCCTTTTGGGGAGGGGAGGGTGGTGGTGGTGGGGGGAGGTTTAAATGAAGTTGTGCAACTGAGCACACCACTGCGGATTCCACTGAATGTATTGTGGGGGATGTCACAGTATTCAAATGTCGAAATGCGTTTGCGTTTCTTCGTTTATTTGTACTGTGTCGTGGGTGGGGAAGAAAAAGAAAAGTTATAAGATGACCCTAAGCCTCTCGTGCTTAGTCTGATTAGATTATTCTTTGGTTTATTCATCAGTCATTTGTTTTTCTCGTGCTTAGTCACCCTATATCGAGAAAAAAAAGACTGCTGAATAAGAAGCGAAATACCGGTATGACCCGAACAAATATTGGTCTAAATAAAGGTCCTATTGTTACCTCCGGATCAGTCGCGGTTTTTTTTGGAAAATAAAACACAGTAAAAGTATACTCAAAAGCCATTCCCTCCCAAAAATAGTCTACGAAAAAAAAATGGGAGGAAATAAGGAACAGTAACAAGTAAAAACAAAACATGATAGACATTAGATTTTTTCAAAATCTGGCGCCAGAAGTCAATCGGGGGGAGGTCCGATTGAGTTAGGTACATCCTTGGATTTTACACAACGGGAAAAGCCCTCTCGTGACAGTGTACCTTGGTATGACCGGTTGTACCGGGGACACGCATGCTTAGTCTGATTAGATTACTTAATGTTTTGAACATTGGTTATTCATCAATCTTTTTTGTTGTATTTTTGGATCCTTTTTGTTTTGTTTTTGTTTTTTTGTAAATATGCATATTCAAAAGTTTTTGTAGGGTGGTACATCTGTACCACAAGTCCATGTTTCAGTCCTAAACGCATACATTAGTTGTAAACAGAGGTGGACTTCATCAGTGCATGACCCTCTGTGGACTTGTAGTTAGTGTTCCGCTGTCGCTCAAGGCCCAGACAGTTTTCGAAACCTACATTGTAAAAGAATGAAAAAATCAAAATTGCAAAAATAAAAGTGGATCATGTTCAAAAAAAACACGCATGCTTAGTCACCAAGCTCATTTGGCAAATGTGTAAAAGATTTTTTGAACCCCAGAAAATAAAGAAAGAAAATTTGACTTGAAATACAAAAGCCCACTCATGACAATGTACCTTGGTAATGCGCGGGTGCACCGTGAGAGGTAGACCCAATCATGCAGTCCTACAATCCATTTCAAAAAGAAAAAGGTTTGGCCAGCAGAACCTTAGCAAGAAAACTGTCCCCACCCTGCTCAGTCGCAACCCCCCGCTATGTAGCACAACAAAAAACAAAGCAAGACAGCAGCGAGGCCGAAAATTATTGGCTCGACTTATTTTTTATTTGTGATCAACACTAAAAATGTTTTGGGGTATAGTGGAGCTCATCCTCAGGTATCTGCACTGATACTATCAAGTTTTCAAAAAGGGGGGGGAAATTTAGTGAAAACTCTGGATGCAGACATCAAGACTGGACGTTGTTGATATGCTCGCCCGGGTGTAGAGAAGTTGAAAGTGCAAACATCTCACCGTACATCGGAGGATGCAGACACTGTAAAAGAAAAATGAGGTGAAGCTGGTAAAGTATTTTTTTTTTTTTGCTTGACAAATACGTCTCTTGTGCACATATCTAGTAAAGGTGTGGCTCCGCACCCTGAGGAAAAACAGAACGACTTCATTTTGCCTTCCAAAAAGGCGCTGTCCATCTCTAGACAAAAAAAATACTTTGTTGAAAACAATTGGACTATTATACTTTTCAAAAGGAGGACACAAACAACAAGCGATATGCACCCCTTCTCTTTTTCTTTCTCTTCTCGGAAACAAACAAAACAATAGAAAGAAAATGAGCAATTTTCTCTTCTCTTTTCTTTTCATCCAGAAATTACCCAAAAATGGGATTTCAAACAAAACTGTCGCATTTTTTTTTTTTTTGTCATCGCGCTGGATTGTGTCAAGGGTTTCCTCGGGGTAATTAAAAGAGGTGGGTGTGACAAAGCAGCCTTAGACAGCCATCGTAGATAGCGTTTAGCCACTTTTTCGTCACTTTTGCCAGGAGGTTTTGACGAGAGGAAACCTAGAAGATGAATCTGTGTCGTTTACATACACATCGAAAAAAAGAAAAAGAAACTCTCTTTTAAAAGACATAATAAAACGGTTCAAGAAAGAAAACTGAAAACGCTTTTCGCAGAAAGACAAATCTGCGCTCTTTTTAAGAAAAAATAAGAACAAAAAAAAAGGGTTTTCGGTTCGTGAAGTCGTAAGATGAGTTATTTTGTGTGGTTCTTTTTTTTATGACTCTGAGTGCTGTAAATTGAACTACTACCGATTTGCTAACCTTTTTTTATAAAAAAAAGATGGAAAAAAATTGTGTAAAACACCTAAATAAGTAAATACACTGTATACTACTTTCTTTCCCGCTCCCCTCCCTTTTTTTTCCTCCCACTGCAGCACGAATAAGGACTTTCCTCTTAAATACAGCTCTTCTACACTGCTCAACATTCCCACAACATCCAGGGTGTGCTGAGAAGTGCAAAATTGGTGTTTACAAAGATGTTTGCGGAGCACAACGTTGGCTTTTTGGTATAGCTTTTTTTTTTGGGGGATTGTGGGCCCTTTAACCGTTTAGGGGAAAAGAACTTCATAACATGAAACTAAACTTTGTTGATTTGAATAGAACCTCGCAAGCTGTCGCATATCTTGTAAAAAAAAAGCACCAAAAAAAAAAAAAAATGGGGGAAACTTGAAATATGATATGTGCATGTGCCTTTGATACACATCGTAGACAAAAAAAGAAGAAAAAAAATCGTCATTTAAAAATGGCGAATTCGTGCAGACCCCCATTGAGCACAGTCTAAGGGGTGCATTGCACTAACGGAAAGACTTTATATAGGACAAAAATAAAAACTGATATCTGATTTTTAGCTAGTCTGATAAAGAAAGAAACGAAATCAGAAAAAGAATTTTTCGTTGATCGCACCGGATTTTTGTGGAGAGTGTAGGGACAAAATCAAAAAATTTTCTGTGAATAATTTGTGTCGTGTTGTGTCGCTCTCACCAAAAATTCGGGCACATTCAGATACGTTTTCATTTCCTCCCCTACAACCTTTGCAAGGCAGTTGTTACAAAAAAAAAAACGAAAAATGAAGACGGCTTTGCAAGTTTTACGGGTTTGTGATGTATTAGTGTAGACACCTGAGGATGTGTTCCACTATATTTTTTTTTACTCCTTGAACACATTCGGTGATTGCACACGCTCAAATAACCCACACTGCACCACAGCTACTAATAACGAATATGTCAAAATCATCTGATAGTTCCTAGGAAAGATACTACATTTAATAGCCGTAAAATTATTTCCTCAAGCCAAAATCCTTCTAGGAGCGGAGTTTTAAGAATGCCATAATTGACGTCTGGAAATAATTGCAGTGGAGGTATTTTAGCCGGGTTTCCCACACAAAAAATAATTACCGTGTAATTATAGGAAATAATTACACTGGTGTGTTCCGGGGTATCGAAAAATACAAATTTTCATTTCAATTCACAACTCTTCACAACTCTTCACAACTATTCACAACTCTTCACAAATTTTCACAAAAAACGTGCATGTGAAGAGTTGTGAAGAGTTGTGAAGAGTTGTGAAGAGTTGTGAAGAGTTGTGAAGAGTTGTGAAGAGTTGTGAAGAGTTGTGAAGAGTTGTGAAGAGTTGTGAAGAGTTGTGAAGAGTTGTGAAGAGTTGTGAAGTGGCGAAGTCTGGGTGGTGCCTGGGCACCCAGGTACCCAGGTAGGTACAGGACACCTTTTGGAGGACGTTGGTTGGCAACACAGGAGGTTCTATGTGCAAAAAGTGCCTAAAATGGTGCGGCTGACGGGACGATTTGGACCCTTTTGGGCCATTCTTGGGCCATGTGTTTTTAGGTGTGTTTTTTTTCAACTTTTTGACTTGGATTGCATTTTTGGGATCCCCGTGCAGTGGTCATACTTGGACCGCCCGAAAAAAATTTCGGGCGAATTCGGGCGGATTTTTCGGGCGCGGGTCCCGAGCGCCCGAAATGTGCCCGAAATATATTTCGGGCGTTTTAAAGGGAATTTAAAGGGAATTTATACGTAATTCG
Organism: Rhynchopus sp. YZ270_cl-10; assembly: GCA_964035575.1. Lineage (NCBI taxonomy): Eukaryota > Euglenozoa > Diplonemea > Diplonemida > Diplonemidae > Rhynchopus > Rhynchopus sp. YZ270_cl-10. Next base: position 631,640 of record OZ037906.1, on the reverse strand, counting down.
GGCGAATTCGGGCGCACAATCGGTGCACTGGAGTATCTTATGTGTGCTGGGAAGCATGCCACCAGTGTAAAAATCTTACGCTTTATTTGAAAGATTGGCACAAAATTTGCTCAAAGAAAAAAAAATTGAGCAAAAAGTCCTAGTAGAACCCAACTTATATGAGTACAGCTCTGTTAGCAGCCACGTATAAAACCGATTTCCCTAACAATTGACACTAAAATACTACTAAAAACGTAAAAAGGCGATTTTTCACGTTTTTGGGCATCTCCTGAGCAACTACAGTCCCGAAACACCCCGAGAATGGGTCAGAACCACCCTGTGACCCGAAAATTCACAAAAATTCACCCTGAAATACGAAAAAATGGTGAAACCCCGGTTCATAGTGTGTTTTGGGTGGGAATAAGCAAATGATAGTCAGAAAACCCGTGATTTGGTGGTGATTCCCAAAGTGCACTCAGGTGTACAAAAGTTTTCGATTCTTGCTTATTTTGACAGATTTGACATCAAATATGTCCAAATATAAAAAGTTTTTTGCAAAAATGAATAGAACCCTACCTAGTCGGTTTTCACTAAGGAAAAAGCGCCCGAATCCGCCCGAAATCTGCATTTCGGGCGTTTTCGGGCAAATTCGGGCGCACAAAATCGCCCGAAATCCGCCCCTAATCCGCCCGAAATCACCCGAAATGCCCGAAATATATTTCGGGCGGTCCAAGTAGGTGGGGCCGACGTTGAAAATTGGACAATTTTATGACCTCTTAAATTTCGGAAAATATGAGCCCGGTCACTAATAGGCGGCCCATTTTCGGTCAAAAATTGTCCCCAAAATCCGGAGTGTATTATTGACCTTTGTGGGCGACGACTGTCCTGTGTGAGGTTAACCTACAGGTTAATTCCATTATGGCGGTGGTTGTTTTGCATCTCTCACACATGATGGATCGACGCACTGGTGAGTCCTTGGCGGTTACTTCGTCTCCTTTCGTCTTATCCGCCTTTTTGGTGGGGATTATCAAAGAAGTCAGCTAGAGAATTGTTGGTTCTCTCGGGGAGTGGGTGTGGGCAGAGATTTTGACAACGGGACCAGAAAACCATGTTTTTGGGCTCATCAAAATTCAATTTCCCCCTTCAGTTACCCTTATTTATCGCTCCCTCATTCACGGTTTTTTTACTTCCTGGGAATAAAGTGACCAGCTGGGCCAACTGTGGCACCGTAGTTAACGGGATCAAAACGATATGCCGGGGCACGCCTTATGCCCGAAGGTGAACTGTCTGGCTCCTTGTTTTTAAACACCGGTTAAATATGCATTGCGCTCTAATCAGACTCTAATTAGAGCATTCGGCAGTACAGTACAGTACAGTACAGTACAGTACAGTACAGTACAGTACAGTACAGTACAGTACAGTACAGTACAGTACAGTACAGTACAGTACAGTACAGTACAGTACAGTACAGTACAGTACAGTACAGTACAGTACAGTACAGTACAGTACAGTACAGTACAGTACAGTACAGTACAGTACAGTACAGTACAGTACAGTACAGTACAGTACAGTACAGTACAGTACAGTACAGTACAGTACAGTACAGTACAGTACAGTACAGTACAGTACAGTACAGTACAGTACAGTACAGTACAGTACAGTACAGTACAGTACAGTACAGTACAGTACAGTACAGTACAGTACAGTACAGTACAGTACAGTACAGTACAGTACAGTACAGTACAGTACAGTACAGTACAGTACAGTACAGTACAGTACAGTAGTCCTGTCGGGTGGTGTACCATTTTTTTCCCCAGAGCAACTTAGGTGTAATTGTGGTTAATTGTGTGTACGTGTGTTTGATAACTAGTGGGGGTAATTCTTGCTCAGAATATGGCCCCAACGTGTACGTGTGTGTACTTGTGCTGAAAGTGTGCTGAAATTGTGCCTAATATAGGCATAGTTCAGGTGAGTATGGTGCTAGTTGTGCCCAGCTGTGTTTTGAGTAAAACGGTACAAAAAACAGGGAAAAAAGTGGTAGTGCCACTGGTACAAAACTTTTCTAGCGAAGCCACAGTACGCAACATTTCGGGTAGAGCTGTGGCGCTCGTAATTTTTAGCTGCGTCGCAGGCGCACGGTACGCTACTTTCTTGAGAGTTGCGAACATGTTGAAAAAAAAAAAAGGCAACAAACGAACACGCCGCGGACTTCCGTCGTCCTCCTCCGCACAGGGGGTGGGGTGGTACGGCCAGCTTGACCCAGGCTAGCTAGCCCTCTGCACAGCACACTTTACCTGACCAGTCCTGCAAAAAACCCTGGAAAAAAACACCCCCCTTTTTTTCCCTCCAATTCACAACTCTTCACAACTGTTCACAACTCTTCACAAATCTTCACAACATCTGTGTTTTTTTTATCCAAATTTTCATTTCAATTCACAACTCTTCACAACTATTCACAACTCTTCACAACTCTTCACAATTCTTCACAAAAAAATGGCCAAAAATTATGTTGTGAAAATTTGTGAAAACTTGTGAAAACTTGTGAAGATTGGTGAAGATTGGTGAAAATTTGTATTTTCCGATACCCCGGAACACACCATACACGGTAATTATTTTTTGTGTGGGAAACCCGGCTAAAAAAAAAATCGCGATTTTTTTTCTTTTTTTCTTTTGTGAACACCCCGGGTTTGATACCTGTACCGCAGGCATTCCTCTGAGTCTAACGATTGATAATCAGAGCTCGGTTTGTTGTCAAAGACATCTTCCACCATGCATTGAGGAGGGTAAGACAGTGGTCGCAGTTTGTACTTGATAGCATTACAACATTTAACTTCTCCACGGGGGTCTTGGGCCGTTCACTCGGTTATACCTTGACCAGCGGAAGAGGCCTTTTTGGTCTCTAGAATATCCGGTATTCCCGAACGGAGGCACACTTTGTGTGTTACTACGACCTGGCAACTTCCAGCAGTAGGTTAAGTAATGCTTTCTTGTAAATTGTTGGATCATTTATCTCCTCAGTGCATGAATGCCCCACGTGACTGGACACTTTTGTGTTTGTCAAGTGGACTGTCTGGTCACTTCTCAGTGACTGGCGGGTTGGCTGTGGTTGCCCTGTCACGACTTACCTGTGTACCTGTGTACCTGTGTACCTGTGTACCTGTGTACCTGTGTACCTGTGTACCTGTGTACCTGTGTACCTGTGTACCTGTGTACCTGTGTACCTGTGTACCTGTGTACCTGTGTACCTGTGTACCTGTGTACCTGTGTACCTGTGTACCTGTGTACCTGTGTACCTGTGTACCTGTGTACCTGTGTACCTGTGTACCTGTGTACCTGTGTACCTGTGTACCTGTGTACCTGTGTACCTGTGTACCTGTGTACCTGTGTACCTGGGTGACTGGGTACGTACCTGGGTAAATGTGACCAGGTGACCTGGTCAGACCTCTGACCAGCGCACCGTGACAGCACAGGCTGCCGAAAACGGATTTTGGCTTTCGGAAATAATTTTACGGCAATTAAATATCAAATTCCATGCAATTATTTCACAGAAAATTGCACTCGGAGGTGTATTTTTCACTCGTTTTGTTAATTGCACTCGCTGCGCTCGTGCAATTAACCACTCGTGAAAAAAACACCTCCTCGTAGCAATTATGGTGAAATAATTGCATAGTAATTAAATACTAAAATTGCACATCAATTTTTTTTTTAGACCCTTCGTGACATCCTTTGGGATACCTTTTCTTTTTAGCAGCAAAAATATTTTAAAAAAACTGAAGTTAAAAATATTGAAAATATTCGTTCTTTGAGGGGGGAAAGGGTTGAATAGGAAATGGGATTTGGAGAAGGGAGTGAGGAGATGACCGTACGCCATAAATTATTGCAAATTGAAAAGAATAGTGTCAGGGGGCATCACAGGGGAACAAAGAGTATGTTTCCTCCGAGGTCTCCCCCCAACCCTGTTAAATTCCTTAGCTACGTTACAGTCTGTGATTCACACAAAGAACACCACCATTGAGGGTAGCATCATTCTGTGCGGGTTTTTGCATCAAAAACAAAAAAATATGCAAATATTTCAAAAAAAAACATCAATCATGACTTACAAGAAGGAAAAAGAATAAAAAAAAAAGAGTGAAAATAAAATTCCCCTGGTGGCAAAGAAGAGTTTGATAAGATCCTAAGCTTCGCTTAGCAACACTGTCAAATTAAAGCAAAAAAAAAGAGGGTGAAAACGAAAGAGGCAAAGAAGTGTTGTATTTATAAAAAGAAAGAAACAAAAAATAAGCTTAGCAGGGCATTTAAGCTCTGCTCTGTTCCTTTAATTTTGCAATATTGCTTTTTTTCTTCTTCTTAATCTTTCCTGTGTGATTAGAAACCAGCCAAGAAACGTGATACGCGACTCCGTGAAACAGTGAATTTTGCGTGCTTGGTGGAACACCAAGCACGGTTGTTGCTGTACTTATTTTTTTATGTTCCTCTCAATACAGTACAGCCGTTCCTCACCTGTTCAAAGGTATCTCTTGTTCTATTGTTACACAAGGCGAACGTATATTTTAAAGAATTTAAATGGCAAAGATGGAACTAATCTGCACCTAATCACCTTGTTGACTTCGCGCAAAAGAGGGAGAAGGAAAAGGAGAAATATTTCAACATATGCATTAAATTGATAGCATAGGAGGGATCAATAAAAAGGGGTAAGGACATTCTGGTACCCTCAAGTGTGATTTTTGGACAGTTCAGACCCACAAGGTTTTGCACTTTGGACAGTTCAACCTTGTGGTTCTGAACTGTCCAAATGCAAACCTTGTGGGTCTGAACTGTCTTTATCGTAAACCGTGTCGTTCTGAACTGTCCAAAAGTCGCACTTGGGGGTACCAGAATGTCCTTACTCCCAATAAAAATGTTCTCATCTTTTGAGAAATACAAAAAAAAAAAAAAATGTTCAGATGGCATAACCTCGCTTGGCCATCTGAATGGAAGAAAAGGTGAAAGATGAATTTGTCTCACATACACATACATACGAACCTGCACTGAAGTAATATGGGGGCAAAAAAAGGGGGTTAAGAGAAAAATGCAAACACGAAGATTTTTTTTTTTTTTTTTTTTGAAGCGGGGGAACGACACTCGGTGTGGCTGTGTAATTATTGTTTCGGACCATATTTGAGGTATAAATTATGTTCTGTTTCCCTTTTTTATGGAAAAGGAGGGCAAGGAGCAAAAATATATGTGCCCAGATTTCGAGCGCTTTACAGTCGCCCTAAGAACCCACTCGGGGCTAATAGGGTCTGTACTCAATGTTGGCCGAAGCCTTTTGTACAACGGAAGGTATAGACGTCATTCGTTCTGAACCCTTGAGAGCAGCTTTTACGGGAAAAAAAGCTTCCCCGGGATAGTCTTACATGAGTGTTTGGACACCCCTGATATTACTTACCCTTGAGAAAGATTGTTTGGAGGTCACGGTTCTGAGACCGTCCTTGTTTAGGAATCCTAAGAGGAAAGAGAGAGGAGGGAAACACGCGGATGGGGACACAGCCCTCGCACGTTTTTTGCTTTGTTTGTTTTTTTTTTTTTTTTTTTTGAAATTTGATCAGGGTGTTTCCTAATTTGCTTCCGCTTCCGGGGATTTGGAAAAAATTGGCCAGGGAAAAAATTTGCGGGAAAAAATTAGGGACGTATTTAAAGTGCTTATTTTTTGGTATTTTCCCGAAAAAAGTATGTTCGCTGTTCTGGATCGCTCCAATCATTCAAATAAAGCAGTTTTCGGGAATTTTTATTTTCACCGATGTTGGGTACCGTGCGTCTGCGGCGCTGCCTGTTCCTACCAGTTTCTACAGGCAAACACTTGCCCCTCTTTACCTTACACTGACGGGTTTTGACCAAAACCAAGGACTTGTCCATTTCGTCAAATTGACCCCACCACAGAACGGGCGGATTCCGAAAATGCAAATGCCGGTGTTTTCGGGCATTTTCATGTTTTCAGGATCAGGAGAGAAAATCTGAGTTGTGGGATTTACCTGGTCCCCTTTTCCTTACACTCATTTTGACCAACACCAAGAACTTGGCCATTTCGGCAAATTGACCCCACCACAGCGCGGACGGATTCCGGAAATGCCAATTGCGGCATGTTTTGGGGCTGAAAACCCACTTTTTTTCCAGGGAAAAAATTTGCTTCCTGATGTCGGAATTTTCCGGAAAATTTCCAAAATTAGGAAACACCCTGAATTTGATTGTATATTTAGTACGACTTAAGACTCGGGTAAATGGTGGATGTGTTGTATAAACTGACAGATTACCATCAAAAATAAAATACATTAACACCACAGTCATTCTGCTCAATTCTGATAATGAATAGCAATCGCGATACGCAACACAGACATCCTTTAATTTTTACCCCCCTTTTTTTGATTATCTGACAGCGAGCCACCGCACAAAGGGCGGTCAGCAGGCCCGCATTTTTTAGATGGTAAAGGGGGGGGGAGCGAAGTCCTTTTCTTTCTTCTCGAGCAAGAGAATCATATTTTTTTTTTTTTGCTCAAAGGGGTTTTTCATAGATTTCCCCAAAGGAACACAATGTACTGTGGAAAAAAAGGAGGTGAAGTTGATAAGTACAAACGCCTCTGGGACGCAGGCACTGGACAAAAGAAAGGGGGAAACATTTTTTAAAAAGAAAATAGAAAAATAGAACATAGAAAAGCGTATGAGGTGAGCCAAAGCATCTCGTGTTTAGTCACCGTTGAAGGAAAAAAAATTGTTTGGTTATAGACTAATATCACTAGATAGTAGCCATTTTTTTCTTCGCAGGATCCTTAAACGAGAGCAACACCTTTAGTCACCTTTGAAAAAAAAAAAGGACGGATTTGAAAGTGCATAAACGACTCTGTGGACGCAGGCACCAAAAGAGGGGGAGCTTAAAATAATAATGTATTTCTTGTACACACATCTAAGAAAGACACACGTTTGGGTAATGTTCAGCCCATTGGAACCCATTCGCAACTGCTTTCAACACAGACAGGGTTTCCGCGTAGGCTTTTGGGAATCGCAAAAAAAAAAAAAAAAAGGAGGCAGTGTGAGCCTTACTATGAGGCACACTGGGTAGTAAGGTGCGTGGTTTCATAGGCACCTGTGACCCCACCGTGAGCAGCTATCGGCTCGATTAGTCCAAAGAAGACAGAAAAAGGAAGAGAAAAAAAGGGGGACGTAGCGTACCGTGCGCCTGCGGCGCTGAATTCTTTCCTACCAGCACACAATCAAATGGCGTCGCAAGGTTTTGCGCAACTCTTCAAATTGCCTGCACCTACCCAACAAACACCGTCACCGTCTCAGCTTCCTTCACAAGCCGTTCAGCCTCCACCACCTCCACTAGTCAAAGAAAAGAGGGCAAGAGTACAGACTGCAGACTAATTTTTTCATTTAATTACTTACCATACCACCCCGATATTTTTGAAAAATGGCCCCACGTATTAGTGACCGGGCCCATATTTTTCAAAATTTAAGTGGTCAAAAAATTGTCCAATTTTTGAGATTGACCCCACCACTGCACGGGCGGATCCCAAAAATGCAAATAAGGACCCTTTTCCACAACCTTCCTTCACCCCCCGCTGTAGGGTAACCGAAGGTGAAGTCAATATTACAAACCCGGATTTTGAGGAAATTTTTGGCCGAAAATCGGCCCCAGCTATTAGTGACCGGGCTCATATTGTCCAAAATTTAAGTCATTAAAATTTTGTCCATTTTTCCAGATTGACCCCACCACTGACTGGGATTGGCTCAAAAATGCAAATAACGGCGTTTTCGCCTGTATTGTTGGTTACGAAACCCCGTGCAGACTAGCCATTTAATTACTTACTTACCCGACCCCCCAATCCTTAGTCTGCAGACTGCAAGAGTAGCGTACCGTGCGCCTGCGGCGCTCTTGTTGTCTTCAGAAAAACAAAAGCACACGGCAAAACTGCGAATAGTGAATTTTTTTTCGCCTGCGGCGCCCACCTGCCTCCCCTCTCCTTCCCTGCGGCCGTAGGGAGGAGCGTGCGCGCGAAGCGCGCGCGACGACCGCTAAAGCGGGGGGACCAAATTTTGAGACCAAAAACCAAGCGGAAGCCCTGACAGACTAAAATAAAATAAAAAAAATGAGTAATATCGGCTCAGGAATTACCTCATTGTTAAACTAATTTCAAACACCCACACACTTTTTATTTTAAGAAAAAAGAGGGTGGAAAATGTTTGCAACACTATGATGACTTCGCGTAATACATTCCATCTCTGTAAATGTCAAAGAGGGAAGAAATCTTGACACAAAAAAAAATGTCAGCAAAAAAAGCGTGAGAGCGTGTACTGTGTACTGTATACACAAGTTCTTTTTTTCTTTTCTTTTCTTTTCTTTTCTTTTTTTTGCATCTGACAATAGCCTCAGTACCCACCTTCGTGGAACCAGGGGTTGGTAACTGCACTGAGGTATTTTGGAAGCGCGAAGGCAAAAAAAAAAAAAAAGCGGACCCATCTATAAAGAATAGCAAGACTCCCTGGTGCAAACTGCAACACAGAGGTCAAAGAAATAGCAAACAAAAAAGAAATACAAAAACACAAAAACACACAAAAAAACACAAAAAAAGAAGAAAACGAACAGAAATAGAGAAGAAAAAAAATGCCCCAAAGCATCGAGTACAACACATACTCCACAAAAGGGGGAATAAGGGGTTGGGAGTGACCTAGTTAACCTGAGCCTTGTCCGTCAAAGAAGACAGTGTTTCCAAAGGGGGGTTCGAAAAAAATGCAAAACGGGAAGAAAAAAAAGGAGAGAGGAGAAGTCCAGCTGGGCTGGAATGCGTGATAAGGTGGGCGAGGTCGAGTTGCCAAACCCCACTGCACTGTTGTTCCATACACAAAAAAGCAGAAAACAAAAAAAAAAAAAAGACTATTGTGTAGGAACGGTGCAGCTTCCACCTGTGCAAAAATATACACTTTTAAATGGGGGTGTGCACAAAGTACACAATAACAATAAGTACGCAAGAAGTGCGGACCAGCCCTCAAAAAAATTTCCCCCTCTTTTTTGTGATTTTGGGTGGGCCTTCAGTATTCACTGAACCGATCAAGGATGATCAATTTTTCCACCAAACAATAAAATGTCCGTGATAAAGACAGTCTGCCAGGTGGAAACTGATCCGGAGGACAAGGATCTGAAGAAGCACACCCGAACAAGGTCGTGTGTCCTATTAACAGTTGCTTTACAGACCCACTCCATCCCTCACCCTACCCCCCCTACCCCCTATTCATGTCAGCAAGACAACATGAAGGAAAAGTACGCAAGAAGTGTGCATCACCGTCAGCCACACCAGACTTTTCCTTATTATTATTTTTCAGCATCGACAAACCCAGAGCGAAAAAAAACAAGCTTGTTTTTTTTAATACAAACGCCTCTGTGGGCGCAGGCACACCGTCAAAAAGAAGAGAAAGAAAAATTGGCAAATGGCGTTGTACATAGCACCTTCCCAAGCGGGCATACAGAAGACAGGATATGCTATCGCTGGGTAGTGGAAGCTAAAGAGAGAAAGAGTTCGTAACAACTCTGCCCTTTAAGAAAAAAGGGCAGAAATCTTTTTTGGAAAGATCGCCTACACTTAAGAGCGTTTAATTACCTGAAAGAAGGAAAACAAAAAAACAAAACAAAACACCGCAACATGAATCACTTTACCTGTGTTGTTCGTACACATAGCATGGAATAGAGAATGGGGCGGGAGTGGAAGAAATGTTTCGAAAGAAGAAAAAGAAAAAAAGCTGCGTTTGAAATAACATTAAATGTAGTGACTTTTCCCCCTGGTTTTCTATGGGTTTCTTTTGCTTTTGATAAATTATTGGAATAGTGAAGTTGCCTGTGCGAGCTCCACTTTCTTTCTGTTGTTGTGGATAAAATATATACATGTACCAATCAAAACATAACAACCGTTATCAATTCATTTAGACATTCTTACGTTCACTGGGAAAGAAACAAAAAAATAAGTTAATTGGTGCCTTCGGAAATCGGGCCACGACCTGTCAATATCGACCCCCTCCGGAGCACTATTAATACACAAAAAAGTTAAAATACTAATTACCTCGCGGTGTGCAAAGTAAAAGGCACTAAGGTCGCAATAGTTTCCGTATATAAACCCACCTTGATTCATTATGTTAAAAAAAAAACTTAGTTAAGAGGATCACCTGAGTCACACTTCTAGGTGGATCCAAATAAACAGAAGGCAGACTGACGACCAGTGTACCCATGATCACAGTAGTGGTGTAATCGTGAAATAATAGATAACAGTAAAAATTGCCAAAATTCGGCTCCCCCCCTTTTTTTGAAACCCAATCAGCAGTGCCTATTCTGCTGTTTCATGGATTGGCTTGCCATGTGGAAAAACCCTGCCCACTTGGTGTGGACCTAAAACCAGACCTAATATTGCAAAAAAGGATGCAAACTGACAACATCAGAATGCGGCAATCTGGTTACATCCCATATTTTCCCTCTTGTACAGCAAAGGATAAAATAAAAAAAATCCAAATAGCGGGAGGGAATGGGATGAACCAATTCTAATCAATTAAAGTGGGAGACGTACACAAGACCTTGTTGCTGCTGCTTTTTTTGGAGTACCAACACAAAAAAAAATATCCCCCCCTCGGGAATAATACGTTGCTTACAAAGGGCAACAAAAATAAAAGAATAAGGATTGATTGCAGGCACCTCCGACTGACCCACGTACGATGACAGCCATCCGGATGAAAGCACAACAGGTACCCTGCGGACAACAACGGAAGGTGCATAAGAGTGTATGTAGTGTGAACAAAGGCGGTACACAATTCCAAATAAAAATACTTTCAAAAAAGAAAAAAAGAAAAAAAAAAAAGAGAAAAAAGAAATAAGAAAAGACAGAAAGATAACGTTGAAGAAAGAAAAATTGAAGTTGATGATGTGGACAGACACCTCTGGGATGCCTGCCTCTAGAATAAAATGAGGTGCAAAAAAAAAAAATGCCAACACCGCGGAACGCAGTTCCCAGCCAAGGCACCGCACTCAAAAATAAAATAAAAAACTATTCATTGCACTGAAATGAACTGGACTGTATCTTGCCGTGGTGGTGGATGCCTTCCTGCGGATTCTACACTGCAAACCCGAGCGCAGCAAGCGTAGTCGTGTATTTGATGTGACAAGCAATAGCCAGTTGCATCAGAGGCTGCAGTAAGGTACACCTATCACCGATAGTGAGATCAATCAAAGTCCGCTTAATGTTGCAATTCCGTGATTTTATAGCATGAGTGAAAAAGTTGAGGTGTGTCTTTTGAAATGTATGGTGCAATGGGTATTTGCAATCTGCACACAGTAGTCCGGCTGTGGTGTCATTATTCCTGGGAAGGGTAGGGTACAAGGTGTCTCCCATAGTCTTTTCGTTTTTCATGTTAAGCTCCATGTTGTCGGATTAAACCGACATGAAAATCACCGTTTCCTTGGGAATGAGAATCGTGTTCGTCAAAATATGTTAAAAAAAAAAATGGCTTACTGTGATCAGTGCAATGTGATCAGCGGAAAATGCTTTAAAATTAGTGAAAATAAACACCACGTTACTTTACCCATTGCTCATAAATTTCAAAAAAACGCACCAAAGACTTTATGTAACTAATGGAGAAAAGAGAAGACTCAAAAAGAACCAAAAATAATACAAAATAGAAGAAGGAAATATGCAATAAACCGCCCCCCAGGGCGTGGAGGGGGGGGGAGGAAGAGGGGTTCAGTTGGAATATAAATAGGTTCTGTATAACACACCCCCCAAAAGACTGGAATCCTTTGTAGAATCGCCACACTCTTCTTTGTCATCATGATTTTTTCATCCTTTTTTTTCTAAGATAATCATGAAAGATAAGATGGGGGGCTATCACGCCACTATATAAATGGGGTACTGGAAAGAAAAAAACTTGGAAACACTCTGTAAAGTGTACTACACAAAGAGGAACACTGCACCAGCTCCTTTGTGGTTTTCCAATCAGATCAGGTCTGCTTCTGCAGTGGGAGATCCGATGTCGAGTTGGGCGGGGATTCTGAAGAGGTTTTGGGGGGTCATCCTTCTTTGGGAACTTCTTTCTACTGTCATTGTGAGGGCTTTGATGGTCTCGATGTGGGCGGGGTTGCATTCGCTGATTTTGTGCAGCTGCAGCCTGGCGGCCTCAATCTCGCCTGCGTAGAGCAGCTCCATTGCCCTGTTGTAGGGTCCGTATGGGCACATCGTCTCGCGCTGCTCGATCTGGTACATCCACTCGCCGTCCATGCTCTTCACCTCACCCAGAATCTCAGAGATCATGCCAGTCCACGTGTTCGTCACAACTTTCACCAAGTGGCGGTATCTGAAGTTCGACCGCACCTCATTAATCACGCTCGCATCAGCCAAAACCTGCACCCCCCACTCATTGCCCCACCTCTCCAAGGTGTACATACTGCGCAAAACAGGGCCAATGATGGAAAACTTCTTGATCCCAGTGCACCCCATGTTGCCGCACAGCGAACGGCACCCCTGGATCGCCACGTTGACTGCCATCTTCGGGTCGTTCCCATCTGATGAACCGGACGTCGTCTCAAACGCCTTAACCGTTTTGAGACACATTTCAATCGCTTTGCATCTGTGCAGTGAGTTGTGCAAGAGAGTGTTGAATGAGACCTGCACGTGGTCGCCACGGAACTCATCAACAATCCCTCTGAAGCACTTCACCTCGCCTGCAATGCGCTCAAGGTACCTGCCATGCCACTCCAGCAACTTGCCAGCAGGGAGGGTTTTGGAAACAGCGTGAAATCCCTTCATGTTGAAAACTGCGAGAGTGATGTTGCATGTCTTCAGCTTTGCCATCAGGTTCATATTTCTGCCTTCCTTCACCGTTTTGTTCCCTCCAGAAGAGGCAATAGATGTGCGCGAGCCGTGTCCGCTGGAACGAATTGTGCGGGCAGTCTCGGACCTCGTGACACTCGTCTGCGTGCACTCAGTGACCTCCTCGTCAGTGGTGTCGCAAAGAACAGACTGCGGAAGGTACTGTCTGTACTCAATAAGGTTCCTGACCATCTGCGCAAAGGAGTGCGACATGCCAGAGACCTCTGTGATGACATACGACCTCTCCAGCTCGTGTCCCTCCAAACGCATCTCCGCCACATCAAGCATCCCGTCCGCAAGAGACTTCAGGGGATGCAGGATGAACGTCACCCCACCAAACACAAGCACCGCCCCAGCAACAGAAATGCACACCGCAAGCAGCAACGCAATCAGAGACGCGTCATCTGCCTCACCCATCACGTCTGAGTACGGGAGTGTCACAAACATCATCAACTTCAGGCCAGACGCCACAATAGGTTTGCTCATCACAATGTCACCCCCACTGTGCAACAGAGCGTACTCCATGCTTGCGTGCTCCAGTGTGGTGAACTTGTTGAGGACAACCTTCAGCACCTTTGCGATTTTGGAGTCTGTGTTGTTGATCGTCCGAATATCGATAACACCTGAGAAGGAAGAAACACCCAAGTCCTGTGCCAACTCCACATTGCTCAGCGAGGAACCAATGATGATGTGCGAACGCACTGATGCGATGAACGACATCGTGTTGTCCGTCACCTTCGTACCAGAGAGGTAGCGCCCCACACTCTCCAGGTTGTAGTCAATCGCTGACACACCAACCTTCACACCCCCGCTGTAAGACGCACGGGACACAGTAATGCCTGCACCGCTGTCGTCAGCGAACGGGTAGGGGTCAGTCCACTGTGGCGACACATCGTCGTGGTACCAGGGGCGTGTGCGTGGGTCGTACGCTAATATCGTGCCAGGTGCAGCAGCCGGTGCCTCGTCCCATGTGTAGTTGTCTGACAACACTGCGTTGACAAAGACAAGACGTGTTTCGTTGGAGGGACCCACACAGTTCTCATACGTCAGTCCACTGCTTGGGTAACATGTCTCCAAACAGTTCTTGTCTGCATCTGGGTTGGGACCACAGCCTGCAGCTTTGTGTGCAGCACACGTCTCCTTTCCTGCAAAGTCCTTTGGTGCACACCTCGTCCATGGCGGCAGAGGGTCCGCACCACTTGTGCCAATGTAATGTGTTGTGAGGCCAGGAGTGTCTGTCGGGGCAACGCCATACAGCCGTCCTGTGGCAGTGCCACCGTACACTAAGTAGATGGTGTCGGATGCTGAACCCACTGTTGAAACCAATGTACCAACGTAGGTCTGTGGCACTGGCCAAGGCGATTCAACTGAGAACTGACCTGTCTTCGTGAGTGCATCAAGAAACTGCAAAATATTTATCCCCGTGTTCAAGTCACGCTTGATTCCGTCAGACACAGAGTTGGCCGCACGCAGCAAAGAACGTTCCTCAGCACCTTCAATCACGTCTCTTGAGCCTTGATAGGTCACAACCCACGAAACAATGCCGACCACAAGCAACGCAGTCCAGAGCACAAGCATGATCACAGCAGGAAGCCTGATCCCGCGCTTCCATCCCATGACCACTGCAACTATTGCAACCACACCAGTCAAACTGAGCATCATACCCAGCAGGATGCCATGCGCCTCCTGCAGCCCTGTGGGGAAGCTCTCTCGGTATGTCAGGGCGTCATCCGCAGACATTGTGTTAGGGTTCCTTTTGCCCTTTTCTTTCTGCTACCTTTGGAATGAGTACTAGGGTGAGGACGGGTATTATCGGTACACAAAGGACTGAAATATCTTTTCTTTTTGGACAAACCTGTCATGACACATGACGCTTTCAAGGAAACGAAGAACAGAACAAACGACACATCAAATACTATCGCCCTTCTGTCAGAAGGGGTACATTGATGCTGCACGCAACAACGGCTGGAAAACCCTTTTTTTTTTTACAATTGTTGTCCCAAGAATGACAAATTTTGTGTACTCCTACCTACTCTTGAACATGGAAATAACTTTTGTTCTTCTGAGGAGGACGGAGAAAACGAATGAAACAAAGAAAGGTTGAAAGATGAATATACCCCACGTGCATGCACATCTTAATTAATAAGATGAACACACAAACAAGAATATAACAAAGCAGGGAAGGGGAATATACTGGGCTTTGGTTGTGTGCTCAAAGACCGGGAAAAGACAAAAAAAATATACCCATCTACACTATGGGACAAGCAACTACCGAGGCATGGATGAAAAAAATTGACTAGTAATACAAAAGCCCTCTCATGACAATGTACCTTGGGTGATGACCGGGTGCACCGTGGGGGGTGGACTCCTCAACCGTGCAGTCCTACAATCCATTTAAAAAGAAAAAGGTTTGGCGAAAGGTTTGGAAACTGTCCCCACCTGCTCAGTCGCAACCCCCGCTATGACAATGCTCCACTCTTGGAAGTGCTCACACCTAGCTTCACATACGCACACTCAGAAACGACCCTAGGGGCCGTCAGCTGTGACGTGAGCACCCCCCCCACCATGGGCTATATTCCGACTGCTAGGGATAACCCACACTCTTCTCGAACACACACACACACTACGCCCCTCTACGTCCACACCCTCGCATGGAAGGGTGCTACCGCTCTCTGTAAAGAGAAGCGCAAAGATAACGCTGAACAGGCTGGAGACAGAAACAGAACAAAGAAAAAATAAAAAAAAACGGAAAAAAAAAATTTTTTTTTCGTGTTCTTCACGTATGGCAAATGATAATATATTATGCGCTATTATGAGATCTCATAATACATGTGATATTATGCGCTATTATGTGCTATTATGCGCTATTATGCGCCAATTATGCGGCGTTATGCGCTCATTATGTGCCGTACCCCCCACCCCCCCACCCAAAAAAAGTCGCTCAGAAGTGGTCAAAAGTGCCCAAAACCGGGCGGAATTCGATTTTGGGGTACAAATGGGCCTATGGTGTGGTTTTTATTGACTTCAGGGGGGTTTCTTTGATTTATTACCTACTTCACGTTTTTTGACGGCTTAAGATACCTTGGGTGGGAAAACCTTTGGTACCAGGTGCTTGACACTTTTTGAAACATGGTTCTAAGTTCCACCAAGTCCCTCTAAACACCCCGAAACCGCCTGGGTACCCCTCGGGATAGGTTCTGGGGTGAAAATATGTGGCTTTGGGGGCTTTTCTGGCCCCTGGCTCACACTGAGGCGTGATGAATGTGTGAGTTGCTCTATCTACGAGGGGTGGGCAGGTACAAGTTGTATGTACATTTTTGAAAAAAGCAGATACGGGGCTTCTTGAGGCTCAAAACTGCTCAAAACCGGGCGCAGATGGATTTTTGGACATCTGAGGGTGGTATTTTCTGGTTTGGGGCATTGGGGTAGGGCACATAATGAGCACATAATGAGCACATAATAGCGCATAATCATTATGCGCTATTATGTGCTATTATGCGCTATTATGCATTATGCGATTATTATGAGCGCGCATAATAGCGCATAATGATCTCATAATTTATTATGAGATCTCATAATAAATTATCATTTGCCATACGTGGTTCTTTCAAATCAAGTGAAGAGAAGGACCAGGATGTTCTCTTCAGATACATCTAATAGTGCTCCGGAGGGGGTCGATATTGACAGGTCGTTGACAGGTCGCTGACAGGTCGTTGACCGATTACCCATAGCACCATCTAATCATTTGTTTTTACATATATTGCAAAAATGTGAAAAAGAGAGGGGGAAATAGAAAAAGAAAAGCAATTGTTGTGCGTAAATTGAAACTTTCATTAGATTGGTTTCTAACATTCACTCTGTCTTTGTCTTGAGAACCCTACAGTAGTACTTAAAAGGGTAGACATCGTCAGTAATACCCTTTACGTGGGTGAGTTGTCATAAAACTGATGTCAAACAACAAACCCGAGCATAACTTTTCTATAAAAACGGGGGGACATCACATCATCACATCACCACTGCACTTCATTGGATCGCACAAAAATAATTTTGATTTGAGACTACTATCACGGGATAGCAGCCACGACTTTCCTTCGCAGGATCTAAAAAAAAAAAAATGAGAGCAAAAAAAATCATCTGATGTTCTCCACCCATTTCCACTCATTGGTCAGATGGAAATCATTTGAGACACATGGCCACAAGGCCTTGGGATTCCGGCTAGGTTTAAAGTGTAAATTGAACGTAAGCCTCTGTGTTTAGTACAAAATAAAACACACAAAAGAAAATAGTAACTCTGATAAGTAAAAGGAAAAAAAAGCTTTGTTTTCGTTGATTGCTCAATTACCCTGTTGGAGGGGGTGATTGGCGACCGTCTAGGGGGAACTATTTCTCTTTAAGGTACGCTTGTAGGTAGGGGTATATTTAAAAAAAAAATCGCAGGACATCCCTGGGACCCACCTTCCATTGAAGAGTTGTGAGCTTACAAGGTACTGCAGTTCGCTGCACCCAACGCTTGATGCACGATAGTCTACACAAAAAAAAAAACTCGTACTTTGTCACCTTTACAAAACAAAAAGGTTCCGCCCTCTCTTTGCTTTACGTGAAAATACCGCATCCTGACTGTTTTTTGGATAACAGAAGACGGGGTTTCTGTTTTGAGAAAGATGGGTGGGTGGGTCGTGGCTGAATATGATTCAAAGAAAAAGAAAAGATGAACACGCCCACCGTGCACATACAGTAAAACAAAACAAACCAAACCAAAAAAAATAAAGAATTGCTAGTAAGTGATGATCCTAAGCCTCTTTGTATGCCCAGTCACCTATACAAACACAAAAAAATGGTGGTCACAGATGCGGCTCCATGTCTTAGTTTCGGATCTGACCGAGGGGGTGGTGGGAATAGAAGTATATAATATGAGGGCTCCATCTTACCCCAACTCTTCCTTCCTGATACCAAGAGACATTGGTGGAGAACTTTAAGCACTAAATTCAAACACACTATTTTCTGTCACATCGGGAGGGGAAAAGGAGATTGTTGGTATGAGCCCTAGCCTCTCGTGTTTAGTCACGAAAAAGGGGGGGTAAGCTGATAGCGCATATACCTCTGGGACGCAGTCACTACGCTTTGTGGGTTTAGCGAACCCTGGGGAGGGAGGTGAGGATGAAAAAAAGGGAGAAAAAAAACTGAGCACTGCGGAGGCAGGATAAGAACAAGAAACGCAGAACAACAAGATGACGTGCATCATGTGTGCGTCAAGAGGAGCACTCACTTCCGGTTGGTTCCGAACACCGTGTCTAACAGAGATACGTGCCTTTTTCAAATTGCAAATTGTAAAAATAGAACCAAAACAGAAAAAACGAGGGGAAAAAAAGAAGAAGAAAGGAAAAAAACGTCAATTTCACACACTTTCCATTCAAAGAGAAAGCACGGGAAAAACAGTGAAAAGGCAATAAATACCTTTCAAAAGATGTACAGTCGCAAGGATCGGGGATTTGGGAGGAATGATCATGTGAATCACGCAATCGAAACCGTGTAGGGACAAGGAGAACGTGAGGATGGTAGGTCAGAAGACACATTTTCGAAGGAAAGCACAACTGCTGGGGGTCGATGTCTTCACCGCCATCCAATTGGCTTTGGTCTTGCCCTCACACCCACATTAATGCACTGCAGGTTTTTCGCAGTTCCCCCTTTGCTGTCGATAATCACCGAGGGCACGGTCATCATTGTACAACATCAAGTCTGCGTTTCAATGCAGAATGAAGATAGGGAAAAGAGCTCAAGCATTGCTCATCGCTCGGCCACCGCGAAGATGTCGCCAGGTTCTGGAAGATTGAAGAGTTGGATGGGCATCAGCGGGCGGCCAGCAAGCTTTATAATCAAGGCTTCCATCTGCGCCACGTGCTCAGTGTCACATCCGTTCGTCTTCTTCAGGATCGTGGCCGCCTCAGAGTTCTGCCCATTGTAAAGGAAGTCCAACGCCTTGTTGTACGGTGTGTAGGGGCACGACATCTCTCTGTTCTCGATCTGGTACATCCACTCCCCTTCCTCGCTTGTCACCTCGCCAGTAATCTCGGATAGTGCACGGCACCACTCGCCCGCCTCCACTCTAGAAAGGAGGCGGTGCGCAAAGCTGCTGCGCACCTCCTCAACGACGCTTGTCTCAGTGATCATCGGCACAGCCCACTTCCGGCCCCACCGCTCCATGGCGTAGAGAATGCGCATGCCCTGCCCTATCATCGAGTACTTCTTTATGCCGTGGCACCCCATGTTCCCACAGAGCGCACGGAAGCTCTCGATCGCCACGTTGATCTGTAGTCTGTCCATGTCTCCTGCGCCATATTCTTCGTACATCTTGATCTGCTTCTGGCACATCCGGACCGCTTTCGTCTTGTGCGTCTCGCAGGTGATGATTGCGTTAAATGAGACCTGCACGTGGTCGCCACGGAACTCATCTATCAGTCCTTTGAAGTATTTGGTGTCATCTGCGATGCGCTGCATGTACTCCGCGTGCACGGTTACAATGTGTTGCGACGTTGCGGTGTTGCACATTTTATGGAACCTCTGCAGGTTGAAGACTACCATTGTTATAGTCGCAGTCTTCGGCTTTAACACCAAATGTTGCTTGCTCCTATCAGTACACAGGAATGAACTCGCTGTGGAGGTTACACGAGAAGAGCTTCGCGTTGTTACCTTCGCATTCTCCTCCTCATCAGCCTCTGAGTCCTCCTCCAAGCAGAGCACAGACTGCGGAAGGTACTGTCTGTACTCAATAAGGTTCCTGACCATCTGCGCAAAGGAGTGCGACATGCCAGAGACCTCTGTGATGACATACGACCTCTCCAGCTCGTGTCCCTCCAAACGCATCTCCGCCACATCAAGCATCCCGTCCGCAAGAGACTTCAGGGGATGCAGGATGAACGTCACCCCACCAAACACAAGCACCGCCCCAGCAACAGAAATGCACACCGCAAGCAGCAACGCAATCAGAGACGCGTCATCTGCCTCACCCATCACGTCTGAGTACGGGAGTGTCACAAACATCATCAACTTCAGGCCAGACGCCACAATAGGTTTGCTCATCACAATGTCACCCCCACTGTGCAGCAGAGCGTACTCCATGCTTGCGTGCTCCAGTGTGGTGAACTTGTTGAGGACAACCTTCAACACCTTTGCAATTTTGGAGTCTGTGTTGTTGATCGTCCGAATGTCAACCACACCTGAGAAGGAGGCAGAAACACCCAAGTCCTGTGCCAACTCCGCATCGCCAAGCGAGGAACCAATGATGATGTGCGAACGCACTGATGCGATGAACGACATCGTGTTGTCCGTCACCTTCGTACCAGAGAGGTAGCGCCCCACACTCTTCAGGTTGTAGTCAATCGCTGACACACCAACCTTCACACCCCCGCTGTAAGACGCACGGGACACAGTAATGCCTGCACCGCTGTTGTCAGCGAACGGGTAGGGGTCAGTCCACTGTGGCGACACATCGTCGTGGTACCAGGGGCGTGTGCGTGGGTCGAACGAGTATATCGCGCCAGGTGCAGCAGCCGGTGCCTCGTCCCATGTGTAGTTGTCTGACAACACTGCGTTGACAATGACAAGACGTAATTCGTTGGAGGGACCCACACAGTTCTCATACGTCAGTCCACTGCTTGGGTAGCATGTCTCCAAACAGTTCTTGTCTGCGTCTGGGTTGGGACCACAGCCTGCAGCTTTGTGTGCAGCACACGTCTCCTTTCCTGCAAAGTCCTTTGGTGCACACCTCGTCCATGGCGGCAGAGGGTCCGCACCACTTGTGCCAATGTACTGTGTTGTGAGGCCAGGAGTGTCTGTCGGGGCAACGCCATACAGCCGTCCTGTGGCAGTGCCACCGTACACTAAGTAGATGGTGTCGGATGCTGAACCCACTGTTGAAACCAATGTACCAACGTAGGTCTGTGGCACTGGCCAAGGCGATTCAACTGAGAACTGACCTGTCTTTGTGAGTGCATCAAGAAACTGCAAAATGTTTATCCCCGTGTTCAAGTCACGCTTGATTCCGTCAGACACAGAGTTGGCTGCACGCAGCAAAGAACGTTCCTCAGCACCTTCAATCACGTCTCTTGAGCCTTGATGGGTCACAACCCACGAAACAATGCCGACCACAAGCAACGCAGTCCAGAGCACAAGCATGATCACAGCAGGAAGCCTGATCCCGCGCTTCCATCCCATGACCACTGCAACTATTGCAACCACACCAGTCAAACTGAGCATCATACCCAGCAGGATGCCATGCGCCTCCTGCAGCCCTGTGGGGAAGCTCTCTCGGTATGTCAGGGCGTCATCCGCAGACATTGTGTTTGGTTTTGCTGACTTTTTGCCACCTTCTTTCCTGTGTGCTGCGTATTCTCTTTAGCCTTGTGATCGACCATCACGCTTGTCAAGATGTTCTCCACAATGCCATACCAGGCAGCACACAGCTGCTACAGACACGACACATCCCTTATACTGTGACAGTTGGAAGGCTTCCTGAAACCTCCTGTCGGTAGTCGCAAGCTGTCACACCAAGCCTCATCTTCACGAGTCAAGGGTTCAGTCTCGCGAATGGGTCTTGAATCTGGTGTCATACGACACAATGCTGCATCGCAGCAGAGACAGAAGACAACAGGAATAAATCGGGAGCGCTGTGCCACGTACTCAAGAGTGTTGGTCAGTGCACTTAGCCTACAAAATGGTGTTACGCAACGTTTGCAAACGCCCATTATGTAGAAGTGACACTTGACAGCACTACCCAGCGTGGATGCGCCTTGCATGGTTACCCGAACCACTGGGACACAAGACCGTTTAGCTACCCCACCTTCCCCGGCCACGCTGCCCTACTCAGGAACCTAATGGTCCGGGAGCTGCAGGCTACCTCTTTATGGCGATGAACGTCTGTGCAACCCCACACAGACTCGCACCGTGGGAGAGACCAGTGTGTTGCGATGCATGAAGTGCCTCACACACAAACGGTAAATGGCTGATCCCACCTCAACCAATACCAATGCCCAATATGCCCAACACCCCTCTCCACCCCTGGGTTGGTACTGCGTAGAATATGTGATACGCAAGACGTGTCACTACTCGATACGTGTGTACCATCCCATACTCCACCCATACTCCACCCAACCCAACCCCACCCACAGTAGTGTTTGTGACGGCAAATATTGACATCATGTGTACTGTCTGTATACCCTGTGGCAACAACGGGATGGGAGGTGACCTCCGTGAACGGGCAACCGTCCACGGCAACCTGCGCATCCTAGACAGAAACAAATGACACCAATGGGGACACCGTCCTGAGGTGGGAACAAAACCAGCAGCCACGCTACCCCGGCAGTGCAAAGGAGGAGAGTGAAGACCAAGTTGAAAATAAATGAAAAAAGAAGTCCCCCACACCTTATTTTTTCAAGCACCCACACCTAGGTTCATTTTTTCACGAACATTTCACAACTGACAAACGAAAGTTTGTCAAACACCCCCTGGACGTTGACAAGTGCAATGCCAAAGAGAAAACAAAGTTGACACCCTCATGTCTGCTACTTTGCGCACTACAGTGGCACTGCGTATTTTGTGACCGAAAATACATTGCGTCATTCAAATAAAAAAAGTTGTGTTCCGTCAACAGAAGCATAATAAAAGGAAAGATACGACACCATATGACCACTTTCCATTTCCTCTTGTCAAAAACATGGTGATACAAAACAGAAACAATAATATACCCCACGAACGAACGTTGTAAAACGCTCGCTCAATAAGAGCCGCTGTGTTTATTATAAAAAAAAATTTTGTCATTTCTTTCCCACCGGAAACCAAAAACAAAATAATGTGTCAACTCACACATACACATATACACCCCAAATCAGACATCATCATTATGATTGCAAATCTGAAGTATGAACACATTTCTGACAACAATAGTTGCGTATTGCAGTCTTCCCAAAAAATTCAAATATTCTCCCAATAAAAAGAAACACACAACAACAATCACCTCCCCCCTTTTAACTTTTTTGATCCGCATCTTGCGCCTCTTGCGCATCTGCCTCTACAACCTCCGGCGCTACTGCTACTGGCTCCTCTTCCTCCTGCTCCTGCTGCTGCTGCTCCACCTTTACATCTGATGCCTCTTGCTGTAGTGGTTCCATAGTGTGATCTTCCTCCTTCGCTGCGGGTAGTGGAGGTGAGGCAAGGCCAGAAGATATGCTCCCGGTCATTGTCATTTGCGTGCCTTTTTTCTTCGTCTCGCGCTTGCGCTCGACAACTTCTTTGCCAAGACTCGTGTCGGTGTGGAGCTTACGGAGGTCAGTAGCCTCCCTATCCACTTCTTCTTGTTCTTTGCCTACAATGTCCTTTGTGATCTTCAGTAGTAACTTCCGCTTCCCAGCTTCCATCTCCTTGTGTTCAAGCTTAGGCGGGGTGAACTCCACGCCCAGCTCCTCAAGCAGCTCCTCAGAGGGTTGGAAGTCTGCCTCCTGTTGCGCAAGTCTGTGCAGCAGGTCCGTGATGTTCTCCTTCACCTCGAGCTCCTGGACATTCAGCTGTGCAATCTCTGCTTTGTATTTGTTCTTGTTTGGGTCAAGTGTCTCAGAGCAGAGTGCAAGCTGCGACTCAGCGTTCCTCCTAAGTCGTTGTATACCACTGAGACGTGCCTTGCGTTTTACAATCAGATCGCCAATCTTCAGGCAATACTTGCGGAACACAGAAAGGTAGCGGTTGAGCTCTGCCAGCTTGATGTCTCCCTGCTCCTCTGCCACGTCCTTCGCGTCAATGATGCTGCAGCCTTTGTTGATAAAGTCGTCTGCAGAGTCGAGGACCATAAGAGCCGTGTCGGTGTTCTTGACCATGCTCTGTACCCGCCTGCTGTGTTCCGCGAAGACTTCAGAGAACTCAACGTACTCACGTTTGCGCTTCTCCTCGCATTCCGTTGCAATGAGGTGCTCTGTCAAAGCGCTGCTCTTCCTGTCCCCGATACTGCGGATCTCAGCAACCATCCCCTCAACCTGCTGCCACAGGTCGTCCTGCTCCCTCGTCAGCCTCGTCAAGTAGCTGTTCGACTTCTGCTGTGAACTGTCATAGTTCTTGAGAAGGTCCGCATTCGTCTTCGACGCGTCCTCCCCAAACTTCGTCAAGGACTGCAAATCTGCCAACAAATTCGTCCGCAGGTCTTCCTTCTCATTTCTGAAGTCGGAGAGCATCGAGCGGGACTGGTTTGTGTTTTGCAAATACTTCCCTTGAAACGTGCCGGTGTCGGAGCTGCCCATTGAAATCTGAGAGAGGCGCGACCGTACAATGGTAATGATCTTTTCGAGTGTGGAGACGGAGGATTTGTGCGCAACGTCTGCAGAAGCAATGTCGTCGCGGTGTGTAAACTCCTCTTGTTCTATCTCAAGACGGTCACACTCTGCAAGCAGGGTCTTCAGCTTCTCGCCACTCACCGCAAGCTCGCCCTTGATGTACTGAAGCACATCTGTATGCACGAGGTCCGCATGCCTCACGAGCATATCCCAGAGAACGTGCTTTGAGTCAACCTTCTGTGCAGGGTTCTCGTGGAGGTACGCCGAGAGGGTGCTGTTCACTGCTGCTTCTGTGCACTGCTTCTTTGAGTTTGTGAGCTTCTCTTGAATGCAGTCGTGCACGAAGGAGGTGATGGGTACGGTGGAGGGGTGGATCACATCGCCGAAGCCTGCGAACTGGTCCATATCGACTTTGAGCGACATATTCTCTACGAGATGTGCAGCGGTGAGGCCAGAAGGCTCGGGCCATCTGTAGCCTTCGTCAAACTCTCTGAGACGCTGCTGTCTGGTGGCGGCACGCTTGTTCAGCAGCTCCCTGCTGTTCGCGACCTGCTCCTGCTGGAGTTCATGCATCGTGGTGATCAGCTCTTCATTCTCAGCGACGCTGGCCTTCAGGAGCAGGTTTTGGTTGCTCTGCTCGGTGCTGTAGTATGTGACGTCCTTGCCCTGGACTGTGGCGCTCTGTACAATGGGTATCGTGTCTGACACCTTCTCATAATGTGTGTGAGCCAATGGAGGCGAGGTCAGGCTTGACGAATCAATCACATTCTCCACCCCCGGCTCGGGTAGGATATTCTGCAAGTCTCGTGTACAGCTCACAGCAGTCGTGACGTCCACAGACTTTGCAGACTCCCATGCCTGGTCAAGCGAGGTCGCCTTTTCAATTGCTTCCTTCTCGCGTTCAAGCCGTGGCATTGCGAGGGGGGGAAGGGAAGGGGAGGGGAGGGGGAGGGACGGAGGGGAATAGTGTAGCCTGCTGTAGATTTAAAGTGAAGCAATGAGAGAGAGGGGGAGAATGAAAAAAGTTGGCTTTTTTGCTTCTTGTTAATTCCAAATGCAACATTGCTTCTAACGTTCTTATTTTGTACAAAAAAATATAAAGATATCCTTATTCGGGTTGTAGGGCGGGGAGAAGAGGAGGAGGGGTATTATCTAAGGGATGTGAAGTTAAAAAAAAAAAATGTGTAGAAGGGGTCCATTGAAGACTCTAACACCCCACGACTTTACAATCCTTATTTTTTCTAATCATAAATCATAGATGGTAGTTCGACTACCATGGTTTTTTTTTTTTTGAAAACTTGGTTGTATTAGTGTAGCCACCCTAGAGTGTGCTCCACCATTTTTTTTTTTAATCCTAAACCCCCCAGCTGGGGTTGGAACTTGTCTTGTTTCTTTCAAAGTAAAAATGCTCCCAAAAGAATGGTAAAGATGAACCAAGCTACGTTCCTGCGTTTAGTCACCAAAAAGGGGGGTATGGCTTGAAATCAATGAGGTATTCCTGTGTGGAATATTGACCATTGGGTGTGGAAAGGTGTCATTGACAGATGGTTTGGCGTTCTATGGTTAAAAAGCATTTTCCCTACTAACCTATTGATTGGAACCGACGCAGGTGTGAAGCTTGTCGACGTATTGTTGGAAAGAGGGTGCCCCAGTCCCAAAGTGAAAGTAGTTTGAGGGAAAGAAGTTACACTTCGCGGCATTCTGCGTAACAGGGCAGAGGAAGACTCCTTTCTTTGTGGGTTTTGTTGAAACCTTTGTGTCTCATTTTCTTCTGGATGACCCTCAAAACAGCCGCTGCTGAAGGCCGGGGGATCTGTGGTCCTTCCGCTCTGGGGATATGTCTCGAGGTTCGGGAAGTGCGGTGCCGCTTCTCTCGAGGCCTCTGCCTGCACTGGGGGGACCGCCGCCGCCAACACCCCCTCCCCGACCCAATCGTTCAATCTGTTTATCGACGGTGATCATCCGGTCAACAATCTTGTTCAGAACTGTGTTGGTGTTCGAAAGACTCTTGAGACTCACATCAGACTGGCTCGCCAGCGAGGCTATCCGTGAGTCCAGAGAGACCTTGACACCCTCAACAACCTTACGCACAGCGTCTCGGTCCTGACTCAGCATGTCGGCCATGGTCACCTCGAGCTGGCGCATGCGGTCGTTGACTGTCATATCCACTACCTGCGAGTGCTCTTGCATAGAGGTCTCCGTTTTGAGTGAGTTCTGGTGCATAGTATCACGTGTCTGCGAGAGTACCTGATGTGGTATAGGGTTGTTGAAAAAACAGGAAAACTTGAAAGATGAATTAAGATAGTAGTGTGCCGTGTATTTATCGTCAAGAGTGTTACAGAACCACCCCTAATTCAACTTTAGTAATAAACATCTCGCCAAAACCCCAAAGAGCATGACAAGCATACTCCAAACATTGGATGTATACACCATCCGGTTGTCTGCTGGCCTGAGGTGTGCACTGGGGCTCAAACGTTGCCTAGTCTCCTACGACTTCGAAGAGAGATTTCGTGGGCTTGGGTACTTCGAACAATTCAGTGACGAAGGCAAAACTCTCTCAAAGGGACAAAAGCGCCTGGATTTTACGTTATTAATGCAAAAGGTGAAAAGCGAAAGACGTGGTGACGGAGGTCAAGGAAGAGGTCTTGAGGCTGCCAGACCTCCTACTGCTGAGGCTTGACAGAAGCAGCCCAACCAGACGCGCCGTCATCCTCTGACAGTTATCCTCTTCCTTGCCCTCTAGCTCAGCTGTTGAGGCAACAGGAAGACGATGTTGCTCCACCCACCCCCTTCAAAACCGGCACACAAACTGGAGGTGAGTACATCTGGGTAACAACTAGTGGGGGGAAACAGGGGGTGAACAGAGATTCGGTTACGTAGCCATGTAGAGTGGGTTGTTTTATAAAAAGAGGGGGGGGGAGCTGAAAGGGGCGGTGGTGTACCTGGTCCACCTCGTCCATCGCTTCTCGGAGTGCAGCGTCGCTTTCTGCACGGATTGAGTGGTGCTCGTCTCTGACTGTTTTGAACTGGTCGCTAATGAAGAGCAGCGTCCTCTGCGCTTCGTCTAGGTTTTTCTGTAATAGTGGGGTGTGAAAGGACGTTGTTTTGTGCGTAAAGTGTGTAATACATATTCTGTGGTATTTTTACTGCATTACGCTCCCACTGACTACCTGGCAGTGAAGAGGAAACCTCTTTGAGGCCAAAAAAAAAGATAGAAAACTTACACAAATAGAGGGGAATGCAAACGCCTCGTCGCAGACTCTAAAAATACAAAGAAAAAGGTTGGTAAGAGAACACCAATCCTCTCGCACTAAGCTGCCAACAAATGGCAATCATCAATGCTGGTACTATAGCAAGGTGCAAGCACAAAAACGCCCGCCTACACCAGAAGATGCAGTAAAGAAACAGAGATGTGCTCATCGCACCATGAAACCAAATGTTGCTCGCTTTTTATGCATTTTACTTATTGAGGATGGAGTGTGCATCAGAATGGCTTCTCCGTAGATGTATACCTGAAGTGGCGAGACCATTGCTTTGACCTCCCGTCCTTGGCCTGCTACCTCGTCGGACATCTCCTTCATCTTTTCGATCCGTTCGTTGGTCTCTTTGCTCCCGCGTGTGATTTGCGCTGTGATGTTTTGTATGAGCTCCTTGAAATGACGTTTCTCTCGCTTCTGACCGAATGAGACCCACATTTTGTACGCAAAGAGAAGCCGCCCACGGGTGGTTGAGGAGAGGAGGGAGGAGAGCGCGCGCAGACGCATGCTGTGGCGGCGCTGCTGCTGCTGTGCGATCTGGTTGCGCTGCTGTACCAATGCGACGTATTTGCGCAGCTTCCTGAACGCATTTGATTGCAGGCCACGCTCACTCGAGAAGCAGAGCGTCTGCACAGACGTCATCAACACTTTATTTCTCTGCTTCGCAAGCGAGTACTGATACCACTCACGGAAGTACACCATGAAGTACCCCGTCTGCGTCGCATGCGAGAGACGCTCGACACACATCCTCCGCAACGCTGCCTTCCTGTGAAAGCGCACCCACATTGCGAAGAAGCTGTGTCTCATAACCTCTTCAGAAGAGTCGAGAAGCATGACCTGTTTTTTTACCTTGTCTTTGAAGGCCTTTTTTGTGCGGAAGAAGGAATAAAGCTTTTTGAAGTAGATCTGCAGGGAGCCGTTCCGTGTTGAACGGAAGATGATGCTCGCGTGTTCATTGCGGCGTGCGATGCGCTTTGCTTTTGAGTGTTGCTTTTCTGCAAAGGTGCGGAGCTTCATGAAATATTCGCGTCGCAGGGCGGTTCCGAGCTTCGCGAAAAGCAGTGCACTTTGTGTCTTCATGAGACCTTGCTGTGCACGGATGTGACGCAACTGTGCCTCCTCTGTCACCTTCCGCATATGCGCCCCATCTACATGCAAATTCTGTATAAGCAACTCTGCCTCACCTTTCCATTCCTTCAACGCCTTTACATCTTCTGCCAATGTATTCAACAGACCTCCCAAAGCCGAGCATATGTCCATACCATTCATGTGTGCTGCCTGGGAGGTTTGGTGAGGGAGGATAGTGTGTTTGTGGAGAATGATTCAATCGAGGATGAGGCCGTTAAGGTTGTGCTTGCAAAGTTGTGGAAAGTTGTGTCTGCTCATCAGTTGGAGATGATGTGGATTGCTTGGATGGTTCAAAGAAAAAAGAAGGGGAAAAAACTGTCAAGAAATTGCTCTTCTTTTTTAGAATCACATTTTAGAGATCACGTAGGTGACCTACACGTTGCCAATTTTTCAAGAAAAGAAACAAAAAAAAATCGAAAGAATATGCTTCGCTATGTGCACATCGATCGTAAAGGAAAGTCAATACCGTCCAATTCCATCACCCTTCCCAGCCAGCCGCCACCTCTGTAAGATCCGCTGAAGACTGGTAACATTGGACGATTTTGTTTTCTGTTATTTTGTTGTTGTTGACAAATCGCCTGTCCGAAGACGGGGGTTTGTCAACAAAGTCGCCCGAAGGCAAAACGCATTTCAAAGGTGTGGATGTAGATCATCCTCAACTGAAATTTCTTTTTGAGACAACACAAAGTCGCTTTCAGAAGTGGAAAAAAGGTAATGAATGTGCGCACCTCTTAGATTTAATGCAAAACACTGCCAATAATGGGTGCATTCATGCAGGGTGCAGGCACAAAATGGGTTGCCACAAAATAGTAAAAAAGGAAGCTGTGCAAACTCGTCCGTGAACGCGGGGCATCAGAAAGAGACTGTAGTCAATAAAAAAATAAAGAACGGATTGGAGTGAAACGATTGAGAGAATGAAGATAAAGAGATCAGAATGCTTGCAAGCACTGTACTTTGAAAGGCTTTCACGTGCGTGGTAGGTCATCGAAGTGGGTGGGGTGGGGACATGGATGAAAAAAAAAGAAGCATTTTTTAACATTTGCGATGCGGTTCTCCGGGAAAGTCATTGCTTTAATTTTAGGTCCTACTGCGACGCAACACAACGACACCCCAGGGTGGCTACTCTCTTCTGTGCGATAAAAACTGTGAATTAAGACACTTTGCGCATTCCGTCATATTGCTTTCTTTCTCAAGCTACAAACAAAAAAAAAAGGATAGCTGTATGTTAGAAAGGCAACATGCTTCGATAAAAGGTGAGCGTTTAAAAAACAAAGAAACGTTTAGAAGGAGACCCTAAGCCTCTCGTGCTCAGTCACCTTGATCACATTCAAAAACAAACACAATGGGTCAACAGAGATATCAAACCTACCAGATTGGGATTTCTCTTTTACCCCCCTTTATTTCAAGATGCTCACAGGGACCATTTGAACTGTGGTGAGAAAAACCCACTCTGACTGTTGTCCATGTTTTGGAACTGAAACATCTTCGAAGAAGCAGCAAGGGCTCCGTCTGAAGAGATGCTAGAGTTGTAAAAGTGGACGGCACCTTCAATCAATAAAGGCGACTTCGAGGGAGATGTCACCGTAAGTTTCGCATTTCTCAGCGTTTTAATAAGAATCCCTGTGAACTGTGTGTCACCGTTAGCATTCACGGTACCACTGATATCCCCTCCAGCAACGTTCAGAGCACCACCTATCTGTACTGGAGCTGGACTTCCAAGCAGATTGCCGCCACTCCCAACAATAATTGTGCCTTTGCCTCCCACTGTGAACGTCTTGCTTGCCGAGAGAGAACCCAACAATTGCAGGTTAACAACATTGCTCCCCGTCCCTACTGTCAGCGACTGCACTAAAACCGTTCCAACGACAGTAATGTTTGTGTCTGCTCCACTTGCGTCATTAATCACGACGTCATCTGCAGCAGTGGGTACATTCGCCGGGTACCAATTTTGCGCGGTTTGCCATACTCCATCCTTCTCTAAACCTGTCCAAGTGATCGTGCTGCTAGTACCAGAGCAAATCGCAATCAATACACATACGGTCCGCAATGTTCCTGACATGATGTGGCTAAAAGTCTTTTGGGCTGCATGGGAGTGGTCGATATTGGGGTACTCGTGGGAGGATCCTAGATGCAAAAAAAAATGATGTCTTTCTCGTATATTTTATGTTGTTGGTGGAGTTCTTCTGAATATTCCTTGCAACGCCATGCGCCTCCCAGCCTCCAAGTACACAGGGTACAACATTCAACACCACTGCAGCGCTGCAGCTGCAGCTGTGCTATGTTGTGATACCATACGAGGCTGTGGGGACAACACAGTATCTAACTTTTTTTTTTGTCGCTTTTTATTCTCTTTTTCCCAACCTTCCTGTATACACGCGTCAGCAACCAATACAGGTAGTGTATTGAAATGATTCTGGGGGGGGGTAAGGGGTCTAATTTTAATTTCGTCGATTTTGAGAAAAATTTTGGCCAAAAATGGGCCCCACGTATAAGGAACCGGGCTCATATTTCTCAAAATTTAAGTGGTCAAAAAATTGTCCAATTTTCCGAAATGACCCCACCGCTGCACGGGCGGAGCCCAAAAATGCAAATAAGCCACTTTTTCCCAACCTTCCTGTATACACGCGTCAGCAACCAATACAGGTAGTGTATTGAAATGATTCTGGGGGGGGGTAAGGGGTCTAATTTTAATTTCGTCGATTTTGAGAAAAATTTTGGCCAAAAATGGGCCCCACGTATAAGGAACCGGGCTCATATTTCTCAAAATTTAAGTGGTCAAAAAATTGTCCAATTTTCCGAAATGACCCCACCGCTGCACGGGCGGAGCCCAAAAATGCAAATAAGCCACTTTTTCCCAACCTTCCTGTATACACGCGTCAGCAACCAATACAGGTAGTGTATTGAAATGATTCTGGGGGGGGGTAAGGGGTCTAATTTTAATTTCGTCGATTTTGAGAAAAATTTTGGTGGTGCCAGGGTGGTGCCAGGGTGGGGAAACGGATAGTAAAAAATAAGGATTTCAGAAAATATATTGGCGCAGTAGATTTCTACCGGGTTTTAATTTCTGCGCCCATCTCTCGATTTCTCCTATTACTACCACCCAAGAGGTAGTGCACATGGCGCGTTAGTCTTTATTTTACGTGGCGTTCCCCTGTAGGCCTATACCACGGGTTCTTTTGAACCACAATTTGTCATCCTCCCCATTTGTGTAATTTGTTGTACTCCTGTCTGAGTGTGGTGATTGTGTTGTGAAAAACAGAAAGAAAAGAAAAATTCTCATAAGGGCATATGTTTTTTTTTTTGGATTTGTTTTGTTTTGTTTTGTTTGGGAAAGGAAAAATATCAAAACAACACCAAAAACCCCTCGTTCTGACTCAAAGCACCAGAGACATACACTCAACTCATAGGACGGTTTTTTTTTTCCCCCATATTGTGCAAGTAAGACCCATCGTTGTTCCCACCCTCCAGAGACAAATACAAATAAAAAATAATCACAAAACATATTTACTATTCCTACCCACACCCGGCTGAGCCTGTGTTGTTGGGACAGTTGACAACACCCTGTTTTTTCTTTTTTTTTCATACCCTTCCCCGCACCTCCTCCAGACACAAATAAACAAAAAAAAAAGAACCACAAAAGTACATCACCCCACACCCATATCATCACGCAGACTTCGCGTTCATCCCGAACTTCTCCTTCACTTCTGTAATATTCTTCTCCACGCCTTCGTCATCTGGCCCCTTCACGCCATTCAGGTACAGTGCGTGAGAGTAGCGGTGGATCCTCACGTGGGTCTCACCCACTGTGCGGATCAGTGTAGAGTCTGAGTCACGTTTGCTGAGTTCAGTAATAGCATCATCGTTGGCAGCAAGGTGGTAAACACCCTCTGCTCCAGCCTGTGCCATGTCCTTCAGAACATCCAGATCCGGCTGTTTGTCCAGGCTTTTGCATGTGAGGTTATACTTGGCATTGATATCTGCGAAGTGATGTGTTTAATCATTCATAAAATAATAATATTCGCACGGTACTACCTCCCATCGATCCCTGTGCAATACGTGTGTCTCATAATTGACAAACTACCCACCCCAACAACAACATACCCGCCTTCAGCTTCGTCAAAACCTTATCCTTTGTTTCAGCGGTGGCAGACTCAACTGCGATGAGATGTGTGGTTAATAATCATGTTGTACAAAAAGGCAACAAAACGGTGCATACTTTCAGACCCCACCTTTGTTTTGATGAACCCCGCCAAGGTCTTTGTCTGTCCGCCCAACCAGTCGTGATAGTGCTTGAGATACGGCCCAATAAGATTCTGGGGATCCTTCTTCACTAGGAACGCCTTCCTCTCGGCCTCTGTCACCGCAAGATACAGGGGACCCTTCAGCACTAGCTGTTCCCCAATAGCCAGGAGTTCCTCCTCTGTCATCGCACCCACTTCAAAACGGTCGAAATCAGTGCGGATTTTCTTGAGCGTGTCGGATATTCCTGTTTTGGAGAACTCGAGAATGGTCTTGCAACAGTTCTGCTTCGATGAAAGGTCGCTTGCCATTCCCCCGACAGCCACGGCAATGTTCCCCATAGTCTCGTAACTGAGCTCTGTAGCTTCCTTCGTATCCAGAGTGATGTAGATGATCAGCGGATGTGCCTTCTTCCCCTTCTTCGCCCTCTTCCGGACCTCGTTAGCGTGTTTGATGAAGCCCGTAAAACTGGGCTTATGGCGGGGATGATCCTTGCACTCTTCGAACTGCTCGAGCACAGCCGCCTCAACCACATCTCTCACCTTGTTTTTAGGCACATCCACCAGCTTATCCGCATGGACCGCCACAAAGATCACGCCTTCCTTGTAGTTTTTTTTCAGCAAATGCTGCATCATCGTGGTTTTGCCTGAGCCGCTCTCACCCATCAACAAGAAGAAGTCTGTCTCGCTGGCGATGTTCTCTTGTAAATCCTTCTCCAGTGCACCATCTTGCTGTCTTGGAACATACTCCCTGCCATTTGGTACTTCGGGTTTGTACGGTGCTGTGACAATCTTCTTGAGCATTTCGTCGAGGTGTGCGTGGGACTCCTCCATCTTGTTCTTGAGATCGTAGAGGGTGTCTGGACCATAGTTTGTTACATTGTATGTATGCCATGCGTACTTCGCGCCTTCCCAACATAGTACGCTCAAGGACATTCCTCCACCAATTTTCAAACCCCCAACTTCAATGACCTGGTCATGGGCCTTTCGAGCCCATTGCCACATTTTGTTGTATTTTGTCATTTGTGTAGTTTCCTGTTGGTGCATTACTGTGTAAGTGTGGGGCCGGTGATGATAATAGGGAGGAATGGTGTGCTCCGTCGTTCACATTGGAATTCCGCGGCAATGCGGCGTGAAATAGTCGGAATGCAGGTTGAGGGTGGAAAAAGAGTGGGCACAAGTGAAGGAGGCAGGTGGGGACATGAACAAAAAGAGTGAGTACGGTGGGAATGGGCTTTTCTTATCTCCTTCCTCAACATCTGCAACGTGCCCCTCACCGCGTACATGGCATGTGTATAACAATACCTACCGTTTGACCACAACCTTGGGGTTCCCTACACATTTGCTCCTGCAACACATCACAGTCACTATCTTGCTCCCAACACTCCCACTCGAACTCACATCTCGGGCTGAATTCCCTCGAGGAACCTTCGTTTCTGAGTCTCTCGTCTTGTCGGACATCGTTTCTCTTATCATCCTGGAAACAGAATCTCATCAAAGTTCCTTCGATACTTCAATTCAGGAACAACAGGCTGGTTGTCGATCATGACGAAGTTGTACCGGGGCAGACCCTCAAACATACTGTTAAACTCATCAGGCTCAAGGTCACTGCATGAAGTCGCTATCATCCGTCTCTCCTTCTTGTTGAGGTTGAACAGCAGGAAGCAGCTGCAGTTCTGTCGTATCGCCTTTGGGGTGTCATAGAAGCTCTGACTCAAGTAGACTGGTGAGATGTTGCGATGACGTCCACGTATATACAGGTCAATGAAGTCTCTCTGTTTCTTCTCCATCACAATGTCATCCAACAACACAAGATTCTTCTGGTTGGGGTCAAGGTCCTCCACATCGAACTCACCCACACTGTCGAAGAACTCTGCTGTTGGCTTCAAGGCTTCTAAGGTCTCATCGATCTTCTCCTCACTCACCTTCTTCTTCTTCAACTCCCGTTCCAGCTCACTTCGTATCTTCTCGTCAATGTCTGCAAAGTGTTCCATCATAACCTGGTAGATCTTCTGGTGCAATGTTGTGCTGATAACGAAAACCCTGTCAAACGGTAACTTCAACTCCTTGTTCATCAGCATATTCCCCATCACTGTGCTCTTCCCACACCCAGAAGATCCGACAGACAACATCCTGAATGGCCACGACGGAAGAAGCTTTGAATGTTCATCATCCTCAGGGGACTCATTCCTCGTAACGTAATTGCGTATCATTTTTGCAATAACAAAATGCAACTGAACAATACATCAAGTCTCGAGAAGCTTCTACGCGATATTGGTAGACTGAAGGACTCCATAGCACAACAACGATCTGATATTCTCAACGAACAAGAAACCCTGAAGGAGATTGATGGCCCGATCAAGACTTCAGATGAGGGAGACCAAACTGACAACTTCTTATCAGGAATTGCAACATATACCTCAACATCCACACCACAACCGAGTGCTTCAGACCAGACATCATTCCAAGAAGCTTTATCACATATTAGTAGTATGCAGACCCCGAATTTGACACCGAACCTGACACCGAACCTGGGTCCGACATGGAACTTCCATAACCCCAACAATCCGCCTACTTTTGATGGTAGCATTACTCCGACACCATCGACAGGTAAAGGTAAAGGGAAAGGTATGGGTAAAGGTAAAGGAGGTAAGACTGGGAGTGGTGTGTATCAAATGGACACCGAGGGTGCAATGAATAGACTGACGATCTTGATAGGAGGAAAGAAGGCAGGTAATACAAGTCAAGAAATCAAACAAGAAGCAGCCACTATCCTTGACTGGCTTCTGAACAACAACAAGATAGACCTAGAGGAACACAAACTCCTCACACAAGAAATCAACTCATAAAAATGGAACAACTCTCACTCTTTGTCTCCTCTGAAGGAGAACCAATCTCCACTGACTTCACTGTAGCCTACAACCCTCCCATATACCTTGATGAAGGTGACAGCTACGAGATAAGTCTCATCAAGAGCAGCCAGTACTACTCGTGGACAAACATCAGCCAGCAGCAAGGCAACAACTTCTTTGAGTGGAGTCGTGACAACGGTTCTTCATGGGAGACAATAGTGTTCGGTGACGGGAACTACAGCATCTCTGAGATCAACGACCACATACCATCGGAAATCACAATAGAGCCCATCCTAGCCCTGCAGAAGATTAAGATCACCCTACCTGCTAACTATCAAGTGAACTTCAGAACAGGCTCCTTCTATGGAATCTTAGGCTTTGCTGAGAACACTATCATAAGTGCAGGTGTGAACATTGCGCCTCACGTCGCAGACATCACGAACGGAATCCAAGCAGTTGTTGTACACTGTGATCTTGTGAACCCAAAGTACTCCTACCACAACACAGGCACATCAGGCACCAAGTCGCAAATCTTGTATGTTGTCAGCCCACCATCCCTCCCTCCTAGTAGTTTGTACAACGTGGTAGAACCTGGCAGCTCGTACTATGTCCCCACCAACAAGACACAGATCAACAGCATAAGGTTCTGGCTCACAGACCAGAATGGGAAGCGCATCAACAACCAAGGGGAGAACGTCAACTATCATGTTATCCTTCGCAAAGTAAAATCTTCGTACTAAAAAAATGTCATCCTGGTCAAATCTAGTGAAGGATAGTGAAAGGGTATCAGGGAGGAAGAGAACCTGGAGTGATTTGGTGGAGGGTAGTGGGGTAGATATGGAGGAGAAGCAAGAGAAGCAAGAAGAAAGAGACAACAAGAAGGTGCTTGATGTGTTGGCTGACATCTCTAAGAGGCATAATGTTGTGCTTGGGAATGGGTTG
Organism: Rhynchopus sp. YZ270_cl-10; assembly: GCA_964035575.1. NCBI lineage: Eukaryota > Euglenozoa > Diplonemea > Diplonemida > Diplonemidae > Rhynchopus > Rhynchopus sp. YZ270_cl-10. Next base: position 595,057 of record OZ037906.1, on the reverse strand, counting down.
GTTACAATATAGGTGTGTCTATACATATCTCTGCGATATGTATTATTTGAGTCTTCGGTGGTGTTAGCACCCTCGAGGGAGGTCTGCTCCTGAGTCTAGTGTATCTCCAATCTCCATTCCATTCCCTGTGATCTTGCCATACGCTGTCTCCCCTAGGATCTTGAGGATGAAGGTGGGGACACTCGCTATGTGCTGTACTCTGTCTATTGAGCTCTTGTTGTTGGGGTCTAGTGCATGGTAGATGTTTGATCGGATGAGTTGTAGGTCTGCTTTGTGCTTCATCTTACGTACATCCTTCCCACTCTTCCCTATCTTTCCTGCATGTTTGTACTGCAGGTCGTGTATCATCGCACTTTCATCGAACCTTGATTTGCCTGGTGTTATGATGTCCTCCTTTGGTATCTGCTCTCCCTTCCATGCACGTTCAGCATTCTTCTCAAGGTCTTTGATTCTCTCTTCCAGCTTTGTGTTTGGTCCCATGAAGTTAGCCTTCTCGACTTGTCCTGTTTTTTCGTTCATGACTGGGAAGTGGAACTCTGTGTCTGGGAACTTGTCGTTGAGTGCCTTCACAATGTCTCCTCCTTGTTTTTCAGCTGTAGATCCTTTGGCAAACCTGAACTTCTTTGTACCGCAATCAGCACACTTGCTCTTCACACCTCGACGTCCGTTCTTTGTTGTTGTCTCCTCTCCATCGACATCTGTGGTCTTTGTCTTGCACTTTACACAATATGAGGTCATTTTGATACATCGTACACATCCTCAAGAAGTACGCGTTCGTTTTCTTTTGTGTCGCTGCCAAAGATCCCGTGTGTCATTGCGTAGAAGCCTTCATATTTGTCCTCATACGTATGCATGTACTTGAAGAACAAACACACAAAGTAGCCACATAGTGCAGAAGAGACATCCTGTATTTGATTGCTGTTGTATGTGAGGGGTTTGTAGTGTGCAGTCAATTCTTGGGGAGGGGGTAAACCAAGGGGGTCAAAGTAGAAAGTAAGGTCAGTGTCATGAAAGAAACCTACCCAATGTGTTCCTTTACCCTCTCTCTCATCTAAGTTTATCAAGTACAACCCATCCATGTTGTCAGTAATCTCATCCCTCATCACCATACCTTTCAGCTCTATGCCCTGATCTCTACACCAGTCTATAATCTCATCATCTCGAAGAGGTTCAGGAGCAAAGCCCCCTATTTTTTTAACCTTCTACCAGGTGCTATCAGACCACGCCCATTCACCTTCCTATCAATGAACTTCCCTGCTGTGCTACCAAGCTGTGTCCCAAGCGAGCCTGCGAGTGCACTTGCTCCTGCTGCCAACAACGGTACCAAGAACTGCAAGAACCCTCCCTCCTTCCTATCACCTCCAATGAACAGCAGCTGTGGTTGACTTAAAGTGATGCGTGTTGACCCCTTCTCCTTGACCTTCTCCTTCTGCTTTGAGGTTAGTGGCAATGGATACCGTTTGATACCACTTGCATGCAACGTAACTGATACGGTCTTGCTCTTCCCACCTAAGGCATCTGCAATCCTCTGCATGTCGACAGGTGATACGTACACTGGTGTCTTCTGATATCTGCTTGTAGTGACCATTTTTTGTGTAGAAGAAATAAATGAGCTCAAACGAAGTAAGAGTAAACTTGAACAAATTATGGCGAGACTCAGGTTACATCACTGATCCTGCGAGGTTGTTTGACTTTCAGTTTGCAGGCGCAGAGCTACACAACCCCGAAGAAAAGTATACCCTTGACGAGATAGAGGACTACATACACAAGCAGAGGGCATATCAGCTGTTCAGGAAGAAACCAAGCAAGCTGTCGGGTCACATCACAGCCTTCGAGATCAACCACGTCATGCAGATGGACCTCCTCGACTTCCAGAAGCTCAAGACAAGGAACAAAGGCTACTCGTGGATCCTGAACTTGATAGACGTCTTTAGTAGAAAGTTGTACACCAGACCCCTGAAGAACAAGACAATGGGTAGTGTCAAAGAAGCCTTGACAGCAATACTACATCAGATACAGACAGATAAGAAGGACCTTCCTCAAACGATCATGAGTGACAACGGGTTAGAATTCAACAACCTGATGGTGAAGGAAGTCTTCAGCGCCCACAGCATAGAACACCAGATGAACGAGGTTGGAGACCATAACGCCCTTGGAATTGTCGACCGCATCTCAAGAACACTGCGAGAAATCCTGCAAAAGCACTTTGAGATCAACAAGACAGCAAACTGGGTAGACAGCCTTCAGGAGCTAACGTACGCCTACAACAACAGATACCACAGCACCATCAAGAAGCCTCCGAACCTTGTCACCAACGACGATGTCAGCATACTCATCATGAACCTGGATAAAGCAAGTGTGTCGCAGTCTAGTGTAAAACCTGGTGATAGAGTGAGGGTGTTGTTGAGTAAGAATATACATGCAAAGGGGACAAAGCAAAAGTTTTCAAGGGAGATCTTTAGTGTGGTTAGTGTGGCTCAAGTGAATGCAAGACTGAGTAATGGGAGGAAGGTGAGGATTGAGAGGTTGTTGAAAGTGAAAGAGGAGGAGGCTGAAGACCCAGGAGGGGTCAACGACCCTGAAGACTTTGGTGATGCTCCAAGATCTACTCCAGAACAAGACTTTGGTGATGCTCCGCAAAACACAGCTGTAGAAGAAGCAGAACACGAGTCACAAATGGACAGCTTCATGACCAACCTTGCTGGTCCTAATTGGAAAGAAGAGGATCTGAACAGTAACCCCAGAGCAGAGGCAAGAGCTAAGAAGAGGGAGAGGGAGCCAGATGACACACAGGAGACACAGGAGCCACAGACGTCAACTCAGGAGACCCCGACACCCCCAAAGACCAACAAAAGACTTAAGCTCCTCCCACCGATAGATCCATCCTTTGAACGCATGAAGGGCATAGCACAACGAGCATTCCCCACACTCAAACCTGACATACTCAACGATGAATCACAGCTGAGACAATTTCTATTTGCTCAAGATAGAATCCGCTTATCAAAATGAGCTTCTACAATTTGAGTGAGAAAACCAAGAGACACTCCGATGTCAGTGGGTACGACTACATCACCATCCAAGACACTGGGAAGTCAAGCAACCTGCAGAACCAGTTTGGAAGAGTCGAGCGGGACTTCACCTTCACCCTTCTTGACCAGAGCAGCCACATCATCCCCTCTGAAGGGTTCTTGGAGATGTCCTTCAAGATGGTAAAGGTAAACGCAGGTGGTAACGGGTATGAAGACCTTGCAGCACACAAGACCCTGGATGCTACAGAAGCATGGACCTTTGCTGACAATGATGATAACAAAGCTGCCTTCACGTCAAATGTTCTCAACTTCTTCAGAAGGAAGTCACTCAAGATCGGTGGGGTCAACATCGAGGACACTCCCAACTTTGCAGGACAGCAGATGAATGCAGAGTCACTCATTCACTTCACCAATCAATACGATGACACTGTGGGGAGCAATCTACTTAGCCACTACATCACTTGGAAGGATGCTGTTAATGATGACTTTGTGGATGGGTTCAATGACACTGCAAACAGAGACTCAAGCACTTCACACCGCGCAAGACGCACCACAGGGAACAGAGAGATACACTGCATGGTTCCTCTCAGTCTTATCTTCAACATATTCCAGCACCACAAGAAGATGTTCACCAACATACCTATGGAGTTCAATTTTGAGGTAAATGACGACAGTGCTCTAGTTCTTCGCTCTTCTGGGGTTAGTGACCGTGCCTTGAACTGGGTTGGGTATGGTATGAGGATCTGGATGCCTCGTGTCACCTTGGCTCCTTCACCGCTTGCTGGAGTTCTGAGCTACATCAACAAGTCTGGTATGGTTCAAGCGGTCTTTGAGTCTTCACAAATTCAGAGGAAGGAGTTTGCAGCTGGCGACACATACATCTCCTGGCCTGTACCAATCAAGTCGCACACAAGGATCAAACGTGCAATCATCTTCTGCCAAACGAAAAACAGGGAAACGAGTCAAGAGCATGATATGTCGCGCTTTGACAGTGGTATGGTGAGGAAGATCTCTGTTGACCTGAACGGCATCAAGGTGCCAAGCAAGGATCTGGAAATTGAGGTGGGTAAGAACAAGTGGCAGTCTGCCTACAAGGAGTACATGAAGATGCATAGTGCCTACAAGGATCCTGAGGGAATGGGGTTCACCACTCAAGGGCTGCTCTCCTACAACGACTGGAAGTACTACCCCATGTACTGCTTTGACCTTCAGAACACATTGAACCAAGACAGCGTCTCAAGCACCCAGGCAAACACCTTGACAGTGAACATTGAGAGAGAGGCCAGCTACGACATGTACCTGTATTGTTTGGTGTACTACGATAAGGTTGTTGACTTCAACCTGAAGACAGGGATTGTGCAAGAGGTCAGTGCTGTGCTGTAAGACTGCTATAAGAGACATACATATCGCAGAGATATGTATATTGAAGACTTATCGGTAGGCCTTTGTGGTAACTCCATCCTCGCAAATATACCTCTTGTCATCGAAGGCACTCAATGCTATCTTCTGAGACCTCACTGTATGCAGCTCATGATCCCTCTTCTCGATGCTATTGATCGTCACAACGTGCTTCTTGTGGGATTCAAGGGTACTTCGATAGGTGTCCAGGTTGAGAGTTTTACTGACAGACTTTGCTATACCTTTGGCCTTGTTGTCGTCGTTCTTCTTGATCGTTGAGTAGGCATAGCACTTTGCCCTCAAGCCAATGAACTCTACCATCACATCACCAGCCAGCTCATCTTTGAACTTCCCTGGGACCTTCTTGTTGTTTACGTCATGCAGCTCGTGGGTTGTTGGGTAGTTGCTGAAGTCAAAGTCCGCAGACAGCTTGGCAAGCTCCTCATCAAGATCCTTTGTTGTTATCTCCAGCACAAAGCTGTCAGTGTCGGTGTAGGCCATGGTCACGTTCTCCCTTCCGAAATGTGGGATGAGGGTGTCGTAGAAGAAGCTGTTCATGAGAAGCTTACTGTAGTCCAGGATTTGTGAGCCAATGTAAACAGGCTTGTCAAGAGTGACGTCCCCCTGCATGAATTGAAGTATCTTGCTACTCTTCAGGTCGACAGTGTTGCAGTTGAAGAATGGTTTGCTTTGATGTTTTGCTATGTACTCCTTGATTTCCTCCTCTGCCATTGGAACCTCCTTCCCCTTCACCCACTTTGTCTTGTCGTAAGGGATGTTCTTCATCTCTGTCCTGCCACGAACATTTTCCAGTGTCTTCCCATAGATGGAGTTGTTGAGCAACTTGTACAGGTCCTTCTCGAAATCGTTCTTTGCCTGTGCTCTCAGTGCACTGTTCTTGTCAATGTATGGCTTCATGATGTTGTCCTGCTTGAATGAGACAATGCGGTGGACCTTCGTCAACTTCAGACCTTGCCTGAGGAGGAACTGCAAGTACTCAATGTTGTATGTCTGCTTCACTCTGTCTTTGAAGTCTGCAATAAGCTTCCCACCCTCTGCATGCTTCTCATCATCAAGTACTTTTTCATCTCTTTGTTCTTCATCTTGTTCTCGGAGAACTCAATAATAGCAGACCTTGCCATCTGTGTTCTCTGTGTTGGTTTCTCGTTGCATGACTCAAGGTGGGCATCAATCTCCTTCTTGGTATCCTTCTTGACTGACAAACACTTGGGGCACACATATTTGTTATTATCACCCACCATCTTGCTCAGGTTCTTGATCAGCATGTAGTGGTTGTCATGGAAGAGGAGGTTGATGTGGTCTTCCTTTGGGGACTTCTCGTGCCTCAACACATGGAACTTGCCTGTCTTGTCGGAGTTGGATGTGTCTTCAATACCATATATGCTAATTGATGTGTTCTTGTTTTCCTTCAGGAAGTGTTTGACTTGTTGATCCGTTGTAGGAAGCGTGTAGTCAGTAAACATAGAAAAATCATAATATGACTCAATCCATCCAGTCTTCTTCTTGTAGTACTTGCTCACTCGTGATGCGTCTTTCTGGAAGTCATGTTCATGTGCCATCACAGCAAAACGGAAGCATGCGTTGTTGACTTCTGGGTATTCATCATTCTTTACATTCACAATATTCTTCTTGAGATTGGAGTTGGCACTGAACCTCTCCACAACATCAATATATTCACCACCAATCTGCATCTTTGTGTTGTAGGTTAATATCGTGACATACTTGAAGCCAACAAAGAATAAACCTGACTCCCCTTCATCGCGGTTGAAGAGCTCATTCCCTTGCTTCATAACTGCATCTAAGTCAAGAACGTCTGTTGCAAGTACACTGTTGAGGAATACGTCCTTGCTGATTTGTTTGGGCGATTCATTGTCTGGTTTGCTGAAGATGGCCATCAAGATAAACTTAACCTTCTTGGTGCGATTGCCTTCTAAGTCTCCCTGAATGAATGCGGTGATGGTGTCATATTGTGCACGTATTGTTGAAGAGAAGTACTCATCTAGCGGTTCAGGGAGCTCTATTATCATCTTGGCATCTGTACCTTTGTCTCCATGGATGACTTTTACTGCGGTTTTTGCGATAAGTTCCTCCAGATGGTTGGGGTCTTCAGTGATAGTTCTCTGTTCTTCTTCTTCCTTCTTTATTCCAAGCCTCCCCCGAATGATATCTTCCTTGTGTGTCTCTTTTGCATCATCAAGAATCTTACGTTTGGCTTCCTTGTGTTGCTTCTCGATGTCATTCAACTGCCCTTGTTGTTCCTCTGTGAAGTCTCTGACGAATCTTGACTTGTTCTGCTTGAAGAAGGTACCTTGGAGATCTTTCTTAGCCTTTGCAACAGCTGTCTTCAGATCCTTGATATCTTCTTGTACGAATGGTAGAAGCTCCTTGTCTGTGATCTTCTTCTTGGCAACCTTATCCTTCTTCTTCTCCTCATGAAATGGTACCAGAGCCTTCTTCTGTTCCAACTTGAGATTTGCGATCTTGTCTTGAATTAGAACGACATCCTGTTGTATGGCTTGGATCGCAACATCACTTAACACCCCAGAATCTATCAGCTTAGTGATAGTCTTGATGCTCTTGTTGTACTCCTTGATCTGGTTTGTGTACTCTTGAGTTATCTCCTTGAGTTTCTTATCTGATGTTATCATTTTCTTTTACTTTCTTTTTTTTTAAGAATATAAATAAAAAACACAATGTCTATAAAAATGGCACCACATAATTCACAGTACTACAAGAATTACTACCTCAACAACAAGGAGAAGATGATTGCGTCAGCAAAGGCGTCTTACCAGAGACAGAAACATGAGATGGCTTTCTGTGCTGCGTGTGAAAAGAGTGTGAAGAAGCTTGGGTATAATCAACACTGTTTATCGAAGAAACATATCAAGAACTTAGAGAAGATTACTGAAGCTTCTTCACCATGTAATGATGACTTAGCAGATCTGAAGGTTGAGGAGGTTGAGGAGGTTGAGGAGGTTGAGGAGGTTGAGGAGGTTGAGGAGGTTGAGGAGGTTGAGGAGGTTGAGGAGGTTGAGGAGGTTGAGGAGGTTGAGGAGGTTGAGGAGGTTGAGGAGGTTGAGGAGGTTGAGGAGGTTGAGGATGAGGATGAGGAGGTTGAGGAACAGATAGAACGAGATAACAAGAAGATTCCTGAATTGAAGATCTCAGTGACAATCACTATTCAACGTATGCCCTAAGTGACACGACACATCATTCATTGTGATGTGTATTATAGTAAAATAATGGTATTTGGTTATCTTCAATCCGATAAATCAACATCAATCCTACCAGAGAATGCTCCTGATGGTCATATTGCTATAAAGGAGGATGGTGAGATTGTTACGAAGCATATTGATGAGATTGTCACGCATAGGGTACCTGAAGCTTCTGGTGATGATCAGTTGCTTGTGTCAAAAGATATTGGGGGAAAACTTGAATGGAAAGTTCAAGCCTACATGAGTGATGTACAAGGGAGAATTGATGTAGCAAGAAGTGATCTCGAAACTCTTATGGATACCAAAGACACAATCACAAGAGACTTGATCCCAACACCATATTACGATCATAGAGGTGATACAAATGGTGACTTGAATGTTGGACCATATACAACCCAAGGGGTTCACTATCTATACGACTGGGCGAACTTACAAAACGCCCCCACAAACCTAAACAGCTTTGAACTCATCGTCACGACAAAGGTATTCGAAAACTATGTCACCCAAAAATTGTTCGCTGTGTTCTCCCTTAAGAAGTATGTTCGAATCCGTAAAGGTGTGGGAGTGCCGTGGACAGCATGGACATCAAGTGAAGACTTGAGTCAGGAAACACTTGAGAGCATTATGGACACGAAGGACAATGCATTAACGACAACACTAGAATCTACTATGGACAGTAAAGATAGCGCATTAAGAACAACACTTGAGAATACGATGGACAGTAAAGACAATGCCCTACGAACAACTTTGGAATCTACGATGGATAGCAAAGATAATGCATTAACGACAACACTTGAATCTACTATGGACAGTAAAGACAATACACTACGAATGACACTTGAGAATACGATGGACAACAAAGATAGCACACTACGAACGACACTTGAGAATACTATGGACAGTAAAGACAATGCCCTAACAACAACCTTGGAATCTACTATGGATACCAAAGACAATGCATCAAGGTTACTCATCGAAAACAAAATATATCAACCATACCAGGATGACAGAGGATTACCTACCAACACCGTAATTGATCTTGACACAAAGACAGCAAGTGGGGTATACCTGATGTACAAACTAGGTAACTTACAAAATGGTCCTACTGAAGATATTAGTAGCTATGAGATCATACTGGACGTTAAGCTTTTCGATACTTATGTTATTCAGGAACTCATAGCGGTATTCAGTGAAAGACGGTACTCACGACTACGCAAAGGTAGTGCATGGAGTGGTTGGAAGAGAATCGACATAGATGGGATAGACCTCAACCCGCGTACAATAATAAATCATCCAACAGCATTTGACTTCAACTCAAACTTAGACGACCAAGAGATCTATGTGTATAACAGTAGCAATAACTCCAATGCTCCATCAGACTTCGGCGGAACAACTCTCTTCTTGCTCAATAATAAGACGCTACCAAATCCAATTATCACTAACGACACATCACGCATTCAGGAAGTCATCTCTGTGCAAACCCAAGACAAGTGGATTCGGGTACTTCAGGCTGGACCATTTGCTTCCTGGAGTTCCTGGAGGAAGATGACCTAAGTTAGAAAGTATGGCAGAAAGTACTGCAAAAAGTATTGCAGAAAGTATGGCAGAAAGTATGGCAGAAAGTATGGCAGAAAGTATCGCAGAAAGTATGGCAGAAAGTAGGGTAAATATACATGGTTATATATTATCATACTGAAGAAGGTACTGAGGCCTAACTTTTTCCAGAACTTTTTGCAGTACTTTCTGCAGTACTTTTTGCAGAACTTTTTGCAGTACTTTCCAGAGGACACCGGCGGGCTAAACACGATTCAGGTGCCAGGGTGGTGCCAGGGCGGTACCAGGGTGGTGCCAGGGTGGTGCCAGGGTGGTGCCAGGGTGGTGCCAGGGTGGTGCCAGGGTGGGGAAACGGATAGTAAAAAATAAGGATTTCAGAAAATATATTGGCGCAGTAGATTTCTACCGGGTTTTAATTTCTGCGCCCATCTCTCGATTTCTCCTATTACTCACGCGTTAGAACCGATGCGTTACAACGCACGCGTCAGAACCGATGCGTTACAACGCACGCGTCAGAACCGATGCGTTACAACGGACGCGTTAGAACCGATGCGTTGAAACGCACGCGTCAGAACCGATGCGTTACAACGGACGCGTTAGAACCGATGCGTTACAACGCACGCGTTAGAACCTATTCGTTGAAACGGACGCGTAAGAACCTATGCGTTACAACGTACGCGTTAGAACCGCTGCGTTACAACGCACGCGTTGAAACCGATGCGTTACAACGCACGCGTTAGAACCGATGCGTTACAACGCACGCGTTAGAACCGATGCGTTGAAACGGACGCGTCAGAACCGATGCGTTACAACGCAAGCGTTGAAACCGATGCGTTACAACGCACGCGTTAGAACCGATGCGTTACAACTCACGCGTTGAAACCGATGCGTTACAACCGATGCGTTACAACGGACGCGTTAGAACCGATGCGTTACAACGCACGCGTTGAAACCGATGCGTTACAACGCACGCGTTAGAACCGATGCGTTACAACGCAAGCGTTGAAACCGATGCGTTACAACGCACGCGTTAGAACCGATGCGTTACAACGCACGCGTTGAAACCGATGCGTTACAACCGATGCGTTACAACGGACGCGTTAGAACCGATGCGTTACAACGCACGCGTTGAAACCGATGCGTTACAACGCACGCGTTAGAACCGATGCGTTACAACGCAAGCGTTGAAACCGATGCGTTACAACGCACGCGTTAGAACCACTGCGTTACAACGGACGCGTTAGAACCGATGCGTTACAACGCGCGCGTTGAAACCGATGCGTTACAACGCACGCGTTAGAACCACTGCGTTACAACGGACGCGTTAGAACCGATGCGTTACAACGCACCCGTCAGAACCGATGCGTTACAAAGGACGCGTTAGAACCGATGCGTTACAACGCACGCGTTAGAACCGATGCGTTACAACGCGCGCGTTGAAACCGATGCGTTACAACGCACGCGTTAGAACCACTGCGTTACAACGGACGCGTTAGAACCGATGCGTTACAACGCACGCGTTGAAACCGATGCGTTACAACGGACGCGTTAGAACCACTGCGTTACAACGGACGCGTTAGAACCGATGCGTTACAACGCACGCGTTAGAACCGATGCGTTACAACGGACGCGTTAGAACCGCTGCGTTACAACGGACGCGTTAGAACCGATGCGTTCAAACGGACGCGTTAGAACCGATGCGTTACAAAGGACGCGTTAGAACCGATGCGTTACAACGCACGCGTTGAAACCGATGCGTTACAACGCACGCGTCAGAACCGATGCGTTACAACGGACGCGTTGAAACCGATGCGTTACAACGGACGCGTTAGAACCGCTGCGTTACAACGCACGCGTTGAAACCGATGCGTTACAACGGACGCGTTAGAACCGATGCGTTGAAACGGACGCGTAAGAACCGATGCGTTACAACGGACGCGTTAGAACCGATGCGTTGAAACGCACGCGTTAGAACCGATGCGTTGAAACGCACGCGTAAGAACCGATGCGTTACAACGCACGCGTCAGAACCGATGCTTTACAACGCACGCGTTGAAACCGATGCGTTACAACGCACGCGTTAGAACCGATGCGTTACAACGGACTCGTTAGAACCGATGCGTTACAACGCAAGCGTTGAAACCGATGCGTTACAACGCACGCGTTAGAACCGATGCGTTACAACGCACGTGTTGAAACCGATGCGTTACAACCGATGCGTTACAACGGACGCGTTAGAACCGATGCGTTACAACGCACGCGTTGAAACCGATGCGTTACAACGCACGCGTTGAAACCGCTGCGTTACAACGGACGCGTCAGAACCGATGCGTTACAACGGACGCGTTGAAACCGATGCGTTACAACGGACGCGTTAGAACCGCTGCGTTACAACGCACGCGTTGAAACCGATGCGTTACAACGGACGCGTTAGAACCGATGCGTTGAAACGGACGCGTAAGAACCGATGCGTTACAACGGACGCGTTAGAACCGATGCGTTGAAACGGACGCGTAAGAACCGATGCGTTACAACGGACGCGTTAGAACCGATGCGTTGAAACGCACGCGTTAGAACCGATGCGTTGAAACGCACGCGTAAGAACCGATGCGTTACGCACGCGTTGAAACCGATGCGTTACAACGGACGCGTTAGAACCGATGCGTTGAAACGCACGCGTTAGAACCGATGCGTTGAAACGCACGCGTAAGAACCGATGCGTTACGCACGCGTTGAAACCGATGCGTTACAACGCACGCGTTGAAACCGATGCGTTACAACGGACGCGTTGAAACCGATGCGTTGAAACGGACGCGTAAGAACCGATGCGTTACAACGCACGCGTCAGAACCGATGCTTTACAACGCACGCGTTGAAACCGATGCGTTACAACGCACGCGTTAGAACCGATGCGTTACAACGGACGCGTTGAAACCGATGCGTTGCAACGGACGCGTTAGAACCGATGCGTTACAACGCACGCGTTGAAACCGATGCGTTGAAACGGACGCGTAAGAACCGATGCGTTACAACGGACGCGTTAGAACCGCTGCGTTACAACGCACGCGTTGAAACCGATGCGTTACAACGCACGCGTTAGAACCGATGCGTTACAACGCACGCGTTGAAACCGATGCGTTGAAACGGACGCGTAAGAACCGATGCGTTACAACGCACGCGTCAGAACCGATGTGTTACAACGCACGCGTCAGAACCGATGTGTTACAACGCACGCGTTAGAACCGATGCGTTGAAACGGAAGCGTTGGAACCGATGCGTTACAACGGACGCGTTAGAACCGATGCGTTGAAACGCACGCGTCAGAACCGATGCGTTACAACGCACGCGTCAGAACCGATGTGTTACAACGCACGCGTTAGAACCGATGCGTTGAAACGGAAGCGTTGGAACCGATGCGTTGCAAGGGACGCGTTAGAACCGATGCGTTATAACGGACGCGTTGGAACCGCTGCGTTGCAACGCACTCGTGAGAACCGATGCGTTGAAACGCACGCGTTAGATCCGATGCGTTACAACGGACGCGCAAGGGTATTTTTGTCCCTCCCTATGGTAACAATGAGGCGTTGTTATTGTGGAAGAAACTTTGCAATCAGAAAAAGCAGTCGCAAGAAATTGCAATCCTTTGCATATGATTTCCACCCGAAAGTTTCCGATTATTTGCGTTTCGAGTTTTGCGTTTCTGACTTTTTTTGCGTGTGCGAATTTTTTTAATTTATTTGTATTTGAGTTGACGGTCTTGAAAACACTTCGCTGGCTGGTGTGTCAAACGGTATGTGTATGGTTTGCACGTAACGCTCTACGTATACGAGCGCAACGCATGCAACGCAACGCAACCGATGTGTAGCGATCTGTACGAAAGCATGCTACAGGTTTGACGCCATCGCGTTAACGCAACACCTGCGCCGCTGTGACACTTCGCTGGCTCGTGTGGTTGTGATAACGCAACGGTCTACACGTGTGTTACACACGACGGTCTTCGTATACGATACACACAACGCTATGCATAAGCGATACACGCGTTAACCGCACCGTGTGGTTACCAAACGCAGCCCACCTTCGGTGGGCTGCTGCAACTCGTGACGTGTGTGGCCCATGCATGGTTCTAACACCGCGCTGGCACGTTTCCGAAGCCGCAAACCCGGTCACCTGCCTGAAAAACCGGGTTTTTGGCCAAAACGCCTGTTTTGCCTGTAGAACCCTGCAGTACCCTTAAGAAACACGTGTATAAAAGGGGTACTCGTGACACCCTGGTGTCAGGGTCTCTAACGACTCCCAGCTCAAACTGAGTTATACACGCCCCAAAAAGTGCCCGATCTTTCCAAAGAAACAGTTTTTTGAGCTGGGCGAAGCTTCTACACCCTGAAAAAAAAACCGGTTTTTGGTCGGATCCAGCAGGGGGGGGGGGGAGACTGGGGGGGGGTTACTGCTAGGTCGGTGGGTGGCCGGAACAGCAACCTTTAAAAACTAGAAAACACAAGTGTTTTCTAGAATTCTTCTTTCAGTTGTGCCAATATTATTACAGAAAAGTACCCCATCGTCACTTCAGTTAGGAGAAAATGCATAAGTTGGGGGTTGGTGAATATTCCCTCAATGAAACTGACGCAATTTTGTGTTTACAGGGTGTAAAATATTGACTTCTCGCTCTTTCACTTCTCCTTCGGGCTTTATGGGGCCCCAAAACCGACTCTGTGATTCTTTCTCGTGATAGCGGACCCCTCTTGGAAGCTGTACCCAACCCAAGAGCACACATTTTTTTCACACCCAACCCTTCCTTCTTCCCCGTTACCCTTCCCCTATGAAATGTCACCCATACCCACACAACAGAACTTGAGAAGAATACATTTGTGCAGAACAATGCGTGTCTTGTGCCTTGCAGTGCTCGCAGCACTCTCATCGGCACAGCTGGTGAAGGTGCACACTACGATCGACACCCCGCTCGGGTGGAGCAAGGTGGACGCTGACATGGACACGAACCAGGTCTACGACAACGTTGTGATTGGGATGAAGCGTGCGAACCCCAAGGCCCTGCAGCAGCTTGTGGACGACGTCTCGAACCCGAAGAGCGCGAACTACCTGAACTACCCGTCCTACGAGCAGATCGGGAACATGGTGCGCCCGTCGGCACAGAACACGGCTGTGGTGAAGAAGTGGCTGGCCGAGCACGACATCCGCACTGTGGTGGAGCACCCGCACGGCGACCACATCAGGATTGAAGCGACGCAGGAGCAGCTGTCGCACATGTCGCAGTCTGCGTTTGAGACCTTTGAGCACACGACTGGGCAGAGGATTGCGCGCGCAACCGGCGGAGTGCGCCTGCCCGCAGAGGTCGCTGCCGTTGTCGAGACCTTCTCCGGATTCCACGGTTTCCCCCTCGACCCCGTGTCCGCACCGCTTGTGAAGGAGAACGTGCAGGCTGCCGGAGACGTGACACCCCCGTTCCTGCGCAACACCTACAACATCTCTGCTGTGCCTGCCAGCGGCAAGTCGAACATCCAGGCGATTGCGCAGTTCCAGGGCCAGTACGTGCGTGACGAGGACCTTGCGAACTTCTGCAAGAAGTACGACGGCGGTGCCGACTGCAAGATCGCAAAGTACATCGGGAAGGACAACCAGATCCTGCCCGGTGTGGAGTCGATGCTTGACACCGAGTACATGGTGCCGATTGGCGGTGCCCCGACGTGGGTGTACTCGTACCCCGGAACCGACTTCTGCGCAGACCTGATTGAGTTTGCCGGGAACGTGTCCTCGGAGGCCGAGCACCCGTCTGTGATCAGCATCAGCTACGGATCCCAGAAGATCGACTTCTGCGAGACGTCGCTGATTGCGCGTTTCAACGTGGACGTGCAGAAGCTGGCTGCCCTCGGTATCACTGTGATGATCTCCAGTGGCGACGACGGCAGTGGCCACTCGACCCGCCAGGGCATCAACGCAGGCAAGCTGAGCCCGTCGTACCCCGCATCGATTCCGTACTGCGTGGCTGTTGGGTCTACCTGGTTCCAGCACGGCACGTCTGGCGCTGAGGAGGCCACCACACAGTTCGGATCGGGCGGAGGCTTCTCCTACGACTTTTCCGCCCCGTCGTACCAGACGGACGACATTGCGACCTACCTGAACACCGTGTCGCTCCCGAAGTTGTCCTACGCCACCGGCGGCCGTGGCTCCCCGGACGTGTCGACCCTTGGCCAGTCCTTCACAGTCATGTGGCACGGGCTTCTCGAGGCTGTCGGCGGCACCTCTGCGTCGTCCCCGACCTTCGGAGGCATTGTGACCCTGCTGAACGAGGTCTGCCTTGCTGAGTCCGGGAAGACCCTCGGGTTTGCCAACCCCCTCTTCTACCAGAACCCGCAGATCTTCCGCGACGTGACCAAGGGCACCAACGCCATTGGCAAGAACACCCAGGGGTGGGAGGCCATCAAGGGATGGGACGCGTCCACAGGACTCGGAACTCCGGACTTCCCGCTCATGGTTTCGGCTGTGAAGAAGGCCTGTGCCAACGCCAGGAACTGAACTAAGTGATCGTTCAGTTCGGTCATTTTCGTTTTTCCGCTTGTTTTTAGTTTTATTCGAGTGTCTTTTCTTCTTGTTTTCCTATTTTCGTTTTTCAGTGCCTGCGTCCCAGAGGTGTTGTGCACTATCAACTTCAATTTGGTTGTTTTTCCTCGTTTCTCCCTCCCACCATCCGTATCGTATCGTGTTGTAGTTGCTGTCTGACAATGTGTCTGTGTAGTGTGTCGGTAGACCACCACAGCCACAGGATGGCAGTGCAATGCGCATCCATTTGTGAAGCTAATGTGTGGCGTGTTTTGCTTTTCTCTTCCTCCCGTTTGTCTTTGCTATTTGCCACTTCCCCGCTTTGGTGAAGTGTAAGTGTGCTGTCTATATTATTCTCTTGTGTTGAACTAACTTCTCCTTCACAAATTTGTCTCATTTTCCCCCTTTGAGCCCCACCTTGCATTTTGTGCAGTGTTGTGCACTTTTCTTGGTAGGTTCGGGGTTTTGTTTCAGCGGGGGGTAGTAAACATGTGTGCGTGGGTTTGCAGTGTTCCAGGCTACCAATGGGAACAGCAACAGCAACAGCAACAGCACACGCGATTCATCCCTCTCCAAAGAACACACCCATACCCCGCGTCTCTTTTCCTCTGTTCCCAGTCTATTAGAAGACCGCACACCACCACCACCACCACCACCACTACACATCCAACAGAGACCACACAAGGTAAACCACAAACCAGCCAAAATGAGAGAGATTGTTTCGATCCAGGGAGGACAGTGCGGTAACCAGATCGGTTCGAAGTTCTGGGAGGTCGTGTCCGACGAGCATGGAGTGGACCCCACCGGCACCTACCAGGGAGACTCGGACCTGCAGCTGGAGCGCATCAACGTGTACTTCAACGAGGCGACCGGAGGACGCTACGTGCCCCGTGCCGTGCTGATGGACCTTGAGCCCGGTACCATGGACTCCGTGCGCGCGGGACCCTACGGACAGATCTTCCGCCCGGACAACTTCGTCTTCGGACAGACCGGAGCCGGAAACAACTGGGCCAAGGGACACTACACCGAGGGAGCGGAGCTGATTGACTCCGTGCTTGACGTGTGCCGCAAGGAGGCTGAGAGCTGTGACTGCCTGCAGGGATTCCAGCTGTCCCACTCCCTCGGAGGAGGTACCGGATCCGGAATGGGAACGCTGCTGATCTCGAAGCTGCGTGAGGAGTACCCCGACCGTATCATGATGACCTTCTCCGTGATCCCGTCGCCCAAGGTGTCCGACACCGTTGTGGAGCCCTACAACGCCACCCTGTCGATCCACCAGCTTGTGGAGAACGCCGACGAGTGTGTGATGATTGACAACGAGGCACTGTACGACATCTGCTTCCGCACCCTGAAGCTGACCACCCCCACCTTCGGAGACCTGAACCACCTGGTGTCCGCTGTGATGTCTGGAGTGACCTGCTGCCTGCGTTTCCCTGGACAGCTGAACGCTGACCTGCGTAAGCTGGCAGTCAACCTGATCCCCTTCCCGCGTCTTCACTTCTTCCTTGTGGGTTTCGCGCCCCTGACGTCCCGTGGATCCCAGCAGTACCGTGCCCTGACCGTGCCCGAGCTGACCCAGCAGTCCTTCGACGCCAAGAACATGATGTGCGCATCTGACCCACGTCACGGACGTTACCTGACCGCGTGCCAGCTGTTCCGT
Organism: Rhynchopus sp. YZ270_cl-10; assembly: GCA_964035575.1. Classification (NCBI taxonomy): domain Eukaryota; phylum Euglenozoa; class Diplonemea; order Diplonemida; family Diplonemidae; genus Rhynchopus; species Rhynchopus sp. YZ270_cl-10. The sequence goes on along the minus strand of OZ037906.1, from coordinate 577,628 downwards.
GGCCGCATCTCGACCAAGGAGGTCGACGAGCAGATGCTCAACGTCCAGAACAAGAACTCCAGCTACTTCGTGGAGTGGATCCCCAACAACATCAAGTCGTCCATCTGCGACATCCCCCCGAAGGGTCTGAAGATGTCGACCTGCTTCGTCGGAAACAACACCTGCATCCAGGAGATGTTCAAGCGTGTGTCTGAGCAGTTCACTGCCATGTTCCGCCGCAAGGCCTTCCTCCACTGGTACACCGGTGAGGGCATGGACGAGATGGAGTTCACTGAGGCCGAGTCGAACATGAACGACCTGGTGTCTGAGTACCAGCAGTACCAGGACGCGACCGTCGAGGAGGAGGGTGAGTTCGACGAGGAGGAGGGTGAGGGTGAGCAGTACTGAGCACCCCTGTAGAAAGATGTCATTCATCTTTCCAATTTTCTTTTCTTTTCTTTTCTTTTTTTTGAATGTTTAAAGTCCCCCCCCCACACACACACCCCCCGTCTCCCCACCCACCCAAGACGAGGCAAGAAGGTCTGGAACAGGACCGCACTAGACCACAGACCAAATATCCCCTGTATTTCCACAGCCCCACTTCCGCACAACCTCCACTAATGACAAGAATTCACTGGGAAAAGAAAAAGAGAACGGAAGTGTGTCAAAAGACAAAACAGAGAAATGTGGAAACCAAAATGATATAGGCACTACTTCGGTAGGCCATTGTCGACACAACAAAACATGAGAAAAAAAGAGAATAAAAAGCGACAAAAAAAAAAGTTAGATACTGTGTTGTCCCCACAGCCTCGTATGGTATCACAACATAGCACAGCTGCAGCTGCAGCGCTGCAGTGGTGTTGAATGTTGTACCCTGTGTACTTGGAGGCTGGGAGGCGCATAGCGTTGCAAGGAATATTCAGAAGAACTGCACCAACCACATAAAATATACAAAGGGTAGCCTCATCATGTCCCCCCCTATTTGTTTCCCCGTTTCCCTGCTATGTGTTGCAGTACTCAAGTTGTTCTGTACGTACATTCTATTTGCGACATTTATGATGTCTGTGTATGGAATCAATCCAACCCGATTTACCATGGTTTACCTTCCCACTCTGGAGACCTTTTAATACCAGACTGTACTGAAATTCCAGTGTGATACACTATCGAAAAGCCTCGCGTTGGCGTTGTGCCTCGTGTAACGCATCACCTCTGCCTCCCTTGCTGCACAAATGTTTCCATTTTCACACACAGGGCTATCCCTCCCAGTCATAAAAGACGACCCCCACGATGAATGCACCAGATGTGATTCGTCTGAAGTATGCGTTTCGCAACGAAATTAGAGTGTACACAATCAAAAGCGACATGACATTTGAAGCTCTGGTGGACCAGTTGAAGGCAAGCACTGTGCAGATGATGGATGGGGATGTGCCATTAGGGAGGCTGCAGATTAAATATGCAGAAGACGATCTTGTGACAATTCTGGACCAGCGAGACTGGCAGGAGTGCCTTATCTTTTACAAGGAGGAGCTCTTTCCCAAGGGCCAGAAGCTGAAACTTTTTCTCGATTACGAAGAGCACAAAACATGCTTTGATGACCACCTCCCGAAGACGTGGTCACCTTGCTCGCTTGGCTTGCACACCCCTCCTGGCACTGCACTCATCTCTAACCAAGACAGGAATGTGGTCCAGAAGCAGTTCCGAGATGACGAAAGCAACAGAGGGAATGCGTCACCACCCCATGTTATCACCCGGCCACGTTCCCGCCTGCTGCAGTCCACCCACGGCAGTGGTACACATGCTCAAACTCCCGCACGTGTGCAAAACACTGTCAGCAAACCAGAGCCTGCACCTCCAGTCGATTCGATCAAAAGTTGGGTGAAGGGAAACCTGATCGGTCGTGGTGCGAATTCCGAAGTATTTTTTGGGATGTGCAAACATACTGCAAAGTTTTTTGCTGTGAAGCAGACGCTCGTTGATAAGCGAGACCCAAACCACACGGTGAAGATCAAATCGCTGCAGAAAGAAATTGAGCTGATGTCGATCCACTACCACGAGAACATTGTGCGATATCTTGGGAGCGAGTCACGTGGTACGATCTTCAACATCTTTCTCGAATACGTTCCTGGCGGGAGCATTGCGTCACTCCTCAACAGATTTGGTTCTTTCCACGAGAAAGTCGTGCGACTGTATACGAACCAGATCCTGAAGGGCCTACACTTTCTTCACAGTAACAGCGTACTTCACAGAGACATCAAAGGCGGGAACATACTTGTTAGCGACAAGGGGCAAGTCAAGCTTGCCGACTTTGGGTGCAGCAAGAAGATCACTCTGGACTCAACAGGGACGAAGACCCTTCGTGGCACCGCCCTCTGGATGGCGCCAGAGGTTATCCGCAGTAGTACGTATGGGAATGCAAGTGACATCTGGTCTGTCGGGTGCACAGTGTTGGAGATGGTCTCTGGACGTCCCCCTTGGACGACCGACATGAAGTTCGACTCGGAGCTGCAGGTTATGTACTACATTGCGAATAACGGAGGCCATCCCAAGCTCCCGACACATCTGACCTCCACCGCAAAGCAGTTTTTGATGGGAACCTTCAACCAGGAACCTGGGCAGCGCCTCAGCACGGAGCAGCTTCTCACTCACGATTTCATTGTGAAGGAATGTGATTTAGAGCCTGCAGGGCGCAGCATGAACTCTGGGTACTGCAGCGTGGCAACAACATCCCTGAGAGCGTCGTTTTCAGGGTCACTTTCGAGTAGAAGGGACAAAATTCCGACTGACACGCTGGACGGAGGATTTGACTCAAGCTTTGCGACCATCACGGAAGATGGGATTGAGCCGCCGAAGACACTCTCCATACGGAAGGGGGAAGTACTTCCACACACACTGCTGGCGAAGTCGCCGCTGCATGACCCGCCGAATATGGACTCCTTCCGTGACGAGTTGGCGGACACTGCACCGCGCAGCGTGCCCTCCGTGAGCGAGATGAACAGTTCATTTGGTCCTGATGCGAAGGTGCATGCATCGCTTACGTCTCCTTCGCAGGACAGCCAAACGACGGAGCCGCAGGCGTCTGAGCCGCAGGAGTCTGTTGCCCCCCCTGCACAGTACCACACCCAAAAGGCGCCAGCCAAGGACAATGCTAGTGACGACGACGAACACGACAGCGACTCAAGTCTCGACGACTTGGCAGAGGACACCGAGGTGGGTCGTCTCCACGCACAGATCAAGGCTGCAATCCTCGATACGTCCGTATGCACGCCCTCCCCAAAGAGAGAGAGAGCCCTTGAGGACTCCCCATCCCCAAAGTTGACACCAGAGAGCGCAACAACATCCTACGCCGACCAAGAGGAGACCATCCGGGCGTTCAAGACCAGCGGCGACTCCTTTAACACTTCCAACTCGATCAACCTCAGTGCCATGCAGGTGGAGGTGGCCACTGTTTGCACAGAAACGAGTCCGTTGTATCTTGAGCCGACTGATGTTGACTCGGCGTTGAACAATTCTGAGAAGTTGATTGAGGCGCACATCTCTCTTTCGAGCGTTGTTTCCGAGGAGAAGGAGAAGGAGAAGGAGAAGGACAAAGACAAGGACAACGATGAGAAGCCACTCGACTCACCACGCACACCATCACCGCCGCCTGCGTCTACCGTGCGCACGCAACGCACACCGCCAAGCCGACCTGCAGCGAAGGGAGAGAGCAGGAAATCAGCCTCAAGCGACGCTGCCAAGAGACCTCTCATCTCACGAACAGACCGGGGGAACTCCCACAGGGTACGCGGGTCCGTGCCACTTATCCCCGGGGCTAAAGACAAAGACACCCCCTCAACCACTGCCAGCGTGCGGAGGCAGAAGGTTGGTGGTGGTGGTGGCCCTGCCCCAGCGCAAGCATTTCACTCCCGCCCACGACGGGCCAACACCCAAAAAGACATGGAGTACGCAGAGATTCTTGTTGATCAGAACCTCTTGGTGAGTTTTGGGAATTCTGTGTGAGCAGAGGGTCGGCAAAGGAGGGAAGAGGGTAGGACCTGCATGTCGGCGACTACCCTTGTGACAATTTTTCATATCTATCCATCTTCGAGTTTCCCCCCAACGCAAGTCTAATCGTAAAGTGATGGTCAGAGCACAAATCCTAATGGTCTATCACTTCCACATTCAGGTGGGTATTTGTGGTGTATCTTAAGTTTACCAGGTTTTCTCTTTTCTTCTTCTGTTGCCTTTCTCCTTTCTCCTTGGTGCATCTTCATGCATCTCTTTTGTGTTCGCACATTATGGTTCCAACAAATATGCCATTCTGGACAGCGATCACTGGAAAAATGGTAGCCATGATAACAGGGATGCCTGCATACAGAACGCTCTTTGTGAGGTCACTCGCACGTCCAGCAATTTCTGAGCAAAATAAGAGGCGAAGGAGACTTTGACAGATTTATTTTTCTGGTTTGTTTCTTTTGGTTTTGGGGTGTTCTTCGAAAAACGTTTTCATGACATTGTTCTCAAAGAATTTTCCAAAATGCACATGTTGCAATAAACATGTTGTTGAACTGCTTATGTAAGAAACAAAGGTGTTTCACTGAGTGTTTTACTGTAGGGTATCTGAGTCTGCCCAAAAGAGAATTGTACCTAACTTCACTCCTGTCTTTGCGTTGGGTGCAGGTCTTATCATCTGCTATTTGTCTTTTCATTGCAGTAAGGAATAATGTTTCGTTGCTCCCCCTCTCGCCCCCGCCCCTCAAAAGGCGGGTTTCCTTCTCTAAATTTTTTTTTATTTGTTTCGTAATGTGCCGTGTTTGGAAATTGTGAAATTTGCGGGGGAAAAAAATGACTCTTGCAAAAGGAGTTTTAGTATATTTCACTGTATTTCCACATACTCTACCTCTCTCGCTCACTCTCTCTCCCTCCTCTCGCTGAAAGTCTGGTTTCAGCTGGTGCTATCCGGGGGGCGGCGTTTCACAAAGTTTCACAAATTTTCACAAAATATCACACAATTTCAATCCTGTGCACAACGTGTCACAACGTTTCGCAACGTTTCACAACTTTGCACAACTTTTCACAACTTTTCACAACTTTTCACAACTTTTCACAACTATATGTTGTGAAAAGTTGTGAAACGTTGTGAAAAGTTGTGATTTTGTTTGAAATTTTGTGAAATTTTGTGAAAAGTTGTGAAAAGTTGTGATTTTGTTTGAAAATTGTGAAAAGTTGTGAAAGTTGTGAATAGTTGTGAAAAGTTGTGAATAGTTGTGAAAAGTTGTGATTTTGATTGAAATTTTGTGAAACTTTGTGAAAAGTTGTGAAAAGTTGTGAATAGTTGTGAAAAGTTGTGATTTTGATTGAAATTTTGTGAGCCCGTTTTTTTATTTTTATAGGGGCTTGCTGAAGGGGGGTTGGGGCATGGGTAGTGGTCACGGTGGGAACACGACAGAGCTTATTGTAACCACAGGATGCGCCTATTTTGACTGAACACGGCTGAGCCCTTCCGCGACAATGTGTGATTTATGGTATGTACTTCCCCAAAACAACTCAAATGGCTATCAAAGCGCCAACCTCATCAAATCTATACCGTGTCTTATTAATATTGGTACCCCAGAAATAAAGAATACCAAGTACGCAACAACTGCGCAACAAGTACGCAAAATGGGGGTGGGCTTCATTTTTACTTTGTGGGTATTTTTTGGGGTTTTTTGGTTTTAGGGTTCCAGAAGCCAGTTTGTGCACGCATTGACCCCAAAAGTGCAGAAATCACCTGAAAGTGGGGTGATCCGGGTTGTATTCTGCTACGAAATTCGCAAACCAGGAAAAATCGGGAAAAAAATGCGAAAAATTCGCAATGCGATTTTTTGCGATTCGCGTTTCGGGTTTTTGCGATTTTTTGCGCACAGGTGTGACAAGTCACACGTGGTCACATGTACCCACGTACCCAGGTACCCAGACCCACGCAGTGTCACATGACCTCAAGTGTGAGTGACCCACGCATGAGGGAATGCGACACCGCAAAAATTACCACAGACCCTGTCTTCCTGTGCCTTCGGTGCAACGCCGCAGACAGGCCAACAGCATTGGACTCAGAGGAATGCCCGCTGTGCAGGTATCAAACATGAAAACCAACTCCCAGCAACAAGGGGCGCCTTTTGGCGGGCGTTGTTGAGGGTGTTTTGGGGTGCAAAGTTTTCCACAATTTTGATGCGTGGGTACAGAAGTGTTGTCTTGTTCTTTCATCTCTAGGAATGTAACAGTGGCTGTGCCATACAGATACCGGGGGACAAGACGTGCTACAATCCGGAGGATGACGAAGACATGGATGAACCGAGGCTACACTCGCTATACAACAATGCTCTCGCCATGCCGGTAAATGGCAACACTGCAGGCCACCCCTTGGCGGTATTCCCCCACGACTACATCGCACCCATCTGTGCAAGCTTCATGGATCTGCAGAACCTACAGCTGGATGTGGTCAAGGTTCCGGAACACGCTGAAGGCGGGTTTACGGGTTGTGGAAGCCTACAAAGCAAACTGTAGAGGTCTTGTTCAAGCGGAACGAAAAAAAATTCTCTCTTCAAAACTCAAATTTCCCTCATAGTTTTGTTTGTACACTTTTCCCAAGGTAAAATCCCTACCAAAAAAAAAAAACTCGCCAAAACTCGCCCCCCAAAAATGGGCGAGTTTTGGGCGAGTAGGCGAGTTTTTTGGGAAGTTTTTCGGGTTTACGGGTAGGGTCACTGTGTACAAATTTATTAAACTCAAGTAGCAGAATTATAATTCCAGCATCTCTACCCCCCCTTTACGGAGTGACAACTGGTAGAAACACGGTAGAACCACGGGGAATTGCACACCAATTGATTACATTATTTGGATAATCTTTTAAACAACCACCACCTCTTACAGGTTTCGTGTCCGCGAATCTGCCTACTGTTCTTTTGGATGTACCAGAAGAAGATGCAGAGACTGAAGCTGCTGGAGGCGATGGAGCCGGCGGACTCGCTGGAAGTAGGAGATGCACAGCACCTGCACAGAGCTGATGTTCAAACATTGACGACGAAGGGTCGTTTGCCCTGGCGTCCTAGTAGACGTTTGCTGTCTCCCCTGCTGCTGATGGACGGGCTACACACTCTGCATCATCGATACAGCTCATAAGACCGAGATGCAAGCTAAAAAAACCCTCATGTCTTCACAACTCTTCACAACTCTTCACAACTCTTCACAACTCTTCACAACTCTTCACAACTCTTCACAACTCTTCACAACTCTTCACAACTCTTCACAACTCTTCACAAGTTTTCACAAGTTTTCACAACCCTCTTGAGCCTTTACGTGTGAAAAGTTGTGAAGAGTTGTGAAAAGTTGTGAAAAGTTGTGATTTTGATTGAAATTTTGCGAAATTTTGTGGAATTTTGTGAAAAGTTGTGAAAAGTTGTGAATAGTTGTGAAAAATTGTGATTTTGATTGAAAATTGTGAAAAGTTGTGAAAGTTGTGAAAAGTTGTGAATAGTTGTGAAAAGTTGTGAAAAGTTGTGATTTTGATTGAAATTTTGTGAAACTTTGTGAAACGCCGCCCCCCGGATAGCACCATCAGCACAATATTTGAGTCTCCATTGCGTGAATTTTTTCTGACCGCCGAAACTGGCCCAAAAAAATAAATCCTTGCCACATTCTTAGGCCTAGCTGTGTCGTATGTGAGTGGTTCCTAGCCTTTGGGTGACATTGCCGTACAGACTCTACATCTGTATAGGCGATTGCCGATGCAACATTTACCAACCTCTGGGGGGATTAAGGGGGTTCTAAACGAATTGATGACCCCCCCTGCCCCCCTTTTCACAGGTTTTTTCCTCTGACCTGTTGTTACTTTGATGTGTGTGTGCCCGAGAAACACATCTTTCAAATTTTCTTCTTTTTTGTTGAATTTAATACTATCAATTTATTGATTGCATATGATGAAAATATTTTTTGTTGAATTGAAATTCAAGGAAATTGCACTCTCTTCTCATCTAAGGAAAGCTTATAAGGTGACTAAGCACGAGGTGCTTAGGTTCATCTTATAAGCTCTTTTCTAATTGATGTCAAATTCAGCATTTTTTTTTTTTTTTTTGGACCAAAATGGTCCTATTTTTGGTTAGCCACATCACTAATTCTTTTTCCCCTCTTTTTTTTTTTTTTTTTGCAGATCTGTTGTGTTCATGGATACTTCTAACTCCTGGAAGCTTTTCGTTTTTTCCCCCCCTCTCCTCCTCTCTTACGTTGCCAGGCTTGATTCATATCGTCGTTCGTGTCCGCAGTATCAACATACGTCGGGCTAACTCTGCAAAAGGGGGCAGACATATCCAAGGGGGTCTGGGGTGGGGGGATCTAACATTATCCAACCTTATTGGTGCAGTGTGGATGACTCTTGTGTACATGATGTTAATTTGTAAACAAGAGACATATCCCCCATTGTGTAAGGCATAAAAAGCCCCCCGCATAATTTTGAGAGGCATTTTTTTCTCTCAGAGGAGCACCTTACCATAAGTTAAAAAAAAAACAGGCCTAGCCTCGTTAATGGGATTTCTGAAGGGCTATGTACCCCTTTTTTTGGCCTCTTTACCTCTCTAAACAGGTGTACACAGCAATTCTTTGTGTGTGCGCGTGTCTGAATACGCTTGGGGAAGGAGATTTTTGGACAACTCCATCTTTCTTTCACAAATGTCTTAACCATTTTTGTTTTCAGTGCCTGCGTCCGCTGATGAACGGTGAGGCGTTTGCACTTTCAATTTTTATTTCTTTTCTTTTCTTTTTAAATCCCATCTCAACAATACTCACCCCCATCAATTGCCATTTACCTGCTTTATCTGTTTCACCTTCACACACCCCACCCCACCCCTCACACACCATCACTAAACATGCAAAGTGATGATAAAAAAAGAATATTTCAAAAATTCTCCTCTTTCCCCATTTTCCTCTTCCCGCCAAAACTCGATTACATCTACTTCCCCTCTACCACTCAGAATTTTTCCACTGTTTTGCATTTATCGCAACTCAGTTCATTTTTGGTAGCCTAACTTAAACGTAGGCTTATTGGTGACTTAACATAATAGTCTTTCTCTCTCTTTCTCACCCCCTTTTTTAATTTTTTTAAATACTCTAAGAAATGCGCCATCACGGCGACGCGCTGTCGCTATTGGAGGAGGTGAAGCGGAGTGGGGATGGAGCTAAGCTGGTGTCGCTCCTGGGACACATCAGCGGGGATTGTGTCGAGGCTGGGGACGTTCTCCGGAGTGTGTATGACGTCGAGCTGCGGGGCAGGGGGCACACCGACACCACACCCTCATCCACCGCACAGTCGAATGCAGAACTTGTAGACCTCCTCTCTGTCTGCGAGGGTGCGTTGCAGATGCGCATCCTTGGGCGCGGTATTGCAGTAGCGTTCTTCCTCTCTGCAAGCTGTGTGACAACCTTTGTGCATAATATGTCAGTATGCGAGGCAAGCTTTGTGGATGTGTACAATGAGCATGTGGATGAGACACCTGGGAACTATGGTGTGCCGCCTGCGCTGTACAGTGTGCCGCAGTGTGCGGTGTGTGGTGAGGATGGTGCTGGTGTTGAATGCCCGCACTGCTTTGCGGAGCGGTGTGGTGGGGATGGGCTCTTTGTGTGCTCGCAGGCCTGCATGAACCGTGTCTGGACACAGCACGCTGCAAGCCACTACCTTCAGAGGTGCAACACTGCGCAAAGACTCCGCCGCAAACGCCGTCGCCGCTCCCCCCTCGCCACCACCGCACGGCTCATCGTCCGCAACCTCCACACCCTCCTCTTCCTCCTCACAGCCCTCCCCATCTGCGTCTATCTATACACAATCAGCTCCAAAAAGCTGTTTGGGTTTTACGCCAATATGTTAATGGGTGTTTTGTAGAGGGGGTGTGTGGGGGGAGACCTCGTTTGCCCTTTTCCAAGGGGGTCGAGGTATTTGTAGCATTGTGCCAGTTAATAACGATAAAGTGAATGCTTTTGTTTTGTATCTCTCTCCCCTATCTCCCCCTATCCATTCCCCCCCATCCCTCATCTCTATAGTGTAACGTTGGAGTGGAAAAGAAAAGTAAGATGTTCTCTGCGGCCCTGCGCAACGGAGTGAAGGTGGGTATTGGAGCAGCAGCAGCGTTCACCGGTAGTGCCGGGTACATGTACGTGTACGCGAAGGAGAACACACGGTACATCATCTACGCAGGACCGGGTATGGAGGAGCTTGCTCTGAAATTGGTGAGGCAAGAGCCGGGCAAACACAGATACCTGCCAATCACATGGAACCAGCGGGCGGACGGCAGCAGCGATGTGAAGGTGCAGGGTATCCAGGACAACGATGTGACAAACGAGGACGTGCTCTTCCTTGCGTCCTTCGGCGACAGCGCAAGTCTGCTCGCACAATACACGGCACTGTACTCTCTCTGCGACTCTGTGATCAACAGCATGACCATCGTCGCACCGTACATGCCCGGCACTGTTGCGGGTGATGCGTCGCCCTCGGCACGGCTCCTCTCCAACCTCCCCACATGCGGCCGCCCCCACCGCATCGTCTCCTACGACACTAACATCCAAATCTCCGGGTCTGCAAAGGCAAGCATCTACAACACTGCACCGCTGGTGTCGGAACTGGTCAAGTCGAAACACTTTGACTGTGTTGCGTTTGCGTCGAACGACACACACACAAGGTACCGTGGGGCTGTGAAGGGGAAGTACAATGTGGTGCGTTTGGAAACAAAGAGCGATGTGCTGTCGAGCCGTAAGACACCTGAGATTATGGAGGGGTCTCCGGCAGGGAAGCACGTTCTCCTTGTTGACACTGTTATGCACAAGGCAGACTCGCCCATTGCCATTGCACAGAAGCTGAAGGCACAGGGAGCCCTCTCTGTGTCCCTCTTCTGCACCCACGCAGTGCCGGCCTCTGACACAGACATTTCCGATCTGCAGTCCAGCGACGATCTCCACAAAGTCTACCTCACAAACTCCTACCGTCCCGCCAAGGCACAGCTTCCCAGAACCGGGGGCAAGTTTGAAGTGATAGATCTGACACCCGTTATCTTGAAGGATATCTGAGTGTCGAACGTGTGTGGTGTTTTGTTTGTTTCAAAGAAAGAAAGAAGAAAGGCGCATTTGATCAAATAAGCAAAACAAAGCAACATTGAATAACAAAGAGAAACAAAAAAAAACAAAACAAAACAAAACAAAAAAATAGGTAAAGCTGTTGTGTGTTTTCAGGGGTAAAAAAAAGCAAAAAGAAAAGCAAAAAATAACAAAAAAAAGCGAAACGATATTTATAAGATGCGGAGGAAGGGGAGTCTCGGGTCCTGTATTTCAAAAAAAAAAGAAAAGAAAACAAACACAGCAAAGGGAAACTAAAAAGCGCAAGATAAAAGAAAAATAAAATGGAAAATATACTGGAATCGCATCTGGGAAAGAATACAAGAGCAAACAAACAAAACGCACCTGTTGAAAAAGACAAAACAAGACAACAACAAAAAAAGCAAAAATAAAAAAGGTTATGGGAGTGCTGAAGGAACAGGGGGGGAGGCGACTTCTGTTTTTATGTGTAAAATTGCTTGCAAAATAGGGCAGCAATTATGAAATAGTCACTTGCAAACAAAAACAAACAAAAAAAAAGCGCAAGAAACTCTTTACAAAAGTAAAAGTACTTCAGCGCGGGTGGGGGTGTATGGACGAATGGTTCCACACATCATTGCAGTTGTGGCTTTCCCCCCCAAGCACTGGATAGTGTTGACTTCGGCACCACTACTTGTGTGCGAAATGGGACCCCTTCTCTGGCTGATGCCAGTGTCATGGCCCAAAAACTCTTCTTTTTTTTTTATTCTCGAGAATGGGTGTAGGGAAGTGTGGGTGTGGGTAATATTTCTAAATATTACCCCATCATCCAAAAAACCCCGAATCCCAAAAAGCCTGAAAAAAAAAAGGGGGGAGAAGAGGCCCCTTCCCCTCCCCTCGTTGTTCCTCATTGGAGGTCAGATACTGATTAAGAAAATACAGACCAAAAAGAAAAAGATTTTTTTTTTTTTTTGACGTTTTGCATAATACTGGGTGATCTATGAACGGGGAGAGTTTTTTTTTTTCACAAGCTCTCACAGCCTGTTACGTGTCTCACGGAGACGATCATAGATCACCCAAATACATCCCCTCCCCAAATATGCACCAACCTTTGTTTTAACTTCCCGAATAAATTTATGCAATACAAATCCAATTTTATCAAACTTATTAGCTCTACACAAAAGCAAAAAACACCAAATAAAATGGTCTCAAAAACGATGAGGCGTTTGAAGAAGAGGAAGGATCAGGCAGTTGAGTTGAAGGAGACGGGAACAACCCCTAAAAAGTACACGGTATGCATGCCACTTCTCCTTTCTCCCCCCCTTTTTTTTGTTAACTGCGTCGTGTTCAACAAACAAATATAGTGGAGCTCATCCTCGGGTGTCTACACTAATACAACCAAGTTTTCAAACAAAAAAACATTTTTCAAACTCCCCCTTTTGTCACAAAGACTACATCAGTATTATGCAACCCTCCGTTTTAGTTTCATGCTATAAAAAAAACACCCAATTTCTCAAAATATCGTTTATAATCTGTTGATTTAGTGTAGCTGCGACAAGATAATTCATTTAATTATTCAACATAAAATAAACCAACACAAAGGCTCCGGCCAACATTGAGTACAGACCCTAGACCCAAATAGGGTCTTAGGAGATTTTCGATACAACAAAAATGACCATCACCAACAGGACCAGCAGAGAGGGCATATGGTCTGTGGTAAGCTGCAAAGAATGCGTCACGACCTGAAGAAAAAAAGGAAATACCGTATTGGTACCGCAACATCGTACGACATTTACGAGAACTTTGACAAGGACCTTGGTGATGTTAAGTGTGACGCAGCGCGCGCAGCATTGATTGCCGCCAACAGACGCAAGACAGCAACACCCGTGACAACCACAGCAACCGGAGTCGTGCTAAACGGTGGCAAGAAGAAGAAGGTCGTCACCAAGAAGAAGAAGTCTTCAGCATGAACCCCCCCTGCCATGAAAAAAAAACAGCAACAAAGCAAATAGTAATGAAAAAACTGCGGAGAAGGGGGGAAAATAAATAGACACAATTTTTTTGTGTCAATAAAAAAACCCCTCCTCGTAGTTCTCTAGCCTCATATCAGTGTATTCTTTTAAAGTATCCCCCTGCTTGGGTTTTCCGGGGAAAAAAATATTGATCAAAGAAGGGAAAAAAAACCACAAGCAGGGAGCGGGGGGCGCTCCCGAATATACACACAGAAAATGAAGAAGAAGAAAAAAATGCAGGAACCACAAAAAAATAACACAATTATAATTGGTAAATCCTATAAGGAGTTTCTTTTGTGGGTATTTTTTTAAAGATGACTAAGCACGAGAGGCTTATGATCATCTTATAAACTTTTCTTTCTTTTTTTTCCCATTCCCCTACTAGCCGATTCCTTTTTTTTTTTTGCGCTTCTTTATAGTCAAGAGGAGCGTTGGTTATTTTCCTTTTGTCTTTTTCCTTTTGCCATTTTTTACCTTTTTTTTCTCGTCAGATTAGTGTCAGTTTATAGGAAGAAACAGAACGCAATGTGCGCGCTACTCCCCACCTCTTTTGTTTTTATTCCAATGATTATTTTCCAAAAAAAAATTATGTGACAGCGCTTGCGGGTTGTCAAATGAACGGAACCCAGGCGTCTTACCCAATATTAGCATCGTTTGTGGATGCACAGCTTTCCCCCCTCTTCCTAACACTAACTCCCCATCACAACACCACTCATCCATTTCCAGCCTAACTCCCTTCACAAGACAAAACTCAGTTAAAATGCAGAAGGCATCCCAGGCATGCATGCTCGCGGCACTCATCTGCCAGGACTGTGGTGTTGACAAGTCCGCCGCCAACCTGACCGCTGCCGCCAAGGTATTTTTTTATATTTCGATAACCCACAGAGTGTCAGTGCCTGCGTCCCAGAGGCGTTTGCACGATCAACGTCACATTTGTATTGATGGTAATGTCATCCGGATAGTGCAACCAACAACCTTAGTACAACATCGATTGTACTAAGGTGACTAAGCATACGAGGTTGAGGTTCATCTTTTAGACTCCTTTTTTTTTTTGATTAGAAGTAGAGGACACATCAAATGTTAGCGAAATGGAGTGCAGGACCAGGAGAGTTATGGGTAACACTCCCCAGTATTCTGGTCATGCACCATACAGTACGGCCTCTATTTCACGAATTAGATGCTTATTAATTAGAGTGTTTACTGTAACAAGGCGTTTTTCAGTGCGTTCGGTGATATCTGTCTGTAAGACGTTTGCACTTTAAGCTGTATATCGGCACCATATTCGAACTAGTTAGTTGATACACATATTACCACAACCACACCACGCACCACATAACACCCTATACAGGCCGGTGGTGTCACCGTGAAGGCCTCCCAGGCAGCCACCTTCGAGACCCTCCTCGCCAAGGCTAACCTCGACGAGCTCCTCGGAAACGTATGTGTTGTATAATCTCCCAACCCTCGCAGATTTTGATTCAGGCGGACAACCACGTTTTTTGTCCCAAATGATTTCATTCACAATGTGTGGAGAAGAGCTAAACGCAACGCCACGCTGTTTGTTGAATTCTTCTAAATCAAAGCTTTCTAATAAACCCACATCCGGGATGTATCTGGGAATGAACCCTACACCACAACCATAGTCAGGGGAAGCTTTTTACTCCGTCTGCTCTAGTTGATATAGAGAGCACGGTTTCGTATCCACCCCCCGGTGTTGTAGTCACACCAAAGCTACTGTCACGAGAGGGCTTTGTAGTTGCAAGCCCTATTTTTTTTCTTTTACATATTTGCAAGCTTGGTGGGTTGTAGTGCAACCACAGCTGGGAAATATATTCGGAATTACGGTTTTATTGATTTCAAACACCCCCACCCCACCACACAGCTCTCCGTCGGAGGAGGAGGTGGTGGCGCTGCCCCCGCTGGCGACGCTGCCCCCGCCGCCGCCGCCGCCCCGGCCGCCGCCGCCGCCCCCGCAGAGGAGTCCGACGAGGACATGGGTGACTTCGGACTGTTCGACTAAGAACCTCGTATACCCTTTCTCCTTGCCCCAAAGCGAGTGAAAGCAAAAAAAAATGCATAAAAAAAGCAAACATAAAAAAAAACAAAAAAAAGATTCCACGAATCACTGGCGGACAATCTAAGCCTAGCGAGGATGAAGCCGGGGGTAGTTCAGAAAAAATAACGGATTTTTTTAATTTCCCCCTCCTCTCTCTTCGGTGTACCCCAATATTTTCATGAGGCGTCTGGTCACAAAGAGGTTGGGGTTCATATCTCTGTACCTACCTTTTTCTCATCTTTTCACACTTTTTGGTACTCCCAGAAATGCAAAAAAACGAAGTACGCGACAACTACGCACTACGTACGCAATATGGGTCGTCAAATCACAACCCTTCTTCCCTCACAAAAATACAGGAAAAAAAAATAACAAAATTCACATATTTCGATGACAGAGGTGTCTGAAGGTGGCGCGTTGGGAGAACAGAACGCGGTTGCGGTAAATGCTTTGCAGAAAAGAAAAATCTCACATGACCGTATCATGACGGAGTATGAACAGAAGATCCGCAAGGACTCTATTGAAGCTGAGGGCACGATGCTGGCTTTGTGCAACGACCTCAAACGCGATTTGGTGCTTTCTGCCAAGCAGACTGACGAAGAGACAACCACCCGCTGCGAAGAAATCCTCACACAGGTTATGAACGGCGACCTCTTCATCGAACACAAACACCCCGATCCTACACAAGCCGTGCTTCCTACCCTCCAAGAATATCTTCCTGACGCAGATCTCCACCCAACCAGCGCTACCATATCAAGCTCCGACACTCCTTCACCTTATAGACTAACATTGAACCGGATTCTTTCGGCAAAATATCAGTTGTATACGATTTATCGTTCTGTCATAAGCAGTACAAAGTCGAGGTTGGAATGTCTTGTGAAGTTTACGAAGGATGTGGACCGAGATGTCTCTCAGAGGAGACAGCGTTTAGAGCATTTATTAGGTTCGATGATACAGGCCTTGAGGAGTGTTGGGTGGGCGGATGAAAAGCGTTGTGTGGTCTTGATCCAAGAGAAGGGGACTGATATCAACGTTTCCATGGCCGCAAACAGCAGAGCCATCTCCGATCTCATCGGACGTCTCCACAAACGCGAAACCGAGTTGGAGGAAAAGCTGGTCAACGTTTTTGGAAGCTACTGGAGCAAAACGCTCAATGCAATGGCGTCCTCCTGCCTCAAATGGCTTGACGCAAGAATGTCTAGCCAAACCTACACCGACCCACAAGAACGTGGTGAGATCCTAAACGGATTTTTCTGCGACATTCTTGGCACCGACCTATGGATGGCCATCAAAGAGAAGCGCAGTACGGAAGAAACCCCTGCAGGCCTTCTTGACAGTGTGGAGGCAGCGCTTCGGGCGGTCTCCTTGCGTCAGCAGAACAGCACTATGATAGGAAGCAAATTCCAGGGGTGTGCGCCTTCTGGGCTGTCGGGGATGGTGCAGGCCAGTCTTGTGTCGATGTTTTCGTTGGTATCAACTCTCTCTCATGGCAAGCAAGACGCAGAGTCTGCATGGCCACTCCCTGGTGGCATGCAACGTGGCGGCTGGATGGAGCATTGGCTGCCCCCTAGGCAGCCTACGAGGGAGTCCTTGCAGCTGTCCTGCGTTGTGGATGCAGGGCATAGGTCGAAGATCCCTTCGTATCAGTACCTCATGGAGCAGTGGAAGAACGCAACACACCTCTTCACGACACGTCTGCAGGCAGTGCAGGCAGAGGCGCTCTCGAAGGCAATCTACCAAGAGTCGCTCCTCAACCTGCGTGCTGCCAACGACTCCACCATTCTGCAGGCAGACCTCAACGCGATTGTTGACTTCGCACCCACCTTCCCTCTCCCAGGCCGCAAGCCGAATCGAGGTGAAGTTCATCTCACTGACTGCAGAGGGACAACCCTAGTACTGACTCCCCTCGCAGAGAACAATGGTGTCGGGGTGACCACCACCACAGATGGCAACACTACCACCAGCACCTTGAGTTACCTGGATGTCCGTCGTGAGGTCTGTCAGTGGGGCACCATTGAGACGTTCTCTGTGTACTCATCGGATGCGTGGAGTGGCATGGTCAACGCAGACGTTGCCAAGGCTGAGTGCGCGCTGGCGGTACATCAGTTCAATATGAGCGAGGGGCAGATCACTGAAGCAGATGTGGTGACTGTACGCAGTCTGCTTGATTCATGTGGTGTCGCGCATGGCATGGAGGATACAGGACTGCTTGCGGCCGACATCGCGGAGTGTGATGCGCTTATCAAGCAGACAGAGCATCTTTGCAGCAACGTTCTGCGGTATTACCAGGAACCCACCAAGCGGGTCGAACTCACTGCGTCAAATGAAAATGAAGACTCAGACTTTGAAGCTCTGAAGCGGCGCTCGCTCTCGATGGTGGAGACGCAGTTCGCAACGTTCAAGCGCGACTCCGGGGTGTTCCTCAGGGTGTTGGAACAGCTGCTGCAGAAGCAGACGTACGATGTGACACGGTGTCTCCTTGCGTCCCCTACCTCTCTCCTCGCGATCATGGCAGGGGCCGAGGGGTATCTCTGCAAGGCTGCAACCACGCTGCACACAACGGTAACAAACTACATGGAGCAGTACCTCATCCTTGAGCTGGACTTTGTGGACAACCATGCACAACGGGAGGCCTCCTTTGCAGGCCTTGTCAACGACCTACAACGTGCACCCGACAAGCACCATGCGACAGAACGCTACAAGGACGCACTGCAGGTGCTTTGTGCGATAGAAGTACTATACTGCGATGTGAAGAAGAAGAAGGAGAAGTCGCTCCGTGCCTTGCAGGCAGAGGTCGACGACGCTGCTGCCACCCTCGAGAAGCAGCTTGCCGAGTCGCTCTGCATCATTCCTTGCACCATAGTGGACGGCTGCCCTGTTCCAAAAGAAGGCTTTTCTGCAGAAGGTGACGCCACCGAGGCTACCTCTGCAGAGGGGCTCACCTTGGTGAAGACTACCGAGGGCCTGCACTTCTTGCAGGCAAAGCCGGTGACCGAGATTTTGTTTGGGCAGGAGGATCCGCATCCCCGTCCAGTTCCGACGGAGCCGGCCCCGGCGAAGATAGTGTGGGGTGTGCAGGCAGTGGTGCAGGAGTCGCCTGAGTCGGTTCCAAAGGGTAAGCCTCCGGCAGGGAAGAAGGGGAAGGAGGTAGTGCCCGTGGAGGAGGAGGCAGCCCCGGTGGAGGCAGCGGACAGTGGAGAGGCAGACATGGTGCGTCGTGTTGAGAAGCATACAGACCTGCTCAAGGTCGACGTCTTCAAGCTCAACGCATCGACCGAGCTGATCCTCACCCACCTCCAAAGCGTTCTTGTGGACTGGCTGCACAGCTTCGTCGCCTCCCTCCGTGCCTCCGTTGTTGCCTGCTGCACAGAACGCAGTGCTGCCCTGGAGCTGTGGCTAAGCGAACGTCTCCGGCAACACCAGCGCCGCATGCCTTCCCTTGCTTCGCAAGAGTTTGACACCCGCATGCGTGAGCTTGTCGAATCTGAGGAGTTAAAACTGCGTGAATTCTCTTGGATCGGTGAGCGCTTCACAAACAGCGTCGATGCGGTGAAGGTGTCGCTTGAGAACCATGAGTCCGGCTTTGAGAAGGAAGTACAGCAGCTCAAGGCGCATGAGGCACAGCTGCCTGCGGTCACCAACCTGCCCGCAATCGTTGTGAACAGGAAGGCGACGGAGGCGGACTACGCATCCCTCCGCAAGCGTGCCAAGACAACCACCGCAAAGCTCGACACCCTCCTCGTGAAGGCCAAGGCTGCCCTCGAGCGTGAAGGCGAGCGCTACCTTGCGGAGCACTGCAGGACCTTTGAGAACGGTGGTCTGCTCAGCCCGGAGGAGGTTGCGAAGAACACAGAGGCGATTCGTGCGATGGAGAAGTCTGCGGCAGACGTTGTCGACCAGCAACGCAAGGCTGTCAGCGATGCGCGCGAGCGTGAACAGCAGACAATCCTCGACGAGCTTGCGTCCTACGACAAGGCGTACGACTACAACCACCAGGACCTCACCTTCCTCAAATGCCTCAACGAGGCGCTCTCTGCAGCCAAGGGCGGCGTCAACGTCTGCATCGCAGGCTCTCTCGAGGCAGAACGTCGTCTTGAAACCGCTGTCTGCGAACTAGAAGACCGTGTGAAGGCACTCACCTCAAAGCACCAAAGCTCATCCAAGATGTACACTGCCAAGGTGCGCGAGGTTGCCCCATCCGACGCAACATCCGACAGCCAGGACGCCATCGACGCCGTCCTTGCCACCAAACTACGCAAAGCGAAGGTCAACCGTGAAGCACAGATCCAAGAAATCCCTGCATTCCACCTTATCCACCACATGGACGGGCTGTCTAGGGCGATCTACTCCAGGGCGACGTTCCTGGGTGCAGCAAAGCGCACCATTGTGTTCACACCTATCCCCCCACACACCTACTTTGCCACACGCAAGGATGACATCGAGACGGATGTGGAAGACCGCGTAGCGTCCAAACCTGCAACAGAGATCGTAGAAGGCCATGTGGAGGGCTTTTGGGAGCGTGTCCGGCCACCTCTGAAGGCGTATTATAGTGGTCTTGGGGACCGTGCGATTACAAGGCCTTCACTGATCCGTGCGACGGAGGAGGAGCAGAAGGAGGTGTTGACGCAACGTGTGCAGGATGTAGGGGGGTTGTTGCAGACGCACTTCAGCACTGCGGCACCTGCATTTAAGACGCATGTAATGCGTGTTGCCTTGGTGGCACCACGCGTCCCAAACGAAGTCTTCTGCGGTCTTTACAACCTCGCCTTCACCTTCCTCGAAGGCAGTGTCGGTGCATGCAAGGAAATATTCGATGAGCTGTACACCCGCTCCACCACAACCCGCAAGACACACGGTGCGCGTGTAAAGGGGTGCATGACGAACCCTAACAACCGCGGCGTCATCGAAGAAACCAAATCATCCGAAGCCCTCCGCCACGAAACATGCAAACGCATTCTGAAAGTCTTCCAAGGTGTTCTCCTGCGGGAAGAGGTTGCCATTGCGAACGCCTTTATGAAGCAGTCAGCGCAGTCTGCGACTACGTTGTTCAAAATTTTCAATACACTACTGACACCAGACATGATCAGCACACAAGGGGATGTGGTTGTGGGGACACATAAGTCTTTGAAGCGACTGCGCATTGCACGGCAGCGCAAGGAAAACAGCACTGCCCCACTCGCCGCTCCAGAGGCAGCTGCATCAAAGCCACCACCTAAAGGAGGCAAGCCGCCACCCAAAGCAGCAAAGGACACAAAACAGGACGACAAGCCACCCACAGACGCACGCACCCTAGTGCAATACCCAGGCATGTCCCTCGAGCAGTCCAAAGCCTTTGCAAAGTACCAAGAAGAAAACGCCGGGATAGAAATCGCCGACCACCTCGGGGAAGGGGTCAAACCTCCTCAGGAACCTGCAGAGCCTGTGGCCAAGGTATTGCCAGAATTTTTTTTTGCACATCATAAACGGAAAATGGTTTGATCGCAAAATACTAGAAACATACCAATGAAATTGATAAAAAAATATACTCCCCTCATATTTACTGAGCGAAATTGCTTTCTTTCTTCGACCCATATAATTTATGGTTTTTCCACTACAATTTCTCTTCTGACTAACAGCCTAACATCAAGAAGGGAGGACGTGCGACGCCAGACAAAGGAGGTGCAAAGGCTGCACCTGCAGCAGGGGAGGTAGAGGATGTACCACAGAAAAGCCCTATCTTGGAGGCTCCTGATGAGATGATTTTCAAAGCCATCATCCAACAGCGCACCCAGGCGTCCCTTGCAATGCAGCAGAACCACACCGACCAGGTCGCCTGGCTCAACCAACTCTTCTCACAGCTCCTCCACTCAGAGGTGGTCTGGTACCAAAGCTGGGAGGGGCTCATCGCCTCTCTAATGCCAGTAGATGAATAACATTTTTTTTTCTTTTCTTTTTTCAAAAAAAATCGAGGAAAACTATTCCCCCTCTGTTTCTCAGTTACACAAACACAAAAAAAATACTCTAAAGCCTGAAAGTTCCAAAAAACCACTCTCCCCTATCAGATTTTAACGAAAATTTCAAACTTATTTTACAATCTTACTATAACTCACTCTCATGGTAATTTTTTTTTACCACTCACGTCTCCGCCATTTGCATGAACTCGACTGAGATGCTTTTTTAGCACATTTCAACTTCTCTTTTTTTTTTCTCTCTTCAAGATGCACTGTGGTGCCTATCTTGGCGTCTTCGTTCTCCCTATCCATACCGTATCCTCTTCTCTCCTCCCTTTAATTCATTCCACAGCAAAACAAACACGATGCAGCGATTACTCTCCGTCCAATGGGTCGTGTTGTGGATGCTGTTGATGTTGGGGGTCGCTGCGTATGTGTATGGGTCGCTGAACCCTTGGTGCATTCATTTGCGGCACGTTCCCGACTTTGAGAATTTTTGGCTGCGTTGGTCGCACCGTGGGTTCTACGGTGTGCGTGACCTGGCGGTGTACCAGGGCCTGCTTGTGGGTGTCGCTGTGTGGGCCTCCTGTGGTGCATGTGGCATTCAAACCTCTCACATTGTCGGCATCGTCGACCAGCACACCCACCGCCCGCAAAGCAAGATCCCCTTCCTCGCAATCTGCCTCCCCGCAGTGGCCCTCACCTTCGCAGCACTCCCGATTGACTCAGAAGATCCGTTCTTCGAAATCCCCTGGGGGCCAAGGACTATCATCGTATGTGTGAAAAAAAGGGTTTGAAACTATTTTTTTTTTTTTGAAAGATCTGTGTTGCATCTTTGTGATGAAAAGAGAGAACTGAAATTATCTTTTGAATCAGATTATACCGAAAAATATCCTTTTAAAAAAAACCGAAGAGGAGACGATGCTGGACAACTCCAATTTTTTTTTCTTTCAACAAAATTATCGTTTTTCATTTTAAAATGACAGGCTTGGCCTTGTGTCCCTCAACTTTGGCATTACACGTTATCTTTCTGTCTTTTACCCAAACTATTTTCTTTTTTTTTTCTCCCACTTCCTTTTTTACAACAGATTCTGCTGATCTACTTCATGATCCCGTTCCTCCGCCCTGCTGCGAAAAAGGCGAAGACGGACTAAGAAGAAGAAAACGTTCAATTTTTTTTTCTCATCTCCGCCACACTCTTTAGGGAAGAGGTGTGCTATCTGTGCATATTTTGTCTCCTTTTTTTTGGTGACATTGATATTGAGTACGGGCCTCTTTTGGTGTTCTATAGTACACACCAGCAAAAAATGGGGGAAAAAACAAAACGCAAACCTGACATAGGAATTCTACAAGATATATTATTCTTGACCCAATAAAAAGAAGAAAAAAAAAGCAAAAACAAAGACAATATTGCTAACAATAGAAAGGGGTGGGCGGGTGGGCGGGCGGGGGGGTTTTTTATCTCATCTTCGGGGCAGGACATATTGTAAATTTAAATTTTACCTAAAAGAGGGTAAACTGACCACAAAACGAACATCTTCCCTTCCCCTCCTTCCCTTCCCTATTTTTAAAACATTTTTTAAAAAATACTCTACAGGGATAAAGCCTGGTGTCAACCTAATATCACCTGGGAAGTCATGACCCTTGGACACCCACTCATCCCCGTTTGTTACCTGAGTGGAGGGCGGGAGTAGAACCGTAGGGGCAGTATCCACGAAATGAGAGATAGCCGAGGAACGGCTTTGCGTGGAGTTCACATGTAAGTGGTAAGTGTCTACACTGACAGCTCATTCAAAGAAAAAAAAATTAATTACATAATGGAGTGCAAAATAGGCGTATTTACAGCACCCCTCTACCCACTATTCACTATTCACTATCCACTCCCCTGTTTCCAAACCACCTCTCCAGAACATTTATACACACAAACGATGTAATGTGTCTTCTTTTGTTGGGTCGACCATAATGTATAGGCTTCTCCACAGGGCACCCTCCGTTACATCGTTACATAGGGGGTGTGCGTGGTGTCATATCGATAGCCCAAGCAATGCGGTTCCTGCTTTTCATACAGCTCCCGAAGAGGATATTACTTGGAAGACAGTGTCGCCGGTACCTGTGACAGATATGGTGATGCATTTCCATGCAGCGGTCCTGGACAGTGATTCATTGACTTCAATAATGAGTGAAAAATGGCAAAGTCAAATTCGCAGAGAAGGGAAACGTCGCAAAGTCCGAATCAACTGTGTCCACAACCGCTCACCCACTGTAGGTACCAGCAGTGGGTACGACCTCCTCCGGTTCCGCTATGAGACCACAGAACTGCGTGGACAACCCGACAACCATATTAAAATTGAGGCCACCGTACGCCGTTTCGTTACCCGCGCCCTTCGAGGGGAGAGAGGGCTTGGTGAAGAAGCAGGTGTGTACCTGGCCTCGGCGCACAAGGTGATAGGTGTTGATGCGTTTTCTGCTCAGATGTCGCTTCGTATGTTTGCACGCAACGCTTTGGTGCGTGAAACGGAGGTGCTAGCGAAGAGTTTAATACAATCAGGGTTGCTGCAGCGTGAAGAAGTGTTTGATAGCCTTCTGAAAGCGTATAGCAGGGCAGGTGATGTGGAGAAGGTTGCGTTGTCCTTTGATAAGATGGAAAGGTTGTCGATACCACGCATGCCGTATCAATATGCTGATGTGATTGCGGGCTTCGGCAAGGCAAAGGATGAAGCAGCGGCGTTCTCCGTATTCAAACGCATGCGAGAGGTTGATGGTGTTACCGCAGATTTCACCACCTGTTTGGCGCTTTTGGTGTCATGCCAAAGCTTACAAAAAGGGTTTAAAGTGGTGACCATGATGCGTTCTATGGGACTGCATTCACGATCTGCTGCGGTATACACTGCTCTCGCGGCACTTGCGGTAAGAGTTTATAGATTTGAAGTGGCGCTAAGGGTTTTGCATGCAGCAACGGTGGATGAAGCGTGCGACGGGGTTGATGCAGTGTTTTTGGATGTGGTTTTGAAATGTTTGTCCGTCATGGCAAAGTATGCGCGACAGCATGATAGACACACCCTACAACGGCTCTGTCTCTTTCAGGTGCTTCTGTTCTTCAAAGACTTTATTATACCGATGGAGCAGCGCGACAACAGACCCATCATGAAGTCCTCTCTCTCAGTCCTGCAGTGCTCCTGTTACTCACTCTCTACCAAGCGAGGGGATATATTTGATAAAATACGCTGTGAAGCACAGCGCCTCTTCACAACCTAACCAAATTCTCCTAATGGAGGGAAGCAAAAAAAAAAAAAAAAGTTGCCCCCTTTTCACATAGTGTGAGAACGATCGTGACGGTTTTTTTCAAGATCTTGAACTTTTTTTCAAGATCTTGACATTTTTTTTTTTTTTTTCACGATCGTTTTTTTTTTTCACGATCGTTTTTTTTTTTTCCCCTAGTAGTACAAGGGGCATGGGCGTGAAATGGGTGGCAAGGGAGAGTTTCTGGGTTCTACTTGGAATTTTTGACCGACTCTTTTCCTTGAAACGATTTTGTGGCGAATCTTTCAAATAAAGCAAAAATCGAGAACATTCTCACACCAGAATCCCCCCCAACGGATGTCGCCAGCGAGGCACTAAAACCAGAAAACCGTTTTTACCCATGGCAAGTGCCACTATAGTGGCGCACGAATGCCACACGTTGGTAGGAATGGGGTTCTACTCATTTTCGTAAAAACATTTTTTTTTCTGTGTGACAATAATAAGGCAAGAATCGACAACTTTCGTGAAAATGTCATATCGTTGGATGCTGGAGGGAGGTGGGTCAACCCTAGGAAAAGGACTTTTTTTGGCGCTCACCCCCAAAATCACCCCCTGCCTCGTGACTTCGCCCTGCAAACAGAATTCTACTCAAAATCGTAAAATAAATTATATTTCGTAAGAATTGATGTCGATCTTTTAGATAAAGCCAAAATCGAGCAGTTTTGATGATTAGGTTAGTGCAGCCGTAACAAGGAGAACACAGGGTAAAATCCCTTGGTTTTCCCTTGCTGTACTGTATGTGTTAAAAAGTGTATATTGGTGTACGGGAGAGACGCGCGTTTAAAGTTGCAACATTTTTAGGCTGATTGACGTGGGCCTGGCATGCCCCATTTTTCACTTTTTACCACCGATTTAATTCGATCACCATCGAACACTGGGAAAATTTCTTGGTCAGTTTGGGGTATAACACGTGTATGACCTAATTTTAAGTGGTCAGAAGTGGAGTCTGACCCCCGTGCCCATCATTTTTGAGCATGTTTTTTGGTTTTCCTTAGCACAACGTAGGAGAAGGCGAACTGTTTACAAGGAGGGACAGGGTCGAGCGTGAGTGGGTCACTGCAGTGGCTCACGATACACTGAACGGGTTTGCGGCTGGGAGGGAAACGTTTCCACTGTTACAGGCAAGTCACAAGGGGGTGGTGACTTGTGTGGGAGAAATGGGTACGGACAAGACTGTATGCGTTTAGTCCCAAGAGCCTTCACTGATGTCAGAGTCGTGATGCTCAGCATCATCATCAACCTTGGGGTCCTCAGCTGTCGCGTCGCAGTCAATATAGCTCCCGCACGCTCCTTCTCCTCCTGCACCAGCTTCTCCTCATCCCACCAACCATTCTCTTGTGGCGGCTTGCTCTCGCGCAAACTGCGTGCTACGACCACAAGCTTGTGCAGCTTTGGTGCAACTAGCCAGTTGCGCCTCTTCTCGCTCATCCACCCATCGTACTGAAGATGCGCTCAGCATGTTGAGGCACAAATGGAACTCAGGGGAAGAGCTGTGTGCTGTGGACAGAGAGGCCAGGGTTTGGGGTGCTGTGTGAGCTACAAACGCTCCCCTTCCCTCCTTAGAGCTAACAAACATTACCCGTTGTCTTGCAAGAACTTGCCCAATTCTGCAAATTGACCCCACCACTGCACGGGCGGCTTCCAAAAATGCAAATAAGGACCCTTTTCCACAACCTTCCTTCACAGAAGGGTCAATTTTACAAACCCGGATTTTGAGGAAAATTTTAGCCGAAAATGGGCCCACGTATAAGTGACCGGGCTCATATTTCTCAAAATTTAAGTGGTCAAAAAATCCAATTTTCGAGATTGACCCCACCACTGCACGGGCGAATCCCAAAAATGTAAATAAAGACGTTTTTGGCCCAAAATAAATCTGCCAAAATTGTGTCCCGGATTGGATTTTGGACTCCGGACCCCATATTTAGAAATAGCCCTGTGTTCTAAACAATGAGCATCACAGCGGTTGACCCTGGTATTTTTGGTATTTTTTGAAAATCTCAGCTCAAAAAATACCAAAAAAAAAAATACAGGGTTTTGGATTGAGGCTGGGGTGGAGGAGTGGGGGCTCCGCCCACCTCTCACCTACCCCCCACAGAATTCTATTTTTAGAAGACAATTTTCTTCTATTTTACCGGAAAAGGAAGATGCACTGCGGCGCGAGCTTTCAACCCACCCTTCCCGCGACATAGTAGGCAATTTTAAGCGCAATTTTTAGAAATGTTGCGTACCGTGGCTTCGCCACGAGTTTAACACTGAAAAGATGGGGAATATGCTTGAACGCGCTGTTGCCCTGTTTCTCAGCAACAAGCGTCCCAGATTCAAGAGAAAACGGAGGTGTTCCTGCTGATGGCGGAGGAGTTGGAAAACGTCGCTCCCCCCGTATTTGTTTCCGGAATTGAGCTTCTGAGGACCTTTTTCGCGCGAAGCGCGAAAATTTTTTTTTTTGCCAAAAAGAAAGAAATTGGGCGTGGAATTCTAAAATTTTTCGGGGAAAACGGCATATTTAGCGATAAGTATGGGGAGCTGCGTAATCCCTGTTGCGTGACCCCCCCAAATTCTAAAATCTGTGGGACAGCGTGCTCTGACATAGGTTGTACTCATTAAAAAACCGGTAAAAATACAAGTAATGTGTGATGGTCAAAAGTGCAAAATTCCTTCGCCAATGCATTATTTGGGCATTTGTTATACCTGGAGAATATGGTCAGATCACTCTTCAGACCACCAGCCAACGAAATATACCGTAATTGTACAGAGGTTGGACAGTACAAAAGTTGGGCTTTTGGCCAACTTGGCCTGGTGTTGAACGCCGCATCCCCCGCCACAATGGGCATAAATGTCCTCTTGGTCCGTAAAGGGTTAAAAAGAGTGTCTCACGATACACATACAGCCACTCGCGATTGGATAGATATTGTAACAAAGGGAATTCAGAACAAAACAACACCCTGCCCCATACACACTAAATTGCCATGCTTCAAGAGCATGCCTGCCGGGCCAAAAATTACTGTGGCAAAAAGGCAGCAAGACCACCCACAAAGAGTGTGAATTGTATTGGATGGACAGGGGTTTGCACAGTGATGATGTTACTACGACTAGGTTTTTGGCGATATTACATGTGCATGTTACATGCCATGCCGTGACGTGCTGCTTCATGGTATACGTATGTCATAGAATGTCGCGATTTTTTACGATTCGTATTTCGGGTTTTGCGAATTTTGTTCCAGAAAAGTACACCCCAAAAATGGCAAAAAAGGTGACATTTTACGTCAAAACACCGCTAAAAGTTACTCTCGGCCGATTTCAGGGGGGTTGTGGGCACCTGTGGGGGCTCCCTCCCTGGTGTGGGCCAGCGATCAACGACATAATATGGGAAAAAAAAAACGATCGTTTTTTTTTTCCTTCACGATCGTGAAGAAAAAGGTGCTTTTTTTTCACGATCGTGAAGAAAAAAAAAAAAAAAAAACGATCGTTTTTTTTTTCTTCACGATCGTGAAAAAAAAAAAAAAAAAAAAAGACCGATCACTTTTTCCCAGATTCGTAAAAAAAAAAATAAAAAAAAAACGATCGTTTTCACCCTATGTTTTCAGAGCTCGCGCTAAAGTCCATCCCTCATCCCGGGATTTTTGGGGGTTTTGGTAGGAACGTTTTTTTTTTGCAGTACGGGGATTTCATTAAGAAACCAGAAGTTCTAATATTGTTGAGTAAGACCACCACATAGTGGACTTGCATATACATGTGACCCCGCCGTGGAACGCAATTGGCTCGGAAAGTCAAAAGAAAGAGGAGAAAAAAGAAAAGGAAAAAAAAAAAAGTTGGTTACCGTGCGCCTGCGGCGCTGCCTGTTCCCTTCCAGTTTCTACAGGCAAACACTTGCCCCCTTTACCTTACACTTACGGGTTTTGACCAAAACCAAGAACTTGTCCATTTCGGCAAATTGACCCCACCACAGAACGGACGAATTCCGGAAATGCAAATGCCGGTGTTTTCGCGCATTTTCATGTTGCAAGACGTCAGGATCAGGGAGAGAAAATCTGGTTGTGGGATTTACATTGGCCCTCTTTACCCTACATGGATTTTGACCAAAACCAAAAAATTGGCCATTTCGGCAAAGTGACCCCACCACAGCGCGGACGGATTCCGGAAATTCCAATCGCGGTATGTTTTGAGGCTGAAAACCCACTGATTTTCAGGAGAAAAATTGCTTCCAAATCTCGGAATTTTCCGAATTTTCCTGAAAATGACCCTTGTTTACGAGTATGGGTTCATATTTTGCGAAAATTTAAGTCACTAAAATTTTGTCCATTTTTCCGTATATACCCCACCACAAGCCGGGATTGGCCCGGAAATGCCACAAAACGGGGTTTCCGGGCCTCCCCAGCTAACCTTTTCAAGGAACGTTTTTCCGTACCCGAAATCCATTTTTCCCCCATTTTTTCCCATAATTAGCGCGACCACTGCCCCTTTTTTTCGCTCAAAATATTCATCAAGACGTTTTGGGTACTAAATGGGAACCCTTCGTGAGACCAACCTTTAACTACCCCTAATTCCACAATCAGAGGAGAAAAAAAAACTATGGAAAAGGAGCGAATCCCGGTTCGGATTTTGACTGGATTTCTTGGTTGCGGGAAGACGACTCTTTTGAATGCTATATTGACGAAGGAGCATGGACTAGGTAGGGTGGGGGTTATTGAGAACGAATATGGGGAGGTGAGCATCGATGGGCGTGTCGTTGCGGCGAAGAAGCTGACCGATGAGAACCCCGTCATTGAGGTGAGCAATGGGTGTCTTTGCTGTGCAGTGCGAGGCGATCTGAAGCGGGCGCTGCTGCAGATGGCAGACCAGGTGCCTCCGGTGGACAGTATTCTTCTTGAGTCTTCCGGGGTTGCAGACCCTGGTCCTATTATTCAAACCCTCATTGGCGACAGCGACGTTGCATCACGTTGCAGCCTTGCCGGTGTTGTGACTGTTGTAGACGCAAAGCAGTTCCCTCTTCAGATGGATTCCGTACACCATCCGCAAGTGAGACCTCAAATTGCCTTCGCGGATTTAATCGTTCTCAACAAAATCGATTTGGTTTACCCAAGCGATGTTGTGACCACAACAAAGCTAATTTCTACGATGAACCCTTCTGCAGAAGTGATCCCAGCTGTTTCTTGTGAAGTTCCTTTGGAAAAAGTGGTGTCTGCAAAATGGTTTGAAACGGACAAACCTGATGCCTCCAACACCGACACCAAAGCACACCAGGAGGCACTCAACGCCGTGAAAACGCTTTCCATCAACCTCCCGGACGCTGTCATGAACCTTTCTGCGGTGGAGTTATGGCTGTCGGATCTCGTTGACCGCAAAGGCGAGAATATGTTCCGGTACAAAGGCATTATGCCGATCCGCGGCCATGAGGAGATGCAGTATCTGTTTCAAGGTGTGCACCAGATCTTTGGCGGGGAGTTGCTGCGTGGCAGCGGTTGGGGTCCCCCCGAGAAGGGCTGCCTCATGGTGTTCATAGGTACTGAGCTAGACGAGGCAGAGCTGCGTGCTGGCCTCGAAGGGTGCCTAGCTACCGATGCACTGCGCTTTGAGATCGGCTCTAGAGTAGAATGTTCCACCCCCGCAGGCTGGCAGGACGGAACCGTCACCGACACCTGGAAAGAAGGCAGCCCCTATCTGGTGGTCATCGACTCCCGTATCCCCAACGTCCCCGGACGCAAAGTTTACGCCCCAGTTGACAGCGATGTCTTCATTCGACACCGTACCGCCTCACCATAATTTTGTTGAGATTTGATGTAGGTTCTCGGGTTTTACCCCTGGTGGATGTCGAGAATTTAGACCATTTTTTTGGGATTTTTGTTAAAAATGACCTTCTCACTCTCGTGGTTTTTTGTTGCTTTTGTTGTGCTTCTCACCTTAGTTTTCCTCTCTCTCTCTCTCTCTCTCCTGACTCAAAGAAACCTAGATGTTTACCCCCTTTGCAATAAGGGCAAAATATTCAGGTGAAGTATAGATTTCTCTTTCTTTTAATTTTCTTGAATCTTTAAATCATGTTATCCCTCCTTCCCAATCAGGATGGGGTAATGACTGTGTACCTGCTTACAGTTTCCCTGTAAATGTATCCCAAGTGCACCACCTCAGGGGTTCGATAACCCACGGAGTGTCAGTGACTGCGTACCCGAGGGCGTTTGCACTATCAACTTCACTTTCTTGTAAATTCTATCATTTTGTGGTTTACCTACCCCCTTACCTGAGATCTTACGAAAACCAATCAGAGTCAGAGGGGATACACAAACAATGCGGCGAAGTGCAGTGAGATTGGCATCATCGAGCGCCGCTGGGTATGACACCTTCGAGCAGAAGAAGGTGACTCGCGGTGTAAACCTGACACCGAATAAGGAGGCAGAGAAGTTCACACAGCTGCAGCGCGAGGTGCGCAAGGCAGGGATCACGAAGATTAATGACATTGTCAAGGACCACAACCCTCTTCCCGAAGCAATGACAGCGGCCACTTTGAATATGCCCACAAAGTATGTCTGCTTTCTTTCCCCCTTTTTTTTTTTGCTTTTGGTTAAACCATTTTTTTATCATCCGGATGGCTGGCATCGTACAGTGGGTCAGTTGGAGGTGCCTGCATCAACAACCACAGTTTTTTTTTTATTGTAAAAATAGATACCTAAGAAGTAGGAAAAAAGAGAGAATGAGTTTATATGTGAACCTTCTCTAATACCCATTCTCGTTAATACTCATTCTCGGGTCCACCCACTTCTGGTCACTCACCGAAAGTGCACTGTCACGAGAGGGTTTTGTATTTGAAGTCAAGCCCCCTTTTTTTTCTCGTTTTTTTTTTTTTGAAAAAAAATGAACATCTCAAAAACCCTCAGGATGACGTCGCGGGATACAAGCGAGGACACTTCCTTCGATCTTGCACAAAAATTCAAACAGAGGTTTATGCCCCTTAAGGCAGTGACATGGAAGTCGCAAAGCCACACCGCAAGCCACATCGCAACTGAATCCGGGCTGAAAAAAGAGATGGCAAAAGGGCTGTACTGGCGTCTCCTGGGCAGTGCGCTTGCAGGAGCGTTGATCGGAGCGCAAACTCTGCACGTACTCCTGTCACCTGAACATGTATGTGCCCCACAACCTTCCTTCACCCCCGTAAGGGTAACCAAGGTGAAGGAAGGTATACTATTGAAATCAATGTAGGGAGGGGTCAATATTGCAAAGATTTTGAGGAAAATTTTTTGGCCGGAAATGGGGTACGTATTAGTGAAAAAAATGGGTCTTGGGGGGGGTCCACCCCGTGCACCGATCATGCATCCGATACACTGTCATGA
The DNA here is from genome assembly GCA_964035575.1 of Rhynchopus sp. YZ270_cl-10. Classification (NCBI taxonomy): domain Eukaryota; phylum Euglenozoa; class Diplonemea; order Diplonemida; family Diplonemidae; genus Rhynchopus; species Rhynchopus sp. YZ270_cl-10. Next base: position 545,974 of record OZ037906.1, on the reverse strand, counting down.
GAGGGCTTTTGTATTAGTTATATTGGTGTGGCTGAAGGGGGGTTGCTATTTTGTGCTATTTTGGGGTCGTCGGCCACACCACACATATTTTTCAATTCCAACACATCTTTTACAGCAAATTCCTCTTATTCCTGCGGAGAAGGCCTCAGAAGCACCAGCACCAGCATCATCACCAGCATGACCAGTGTAAAGACCGGAATTTGTTGTTTATACTGACATAGCCTCCGATGGGCAGAAGGTCCTGCTTTGAGCCTAGTGGATAGTCTCAAATAAGAATAATGCGTGTAGACCGCTTGCGTGGTGTCTGCCGGTTTTCAGATTATCAAAACAAAACAAAAATACGGCAAAACGCTCCGGGCTAATGCTCGTCATTGCAAACATTGCTGCTGCGCAAAAAAGAGAAAAAAAACTCTATTTTTGCGACAGTCTTTTCATAGCCTCTCTTCCTCTTCTTCCCCAGTATGTCGCATCCTCTTCGAAAGAGATTGTGAGAAGAAAAAAAAGAAAAATATACTGAGATTTCTCAGTTTTTCCCCCTTTCCCCTGCATATGATGAAAATACCCTTTCCCCCTTCCTATCTTGATATCGTCGTATTTCAGTTTACTCAAATCTCCTCTTGAACCCTCCTCCTCCTCATCCACCAAAACATCTGGAGGGTCCTCCATTTTCCCTGATCAGAAAAAAAACCCACAAATTAAACAGGCTGTTCACAACGCACCTCGCGTTGCCCTCTCCCCCCTTCCCCCCTCCGCACGACAGCACCACCTTCCACAGAAGACACACAGCACACAGACACCATGTTGCGCCGCACCGCGCCGCGGATGTTGTCCGCAACCAGACCCGCCTTCTTCACTGAGAACCTCTTCCGCTACAAGGATCACCCCTACCTGCGGTCCTCGGGAATGCACCACGGCACCACCTGGATCGGTATCCCCCCATTTCTGTCAAACGGGTTCTGGATCGGTTGCTGCTTCGCCTTCGTGCTGATCATGTACGAAAAGACCCTCGGAGGGCTGTCCACCAGAAACCATCTTCACAATGTGTATGTTTCTTTCACGGCGATTCGGTAAAAAAATATCAGAATTTTTTTTCCAATCATCTTTGCACGTTTTTTCTACACATCAATATAACCGGACCCAACTCTCCTCCACTCTTTTTTAAAAGTTGGAATGACCCAAAAACTATATTTTATTTTTTTTTCACGAAATACAAGATCTGACTCATACCTTTTTGCAATTCATTAGCCTAACATAAAGGGCGCACATGGGGAAAAAATAAAATGGGGGTCAACCACTCTGAAAAAGGCAGAACGTTGGAAGAAATTCCTAGGGTGGGGCGCGAAAACTACAAGGGAGTTGGCACTGCTTTCTGGATTTCTCAAATTATCGTAGCGGTTCAGATCTTGAATTTCAACTAAACTAATTTCAGAGACGATATCAAAAGCACCCACGATTTTTTCCCCATCGCAGTTGAGCGATTCGGTAAAGCTCAAACAGAGGGTAAAGAGTTTGGCGTTACACCATGGACTCGTAATGACATTACGTGACGAGGGACGAGGGAAATTACGTGGGAAATTACGCGCGCAATGACGTCGTCACGACGCGGGCACCCCCTCGTAATGACGACGTCATGACGTGGGGTTTCCCTCGTCACGACGACGGCATTACGACGTCATGACGAGGGGGTGCCCTCGTAATTACGAGGGCACCCCTCGTAATTACGAGGGGTGCTCCCGTGGTCATTGTCTGGCTATTGCCTCCCAGGGAAAGGGACTCTCGAATTTTTTTTTTTGGCCCCTATATAGGGCTAATTTCGACGATTTGAGGCCATTAAAAGCAAAATTTGGCACTTTTAAGCATCTGTGGGGGTCTAATGGCCGTATTTTGGCTGAAATTTGACTTGACAATTTTTTTCACCATTTGGTCAATCTGAGGTTTTCTTTGGATTTTTTGGGCCACTTTATGACCTACCACGCCCGATTTTTGAAAAAAAAATTTTTTTTTGTATTGGTCAAAAATCGCCTTGTCGTGGGTGCCCACGTCATGACGACGTCGTGACGTGGTAATTACGAGGGGGTGCCCTCGTAATTACCTCGTCATGACGAGGGCACCCCCTCGTAATTACGAGGGGGTGCCCTCGTCAAGGCACTCGTAATTACCTCGTCATGACGCGCGTAATGTCATTACGAGTCCATGGTGTACGAAAACAAAAAAAATACATCACAACACAGGTTTGAGTACGGGCAGTTCGGTAAGGTGGCGTACCATCCGGGAAAGGCAGTCTCTTTCAGTATGTCACTTGTGTTCACTGCATATCACGCAATCTTAGCAAGATCGAAAAAAAAAATGTATTACAAACAACTTGCTTCACTGTCTCATCCCCTGCGTCTCTTAGCGGATGAGGCATGTGTCCTTTTTTCAAAAGTTTCCTTATTCCTATGCTTACCCATGCGGCCCAAACGCGGTGCAGATGATCCTGCGCTAAAAGGTGCTTATCACCCAAAAGGGGAAGTAGGCCATCCTGTATTATGCCGTGTCTGCTATGTACAGAGAGGCTCAGGAGCATCTATCGGTGAGTATCTGTCTATCTAGCCCCCCCTTTTGTTTGGGGTTCCCCCTTTCTCTTTTGCCTATTTCGTCAACCCTCCGTTGGGCAATGCTTAAGAAGTTACACACTGATTTAAACACATATTGGTTATATTCCATCCGTAGGGATTGCCTAAAAATGCGTGGAGTTCACACGAGGAAAAAGGGAGGTGTCTATACGTTATCAATGGTTCAATTATCCAAAAAAAGAAAGTATAGTGGAGTTCATCCTCGGGTGTCTACACTAATACAGCCAAGTTTTCAAAGAAAAAGAAAGAAACTGCCATTTGACACACTACAACAGGTTGTAACGCCCCTGGGTTAGGTAACTTCTCCCGTGGAGAGGCTTATGCGATTGGTACGAACGACCCTAAGCTGTTCTCGCCGTTCTTTGACGACACCCGTCACGGACACAAGCGCCCGAGCGGTGACGATCACGGCCACCACTGAATGGCAGCCCTCGCCTAGAAAATCGGTTGGTGTTTACGTGTTTCCGTAAAAAAAAAAAAAATGTTTTACTTCGTTCAGTTAAGGTTCTGTTTCTGTGTTGGTGTGGGGGGGTTTTTGGGTTGAAATTGGGAAGGGGAATATTGGGGTATGAGAGACAACCACGATCTGTGTACTTTTGTTTTTTTTTTCCCTCTCCTTTTGGTCACTGTTTTAACCAAATAACAGTACAAGAGGAGGCAGTGTTGAACACACCAAATGCCTAAGTCACTGCACTGTACAAGTATCAAAGACTTTGGGTGATGTTGAGTGCAATCCCTGGTCCACTAAAGCAGGTACTTAGGCGATGGTTGACACAGCTATTTTAAAAACACCTAAACACAGAGAAGAAAAATGAGGTGTGCGTGTGTGTGTTGTCCATTTTCGAATGGGCACATCCATCTCCACCCATCTCATTTTCTTTTTCAGCTGCTAAAACAAAAGAAGAGTTACCCCTTCTTCCCTGATCATATGATGGAAAGAAAATGCTCATTTAGAACTGTATGTTTTGAAGGAAGGGGGTTCACCCTCACCTTTACATATATCAGGCATTTTTTCTTTTGTTATTTGTTTCTTTAAAATTCGAATCGAAAACAAAAAAGGAACTATTTTTTAGATCTAAACCTCGAAATGGATTGGGGGGGTCCACACCAAAAGGTGCACCGGTCATACCAAGGTTTCAACACCGTCACGCATCTCTACCTTAGCATATTTATCACCTCCCCCTCCCACCATGTTTCCTATCAGAAAAAATCACACAGAAAGACACAAAAAAATGAGTGCCTCAGATGAGTTCCGTGAGGAATGGGTAGCAGAATGCGATGCAAACGAGAACACTGTGTACTGCGAGTTGAAGAAGCGGTTTCCTCGGCTTCTCAAGGAGGTGACCGAGGCACGAGGGGTTTTGGTTTTACCGCGGAACGAGACACTTCCGGCATCCCTTACCCGCGCCTTTCTTGAGTCGCATATTCTAAGACCGTCGCCATACTTTAAAGAGCAATTTCTCTCCTGGGGCAAAGCGAAGGACTGCGGAGTTGAGAACCGCGACGGCATCTACCTCATCACGATAGGACGTGGCTGGCGCTGCGCCTGCAAGGTGCGTATCATCAAACAGGAGCGCCTCTACAGCACTTCTGGCGGCGATCTGAGGGTCTTCTTTGTAAACGAACACTTTTTTGCCCTAGAAAACCAACTAAACGCGATGATGGCAAACAAATCCGGCCCAAATGCTAGCCGTCAAAACATCACGCTCAACCCTATCAAGCATATCCAAGATGTAGGACGGCTTCAGGAGGTGCTCGGGTTTGATATTTCTGCCTTAACGAAAGGGGTCGCTACTGCGTTTTTGAAGTCCTATGTATTGCTGCCTGGGTGTACTGCGGAGGCGGCTGAACGGATACAACAGCTTTACACTGAATGTACAGAGCGTGTTGTCGAAAAAATTGCAGGAGACGAAACGAAACTGGTCGACTTCTCCCCTTCCTCCGCAACCGGGCAGCGCAACAGAGAGGTCTGTCTGATTGCCGCCTCTCATTCCGTTGCAGTAGTTCTTCTACCAAAATTCTTTCCTTATTGGCTGACCGATCACAAAGAATATGATATCACCCTTACCAATGCGACCACCGCCCTCCGCTCTTCCTGGACGTACAAAGCCTTTGTGAAAAACCTCAGCGAATCTGAAGCAAACCCATTCCATTTAGTCGACCCCCGCGACCTCGAGCCAATTTCACGTACCCTTGCTGACATCTACAACGTACCAGAGAGGGTCACCCCTCTTGGATTTATGACCCTAATGCACACTACATTGGAACGAATTAAAGGGATTTTACCAAAGAAAGACCAAAAGGAGATCTGCGCAGACGATCTCCTCCCTGCCTTGGCGTACACCATAGTGCGTGCAGAGGTCCCCCACCTTGAAGCAACGCTGTCCTATGTCATGAACCTCACTGCAGAGCCGATGCTTCATTCAGAAATGGGCTATGCCTTAACCACCTTCCAAGCAGCTGTGGGGATTATCTCGAGTATGGGGGGGAATGAGGGTGGAGGGGATGGGGATGGGATGAGGCTGATTGGAGACTCTATTGAAGAGCTTCGGCAACGTTTTGGAGAAGGAGGAGGGGAGAAAGGTGCCCCGGTGCACACCCTCCGGAAGGAGACGGAACGGAAGGTGGCATCACCTCGAGGCGTCAACTCCACCCCGCCAGGAGCATTCCAGAATGGAAGAAGTGGTTATGGTGGTGGGTTTGGGGGTGGGGGTTTTGGAGGCAGTGGCGGCAGTAGCTATAACAGACAAAGCAATGCAACCAATGGGACTCCTTCTAACGGAAAGAAAAGCCTTCTCGAACCGCGTGCAAGTCTTCTCGATGATGAACCCGAACGACGTATCAGCATCAAAACCTCGATTGATGTAGACGAAGCAAAACCAGTCGGCGATTTTTTATCAAGTTTGCTTGATAAATGAAATGAAGGGGAAACCGTAGAGAGGGGATGAATAATGAAATAGTGGAGTTCATCCTCTGGTATCTACACTAATACAACCAAGTTTTCAATGAGAAAAAAAGAGGCGAAAATGGTTACACATTGATGGATCCCTTTGAATAGCCGGCAGCTTCTGGGTTGAGGTGTCATGCACATCCCAATGCCCCCGAACTCTTGCACATCGTAAAGCGTGGGGTCGATCTGCGCCGAGACCATTTTTTTGGGTATCTTTTTCGCGTAATTCCGTGGGGGAGAAGGTGTAGGAGCGGGGGGGAGGGTTGAGGAAGGTATTTCCCATGGTATGCGCATCTGTGCAGACCAATGGATGTCTCCGTGTTCCTCTCTCCCCCTCTGCTTTTGGATATGTCGGAGTGCACCTTTTAAATGAAAAATCTGTTTCTTTTACTACTCTAAACATCCCATCTAAGGTGCTTCCCTTGCTCCCTATGGTTTGTGGATTTTTCAGTGCTGGTCTTGAGTAGATAGTGTAGATGAGGGGCGACAGTTCACATTCATTTTTATTTTTTCCCGCGCGGAGAACCAGTGTCTGCGCCCTTCGGTGTCCGGTGAGGCGTTTGTACTTTCAACTTCTCTTTTTTTTTTTTTTTAAACCTGGAGCTGACTAAAGCAAAGAGAGGCTTAGGGGTTACCTTACCAAGCCATTCTTTTTGATTGTGTGGGTTGCTTCTCTCGGGAGGGGTTGTATCCTCAATATTCGTTCCATTTTTTTTTTGTTTGTTTTCCTGTTCTCCATATTCAAATTATTCAAAAAAGGACAGTGTATATTGCACAAACTGTGGCAACACTACCGAGGCAACTACACTACTCCAATATTTTATCAAAAAAGAAGAAATGTATTCTAGCTCAGTGTGTTGTGTATTCTTTTGATAACAATTTGTTTGTTTATTCTCTTTTTTTTTTTTTTTTTTTTAAAGATCGGATCTGTTCCTCCGTCAGGCCCTTCGTCTGTCATTGTGTATTTTTCTTTATTGGTGACTAAGCGCGTGCGACTTAGGTTTATTTTGCCAACCCTTAAAGCAATTCTCTGTGCGATAACCCACCAATACAACAGCACTGTTGCCCCATTAGTTAGGTACTGTAGACCCAGTGTTTGGCACGGTTTTAAGTTTTAGTACAAGAGTGTTAGAGTGTTTGAAAAAAAAACAGGTGTATCAACCTGTACTAACCTTTTTTGGGTGCTGTACCAATCCTTCACTGTGTAGCTCCAATTTATAAAAAAAACCCCTTCCCTTACCATAGGGCTCCACACTCCAGACAACCATGTTTGCGGGAGGAGAGTGGTTCGCTTATCCAAAAGGCGGAGCTCAATCACCCTGGACTCCTGGATACTGTCTGGGAAGGAGAGGGGAGGATAGAGGGGGTTTGAGTGGGTACTGGCCTTAAGCGGGTGGGGGTGCTTGGGTCTCTCTGGGCTGGATCTCTCCTTCTTGGGGTAATAGGTTGTCTTGCGCTTTTGAGGTGCAAAAATAATTGCTGTTTGTCGTGCTGTCTTCGAGTGTTCGTCTTTTTTAGTGTTCCCCCCCCCCCCCCCCCCCTAAAGTTGTTCCCAGTACAGCTCATTTATCTTTCGAATTAGTTTTTGTTTTTTTTGTCTCAATTTTTTAAAAGTTGAGAGTCTGTTTGTTTTTTTTACTTATTTAACAAGGAGCTTTCATGGGTTCAAGGGTTCATCTGACCAATTTTTTTGAGGGTACTTCCCTCTCTCTCTCTCTCTCTCTCTGATATTTCTTTTCTCTTGAATCGAAAATTTTCGAGCTAATTATTTAAAGCACATGACAGGTCCCAAAGGTATCTGTACGTTACCAACTTCACCTTTTTTTAAAGCAAATCAAAACTGCACTTATTTCTGGCCTTCTAAAAACCTTTCTGTTTCGGATCCGTCCCCCTTGAGGTGCTTGAGGTGACTAAGCACAGTGGCCTTAGATTCATCTTCACCAACCCCCTTTTTTTTTGTGCGTCAGGCCAGCTTATTGCACACGGGAGAGCTGCCACATCCAGGCGTGAGATGTGCTGCCTGCTAATGACTTCTCGAGTCCGCATTGCACTTTCGCGGTAGCCTCAATGGCATTGAATGGCATGCGCGCGTTTACGAACTGAGCCATGATTGCCCTGAGCGTCCTCACTATGCTCCCACGAAATATCGTGCAAAATCATATTAGTTTTTTTGGCCGTTACAAAAAGGCTGGGGTATAAAGAGGTCGCGTGATTCGCCGAGCGGTTGTGAACCGCTTCTGTTCTCTTACGGTACGGACCACTCACGCCCGACCCTTTGCATGAGCTCGACTGATGCGTTTTAGCACGTTCCAACTATTTTTTTATTTCTTCTCTTCCCCCCTCCCTTGTGCTTCTGTTTAGTTCGGTTCTGGTATATAGGTTTACCATCGTGCGATTACCCGTCAGTTGTCCACGAAAATCCTCATTTTTTTTCGGTTGCCTATCTCTCATACTTTCTGTTGAGGTCTCTCTCTGTCTCTCTCTTCGAACAGTTAAAGAAGAACACTTGCCATTCAAAGATGTGCCTATCAAGCACACCCATCTTTCAAGCCTTCTTGAAGATGGGTGTGCATGAGAGGCAGATTCATAAAAGTTTTCCTATTTTCTTTGTTTTGTTTTTCCCCACAGTGCACTCCGAGGGGTTGGATAACCCTATGGAATATCAGTGCCTGCATTTCCCAGCGTTTGCACTATCAATTTTCACCTTTTTTTCTTAAAATTTTAAAGCAGAGCTAGCAGAGCCCGCCTTCTTCTTCTTCTTCAAAAAATAATAATAATACAAAAAACGGCGGGCAGATTTTGTGTTTCTTCCCCGGTGAAGTGTTTGCGCTTTCAACTTCTCTTTTTTTATCGTTCACTAAGAGTTGGGTTGAAGCGAACGGGAGTATCTGTAAGCTCACAACTCTTCAGCGGAAGGTGAGCCCCGCCGGCTGACGAGCGGTTGTGTACCGCCCTCGTTCACGCTACGTTACGGGCAAGCCATTGGATTTCTTTTTTACACCTTTTGTTGGCCGCAGGGTACTTATTCTTTCATCCGGGGCTGGCATCGTATGCAGGTACGTCGGAGGTGCCTGCATCAATAACTTCACTTTTTGTGGCAAGGTTTCAAGGTCTATAGCGCTCTGGTGCTTTCTTTTCCATGAATTTAGAGTCAACGAATTAAATCTAAAAAAAATGTGCAGACACGGGAGACACATATCCCAATGGTGACATTGCTTATTTTTTTTTGGGGAAGTAAAAAACTTCCCTCAAAATGAACTTTGAAACAAGAATAACGAACATTATGTACACGCCTGTAAGGTCTGTTCATCATTCACGTTTTTTTTTCCTCCCCTCTTTTTCAGCTATCTTTTTTTTGGAATCTGCAGATTTTTGCAAAGTGAAGTTTTCTACCTTTTTTGGTAGAGGTGGAGGAAAGGGAGAGAGGGAGAAAAAAAGGTCTGACAGCAAAAAATTAAGTAATTATGAGTGAAAAACGCATCCTCGGGGGGTGTGTGCACACCAATACTCACTAAGTTTTTCAAATTTAAGCAAAAAATGCGACAGTATTTTCCAGCAGTAGGTTTTCAGACAAATAAAATTGTTGGTAGTGGTTGTGTTGGTGTGCCAGAGACACTCAGATGAACCTATGCCTTGTGGGTATAGCCAGTCGCCTTTTGAAAAAAGAAAGCCTTAAAACAGTTGGCGAAACATTAGCAGAAACATTACATGGGGTATTGTACATCACTCTACTGTGTATGCACAAGAGGCACAGTTTATCTGATAATTTCTATTGTTTTTCTCAGTTTGGAGACCGGTTTTTTTTGGGTTGCAAGAATTTTGCGATTTTCATGAAAAACACAAACTTTTTGACACCCATCCATTTGAGTACGTTCATTACCCGCGATGTGTCAAAAGCCCCCTCCCTTTTTTTTTTTTTATGTCTGTGCACACTTAGGCACCTTCATCTCTCAAGTTTTCTTTCTTTCTCTGAGGTGCACTGTTCACGAGAGGGCTTTGTGTTTTAAGTCAAATTAGTCTTTTTTTTTTCCCTTTTTTCCCTTCAACCCCCTTCATACCCAGAACCTCCCTCTCTCTCTCTCTGGGGTGATTTTATTTTTTGTTTTGATTTTTTCCCGATCCAACACAAAAAAAAAAAAAATAAAAGACAAGAAAAAGATAACCGAGAGTAACCTCTCTTCTGACCAAAGAGATATTTCCTATATTTGAGAAAAAACCCTCCTCCCCTCCTCTCCCCTCTCCCCACTACGTTATGTCTCCACACCTCGCATCCAACCCCACACCCTCTCAAAATAAAACATCTCATTTTCTTTCTCTTCCCCACTTTTTTAAAACCCAAATCTAACTACTGGACTGAGCAAGGTTACTTAGGAACTACCAACCGGTTACATAGTCCGGGTGTGATTTGGTGGTCACTAATTAAGACAGAATTTCGATCTCCAGAGAAATGATCTGTGTAAATTCCGCTGTATTTAGGTGGTCATTTCTTAAGAGGGTGTTGCAAATATTCTTAGTGGCCACCGTAATATGTAACCGGCCGGTACCCACAACCCATGCTTTAAAACCACCAAATATCATTCCAATCAGAACATACAAAACAAAAAACTGCAACTATGTATCCAGGCTCACCAGAGCCAAGCGACTTCCACCCTTTAGGGTCGAAGGCTGGAGGTGGTGCTGATCCTATCAGCGTCAGGGTTCGTGAGGACAAAGGGAAAATGGGGGACGTGAAGGTGCGGGTAACTGGGGTGCGGGGTGGGGTTGAGGATGAAGATGGGGGGCCTTGGGGAGCGAAGGGTCCGTTGTGGTTTTTTGCGAGGTTATTGACGTTTATTACTTGCGTTGTGATCATCTCGACTAGAACGTGGGCGAGGGGGGACTCAATTGTTGTTGACATTGTGTACCGCATTGACACAGTAGGCAACGTATCGGAGCGTGTCTTCCTGGAGCGTGCGGAGCTTGGTATCGTCAGTGCATGCTACAAAGGTTGGTCGTCTTCCTCCCGTGTCGGGCCCCTCGAAACAGAGCAGTGTGACTACGTGCTCTCCGGCATGAAGTGGAACGAGCCGTCCTTCACAGCCTCGCTCGCCTTCGCGATTCTCTTCGTCGTGGTGCTCTCGTACAGACTCTCCGTAGAGGCGACAGAGCTCTTCTTCCCTGGATTTGTATGTGCATTTTGAAGTGGATAGGGAGAGGGGGAGTTATAGCTAAAATTTTTGACGATTTTATAATACCCCCGTAGGCTTGCGTTTTAATCCTTTCGTATGGAAGGTTTGGCGTGTGGCAGTTTCTGTGTGCAAGAACTGCGGATGCTCGTCTGATTGTAACGGAATATTGCAAAGTGTAAAAATCATTCTGCAGTCGTAGAGTAATCCGGCCTTCCTCTTGTCTTGTGTCACCTTTGTACACAATGTTGATTGTGGTCTGATATGATGATATTGTTAATGTTGATATTACTCATTTATTTTAAAGTTTGTGATGTGGGGCGTAGAAATGACTGTATTTCAAGGATTCGCCAATAATATAGTGAAGAAACTGTCTGAATGGCGTAACCAGAGTATCCAATTAAACGAATGTAACATAATATACACAGCTTCCGGTCTGCTTTGCGTCGAAGATTGTTGCAAGAATATTGAGGCATCTGTCGTGGATCTTTATGCTATTAACGTATGCTGTTGTGTCCCCTATCCACTTCCTCATCATTACTCGAACTGATTCCTCATTTTTTTCACAATTCTAAATTACAATGCATGAGGGATCGCTTCATATATGACTGAAGTGGATCTCCGAGGATTGTGTTATTGTTATTGTTCGGATCATTTGGATTTATTACTCCTTTTGTGGAGAAGTCCACCGAAAGTTTTGTTTTCCCCCCCAAGGAGAGACAATTTTTTGGTGAATTCATTATTCCTTTGCCATTTTCTTACCGTTCTGTAATGATTTTCCCTATATTACTATAACCTGCGTTCGTCACATGACAACAACATACGATTCCCTCCATAGTTTTCATTGCCATTTTCCCCCCTCTACAGTTGGGCCTGCTTCTTGGGCGGCTGGGATAACAATAAGTTTGACTACGTCGGGCTGGACTATAACTGCGTGACGGACCTGGACATCGGCTTTTGGACGTGGACGGTATGTTGTCTTTGCATGGTCAGAGGAACTCTGGGAATCGCACATTATCTGTAGGGAAAGAATAGGGGGGAGAGGAAACACATCCCCTTTCAATGGGCATTACAGAGGACAAGGTGTATGGTGTGATAACTATGCTAATTTTGTCCCCACCCTTCGTTACAATACAACTGTATACAGTTTTGGGGAGGGATGGTGACTAAGCTCGAGAGTCTTAGGTTTTATCTTATAAACCTTTCTTTGTAACTAAACGGGGTAAAATGTAGGTTTGTTTCAGCTCTTTTCTGTTAAATGAAGAACGGAGCTTTTTTTTGCACAGCGTTTTGTGAGTTGTCCCAAAAAATAGTGTCGCAGAAAGTTGTACACATTCTCCATCAACACTACCACAGATCCTCTGGTGCTTCTGGTTCATTAAGGTGATCCTCATTGAAATAGGGAAGCTGTAGGATACTTCGTCTGGTGGCTTGCAGCAAGGGTTATCGAGAAGGTTGTGTCTGTACGGTTGAATTTAGTATATTTTTTTTGTTAGATGCGTGTGCACGAGAGTCGCATTTATCTCAATTTTTCTTTGTTTTTTTGGGCATTTCTTAAGTATACAGCATTGCCCAATGCTTCTCTATCTCCAAAGGGAGGGGTAGATAAAATAGGATGGAAATGGATGGGAAGAGGAGAGAGAAATGTACACAATAAAGAAAAAAAGTACCACTGAGAAGTAAAAGACTATCTGTAAGGCAGCGAGAAACTAACAGATGGGCAAAAAAAAAAAGAAAAAAAAAACAAACAAATAAACCACCAGGGTAGATCCTTAGCGAAAGTGAAAATAAGGATTCGAGATTTTTTATTTTTTTTTCCTTTTTTTTTTTCCTTTTTTCTCTGGCCCATTTTTTTGGTTACCTACTAATTTCCAGGCACAGAGTGGCACCACCACGGTCCGCAATCGATCCGGAAAGTCAAAATAAGGGGGAAACCAAAAGGAAAAAAAATAAAAGTTCGCTACCGTTTCTTTGGCTGGCCTTCGGCCCGCCCCTTAATGCCCCTTTAATATTTGTCTTCAGTTCATAAGACAAGGACCAATGAGTGTCAATTCTCAGTGTCACCTTGCAGAAGACAATTTTTAAGCATAACCTTGAAGAACACAATTACTATGTCCGCAAACCCGCAAAGCGGACCATTGTAAAAAGGTTGGTGCTGAGGGTGGAGGTTTCGAAGAAGTGCGTGTGTGTTAAAGGTCGGGTATGGGTCACCTGTACGGAGTATGAGATCCAGTAATAAAGACTTCAACCGGACCAAGGCAGAAACACAGCACTGTTCGGCCAAAATCCAAAAATCCATAGGGGCCCCAGTATTGTTGTCGAAAATCCCCACTTAATTTTTAGTGAGATTTTGAACTTTGCCCAAAAACTGCGAAAAAAAATTTCCGCTCGCTGCGCTCGCGGAGGTTCACCCAATGCTGTCTCGCCCACCCAAACTGCTGGTGCATCGGCACTACCTATTTAATTTTGAAAATTTTCTTGCCGGGCACTACCACTTTTTTTCAGAATGTTTCTAGAAAGTATTACCCTTGTCAGAGGGCGCAGTGTCCGACAAGGGTCACAGCCAGAATGCGATTTAATTGGTCAAACGCCGAAGGAAAAGGAAGCATGCGAAAGAAAAAAAGTGTGTAGTCCCCTCAAAACAAGAACAGGGAAACTGTCCCCCACTGCCTTGAGCGGTGAGGAACCCCGCCACGTAGAACAACAAGTAAACGTGGTATGAGGCAGTACCAGGGTCATGTGCCAGCACTCGCGGCAGCACTAAACCCGCCTACAATGTAGGTAATCGTAAAAAAAAAAAAAAAAAAGTAGCGTACCGTGCCTGCGGCACAAGATTGCAACCCACCCTTCCCATGACTAGTTTGGCAGTAAATATCTGCAATTTTGAGCGCAATTTTTAGAAATGTTGCGTACCGTGGCTTCGCCATGGGTGCCACGACCGCCGTTTCTTTTTGTAAATATACTGAGGTCACTGCGTGTGCCTGGTGCAAATATCAATGCAGTGCCGAACTCCGCAGTAGGATAACCACGGAATTCTCATATTCCGCCGGAGGCCCTAACGAGCTGGGTTGGGCTCGACCGAGTTTCAGCGAAAACCCCCAAAACCTATATTATCCCCTGGGGTCTAGTTCTACGACAGCTGAGATGTGTAAAAAAACACCACTATTCTGCCTGAGTACGGTACCAACCTGCTTGTTGGATTTTTTTTAGACCGTCACTCATTTTTTCCGCTCGCTGCGCTCGCGGAGGTACACCTTACATTTTTTTTTCGCACGCTTCGCTCGCGGACAAACCATCAACACCCCACGATTTCCCAAAAACATGAAAGTTAGCGTCAGGCCTGCGCGGAAAAAATTCAAAAACGGGAGAGAAAAAAAAAGGAAAAAAACGAAAATAAATCTGGGATTTTTAGCGTTTTTAGCGAAAATAAGGATCTACCCTGTAAACCACCTAGCAAGTTCATTCTTGCCGGCGCCGTCATTTTTTTTTTTAAATTTATAAATACGACGAATTTTTTGTGCATTTTTAAAAAAAACTTTACCTCTTCCCCTTTATGTCACGAGAGGGTTTTGTATTTCAAAGCACATTTTAAAAGAGGCCTTTTTCGTGAGCGAACTTTTTTGGACAGTGGAGATTTGCACAAACTGTGTGGCAACACTACCGAGGCAACTACACTACTCCAACAATTTATCAAAAAAAAATGTGTACGTTTTGCGAGATCTTCCTTCATCTTTTGACGGATGCTCTGGCCTGATACTGGGTGACAGCACAGAGAGAGTTGACTGGGAGATACAAGGGATGAGTGGGGTGATCAGGTATAGATACCAACAGAGCCCTTCAAAAGGGGTTTTTATTTGCCCCCTTCTCACATCATCCATCTGATTTTTACCCCGCGTATAGGCGCGTATAGCGCGTAAAGGCGCGTAAAGGCTGGGGAAAATGGGTGGGGTTTTGCCTATACGGGCCTGTACGCGCCTATACGCGGGGTAAAAATCAGGTGGATCATAATAGACGCATCCTATTCAGTTCAGTTTAGTTTAGTTTTTTTTTTGTTGGAGTGGATTAAAAGTAACCCTGCAATTTTCCTCTTTGGCGAGTGTACACAAAATGTTCTTGTGCCTTTCCCCCCCCTGGTTAGATTTGTCTATGGCTCTGTTGATACAAAAAAGAAATCACCTCAACAGATTTGCAAAAATAATGCCCCCCCATTTTCCCTTCACGTCTGTCCACCCTACCCCTTTGGTGATCCCCTCAATTCCTCCCTTTTTTATGTAAACCTACGAAATGGATTGTAGGACTGCATGGTTGGGTGTCCACCCCCCCCCGGTACAGCCGGTCATACCAAAGGTACACTGTTCACGAGAGGGCTTTGTATTTTCAACTCTACTTTTAAATACCTCACACATTCCCCCCACTTCACCCATTTTTTCCTACCCCCCCTTTTAGGTAACTAAGCAGTGCTTAGGACCATTACACATACCCCTCCTTTTTGTCGCAAAAAGAAATAATAACATGAAGCTTGCTAGCCTGCTTTCTGTTGTTACTGTGGGACTTCTGTTTTTTGTATTTTGTTTTCTCCCGATTTATCCATTAATGATGTGTCGGGAGACGGTGTTGGCTTCACATACTGCGTCATCGACATCACGCAGAGAAGCAAAACGGATTTGGGTAGTGGCGGACCCCCAGGTGGAGGGGCATAAGAAAGGGACGACTGGGGAGTACCTGAACAACGCAATGAACGATGTGTACTACCGCTTCATCACAAAGGCCATGGGGCGGGTCTTCGGTGTCTTTGATGAGGTGTGGCTGCTTGGCGACATCTTCTCCTTTCAGTACCACAACGACGAGCAGTTCTGGGACATCGCCGCCCGCATAGCCTGGTCCTTCGACGTCCCAGAACACTCCTCTTCATTTCGCGCCCCCTACTATTTCCTTGCAGGAAACCATGATCTCGGATACACCACCCATCCACGCAATGTAAAGCGTTTCGAACAGTATTACAATAAAAGGGTGTGGTCCAGAGATGTAGGTAGTGTGCAGGTGGTTGCGTGCGATGGTATGGAGCTGGATGGCGATGAGGCGGGGAGTTCGAACTGGAAGTTTCTGAAGGGGGTGGCGGAGGGGAGAGGGGAGGGGGGGTTGGTGCTGCTGTTGCATATCCCGTTGTGGAAGCCGGAGGGGTCGTGTGAGGGGGATATGCCTGAGATTGTGTATCAGCAGGGCAGGGTGGTGACGCAGACAACCCTATCTAAGGAGACTTCGGAGTGGATTTTGAAGAATGTTAAGCCGGATTTGGTTCTGTCAGGGCACGACCATGAGGGGTGTCAGTACAATCACCCTGTAGGTGGGGGTAGGGGTGAGGGTGAGGGTGAAAGTGGGGGTGGGTATGTAACCGAAGTGACGGTACGCAGCATCCTAGGGGATTATTCAGGCAACACTGCGGTGCTCTCCATCCATGAGGACGCCACCCTCTCCCTTCAGCAATGTGGCTGCTTCAGAACGCAGTACATCCTCACCGCGGTGATTGCGTTGTGCGTGCTGATTGTCGGGCACGTCCTCTTCAGTGTCATTGTGATGCGACGCTCCAGGCAGAAGCAGAAGGATGACTAAATCGTGGGGATCCGAGATGACGGGGATGGGGTGGGTATTGAGAGAAGGGCGTGCTTAGATAGGATGGAGTGGTGAGTGGGTGGGGGGGGTTTAGAGTGTTGTCAGTGTTGGGCAAAGGTGGTCAACAGAGAGGTATACCGTCTTTAGAGACCATGAGTGAGATGTTGCTTTGGTTTGAAATGGGCCTCGCGTTGGGGGTGCGGTGAGGTACTGAAGGGGGGGGGGGGGGGGGGAGATGGTGTTGGGTTGATATGGGTTATGTTTATTGCCCCAAACGTTATAGTTTTCTTTTGCTGCAGTCATCCAGACCACTTATCACTCACGGTGATGTGTTCGGAGTTTGTGTTCCCCACCCTAATTATCAGTTGTGTGGAACACATGTGGGTGTGTGGGTGTGGGGCAGTGCCAAGGTTAAGTGCTATTCGCAGCATTGTGCAGTAGACACGCTTTTTAAAAAATAAAGTTCTTCTTTTGCTTGCATCAGGCGAAGGGGGGGCAGGAGGGCAGGAGGGCAGGAGGACAGTACTGTTCGTTGTTGCGCTAAGCAGCGATATCTCATTTGCATACATTGCATGGCACGTACAGACCAAACCAAGCAGGGCAGTCCTGAATGGCTGAAGCCATGCACGAAACACTTCCAACCGGATTAACTCCACGGTTTACCTCCCAACTCTGTGGAGACTTTTTAACCACCAGACCCCGGTGATATTCGAAGGTGACATAGTTCTCTAGAGATGTACTTCTCACTGAGAACCACATCCTGTGTGCGAGCTTGATGAGTACGGTGAGTTCCTTTTGTTCACTTCTGCGTTACCACCACCGCAACCCCGCTACCACTAACTAATATCACACCCACGTCCAGACTAAATACTCCCTTCTTAACACCTCACCCACACACAACAAGAAGATGTCCTACTACCCGTACTACGCACCGGCACCAGTGTACCCGTCGTACACGTCGTCGATCCTTGCGGCTGACGCTGCTGCCGCAAGTGCACGTGCGGCTGCCGACATTGCAGTTGCACGTTCGTACGTGCCGCTGTCGCCGCGTTACTCGACGTACGCAGCAGACGCAGCGATTGCAAACGCACACGCCACCGCACACGCGAACGCTGTGGCAAGCGACATTGCGCTGTCTGCGTCTGTGCGCCGTGCACGTCTTGCTGCGTACTCGCCGTACTACTGAGGTGGGCAGTGCTGCTGCTGCTGCTTGTGATGTTTGTGATGCTGCTGCTGTTGGGCCTGCACAACAACGTGTTCCTTTTGATAGCACACACGAGTGCTGTGTGGCCTGATTGTCGCCGCATTTTGTTTGTACCGCATTCCCCCCTGCGTTTGTGTTTGTTCAATCCGATGTTATGTTATGCTCCTGTTGCTGACGTTTGGGTTTGAGTTTGATTATGAATCTGCCTTTTTCTTTTTCCTTTTTTGTGCAACCTGCTGTGTTTGGAAGTGGCCAGAGAGGAGAGGAGAAGCCTGCACACAGCCGTGTGGTGCCAGCTTTGGTGGGGTGTGTGTGCGATGTGTGTGGTGTGGGAGGAGAAGCTAACCCTTTTCGCACATAACTCCCACAACCACATGCTGCGTGCTGCACCCCACCTGCACTTGGACACAAGACCACACGTATGAGCTGTGTGCAGGCCTCTTGCTGCTTGTGAGCTGCCTCCCCTTCACCCTTCACCCTTGTTTCACCCTCCACATTCCCCAAATATGTTGTATTCAAAAAGTCCAGATCCACCCCACTCCTCTTTGCTTTGTCTCTATCTTTCCATCTTGATGACTCTGTTTGCATCGCATCTTGTGAAACATATACCACACTTCCAACCGGATTAACTCCACGGTTTACCTCCCAACTCTGTGGAGACTTTTTAACCACCAGACCCCGGTGATATTCAACAGCAACCAGCAATCTGGGTTTTGTTGTCAACCACGTTCCTGCCATGGAAGCTGCCGCCCCTTTGTCCTGCTGTGCCTCTCACACATACACAACACCCCTCTGCCACAGACAAGACCTCAAACACACAAAAAGACAACGATGAAGACAGCTCTGTCTGTTCTGGCGATGGCGGCAGCCTCGACAGCCCTGCCCGCGTCGTACGTGGAGATGAACGAGGGCCTGCTGTGGGCGAACTTCAAGCAGACCTACGGGAAGCAGTACAGCGGTGCGGACGAGTCTGCCCGCCGTGCGATCTTCAAGCAGAACATGCTGAAGGCTGCTGAGCGTGAGGCTGGGTCGAAGACCGGTGTGCGCCACGGCATGAACGCCTTCACGGACCTGACTGCGGAGGAGTTCAAGGCGTACCACACCCTGAGCGTGCCCGCGAAGGAGTCGCCGAAGAAGCAGTTCTCCGAGTCGGAGGTGCTGAAGGTGAAGGCCACGTCTGTGGACTGGAGGACGCAGAACCGTGTGACACACGTGAAGAACCAGGCGCAGTGCGGGTCGTGCTGGTCGTTCTCAGCAACCGGAGGCATTGAGGGTCAGTGGTCGAAGGACAACACCCTGACCTCGGTGTCCGAGCAGGAGCTTGTGTCGTGCGACAAGGTCGACGCTGGCTGCAACGGCGGTCTGATGGACAACGCGTTCCAGTGGCTTCTGGACAACCACAACGGAGACATTGTGACTGAGGAGGCCTACCCGTACACGAGCGGAGGTGGCATCACCGGAAGCTGCAAGTACGAGTCGTCGATGAAGGTCGGCTCCACGATCTCGAGCTACAAGGACCTTGCCCATGATGAGGACGAGATGGCGACATGGCTGATTGCCAATGGACCGATCTCGATTGCCGTTGACGCGACCTCGTGGCAGACGTACCAGGGTGGAGTGATGGACAACTGCAAGTCCAGCTACCTTGACCACGGAGTCCTTGCCGTCGGTGTGACCCCCGACTACTGGATTGTGAAGAACTCCTGGGCATCTGGCTGGGGAGAGTCTGGATACATCCGCCTTGCCCGTGGCACCAACCAGTGCCTCCTGAAGAACTCCCCGTCCCACCCGATTGTCTGAGTGTTTGGTGTGCTGGAATAGTAGCCTGTCCCAGTCCTTCGAGTTGCTACTTACATACAAGAGCCAAGAGAGCTGACGACTAACGAAAGCCACCACAACGTTTTGATCGTTATAATCTCCTCTCAACCAAACTTGTTTTTTTTTTTGACCAGCTTTGCTGCGTATGGGGTCAGTGATAAAAAGTATAAACAAAAGAGCAATAATTTTTATTTTGTCTGCCAAGAAGGGGACTCGTACAAACACCTCCTTCGTCAGGGTTTTCAATTTTGATTCCCTAGTCGGTGTGTGTCCTCTCCCTGTACGTGAACTTCTTTGGTGAGGGCTGGGTAACGCGAATACTATTTGAACATGAACAAGACTGAACGCTCTTTTTTTTTATCTTACTGACCCCCCTTATCCCTTTTTTTATGCTTTTTGGCCTTGTTTCACAGACGTGGCCAGAACAACCACTGCCGTAGCTGTTGCTTTTGTTTGGCAATGGGACCACCACAACGATTTTCTCCTTTTTGGAGGTGTCTGGACTCTGTGCAGGACACCTTCTTCCTTTTTACAACTTGTTCTTTTTCACTCGAAAAGAGAAAAGTACACCACGCGTGCATACATTTTGCACACATGAGGTGTTCTTTTCCTGTTTGTTTACTGCACACCAGTGTGATATGTTTGTCTTGTTTTGTTGTTCTCTTTATTCAACTCGCATTAGTGGCAATACTGCATTACGACCCATCCTTCGCGTGCCCCAGGCGGCCTCCCTTCTGAGGGAGTGTCTGTGGGATTCTTGGTTTGTGTCCGCTTTGCCAGAAGAAGAGAAACGAAAGTAAAAGCCCCTTTGTTGTTTTGTTTTTCCTGATCTCTTCCCTTCTCTCCCCTGACACCTTCATGTCCACACGACACCACACCCAGGCTTGGCAGTATATGATAGTAGGCAGGGGGGTGTAGTTTGTGGCTAAACTTTGTAAGTGCGGCCTTGATTTGATTAGCACGAATTACCTTCGGGAAACTGATATCAACCACACGACACCACACCACACCACGTCCTGGGCTGGACGGTAAATTGCATCCGGGGGTATATGGCGCCTCCAGAAGCCCCATGAAGAACCCTGAGGGTTAAACGTCACCCCCCCTTTTTTTTCCCCTTTTGTTTTGTGACGGTCAGTCCAGTGGGCAACCTGCATTGCACCTCGCAGGCCCCATTGCCACACCCTGGGTGGTGAAGTGTGCCGACTGTACAACTGCCCAAAGTCAGGCCAAGCTCATTGCACTGAGGGAGCTTGCCACATCCTCGGGTGAGGTGTGCTGCCTGGAAAGACATTCAACTTTTATTTAGCCATAGTACCTTTTTTCCGCAGAGACTGTTCAAAATGGTCACAGGCGCCGCAGCTACACCACTAGTTGGTGTTTCATGGTAAGTGCGTCATACCGCCATGTATCACAGGGCAGGTGCCCGCGAAGATGAAAACCCCACAGGGTGAAGATCAAATCCTGATGTTGAATGACGGTTGGAGAAATTGATTTTGTATACCCCCCGCTCCAATCGTCCGCGAAGAACCCTCCCCCTTTTTATTTTATTTTATTCGTAAGGAGTCACCAAAACCGTATCAATAAGCCGTAGCCTCTCCCTCAATATGGCTGGTAGAAGTGACAAGTGGGCCATACTCCGTTCAGGCGTTACCCACTCTAAAACCGTTATCAAACACACCACACCACACCCACCTTCAGACTTATTTTCAAGGACAGCATCCACAACATGGCGCGTCTGATGTGTTTTGTGAGTATGTGTGTTGCAGCAGCGACGGGTGTGACTGTGCCGATGCCGACAGTGTCGATGGTGGAGCCTGTGGCGAAGCCGGTTGTGCCCTCTGTGCCCCTGGTGGAGGGGATGGCGGGGTGGGACGTGGGGCTTGCGGACGGCCCCTCGTCGCTGGGCGGCTTCCCCGCGTACTACGAGACAGGCTTCATTGCGCTGGTGCCGACGTCGGTGAAGCTGCTGTCGGGGACGGAGGTGACGTTCAGCTGTCCGGAGGAGCGTGACGGCGACTGCGACGCTGTGGTGTTCATGTACCACTGCGCGCCGTGTGAGTCAGCGAAGGGGGGCGTGGCGCAGACGCTGGCAGAGGCGGGGTTTGAGCGGTCGGCCTGCGGCCCGCACTTCAGGACCGGGAAGGCAGGGGGCCTGGCACACCACATGGTGTCGTGGCGGATGGCGATCGGGGCGGGCACAACGACGACGGTGACGCTTGAGGGTGACGCTGAGTGGCTTGTGTTTGCGGTGAGCCGGAAGGCGGCTGTGGCCTGCACGATGTTTGAGGAGGAGGCGCAGTGCGAAGGCTCCGATGCACCGGGCCTCTGCCAGTGGACGGCGGCTGGGGTGTGCAAGGCAAACCTGTGCAGGTCGCAGGGCCCTTCCCGTGGGTGTGCGCCCGAGACCTGCGTCGGAAGAGACCTGGAGACGGCTGCACCACCAACAGCTGCTCCTCAGACAGTGCCGCCACAGACCTCAGCACCGCCCACATCTGCGCCCCCTACATCTGCACCACCCACATCGGCACCGCCCACATCTGCACCCCCGACTAGCGCACCACCCACATCGGCACCACCTACGTCTGCGCCCCCGACATCTGCACCGCCAACACCCATGCCCGTTGCTCCGACGAACCCGCCAAGGACGTTCAGCCCTCTTATCATCGGGCCACCCACACCACCTGGGGGGGACTGTTTTAACCAGAACGGCGTGACCAGGAAGCATGGAGACACGTGGCTGGCGTGGTTCAACGGCTACTGCAAGAGGTGCACGTGCAGCAGTGGCTCCGTTAACTGTGTCAACATCCCGATGGACGACCAGTGCTGAACATACATCACCCACCAACGTATTCGTGCTGGGCTTGGTTGTGAAACCTGCCCCAGCATTCCCTCCCATTGAACTCGTCATGTAGGTGACCACGAGACTTAGGTTCATCAACAAGATTTCTTCAATTTTATTATTCACGTTCTTTCTTTTATGTGCCTCGGGCACGACCATCTTTCAATTATCTTTGTTATAAGCAATGCATGCGCACATGAGAGACATCCCAGTCCTTCTTGCAGACCACAATGTTTGCAGCTTCATGTCATGCGTTGCCCTTACCTTTTCTTGATATTCTCGTTTCTTTTGCCCCCACGTGTGTTTCGACACTTCATCACCAATTGCAGCCCGTGTGTACGATGCTGCTTTATATTCCCGTTCCCCCTCTTACGGTCTGCGTTCTGCCTAGGCGTTGCAGCCTTCAGTAACTATGGTTTTTAAATGCTTTGTGTAACAGATAACCCGCCATTTAGCTTGTACCTTTTTTGCATTCCATCCTCCCTTCACCCTACACCCCTCACACACCCCTGCCATCTCTCCTGAACACCGTTCAGAAGGCGACCACGCACATTCAACATCACAACCGGATTAACTCCACGGTTTACCTCCCAACTCTGTGGAGACTTTTTAACCACCAGACCCCGGTGATATTCGAAGGCAGCATGCACTACCTGGAGGTGCGGCTTTGTCTTGTTGTGATCACACCTGCTCCGTCATCATCCCACCCCCCACCACAATATGCATCAGACATCTACAACACTACAAAATGGGAAAGCGTACCGTCAAGGTCGGAATCACCGGAAAGTTCGGTACCAGGTACAGTCCTTTTCCCCCACTCTCCATTCCCCACTCCTCATTCCTCTTTTCTCCTAACTCGAACGACTTTTTAAAGTGACCACCACGAGAGCTAATGTACCAACCTTTATCTATTTTTTGGGGCGATGTTTTGAATGTACATAAACGAAGGTGTTTGTGTGTTGTTTAGTTTTTGATTAATTTCCATTTTCCCAACCCACCACCCAGGTACGGAGCCAACCTGCGTAAGCGTGTCAAGAAGATTGAGATCTCGCAGCACTCCAAGCATTTCTGCGCGTCATGCGGAAAGTTCTCCATCAAGCGTAAGGCTGTCGGCATCTGGAAGTGCCACGGACCCTGCCAGGTCACCTACGCTGGTGGCGCCTGGTCCCTTCACACCGTGAACAGCGCGACTGTGAAGTCCACCATCCGCCGTCTCCGTGAGCTCCAGGACAAGTAGACTGAAGGTCACACAGTGCCGGGGATAAGGTTCCCCCCTTTCGAAAACAATGGGCGGGACAAAAGAAAACAAAGGGAATCGGGAATGGGGGGGGTTACCTGCTCCAGTGATAGGGAACAGTCTCACGGGGAGACTGCGAGCAGGTGACGCTTGCTCTCAAGGGTTACAACGTTCGATGTCAGTGGACAGTGGGGTGGCATTTTATTCTTTTTTTTTTGCCTGTCAAGGTTATCAGTTGAGTGTGTGCACTTTAAGATGTGTTTGCGCCCCGTGAGGTTCAATCGTCTTGCAAGGAGGGGGTTTTTTTAGGTGTTTTATTTGTTATTCGTCCGACAGAAAAAAGAAAATAACAGAAGACCTAATCCCCCATATACCCACTTTTTTCTTTGCCTTTTTTTTTATCAAAAGAAATACAGGATTATTTTAGCTTGCAAATATTTGAAGGATTCTTCAGTCAGCAGCTTACTGTGCAGCATTCCCGCAAAATCCGGACACCATCCGGGAGAGGTTAACTGAGACGCAAACCCTCGCCCTCATTATCGAGATCACCAACAGTAACAGTGCACGACTCATTAGCACCGCTTGCTGCTCGCTTACTGCTCCTGCTTGCAGTAATATGAGATACGATATGCACCCTTTTTATGTCATCGTAGCCACCGCAACATGTAGTGTGTTGTTTCATCAATGTTAGCATCACATCCCATCTTCGTTGATAAACAGAGATGATGTTTTTTTCTGAACCACAACTTCACACACCCACCCTCTCAGGCACTCCCCAGTTTAACACACAAACCACAAAATGGGAAAGCGTACCGTCAAGGTCGGAATCACCGGAAAGTTCGGTACCAGGTACAGTCCTTTCCCCCCCCTCCTATTCCTCA
The DNA here is from genome assembly GCA_964035575.1 of Rhynchopus sp. YZ270_cl-10. Taxonomy (NCBI): domain Eukaryota; phylum Euglenozoa; class Diplonemea; order Diplonemida; family Diplonemidae; genus Rhynchopus; species Rhynchopus sp. YZ270_cl-10. The sequence goes on along the minus strand of OZ037906.1, from coordinate 521,655 downwards.
TGCTACATAAGAAAAAGCAAGAAATGCAAAATGAGATTTTTCATCTTGTTATTATTCCATTCCTTTGATGTCCTGATGGAGACAATATATCTTGGGGGTATTGACGATGTTTTTTTTTTTTTTTGTTGATAATTTTTTGATTAATTTCCATTTTCCCAACCCACCACCCAGGTACGGAGCCAACCTGCGTAAGCGTGTCAAGAAGATTGAGATCTCGCAGCACTCCAAGCATTTCTGCGCGTCATGCGGAAAGTTCTCCATCAAGCGTAAGGCTGTCGGCATCTGGAAGTGCCACGGACCATGCCAGGTCACCTACGCTGGTGGCGCCTGGTCCCTTCACACCGTGAACAGCGCGACTGTGAAGTCCACCATCCGCCGTCTCCGTGAGCTCCAGGACAAGTAGAAGTGCGGCTTTTGTCTAGACAACGCAAAGTCAAACCCCAACCCCTTTTTTGCGCTGTGACACGACCTTGTGCCAATCATACAAGACTGACAACAGAAACCAAGAAAAGTCCCTCTCTTCCAACGGAAAAAGAATTCAATACTCCCCTCACCCACCCTGCCGCCACCAGATTCTTACCTTTTTCGATTCTCTATTTCTTCACCCTCTTGCACCATTTTTTTTTACTCTCTGAATGTGGTGAATAATTGGCAGGTATTGTGTGTGGGAACTTTTATTTTGTTGTTCTTTTTTTCCTCCCTCTGGAATTTTTTGGGCAGACAGTTGCAAAAAAAACCATCAAAAAAAAAAAAAATTCTCCCCCTCCCCCACCTCCCACTATTTTCTCCATTACAAACTCTCCCCCCTCCCCTCTCCTCCCCCATTACCTCAAAAAAGAACAAAAATAAATAAAAACCATGCATCGGGCCACTTTAGGACCACGCTCCACCCCGATTCCACGCAAGCCTGGTATTCCTCGTGGTCTGAAGCGGTCTGCAGATGGTGCAGCTAAGTCACGTGGTGATTCTGGTGTCTCAGGCTTCACCGCAACACCATTGAAAAGCACGCCTCCCAAGCGATTGAGTGCACAGCCTGCAAGCACACCGTCGCGGGTTGCCCCTCCACAGCTGGGTGAGGACAATGACGCGGCGTTGAGGGAGAAGTTTTCAAAGATGCCTCGTTTGAAGCTGCCTGCGGTGCTTGAGAAGAAGAAGACGATCATCAAGGACAAGGAGAGGGCGAAGATGCTTATCCAAAAGGAGATCGTTGCGATGGACTTTCAACACACAGAGGCTATGAAGCCGGATCTTGAGCAGAGAGATGTCAAGCGGCTGCGCGAAGCAGAAGAAGTCCTGCAGGCAAAGGCCCAGCACCGTGCCTCCTGGGTCGAAACAATGTCCTCTCTTCTGGATGAGCACGAAGCCCAAAACCGCAGCCACATCGCCCGCCTGGAGACCCGCGACTTTCATTTCCTTACCTCAGAGATCACCGTGACGAATCTTGCGTTGAAGACCAACCACTGCACACAACAGCAACACCTTGAGTTTCAGAGACGCCAGGAAACCTTGCTTCTCACCGAAGAACATAAAGTGCAGGAACGGCTTGCGTCTGAGAAAACCCAAGCCGCTTCTTTGCGGAACGACGCCATCAAACAAAGCACCGGGGTGATTGTTGCAGAAAAGAGACAACTGGAGGCGGAGATGGGTGAGTGGCAGGCGCGTGAACAATCTGCAGCGCTACAGATGGAGAGCGATAAGCTTGCTTTGGTGCATCACGAAGACGAGAGACGGAGGCTGCACAACAAGTTGGAGGAGCTGAAGGGGAACATTCGTGTGTTCTGTCGGATTCGTCAACCACTAACTGTTGACCGGGATATCATTGAGTACGAGATCGAACAGCGTCGTACGTTGCGTCTACGTGGAAAGGAGCGTGCTGCGCTAGCAGGACCGAGCAGCAAGGCGGAGGACTACTCCTTCCGTTACGACCACGTGTTCAGTCCGCAATCCACACAGGAGGAAGTATTCGCAGAGATTGCCCCCATGGTGCAGTCTTGCCTTGATGGATTCAAAGTCTGTATCTTCGCGTACGGCCAAACCGGGTCAGGGAAAACCTTTACCATGGAAGGCCCTCCCACCAACAAAGGAGTCATCCCCCGTGCCGTTAATATGATATTCCGTAAAGTAAGCACCCTCAAAACCGAGCGCGGCTTCACCTGCCAACTGAGCTGCTCATTCCTGGAGATCTATAACGACCAGATCATCGATCTGCTGCAGAAGAGTGGTGGGGGGCTGCGGTTGGGGGGGAGTGAGAGTGAGGTGGTGGTGGATGGGCTTTCGGAGCATGTTGTGACGGATGAGCAGACTGTCGTGGATCTGCTGAGCATTGCGCAGAGCAAGCGGGCGTGCGCCTCGACGAAGATGAACAACCAATCGAGCAGGTCGCATTCTGTCTTCATGCTTCGCATCAAACTGCACAACCCTGTCACAGGCGTCTCCCTCAGCGGCCTCCTCAACCTCATTGACCTCGCGGGCAGCGAGAAGGTCAGCGACTCCGAAGTGCAAGGCCAACGCCTCAAAGAAGCCATCGCCATCAACACCAGCCTCACCCACCTCGGGGACGTCATCTACTCCATCGGCGCTGGAGGGCACGTCCCTTTCAGAAACTGCACACTCACACGCCTCCTCAGACCCAGTCTTGGAGGATCCAGCAAATGTTTGATGTTGGTCAACACAAGGTATGTTTTTTGGGTTGAGAGAGAGGAAGGGGGGGGTCTGTAGGGGGGGAGAATGTTAGGTGTGTTGGTGTTGGTGATTTTTTTTATTGTGGTGTCCAAGTGTGAAAAGAAGGGTGGGGAAGGACGAACGGCCTGACTGTACAGGAGGAAAGGCAAAAGGGGCAAGATGGTGTATAGGGTGTGCAGGGGGTTTTCCTGAAAGTGAGATTGTTGGACAGTGTAGCGTTGCGTGGCAACGCTGCACTCATGCAACGGATTGTAAAAGAATGCCAACAAAAAAGGCTGGGTAGTTTTTTTTTGGTTTTGCTGAGGAGATGCATACCTGGCTTGCATGCTTTGCAGTGCGTAGTTATACATTGTGTTGAAAGTACATTGTCTGTGGTCTTGTGGCCGACTATTTTAACGTTCTATCTATTGAAAGGCTTTTTTGGCAGGTAATATGTTTTTTTGTTTATAAATCACATCTCACCAATACAGCCCGTTCAAAGACCATGTAGAAGAAACTGTTAAGTCCCTCAGGTTCGCGAAGAGAGTCAATTCAACGAAGGTGGGTGTGGCGAAAAGGACAATGGAATGAAGCGGTGAGGCAACGACACAGAACGAGAGAACCGCTCGGGGTTAAGAAAAGGAGGGAAAAAAGAAGAACAAAATACAGGGCTGTTAGCTAATTCTGGAAATTTTCCGGAAAATTCCGACATCAGGAAGCATTTTTTTTTTTGTCGGCCTCTCCGGAATCCGTCTGCGCTAATCGCGGGAAGCGGAAGTGAATTAGCTAACAACCTGACAAAAAAAGCGGAGAAAAAAAAGAAAATAGCAGGAGGGCGTATCCCCCATCACACGCTCCCATATTTCCCCCCCACTAGAGGAGATGTCGATGGGCACACGGTGGCCCAGCGGACCCTTTTGGGGGTACCCCCGGGGGTACCCCCAAAAGGGGTACCCCGCAGGGTAGGGTACCACACAGGGTAGGGTCCGCGGGGGGTACCCCCTCGCGTGGGCTACCCCAGGGGGTACCCCACAGGGTTGGGTAGGGTCCGCGCGGGGTACCCTTTGGGGGGTTTGGGGTACCCCGAGGGGTACCCCCCAGGGTCCGCGGGGGTACCCCATGGGGTACCCCTCAGGGTCCGCGGGGGTACCCCATGGGGTAGTCTGGGGGGTACCCCATGGGGTACCCCCCGCGGACCCTACCCTAAGGGTAGGAATGGGCCACCGTGCAACTCCATATTTTTTTTTTTTTTCATTTTTTTTTTTTTCTTTCGAATTTTACCAGGGTCCTAGCTTGGTTTTGAAAAAAAATGCCAAATCTGGGTCAGAATTTTTTTTTTGGGTCAGCAGAGGTTTTGGGCCTTGGGGGGCTTGTCTTGGCTTTTTTGGGTTTTCCGAGCTCTACCCTCACTGTGGTGGGGTCATTTCAGAAAAATGGACAAGTTCTTGACTGATACAAATTTTGGTCACTACGACTAGTGAGTTGCTCACAACGTTAAATGGAACTCTACTATAACCATAAAAATCACTCCCCGTTCATAGATCACCCAACACAAAATATATAAAATGGCGCCGCAGGCGAAAAAAATTAGGGTACGGTGTAAAAATGTAGCTTTTTACACCACAGAGTCACTCTACGAACCCTTTTTTGCGGAGCAAAAAAGGAAAAATGGCGCCGCAGGCAAAAAAAATTGGGCCCAGCCCTGGACGGTGCCGGATTTTTTTGTCGATATTTTTTTCTTACCCCAGAAATGGTGGTGGGCCCCCCAAAGAGGGAAAAAAATCAGAATTTCCCAATTTCCAAATTAATTAATTCCCTTTTTTTTTTTTTTTCGTGGGTCGCGACCCAGGCACTTGGGTCAGCTTGACCCACTGACCCAGGCAAGCTAGGACTCTGATTTTACTGATTCAACACACATTCATTTTCTGTGCTATAGATAAACAAAAAGAGAGTCACTGTATAACGTGATAAATGACTATTCAGAAGAAAATTCAGAGAAAAGAAGAAAAACTAGTGAAGCTCATCCTCGGGTGTCAACACTACTACAAATTTTCAAAAAAAAAAAAAATAAAAATGCACGCAAAAAAAGTACAGAGTGAAGAACACCTGGGAGACTCATCTCCTTCAGGTGTTGTATTCTCGTTGGGTATTTAATTTTCAAAAAAAAGGTAGATTTTTGTTGTTTTGGTATGTCAATGAAGCAGTGCTCAGCGACTCGATATGTGCAAATGGTGTTTCCATACGGTGCATTAACACATTTTTTTGTAGAACGTTTTGCAGTCTTCAATTTCATTTGTTGTTGTTGTTGTTGTTGTTGTTATACGCCCATGACTGCTTCCTTATGGAGGCAAAATACAAACAAAACCTTCTTTTTGTGACTTAAGTACGGCTGAAGGATTATCTAATCAATCCCCCATTTTCTTTTAAATGCCCGCATCCCCGGTTTGTCCGGACGGTGAGGCGTTGACACACTTTAAAACCTCTTTTTTAGATGAAAACCACGAAATGGATTGTAGGACTGCATGGTTGGGGTGTCCACCCCCCCGGTACACCCGGTCATACCAAAGGTACACTGTCCACGAGAGGGCTTTTGTATTTCAACTCTACTTTTTATTCCCTTCATTTTCTCTCCACCCAACTGGTTCGGAGGGGGTTTTATAGTTTTGTATAGGGGTATCATACAATGCAACGAGGCCGAACAAGCCTCGCTAAGGCCTGATACAGGCGTGGCTGAGGCGTGATTGTAAGTATTTGTGCGCCTCAAATAGATTTTCCAGACATGCCTATTTTCAGGCGTAGTCTGCCTGGTTGCATTGTAATGGTGTACACAGCTAATTCATCGTTCAAGATTTTCTCTGTTGCATCTTTTAGCCTCTATGTTCTAAATGATGGCAAATAAACAAAACATTCTTTTTTTGAAGTAGGTTTTTTGTGTCGTGAGCTCGTTCATATCTCACCCTAACAAAGAGTATGAGGCACCTACGGCTACAAGAAAAAATAGCATATAGTCCGCATGATTAGAAATGAACGGTTTTTTTAAAGCAACTCTAAAAATGCTTTCTGTTTTCCTGAATTGAAAGTACGGTAATCCAAATATATTTGACGTCCAAAAAAATGTTGCCAAATTAACCGTAAACACCCCAAATCCGCCTTATTTGGACGCCAAGTTATTAGGACTTACTGATAATAAATCTAAGTAACAACAAAGGGAGCTAGGGCAGGCTTAGAGCGTTTTTTTTTTATATATAAATTTTTATACTAGAATTTTTCCCCACCTTTTTCTGATGGCCGCATTGAAGTGTTCTCATCGCAATACCCCTCAGGTTTTGTTAAAAAAAAAGTTGGCGACCCAATCATAGAGATTTGGTATCATTTTGACAACTTTTTTTTGAATCTCTTTTATGATGTGTGTGCACGAGAGAGACATTCATATCTCAAGGGTTCTTTTATTTGCTTTCAGTACCTTACGATGTGAAGCAGCGAAATGGATGTAGGGGACCATGGTTATGGGTTGCATCCACGGTGTTTTGGTCATACACCAAAGGTACACTGTCACGAGAGGGGTTTGCATTTGAAGTGTTCTCTGGGGTTTGATGTCCTGCGGGGGGAAGCGGTGCCTGCGTCCACCGGTGTCCGGTGAGATGTTTGCGCTTTCAACTTTCTCTTTCATTTTCCCCCCTCCTCCTTCTCCTCATCCCCATCCCCATCCCACCCACATCCCCAACCCCTTCTCCTTCACCAATAGAAATAGAACCGTCAAGAGAATGAAAAGTAACCTCTTTTTTCTTCAGATGTAAACCACGAAATGGATGGATTTGCATGGGATCCACCCCCCAGTACAGCCGGTCATACCAAAGGTACACTTTTCACGAACGGGATTTTGTATTTCAAAATCAACCTTTTTTAAACAACACTACCAACACAACACACAAACCATACTTCAGGAAAGGGGGGGCGACTTTATTTACACATCCACTTTTACTCCCTCTTTTTTCAGTACCACCACCCCCGATATTTTATCACTTTGCACTCAATTTCTCACCCTTTTACACAATATCTAATCTTTTTTTCCCCCTCCGTTTCCCTCAATTTTCTTTTAAAAAAGGATCAATAATTTCTCATTATTCGTTTCTTCCAATAATGTGTGTACAGCAATATATTTCACTTCTTTCTTAACACATCGTAGGAAATGCGAAAGAAACGTGCCAAACTGCGTCGCTCTGATTGGCAATTCTTTGATGGGGTTAACGTAGATGCACCGGTACGGCGTAATGTATTTCTTGACCGCACATCACTAAAACAGCTGGGACGATGTATCGGGAGGGTCACAGAGTGTTTACGAAGCACCCCACCTGAGACGGACTATGTGTCTCCTGGGGTGGAGTTTGCAATGAACAATTTTAGTTTTGAGGGTTTTGCAGCCCATCGTATGCCTCACGGACACTATGAAGCGGGGACTCACACATTACCAACACAACCCAAACGACGCCGTGCCTCCTCTCATGCAAAGTTCTATCAACACACATCCCAACCCATGCAGGCTATGGTCAAAGCTGTGCAAGACCCTACCGGGGCTCAGGCAATGTTTATCCCACAACGCACCACCCCAACACAACCTTTGCATCATCCAAAACCAGCTATAAAGGACCGAATCGAAAATAATGAAAGGAAAAAGGACAGTCCAGGGGTAGCGACACCAACTGAAGTGTTAACAGGGAGTCCAACACAGAGTCCTCAAGAGAAAGGTTCCGCTGAGACGCAAGGGGAGGAGCTGTTTGTGCCGCATTCGGTGTACGGTTTGATGTTGTGCAGGGAGAAGGTGGGGATGGTGGAGAGGCGTGCTCTGATTGAGAGGGCCTGCAAGCAGACGTACGACAGCATGCCTGGGCAGAGGAGGAAAGAGCTCTCCCCGGCCCAGCAGATGACAAAGCAGCCGGGGTTTGCGACGTTGCACCCTTTGCAGCCCCGCTCCCCGCAGCCGCAAGCCCTGCCTGCCTGCCTTGCTAGGAGGCAGGCGTGTCTTCAGGGGCGGAGGTGTGGGGGGAAGGGTGGTGGTGGTGGTGGAGGTGGTGCAATGGAAGCGAAACCCCCAGTAGCGCCCCTCAACGACCGTACCCAAGAGGACTACGAAAGGGAGTTCCTCTGCGACCTCCCACCAGGGGTGCTTCCAAAGCAGAAATAGGGTGGTGTAGAGATGGAAGCTTATTTGCAGATGCGTTTTTCGCATCTGATGGATCTCAGCGTGGTGGGAGGGGGAGAGAGAGAGGGGGTTGGGGAAGAAGTGTACAGAATTTTTTAAAAAAGATTGTGGTGTTTCTTTTGACTGTCGCATATCTTATGCTCCCCTGAAGAAGGGTCTGCTTCTGGGGTATGGTTTCATTTGGTTCTGGTTGCATGGGGACATAGGTGATTCTTTTGTTCTCGGAATGGGTTTAGTGGGAGTGGGGGGTACCTCTCTGAACGTCCAGCTTCTTTTCAAAAAAGCATTTGGGGGTACCCCGTGGGCAACCCTGGGGGCACTGAGGAGGGGGATGTGAACGGCACGAAAGCGAATCAACCTCTCTAATTCAACCCCTTTGCTGGGGGGTTTTTGAGGGGAGTAGGGGTGGGCGACGAAGTGCTCGCGACGCATAACCGGGGGGAGGTACGCACACTGGGAGCGGTTTTCTGAGTCAAGGAGAGATCTGTTATTTGATACAAAAACACTGGAGTTTTTTTCCATGATGGCACCACCTTCGGGGTTTACTGCGGTTTGCATATTGGGTCTTTGGACTGCGTGGGAGGAGGGGGCTTTTTTTGTACCAACCTTCATACACGAAAACCTCGTTGTAACAGAAGTTTCAGTTCTTCGTAGGAAAACAACTGTTCAATAGGGGAGGTTTGCTCATAGAATACTGCACGCTATGTGAGGCGGAGGGGAGAAGAGGGGACAGGATGTGCGATGCACAGTGATGACCTTGGAGATGCAAAACGACATTTGACCTTTTTGCCAAATGTCTGGACCTTTTCCTTAGGGTTAGGGAGGGGGATGCTGAGTATGCTGAGTTTCTGTTGCAGGGGGAGAAGGGGGAGGGGGGAGCGCGGGGGAGAGGTGCACATTCAGTCTCGCTGCCTCAACCCAAATAGGTGGTGTTCACATCATCGAATAAACCTTACTGTGTGTCCTCCATGGTATGGGATGTATTGTGGGGATGCAGTGTTCGTGGGGTGGGGGTGGAGAGAGAGAGAGAGAGAGAGAGAGAAAAAGATCAATCCATACAGGAGCGAGGGGATGGATACTTCTTTGTTGTTGCTGTCGATGATCATTCCCCTAAAGGAGCACCCGCCTTTGGTGAGAGCAACCCAGGGTCTATGCTCATTGTTGAGTCTTTGTGGCGTGGTTTGTTAGGTACACTGTCATGAGAGGGCTTTGTATTTGAAGGGGTTTCTTCTCTCTGAAGGTGAGCATATGAGGTGGCTTTAGGGTTGACTTTGCAAGGATTTGTATGTAGAGATCAGGTGCCTGCCTCTGAGGGGTATGAATATTACGATGTCTTTGGTGGCGCTGTGTTTTCGCGAGATGGAGGGAGGGGAGAGTTTGCAAAAAAATACGTCTGGTTGTAGCTGTGTCTCGATGGGCTGTAGTGGGGAAGGTGGGGGCGAGAGAGAAGGTGTTCCTGTTCGTCGTGTGTGTGTATGCGCCGATGTTGCACCCTGAGGGGTTTTGGGTTGTGGGTTTGTACTGATACTGCTATGGTATTCTCTTCTCTTCGACCACTTTGAGGAGGGTTGTTTGTCACATAGAGAGAGGGGGAATGAAGGTGGAGGAGTGAGAGAGGTGATACTCATTGCGACCCTGGGAAGCTGAATCTCCTATGCAGGTGAGCAGCAAACCCTGTCTGCCACTCAAAAAAGGGGCGGTGAGGCGAGAGAGCCGTTGCACTTCAGAACGGAAGCCAGCTGTGGGCGGAACGTGCAACAGAACTGTATGGTTCGAGGGGGGGGGAGTTTCAATGAGGGCAATGGGGTTTTGAGCACTTTTAGCTACTTGAGGAAATCACCTCAGTGGCGGGGTTGGTGGGGGCTGTTCACCTATCAGCGATAGCGGGGGTGGTGGGTCTTTGGGGTCTAGTGGACCAGTAGGCGAAACCGCTAGTGGACTCGACAGGTGGAACCTGTCAACTTGACAGATTTCACCTCTCGACCCCAGGTGACCCCGCCTGTCTTCGCACCTTCTGGTCCAATATGTAGTTAACGGACACAAAATGGCGACGAAAGCTGTCTTGAGGTTGGGGGCTTGACAGCAGCGCTGCTTCAATAAGTTGAGATCTGGATTGGTAAGGGGTAAGGGGTTAGAGTGAGGGGTTAGGTTCGGGTAGAGTGTTCCAAAAGACGATATGACCTGTGTTTCATATAGGAGACGACACAGACTACTGTCTAGCAGCCGCTGTGACGATAACGGGTGGTGAAGGTGGCTAGGATATACCAATCTCTGCCAAATCGCAACTGTAGCGATTTTTACCCCTGACTGTTGGCCTTTTGGCCATCACGACGGAGACCGTGGTTCGGGGCTTTGGGTGGGGGGAGAAGAATACTCTAGCAAAATACACATGAGTTTTCAGGTCTGTGTCCTTTTTTGTTCGGGTGGTGGTCTTTGCTCAGATGCTGCGACGACCTGCCTGGGGGATGCACGGTACGTTCTCCGTACTGATGACCAAGCATGCTTCGATTCAGCACCTCTCTTTGATCTCACTACGCACACTACTTCTTCGTTTTCCTCAAAAATCCCCCCCCTTCGACAGAAAGCGCACCACTGCACCACTGCACCTCATACACAACCCCAAAGTCATGCGCGTCATTTGAAACGAACCAAACCCCGCCCCCCCTTTCCCCCTCTGAGAAGCAAAGGCTGCCATGCCTTCTGCGGACCACCGGCAACGACGAGGGTGTGGGTGGGGCTTCTTCGTCGTGCTGCTGCATCTCTTCGTGGGGTGCGATGCGCAGTTTCTTGCTGTTGCGCAGTCTCTTTCTGAGATCTCCATTTTTACGGAGCTGATTGGGTCTCAAACAAACCTTTTGAAAGACCTTTCGGGGTCGATCTATACTGTGCTGGCGCCTGCTGACTCAGCGTTTCAATCGCTTGAGGCTGGCATTCTACGGTATATCCGATATGACTCAATCGCACGCTCCAAATTCTGTCAAATGCATTCAATCACCGAAACCACCGTCACCGAAGACTCCCTTACAAAGCTTGTTGGTGCACGCGGAGCGCAGGACTACACAAATGAGTACAGTATATTAGTGTCGTTAAGTGTTAATAACGGCAAGCTCACAGCAAACGCAAAAAAAGGGGGCATCAATGCAAAGCCTGCGATCACCTTGAAGGAGGTGAAGACCACGAACGGTGTGATCCACATTTTGGATAATGTGATTGACTATTCAGATTTGGAGCTGCCTACGTTGGATGTGAAGGATACGTCGATTATGCCCTCATTTTTTGCCGCAATGTTAGAGGCAAGCGGCATCACCCTTCCTTCTGACTGCACAGTTTTTGCCCCCGAGGATGCTGCCTTCATGAAAATCTCTGGTATCACCACCGCAGCACAGCTCACCGCATGGCCAACACACGTTCTGCAGAGTCTGGTTCAGGTCTCTGTTGTACGTGGTTACCATACTGCGCAAAATTTGACAGATCTCATTGCAGGCGCGGCGCTGATCCTAGACCCAGAGGAAAGCGGTGAACAGCTCAACCTCGCGATGCAGACTGGCGATGGGGCTAACGGGGTTGTTATCAATACGAATATCAATATCAAAAGCAGTGCGAACGCGAAGAACGGCGTTGTGCACATCCTTGATCAATACATCCAACCACTTGGAGTAGAGATACCACAGAAGCGCCTCTTCGACTTCGGCGTTTTGCCCTCAATTTTTAAGTCCGCTGTGACGCAGGCAGGGCTGGAGAGCACTATACAATCAACGAATTTGACGGTTCTCGCACCCACAGACGAAGCGTTTCAGGAGATTGGCGTGTCTTCTACCGAGGATCTGGAGAAGTACAGTTTTGAGTCACTCCAGCGCATTGTACGGCATGCTTTGGTGCGTGGGTCGTATGGACAGCGCATTTTATTTCAGGAAGCAATCTTTGATAAGGTGACGCTGACATCGCTTGACGGCGAGACGCCTATTGCTGTGTTCCTCAATGAGTCTGTCCCTCTCTTTGCGTCGAATTCAATCAACGCGCGTGAGGTGTCGAACCTTACCGCGACGGACGGAGTTCTGTACAAACTAAACCGCGTCCTCCTGCCGCCCGGTGTACAGGAGCTCTCCCAGGAGGAGGAGAACACACAGGACCTGACAGTGCTCGACCTCATCCTCATCGCGTCCATCGCTGTGTGTGTCTTCCTCTGTGGCATCTACTTCCTCTACAGCGGGTCCATGACGTCGTACCTCAAAAAGCGCAAGCAAGAACTCAACTCCCAAGCAGACTCGCTCCGCCAAGAAGCAATGAAAGACGAAAAACTGAAACGCGCTGCAGGCAAGGACCACGGCGGGTTCAAATCCCTCAAGGAAATTGAAGAGGAAGACATGAAGGCGAAGAGCATGCGGGAGTCGCTTAAGGTGGACCGCGACAAAACGTCTTCCGAGAGCAGCAAGCAGCTCACCCTCGAGGCGCCGGAGGAAGAGATCTCAGACAACGGGGACATACCGTTTATCCAACCAGCCAACGGCATCACTGTGGACACACGGAAGTACCGCCTTCCTACCAACGGCAGCGCTGGAGGCCTTATGAAGACAGGCGATGGGGTGATGTCCCGTGCACGCGCACCACCGAGAAGCGACCCAGACTTTCTTGTTGGCAGTGGGGATGTGGAGCTCTCTGTGCTTGGCTCTACTGGTGGCTATGGGAGTGGTCGCACGCCACATCAAATGAGTCTTCCTGCACCAACTTCATTTGGACGGGGTAGTGGGAGGGGTGGACACAGACATTCGATTTCTTCATCACGTGGTGGAGGAGGAGGAGGAGGAGGAGGAGGAGGTGCTGGTGCTGGCAGCGCCGTAGGATCTACCATGCCCCTCTCCCCACCAACGCAACAGTTCTCCCCACCCTCACGCGCCTCCATCTCGTCCGCTCGCTCCCCGCCTTCAGCAGATGTCTGGTAAGGGAAAGGGGCTGATGGGGTGAGGGGTGGGTGAAGAAGAAGAAGAAGAAGAAGCAGATATGATGTCATAGAAAATATTGGAAGTAGGGTTTCTTCGTGGAATATTGCCTATAGAAATGGGGGGGGGAAAGGGGAGTGTATGGGGGGGAATAGTGGAATTAATTTTTCAAAAAAAAAGTAAAACGAACAATGAATTTACAGAGCAAAAAAAGACCAATCCTGGTAGCTCAGATATCAAAGAATTGGAAAAAAAAAGTTGAATATTTTTGATGGATAGAATAAGTAGAGTGGAGTAGAGAGCCGCATAAAAGCGAGTCTCTGCCCGAGAGTTAGGAATTTTTTTTTATACCAAGTATTGGTAAAGGAGGAAATAGAATCGATGGAAGGTACCTGCAAAATTGGTTTTTTTTATTCAGTATTTGTGTGATCACCACTCACGCTCATACAGCGAAAAACACAACAAAATTTGCCGATAAATGAAAAAGGTTGTTTTTTTCCTCCCCTTTTTATTCATTTGTCCTGTCCTGAAGTCAGATTCTATTTTTATGGGGTATTCCTTTTCTGTATTATGGATGTTGTGGACACAAATGTGGCTGCTGACCTAAATTACATGCGAGGCTAATGGTAGTCTCTAACCTTTTTTTGTTTGTTTGTTTGTTTTTTTTTTTTTTTGTGTGCGCACATGTAGTTTGCATGAGCTCCAGTCAACATATTCTTGCGTTTGGTGAATTCGCCCCGCAGAGGGATTTGTAAATCTTCTCAACCTTCACTCTTCATTTGAAAAGATGTGTGCACGAGAGACGCATTTAGAAATTTACAAAATATTTTTTAATTTCTGTAACGTAGAAAAAAACAAAACGCCATCCAAGGTGCAAACTATACAAAGCCTTGTTATGTGTGTCCTGTATGTCTTCATTCCGTTCTGTTCCGATGTGTAATTTTTTTTTGTTCATTTTAAGCTGACTCAGCAGAGGCTTGGGTTCAATCTTACAAAAAAAAAACTTTCTTTCTTGGGGTTTCTCCCACCTCGTTTCCTCTTCTGAGTAGTGCTTTCAGATAACTCAGTTGTCGGACGATGTCTGTTTTTGCTCTCGTCGCTCTTTTTTTCTCTCAAACTTTTTTATAGTGAAAACGAAGTTCCATTTGGACATTACTTGGGTATTACAACGCCCCGCATGGTGATGTTGGCTTGACTTATGGGTTTATTTGTGGTTTTCACCGTTGACTTACAACGGTGAAACCATAAGTAAAACCGCAAGTCAAGTCGTCTACTTCACCGACCACGAAATTCTGCCCCACCCAACCCCCTGATGGTGTTGGTATCATCATCCAGTGTTGGAAACACCCAAAAATCTAGATTTTTCTCTCTCTTTTCTCGAACGGAAAGTATACGCAATCAGTCTCTTGTTCTGTTTTTATTTTATCTTCGTTGATAATTTATTTTGTGACGACAAACAAGCAAACACGAGCCTCATTCGTGAGGCATATATGCCGTACTGAAGTAGCTTAGTAGCTCAGCCAACACCGTTTTTGTCCAGAAAATTTGCTCTTTTTGTGTTAATTTAAACGGTGAATTTGTCCAAAAAAACGACAAAAAAAACGACAGTGGAGATTGCGCAACTGTGGCAACACAACCGAGGCAACTACACCACTCCAACAATTTATCAAAAAAGAGGGGGCAACTTCACAGTGAAGAGTCTCGGCACTCACACCATGCCCAATATTTCAAAAAGAAATATTGTTGGCAACTCTCACTGTTCCATTTTTCTTCCCCTTTTCAGAATGAGAAAGAACGAAAAAGTACTACAACACATCCTTTCGGGTGTGGCGCCAACACACAACTACCAATATTTCAAAGAAAAAGAAAAATACAAAACCAAGAACACCATTCCCTGCCCTCTCGCAACAGCACAACGCCGCAAGATAAGATACAAAGTGCGCGGAGATCACACGAAAAAAAAAAGCAAGGTGACTCACGTTGTCAATTTATCAACAAAAAAAAGCTACGCAGTGCACCCTACAGTCAACGCAAAAATATCTATTTTTCGATTTTCCAACAAATCGCTCTACCCTTAGCCACCCCCCATAGTCAGTAGACACGGCAAAAGAAGGAGGCGTGTGTAGAAATGATATTACTTAGGGAAAGTGGTTTGTCGGTATAAACGGGACACCTGTAAGGCATCCTGGAGCATTTTTTTTTTCCCCTTTTTTTTCTTGAATTTTTCAAAACGTTAGCGGCAATGTGTGTAAGAAGGGCACATTCATTTTCTTTAGTTTTTTTTCCTTCCATTTTTTCAGTGCCTGCGTCCGCTGATTGAACGGTGAGGCGTTTGCACTTTTTCAACTTCTCTTTTTCATCAAATTAAATGGTGGGGTATTTCAGGGGGAGATGGGAGGGGAGAGTGTCGGGAGGGTTTTACGCACATGATACTAGCTGTTGTGCCAAGTCATTTCTATTTTCCTATTGTACCAATTCAAATTGTAGAAGGGTAGAGGCAAACGACGAACAAAGTGTTATTTACCACATTTTTTTTTTTTTGGTCTTGTCCCTAGTGTCCCTCTTTTCTAGTGCCTTTCTGCTAGCTTACCCAGAAGCTAGGCAAAATAGGTGGTGTAAAAAAAATCCCCCCCATCGGGTCTCTCCTCTAATTACCGTGTAGGTCAAATAGGTGGTGCTTTTTTGTGTGTCTAATGTCAAATGAATTATGGAATCTGATCTAATTGTCATTTTCATTATTAGAACAAAAAAAAGGCACAACTTTTTTTTAGCCCGCATTGTATAAAAAGTGTGTGCATAGCGCGACACATTTCATTTACGTTGCCTTTTTGTGTGCACAAAAGGCACATTTTTCATCTCCTTTTTTTTTATTTATTCATTCGCAAGTCTGTTACCACCCTCTTTCCAAATTGACGATCCTTGTCCATGGGTGTGTATAGGTGTTTGTCCATGTTATTGGCTATACCCCCCTCGGTAATGTTGGCTTGTGATAATTGCCCATCACAATGCATAATACACAACACGATATAGGTATTGTGTTGTGTGTTATGTATTGTGAGGGGAAATTATCACAATACAGCTATCACCACCCCTCTGTCGCTTGTCTGTACAAAGCTTCCCTTTTTTTGAAAAAAAATCAGGCATGATCCTACATAGAAATGGGATTTTCAGGAAACTTTTTTTTTCTCGTCCCCGCGTTTTTTTTTTCTTGTCCCACGCTGTTTCAGTGGCCCAAAGGACAGTACAACTCGGAGAAAATGCTAGAAGAGTTTTGTGTCAGAGGAATGTGTTCGAATAATTCCGAAAAAAAAAAAGAAGGTAGTTTTTTCGAGGAATTTATTTTCTTCGCTACATTAGGATCAATGCCTGCAAAAAGATTTGCATGCTACGCCCAACGAGGCCTATTCATATCTTTTTGCGCATTTTTTTTATTCTCTCTTCCTGTTATATTTGGTTTTTTTTTTGCTTCAAAAATGAGGTGATCCAGCGCACACTTTTCCACACTTTTTCACACCGTGAAAACATGTGAAAATAAGTGAAAACGTGTGAAACCAAGGTGAAAATGTGTGAAATCAAGTGAAAATGTGTGAAACCAAGTGAAAACATGTGAATCCAAGTGAAAATATGTGAAACCATGTGAAACCAAGTGAAACCATGTGAAACCATGTGAAAACATGTGAAACCAAGTGAAAATGTGTGAAACCATGTGAAAACACCAAGTTTTTTTTCTGGAGGAATCCACTCAGAGTGCGTGAAGCAGTTTTTTTTTCACTTTCGTACACACTTTTTCACACCGTGAAAACATGTGAAAATAAGTGAAAACGTGTGAAACCAAGGTGAAAATGTGTGAAATCAAGTGAAAATGTGTGAAACCAAGTGAAAACATGTGAATCCAAGTGAAAATATGTGAAACCATGTGAAAATATGTGAAACCATGTGAAACCAAGTGAAACCATGTGAAACCATGTGAAAACATGTGAAACCAAGTGAAAATGTGTGAAACCATGTGAAAACACCAAGTTTTTTTTCTGGAGGAATCCACTCAGAGTGCGTGAAGCAGTTTTTTTTTCACTTTCGTACACACTTTTTCACACCGTGAAAACATGTGAAAATAAGTGAAAACGTGTGAAACCAAGGTGAAAATGTGTGAAACCAAGTGAAAATGTGTGAAACCATGTGAAAATGTGTGAAAATGTGTGAAACCAAGTGAAAATGTGTGAAAAAGCGTGAGACTGGATCACCTCAAAAAATAGCCCTCAAAAAAGCCTCCCGTTCTCAAAGTTCTGTTTCTGAAATGTAAAGTACGTGATCTGTCTTCTACAAGAGTTTTTTTTTTTTTTTGTTCCTCTTCCAAATTTTTGAAAAACTGCTTTGGGCCCTGAAAGGCTCATTCATCTTTTTTCAATCTTTTCCCCCCCCCCTCTTCCTTCATTTTCAACAACTGTGGAAAGACCATCTTCTGACAAACGGTACATAGTCCCACCGAGCAAGATGGGACTTGCCTTGCCATGAAACGAAGACAGAAGGCCACCCCATTCTGTACTTATAGAAATAGCTCAATTTGCATTTATCCCCCTTTTTTTTGACCAAATTGAGACATTCGTACGGCCCATTTTTTTCCCCTAGGTGGCACATTATTGGAGGAGGGTTTTGTTTTAAGTCTACGATGACTGGGCACAGGCTTAGGTTCATCTTACCAAACCCCCTTTTTTTGTAAGGTGTGTGGACGAGAGGTACGTTCATCTTACAAAGTTTCTTTTCTTTTCTTTTGCCATTCCAGTAGTACACGGCGTGACATCTGTAATATCTTCCACAGAAGGACTTTCATACGAACAACGAGAATTTAAAAGCATTCCTCTCTTTCCTACTCTCATCTTCAAACAAAGACTCCCATTTTTATTATTATTTTCTACCCCTTTGCATACACCCCCTTTGCATCACGACCGAGCCGCGTTTTAGCACCTTTCAACCGTATTCGTTAAAAAATGTTCGACCGTAAAAAAAGGTCGAACATTAGTACGATCAATTTGTACGAATACGGTGCTCCTTTTTTTTGCGCAAGACATTTCCATAGCTCTTGTCTAGCTTTCTTCCTTCCTTTCGGTTTTTTGAGGACCCTCAGGGTGAATCCATGGACTATAGGTTTGTTCCCTTAAGTCACAACATGAACGTTCCATGAAAGGTCCTCCCTTAGGGGTCCTTGAGGGGCATATCTTCGAACATAGCGATGGGGGGTTCGCCACCATGCTTCTGATGTCTCCCGCCGTTCTTTTCTGTATTCTTCTGTAACTCCGATTGGCATATTCCTCTTGGCGTTGCTTTACTCAAATTCCTATACACTTCAAAGGTGTCTTGCAATGTCATTTGAGGCCTGGTTTGTTTTAATGTCGGTTACGACGCTACGGTTGCATCGTATTAAGTTGTGTTTAGTGCATCTAAAACCCTTCTCCACATCCTCCACATCCTCCACATCCTCCACATCCTCCACATCCTCCACAACACACCACACCCGCAGGGAAGCATTCGATGGAGCGTCCACCGGAGGTGGTCGGGATGCCTTCGTACGATGCTACCTCCCCTTACCGCCGCGCGAGTGTCAGCCCGCCACGCGCACCGGTGGATTTGACAGGGACATGGGTAATGGAGTCGCGTGAAACTGAACGGGAGGAGCTGACAACATACCCAATCAGCATCACACACAACACAACGACACAAGACCTGACCGGGACTGCTGAGGTGAGCGGGTCGCACTTTGCCGTGAAGGGGAGCTACGACAACAACTGGGCGACGTTCAACCTGCACTGGGGGGCGGGCTTTGTGTCCTCTGTGAAGGTAGAACGGCAGCTCTCCGGGATCTTGGCAGGGTCGTACCTGAACAACTACAACCAATCGCGTGGGTCTGCACGGCTAAAGCGAGCTGGACAGAGTATGGGGGAGATCCGCCCTGGTGCCGAGGTGGTTGACACTGTGACTAGCAAGAGCGCAGTGATTGAATCTAAGTACGAAGGGGACAGCTATGTGCTGGAGGGGAGCTGGTGGCTTGTCGACGTCGACGGTGTGCGGCGATTGCGGACCGAAGCGGAAATATGCCCCAAGGTTATCGGAGCAAGCCCTCCTAGAGCTTTTTCACAGAGGGTTCGCAGCAAATCCCCGATGCGGCAATCCCCTGCAAGACAAACACCGGATGATAGACAGATGGTCATTGCATTGGAGCAGAAGTTGGCAGATTCGAATATGCGTGCCGAGGCCCTTGCACACCAACTCCGTGCAGAGCGGCTGCGCTCCTCTTCCCCTACCCCGACCCCCATTGGGGTGCTCCCTCCTGCAGTCCGCCCTGTCTCCCCTCTTCTCTCCTCTTATGCTTTGGCTGCTGCCGCTGCAGTAGCCACACCACCCCCTGCAGTCTCCCCTGCTGCTGTGGCGCACCTCCCAAGCCCCATCACAGCCCTGCGTCAGGAGCCCCCCATGCGTGCCCTGCCAATGCCTCTGTCTCCAGTGGAGGACCCCCATAGGGTGCACAGAGCGTTAGGGTTGGAGTCCCCAGCCTATTCAAGGGGGAGGGATGTGCAGGTAGGGAGTGTGTCCACCCCGGGGTTGAGCCCGCCTGCACCGATTGGGAGGGAAGGGTCGTTGGGGCGGGTGAGACCCGATATGAGCCCACCTCCGCCATTCGTGAGGGAGAACAGCCCGCCGATTGGAAGCTTGCCGCCTCCGTCGGCAGTGACGAGAGACCATTTGGTGCCATTGGGGAATCAGGTTCAGGCGGTGCACACGCCGGTGCATGTGGTGCGGCAGACGACGCCGGAAGCGGGGGGAGGTGGAGGTGGAGGAGGAGGAGGGGAGGGTGTGGAGACACGTCGTACAACACAACGCTCAGTGTCGAAGGAGCCGCAGAGAAGTTCGCCACCGTGTAGACCATCAATGAGAAGTCCGTGCAGTCCTGGGTCAGCGGCAGCGCCGATGTTGAAGGTATTGTTGGTTTGCCTTTTTAAAAATATTCCACATTTTTTGTCATTTTTGACGGCAGCTGTGTGTCTTTTCCCCCATACATCACCAGCACCATCAGTGAAAAAATCATTATAGCTTGCGATGCGACTAAGAAATCCCTCTCTTGTTTATCATATCCTGAGGGTTCTCTAGGCAAATCACTTCATCCATTTTAATTTTTTATTTCAATCTCTATAGGGATCGGAACTGACGTCACCGAAGGCAGCGTTCTCCCGCACCTCTTCGCACGCATCGCTTCCTAAGCAGGCTGCTGTCCCCCCTTCCCCTTCGCCTGTACTGAACAGAGCCCCTGTCTCTGCCCCTGTCTCTGCCCCCGCCTCTGCCGCCTCTACACCAATTCTTGCGGCAGGCACACCAACAACGATAGCGTCCATCCGTGCCGCTGTGCATGGCGAGGTGTCGCCGGTCACAGTGCCCGAGACTGTACCTACCCCGACCGAGGTTGTGGAGCTGCCTACCACCACTACCGAGACTCGCACAGCAGAGCCTACACAACCTGCACAACCACAGAAGGAGAATGAGGAGAAGGCACTCAAGGAAGCTGCACAAAAGGCGGAAGACGAAGCGGCAGCAGAGAAGGAGAGGGCAGCTCGCGAGGCTGAGAAGCAGCAACAAGAAGCGGAACTGGAGAAGCAGAGGGCTGAGCAGGAAAAGGAAAAGGAAAGGGAGGCTGCAGCTGCGAAGGCTGCAAGCGATGCTGCTGCTGCTGCCACCGCCGCCGCTGCCGCTGCTGCAGAAGAAGAACAAAAGAAGGCAGCTGAAGAGGAGCTTGCCTCTGCCGCTGCTTCTGCTGCGTCAGCTTCTGCTGCTGCTGCTATCAAAGCTGAAGAAGAAAGCGCCAAAGAAGCAAAAGAAGCTGCCGAACAAGCCGAGAAGGAGGCAACAGAGAAAGCCGAGAAGGAGAAGGCTGACCAGGAGGCTAAGGATAAGGCAGAGAGAGACGCCAAGGAGAAGGAGGCCAAGGATAAGGCTGACCAGGAGGCGAAGGAGAAGGCTGAGAGAGAAGCCAAGGAGAAGGAGGCTGCGGCTGCGAAGGCTGCTGAGGCTGAGCAGAAGGCGAAGGAGGAGGCAGCAGCAAAGGAGGCCCAGGAGAAGGTGGACGCAATCAAGGCGCTCGTCTCCCTCCGCAAGTTCGACGGCTGGGAGGAGTGCTACGACCCATCCACATCGCGTGTTCGCTACTACCGCGACGGAAGCGGCTACGACATGGTCCTAGACAACATCCTCGAAACCGGCACCATTGATGTAGACGCGATTGCTGCATCGCTTATTGAGAAAAAGGTTTACTCAAAGGCGAACAAAGATGATAAGGTATTTCCCTCAAATGTGCACGTGAAGAGGGGGGGATAATCCCCTCAAAAGAGATGTCGATGGACAACTCAACAAAAAAATTTTTTTGCGTTGTTTGTATGATTCTTAGAAACGGGGTTAATGTTTTGAAACCGATCTACCGAAAGTGGGGTTATCTGGGGTCTTTTTTTCAGGACAATTCACCAGCCATTCACAAAAAAATCACAACGAGGCAAAAACACATGTGATACACGGGTGTGTGGGTTTTTGTGAATGTTTTGTGAAGGTTTTGTGCAGGTGTTGTGAATTTTTGTGAATGAATGTGAATTTATGTGAATCGCTAGTGCAGGTTTTTGTGATTTTTTTTGGGGATTTCATGGAGGCAGTGAGGGGCAACCGAAAGTCACCAAAACACACAAAAAATTCACAAAATTTTCAGGTGTACTTCTACCACAAGGCCAGCCGGACTTCAGTCAAAAAGCTTACCGACGTTGTTGAAGAGAACGCTGCGCTCGCATCCAAAGAACTTGCTGCCGCGCTCACACAGAACCCCCCGAAAGAAGGCGAGAAGACGGCCACCACTCCTTTCTCGCCAGCACCCGTCGCCTTCGATGCTGCCTTCACCACCATCTTTGACGAGCTGAACACCCGCGCTCCCCCAACAAAGAAGAAGAAGTAGAAAAAAAAAGAAAGCAAAAAAAAAAAATAGTGAACCCCATCGGCTGTCACTACAATTGTATCCATTTTTTGTATTTGTTCAAAGGGAAAAAGAATGGGTTGGAGTGTACGGAGGGAAAGGAAACTCTTGAGAGAAGAAAAAAAAAAATAGTAAGGACTCCTCAGTTTACTACAAAATAGGAGGGTGTCAAAGAAAGGGAAATGGATTGGAACAGCACTATGGGTGTGAAGTGATTTTGTTGATGCAATGATATAAAAAAAATGCTTGATAACAAAAAAAAAAACGAGAGCACGATTCACTTCGTGCGAGCCTTTACCTCTCCCTTTCTTTTGTGTACACTGTCACGAGAGGGCTGTGCATTTTCAAGTCAATTCTTTGATTGTCCCAGCCCAGTGAAGGGGGTGCCATTAAAAAAAAATCCTCCTCCGGTGTCTTCCTTCCGAGGACCTTGACGTCCACTTCTATTAAAAGACAGTGGAGATTGCACAGGTGGCAACTACCACCTGATTATTACCCCGTATACGTTATTACCCCCTATACGCGGGGTAAAAATCAGGTGGATCTACACTGTTCCAAAAATGAAATTTGATTATCTACGACATAGTTTCGCAAGCACACAAAAAAAAACAACAACACCAGATATCCATAAAAGAAAACAGTATGGGCATATCGGTTTTTGAGGGGGGATAAAGACAAATTTGAAGGGGGGGAAAAAACACAAATGAAGAAGAAAAAATTCGAACGTTGGTGGGGGGGGGAGGAGCGGTGATGAAGCTAACGTGGTCACCCAAAAATTGAGAAAAAGGGAGGAAAAAAGAACCCCCAACAAAAAAAAAAAAAAAAAAAATCCTCCGAAATTTTGTAAATCCGTTTTTCCTTTTTTTGTTACTTTTTTATACCTTCTATAAACAAGATTTCTACGTTATCGTGTCGAAAAAAAACACCCCCCCCCCCCCCCACACCATCTGTTACCACCCCCTCCCCCAAGCAAAAAAAAAAATACCCCCATCCACCAACTTTTTCCTGTATTGCAGTTACTGTATTTGAAAAAAAAAAAAAAATGGATATTTCCCCCCCTTACTCCCTTTCTCCCTTTCTCTTCTCTCTCTTCTCTCTCTATACAATTCGTTTTTGTTGTGCTACATATTTTGTCGATGGGGGAACCTTCTCGCGTGCGTCGTCGAAGTTGAACTTGCTCATCATCCGTAGAGCGCTCAGGGTGAGCTTCTTCTGGGTCCCCTTCAAGTTCCAGTCTTTGCACTTGTGCCCTTTCTCTGTGACCATGCCCGGTGGGTGGGGATACGTCCTACCTTGCGCATAATATGATGTTCCCATATCCAAAGGGAAAGTGCGTACTGTCTTCGTCGGATCACCATTGTCGCCGTGGCACCTCCCTCTCGCGCATGTTTGTAGGTGAAGGTCTTTGTCTGCGGTGACAGCGATCAGTGCCCCTCATAACTCACGAATGCACATTTGTTGGAACCCGAAAGATGGATTCTTGCTTCAACCTATCCTTTCACCTTGAGGACGCAGCACAGCCCGATCCTGATTTACTGGAAAAGGGATTTGAGGTAAAGTACACATTGTTGGGAACCCGAAAGATGGTGAACTATGCCTGGATAGGTCGAAGCCGGGGGGAAACTCTGGTGGAGGACTGTTGACGTGCAAATCGTTCATCCAAGCTGGGTATAGGGACGACCCACCGAACCATCTAGTAGCTGTCTCCACTCCGAAGTTTCCCTCAGGCTAGCTTCCACCAAAAAAAAACGGAGTTCCACGGTAAAGCGAATGAGAGGAATTTGGGTCGCTTTTCCTCACCTTCTCAAAACTTTAAATGGACGTGAACTTCGGGATATCTTACCCTGACGTATTCAAATCTACCCTCCTCTCCTCCCCCTCTTTTTCCACCACCACCACCACCACCACCTAGCCAAAAAAAAAGCCCCTTTAAAAAAAAGATGGTGTACTCAACCGAAGGTATCCATGTTGACAAATGGCTTGCCTCTAATGCCGCATCGTTTGTCCCTCCGGTGTGCAATAAGCTGATGTACGGAGATGGTACCCAGCATAAGGTGATGTTTGTTGGTGGACCTAATGTGCGTAAGGACTACCATCTGAACGAAGGGGAGGAGATGTTTTATATGATCAAAGGAAGCATGCTGCTGAAGGTCATGGAGAAGGGGAAGCCGAAGGATATTCGGATCAGCGAGGGGCAGTTGTTTATGCTGCCCGGAGGGGTTCCGCATTCTCCAAACCGCCCTGAAGCTGACAGCATGGGGTTAGTTGTGGAACGCGAACGCATCCCCTCCGAGACAGACGGCGTCCGCTGGTACGTCGATGAGAGCAACGAAACAATCCTCTACGAACGGTGGTTCCACTGCACAGATCTCGGCACCCAGCTGGCCCCGGTGATAAAAGGGTATTTCGCATCAGAGGCGCATGAAACCAGAGTGCCCGAACCAATTGGTGAGCCAAAATTCGCGATCAACACCACATCCACCTGCCCCGAACCTTTCAACCTCGCGGAATGGGTTGCCAGCAAGAACGAAGATCTCAAAGCAGGCCCGGTCGCAATCTTCGAAGATGAATTCAAGGTGTTCATGTACGGAAACGCAGGCGCCTTTAACGGTAAGAAAGGAGTAGAAACCTGGGTCTGGCAAAGACAGGGCACCTCTGTCCTGTCATCACCCCAAGGCAAGGCGACCCTTAAAGAGGGTGAATGCATTGTGCTTCCGGTGGAGGATATCCTTGAACGCTCGGACGATGCGCTGATGATTGTGTGTCAGTCGTCGGTGGTGCGTCATACAGAATAGTGTTGAGGAGCAACTCATTTTGTTCTTATTTTGATTGGAATTTGATTGAATCTGTCAAATCTTTCTTTTTACTACGCGAGGTTCGTTTTACATTTTTTTTGCTTTGTTTCTCTTTTTTATTTTATTTTTTGATACATTGTTGAGGGTGTTGTCGGGATACTGAGGGGGGAAAAAGCCGAATGTGTGTCAGTGTGGAGAGAAAGCGGTAAAAAATGTTGTGCACGGCATTAATTTTTCAATAAGAAAAATTGTGACCCCCTCAACGATTGTGCTTGGCTCAAAGGAGTGAGTGAGAGAGAGAGAGAGAGATAACCTTGCCGAGTGTTATACAACGTGTCGCCTCAAGGCGTTTTAGCTCGCCCCCCGTCCCCCTTCAGTTCTAGAATGAATGATTGAATAAAAAGGGCAATGCCAGATTTCCCCCCGCTTTTCTTGACAATGATTGTGATTATGCCGGCTTGGGGCTTGGGGCTTGGGGCTTGGGGCTTGGGGCTTGGGGCTTGGGGCTTGGGGCTTGGGGCTTGGGGCTTGGGGCTTGGGGCTTGGGGCTTGGGGCTTGGGGCTTGGGGCTTGGGGCTTGGGGCTTGGGGCTTGGGGCTTGGGGGCTTCTGGACTGACGTCTCTACCTTCCTCGTGTACAAAGGCTTCGGCCAACATTGAGTACAGGCCTGAGGTTCACTAAGAGGGTCTTTAGGTGAGTGTCGATACAACACAAATGCAAACGAAGAATGGGGTTCGACACAGAGATGAATGGACTGCGATGACACTGGACAGATTTTAGCTTTATTTGGTGGGGTTTTTTTTCAAATGTTAGAACGGTGGTGAACCAGGGGCTCATTGCTGGGGGGATGGAGGGGGAGATAAAGAGAGCTGTGTTGTGCTGTAGCTAGCTGCGATGAGGGGCTTTTTACGTTCCATCATGAGATTCGAAATGTGAGTGGGATGAGGAGAACGAACGATGCATTGTATTGAGGGGGCGCTTGATCTACGCCATGCTGGGTGGCCACCTTATCCTGAGAGAAGGGGGAGGGGAGCAGTGCATGCAAGGTGGGAGGGTTTTTTTGTGGTACTGGGATTTTTTAGTACACTGTCAACCTCATTGCCTGTGGAGGGGCAGACGCATCTGACGGAGATCTGAGATAGATAGAGATTACCTAAAAAGACCTGCGGTGAACAGCAAATGAAGGATGATAAACAGAGGGAAGGGGGGATACTTTTTCTATCGAAGAGAGGCGCTACGATGTGGAGGCCGAAACAACCAAGCAACCTATGTTCAAAGCGTGGGTCTTACAAGATGTGCATCAGGATAGTCAAGGCAGCTTGTATTGTGGCCTGTGGAGGATCAGAGAGAGGGGGAGAGAGTGATGAGGTAGATACATCTGACCGCTCCACAGCGTGGGTTTTTACAAGATATGCATCAAGATAGTCAATGCTCATGTATCGAGCAAGCTTTTCCCCTTATGCTCTACGTGAGATTTCTGCTCTCACTGAGCTTGCCTTAGGACAATCACAGCTTGTATGGTAGGCTGTGGAGGATCAGAGGGGGTAGATGCATCTGACCACTCCAAAACGTGGGTTTACAGGATATGCATCAGGATACTCAGGATACTCTGTTCAGGAGGAGTGCCTTGTAGGGGGAGTGGGGTGGTGGGGGTATTGGCTGATGAGCTGGCTTATGGGGGGCTGCGGTGTGTTGATCTCTTCCTCAGCTGGTTCGAGGCTGATGGGGTGGGTGGAGGGGGAGGTGATGCATGGGGAACAAGTGGATAAATGGCGCAAAGTGTTGTTCGCTCAGAGGAAGGGGTTCATCTCAAAGGATTGTGGAATGTATTTTTGTCTGGGTTTTTGAGGTGTGCAAAGAGGGGGAGAGAAAAGAGGAAGGGAGAGCTGGTGGAGAGACGATCCGCGGTGTGGTGGAGGGCGTTTTGTGGCGTTTCCGGTTTGAAGTCCACGTCCTGCTTCGCCAAGCTTTTTTTATTGCATTAACTATACCAAACTGTTTCACCAGAGGTGTATGCGGCGTGGTGTGATCTGGTTCTCTTCTTTGCCGCAAAAAGCCCCATGGGATTCGCTCTTTGAGTCAGTGCATATTGCTATCTTATTTTTGCCGTGTTTTGAGATAGCCTACCCTCAACCATACAAAAGTCCATATGGCGACTGTGATGTCAGTCTAGGTCTGCTGTACACATCTGCACCACCTCTGACTTCGCGGTGTCTTCACTCCGATTGTCACTCAAATACCTCTCACTACAACTCCCACCCACGCCCTCCCCAGAATGGACACACTGCACGAGACCAGCCTCTCGGGTCTTGCCGTCACAGCGTTTCTCGGGGCTGTGGTGCTGGTGGCTGTGCTGAACCGCGCTTTGTTTGCCACCTCAAAACGGACCCACAGCAAAACCAGCAAAACCAAACCCAAAATGTCTGCACAAGACTTCGAAGGGAAGAGCGCAGAGGAGTTGTTGGTTTTGGCTAGGGGGTGTGCGAATAGGGGGGAGGAGGGGTTGGCACTTGATGCTATTGTACGCGCAATTCGCGAGAAGTGTGGAGACGGCAACGTCATGTCTATGTTGGACACTGCGAAGCAGTTTGCCCAAAGCGATGCAGGGAAGCTGACGACCCCTGCCACGGAGGGCAAGACACAGCGTGAGATCCTCTCAAGCGCAGTCTCCGGTGAAGGCTCCATCCTCTCAGAAGAGTACGACGAGGACGACGTCGCAGAGGCACTCAAGAAAACCGTCAAGTCCGGTGAGTCCCGTGTCTGCACCCGCTGCGGAGACGTGGTAGCAACGACCCGATTAGAAGCGCACTCTACCATGTGGTGTTCCGCTCTCCCTGACAGTGAAGAGGAGGACTGAAGTCAATCTAGCTGTAGGGGGTGGCCTTCCTTCGAGGCGAGAACCTAGTTTGGGGTGGTGGGGGTGGTTGTGGATCCCTCAGAAAATAATCTCGTTTGTTACCTGAGTGGAGGGCGGGAGTAGGGCGTAGTAGCGGTATCCACGAAACGAGAGATAGGTGAGGAACGGCTGCGTGGAGCTAGCTGTGTTGTCTACACGTTATCAATTATTCAACAGAAATAAAAGTATTGGTATCGGGTGTGTCGTTACTGCGGTATTCTAGCCTGTTCCCTTCCTATTTTCGGAGTGCAAAAACACAAGGTACATTCCATTGGGTCTCGCGAGAAACCAAAAAATGGTGTCAGGTTCTGTTCGGGGGTGTTGTTATTATATTGACGGGGCGACTTTTGTCGATCCTAGTAAAAAAAAATGAAGGGTTTGTTTTTTTGTGGGGGTTCTAGTTTTCTTGTAGCCCCACTCTCTGCTGCCTCTGCTCGCTCTCTATCACAGCATCAGGAAACACAAAGGGAATACGGAATACACAATACAACAATGCCGATGGGCTCAGTCAGCCGGCTGGCTGCGCGTGGAAGCAGAGAACAGTCGATCCCACCGGCATCACAACGGGTATGCGAATAATGACATTTTTGCTTCTCTTTTTTACGAGAGGGCTGAATAGCCAGCCTGCCTTATGTCGTTTTCATGGAGTCGTTTCCTTTTTTGATCATAATCGCGTAACCTCTGCAACTCTGCAACTGTTATGGCAACCGGAGGAGGTGACCTGACTGTGTAGTCACTTCCACTGGGTTGTAGAAAGACGGTCTTTTGCTTTTCTTTTTCTAGTGTTTGTGTTTATTTTTGGAAGGGGGAAGCAGTTTTGTTAAAAGATAGGAAAAGAACTGACCGACATACTAGAATATAAGTTTGCAAATGCTCAGGGACATTGAGTACAGAAAGTGGATTTTTCGATTAAAAAAGCAAATCAGTAGAAAACGGTGGATGAACAAAAACAACACAACACCCACAGACCAAGCTGAGCAAACGTCGCTCCTCCTCCACCCGCAACTGCGCAACACGCAGCAGCAGCATCGGCTACGACGACAACTCGGTATGCACAGAATATTACCCAAAAGATGATAGTATTCTTACATTTTCGTGTAAAAACTGATACTGACTGCATCATTCTATTTCACACTTTGCCCTCACGCCACCATTTCCCCATTGTCTATACTCTCTGTTAAGGTGTTTTCTTTTTACAAGGTGACCAAACACATACAACTCCTTAAAGGTTTATGGAGGATCAGCCTACATCATCTCACAACCATTTTAGATCATCATTTTGTTCACGAAAGGCAGATTCGTCATTTCAAAGGAATTTTAGGGTGGTCATCAAATATTGTTTTTTTCCACAGATCCCCTCTTCTTTGCAAGCCTCGCGCAACTCCGACCGTGAAAGGGAAACACATCACCAGCTTGAAATGGATTTGAGACGTCAGCTTGCAGAGGAGCGAGAGGAGATACGTCGGTTGCAGAAGACGTCTGCTGAATTTGAGGTTCAGCTGCGGAAGCGGGCTGACGAGACACACAACGAACACGCCCAGGAGGTGGTGGAGCTGCGCCGCAAGCTGAAGGAGGCAGAGGAGACGGAACGATCCCGCGAACTCCTTATGGAACAACAACGTCAGGTCCATTTCACGGCCATGCAGCAGTGGGGTGACACAGAGGCAAGCATGCAAAAAACGACCGCAGAAATCATGAAAAAACGCCGCAGCGAAATGAAAGCCCTCCAAGCCTCCCTCGACATCGAACGCAGCGAGCGGAGCGACCTGCAACACACGCTTCTCGAGAAGGAGCACACCCTCACCGAATTGAGCAAACAAAACGGGGTGCTTACCGCAGACAATGCACACACCCGGTCGCAGCTTGACGACGTGAATCTTATGTCAGAGAGGATAAAGGAGGAGTTAGCTAGTCTGCAAAGTTTGCTGCACTCAAAGGAAGAAGATGTGAAACAAATCAGAGAAATAGAGGCACACCGCAGAGAAAACAATCTCGCAGAATTCAAACAAAAGGAAGCCGACCTCCTCAAAGTTGTCGAAGAAGCACGCTCCGGACAACAATACCAACTTCGTCGCTTCAAAGATCTTAAAGACCGGTATCTCCTGAAAAAGAAAAGCTGTGAAGAATGCAAACAACTCCTCGCAGACTCCGCGCAAGACGTTTTAGAACTCCGCGTCAAGGTAGGGACTCTCGAATCAACTGATAAACACCGCGCAGAGTTGATTGAAGGATTAGAGTGGCAGGTCAACGAACTGCGGGCCAATCAATATACCATACCGCCGGCAGAAGATTTTAATACGACTGGTGAATCGCATTTTGGGTTGCGAACGTTCACTTCGTCTTCCCCTTCACATTCGACGAGGAAGGTAGGACCCTCAAAGCTGCGTTGGGCCACCACTTCGCCTACCCACTTATCAAAAGCCTCGCCTTTCTGTTCTGCGGTGCAACCTGCTACACCAGCTCTCCCTATTCTCGACAATGGTCCTACTACCCATAACCCATTCTCCCGCGACGCTCCCGGAAAGCGCAACACATTCCGCCACACCCAACAACCCGCACACCGTCAGTTCTATTACGACACCGACGGCCGATCTGTTCTCGCACCAACCAACAAATATCAGGTCCCAGCACGACGTAACGTCGGCGTAGCCGGTATGGTAGCATTATACCATACCCCAGTAGGGGTTCCGGTCCGGGCAAACAGTTACCGGAAGAGTCCTAAGAGTACTCCCAGAGGGAGGAGGCGGAGGTCCTACAGTGAAGGAAGCCATGCGCCGCCGAAGCAGGAGAAGCGGGAGAGAATTGTAAGGTCAGGTTCGGTGGATTGCGCGCAGTTGGCGCCGGTGGTGCATGAGGCAACACCGTTGTGCGTACCGGAGGATCTGTTGCATAGATCTGCAAGCGAAATGATTGTTATCCCTGAAGATATGAACGCCACCACTCCAGCGACAGGAAGTCCCGCAGGGAGTCCGCCCCGAGCGGATTCAATGCCTGTCACGCAGCTCCCCATCCCCGTTCACGGTCCACCAGAACTCCCTCCAGCGCCGATCCGCTTTGAAAAGGATGATAAGGTGGTCCGCAGGGCGTCGTCGATCAGAAAGGGGTCGGTAGTGTCGTTGAAGGAGAAGGGGAGTCCGAGGTCGTGTGTGACGGTGTGTTTGTCGTCCTCTGCATCGGAGAGTAGTTCAGTATCGAGTTCGGATGAAAGCAGTGTGTCAACGAAGGTGAAGAGGAGGGGAGGGCATGGCCATCACCGCGGAGGAACGCGAGATGATGCAAGTGGTACAGAGGTGAGTCGCGGCTGGATGTCGCACGCTAGTCGTACCTCAGCGAGCCCCACCCACGAAAGCGAGGATGGTTCAATTATGTTCGTTGAAGATACCCGTGGTGATACAACAAGAGGCGACACAACCCGAGGTGATGAATCTCTGGTTTTCTTTGAGGAAGGGAGAGACCAAACTCGGGACGGAACGGAGTTGATCACATTGGATGAGACAGATGAAGAGTCATCGAGGTGAGGTGTTGTTTGTTATTTTTTTGTTTTTTGTTTTTTTTTTTGTAAATTATGGGAAGTGGAGGGGCGAGGAATAAAGAACAGCATTTTTTTTATAATACGTTCAATGAAGGGGGAAACAATGCTCGCATTACATTTTCTCTGAGGAAATGGTGAAAACCCCTCTTTTGTGATTTCCGTTGCATTTCGCAGCATCTTAAAAACAAGACGCGGTATTTCTTCATCTTTTCGAGTTTTCTTGTTTCCAGCAGATTCAAAAAAAAAAAAAAGCTCCCCCATGGTTCCTTTGTGAAGACTGTCAGAACGGCAACGACACCTGGAACCTAACAGATTATGGGGAAAAAAATCTGTTGGGTGTGATGATATACAGTGCCCTATCTTTGAACGAAATGAATGTCAATAAAACAGCAAAAAACTGTGCGATCTTTCCCTGTCAATTTTTTTTTAAAATCAAACCCGTTGTGCGTAAATATGGTGGAAATGCCTAGCAGGCAGGGTTCCCAACATACATAACAGTGTGCTGACATTAGTTTACGCAAACGGCAATCAGTTCCCCGCACCTACCTCATCGGGGAAGGGGTTGGCGTGTTACAGAAGCGGGTCGAGGGGCCATGAGACGCTCAGTATGCGGACATTGCCCCTCATCCCATCTTTCCTTTCTTGGGGACTCGCCTGACGCGTTTTTTTTTCTCTTTCTCAGAGTGTTTTTCTTTCTTCTGAAGATGTGTACAGAGGTGCCTTCGTCTTTCACGTTTCCCCCCCCTAAATTACCAAAATCCGTCAAAACTTATTTGGACACCAAATATTTTTGGACGACTGTACTTTTTTTTTTGCTTTGCGTTCTCAGTTCAGGCTTCGCGCTAACTTTTTAGTGAAAAATCGTTGTTTCGGGACCAAAAAAAAAAAACGCACTTACCAGGGGGCGAAAAAAAACAGTGTTTTGTGGCATTTCTGAGCCAATCCCGTCTGAAATATGAGGTCTCCGGCTTTCTTAAGGAAACCCGCACTTGCAAAAAAAAAAACGCATCACGAAAAATCTCCAAAAATCCCGGGACAACGGACAAATTTTTAGCCCGAAGCCCTGTCTCGATTGAGCTGCATTTTTCTTTTTTTCTCATACCTACAAACCTTTCCTCCTTTCCTCCTTCCCTCTGTCTTCTTTGACACATGCCACCTTCTTCTTCAACTTTGAAGAGCAATCTATCTCCTTTGCTTCTCCCCGTGGGGCTCTCTGCATCCATGGAGGATGTTATGCAATATTTTTTTTTCTCAAATTCCACATCGTTCATATGTGAGAGACATTACCATCTGAACATTTTTCTTTTTTTTTTTGGCAAAGCGCAGCTAAGATTCATCTTAGCAATCACTTTCTTTGAAATTTATTTTTTTGTACCTGTAAAATATCCATAAAAAGCAAGGACGAATCATACATAACAGGGTCGCTTTGTTTCCATTTTTTTCTCTTCCTCATTTTTCCTCTTTCGCTGTGCATAAGAGGTACATTCATCTTTCAAATTTTTTGTTTTTGTTTTTGTTCGGTTCATCTTACCATCGTTTTTGGTTGCTGAATGGGGGTACACAAAGTACGTAATAAGTGCGAATCACCCCCCTTCGGCCACACCAGTTTTTTTTTTTTTGTACAAAACTTATCACGACACCTGACGGGCTCGTTTTAGTCTGTTTAGACTAACCGGGCCTTCCGTCTCGATTTTGTTTGTGTTGTTACAACAGTGGTTTACAAAGGGTCGCAAAGGGTTGCCCTGTGTGCAAGAGTTCTGACCATGTAGTCTTCTCTCTCTCTCCCTTTATGGGGCATTTCCCCCTTGAGTGAACGAATTAAAGAAGAGAAATTCTGTCATTTGTTGTTATTTTTATTTTATTTTCCAAAAAAAAAAAAAAAATGGTTCTCGATTGTCAAACAGTAACGAAAGCGTCTTTTATTTTGTTAAAGGTGACTAAGCGCGAGAGACTTAGGATCATCTTATAAACTTTTCTTTGTTTTTTGTTGCTTCTTCGTTGGTTACACTTATTTTAAAGTGTGCAACGTATTAACTTCAAGGGTGGGTGGGTGGGTAGGGGTGTGGTGTTATGGGGGTACTAATTCCTTTCTCAAGGTGACTAAGCACACTGCAAGGCTTAGGCTCATCTTCAAAGCTTTTCGTTTTTTTTTATAAACATCCGGGAAAATGTTTCCACGTTTTCCCATGAAGAAAATACCCCCCTTTTTTTGCAACTCACAACCGAGCTGAAGGAAGAACTTTGGAGTTTTTTGTTGTGAAAAAAAATGGGTTTTTTTTGTTGTGATTTGCATCCTGAGGACATGAGGTGCATAAATGTACCAATTTTTGTTTTTCTCCGAAGCCAAAAAAGCACGCTAGCAAACAGTCATTCCGCCCCCTAAAAATTTCCCCTCACTTTGCAACAGAATGACAATCTATATTGGCTTTGCGTTCAACGAAAAAGAAAAAGAAAAAACTCAGTTGTCTTGAAAAGAGATGAGTTGGCAGTCATTACTTTGCTTGGTTTTTAATTTTTTTTTTGAAAACTTGGTTGAGACACCCGAGGATGAACTCCACTATACTTTTTATGTACGAATGATGGGTTCATCTTACCAGCATTGATTTTGAGATAACAACCAAGTTTCAAATCCAGCATGTTCCCGCACGATGATGGCAGTAAACATGAGTGAGGAGGCAATTTCCACCTCATATAAACACAAGGCATTTTTTTTGTTGTCTCTATCAACCAAATTTATTCATTCATTCGCTCCTTTTCACCCTCCCACAGGGAAGGGAGGAAAATCACATGGAGCAGGTCTCGTTCAATGAGTTGCCCGTTTTTATTTTATTTTATTTTTCAAAATGACAAAGCACGAGAGGCTTGGTTCATCTTATAATCCTCTTTATTTTTGAGGCGTTTGCACTTTCAACCAGGGTATATCCTAAATTGGGGGTCTTTTTTTTTTTTTTTTGAAAACTTACGATGCAAAAGCGTAATCAAAATGCGAGCAACTTTTTTTGTGCACCCTTTCCTAAATCCTTTTAAAGGGGGGGGGTGATTTTTGTGTTAAAAAAACGGGGGTTTTTCTTCAATGCCATTTTATTGTTTCAGGTTTGTTTGTTCAGATGTGTTGTGACCCCTCCCCGCTCCCCCTTCAGGAATATATCTATACACCTTGACCCAGGGTATGGACATTTTTTTGTTCCTCCCATTTTTTTTAAAGAGTTCGCCACTCCACCCATTATCATCCGCGCCACCGCACCCGTGTCCCCCTTCCCGATAAATCAGAAGAAAGAAAAAAAAACTGTGTCTTTTCCTTCCGTACAACAGGCTTTGACCAATATTGAGCTACCGACCCTAATATACCACTAAGGTAGGTACTTAGGCGGTGTGTTGACAAAAAAGAGGACAGTGGAGTATGCACAGGTGGCAACTACACTATTCCAACAATTTTTCAAAAAAAAAACAAAAAAATGAAGTGAAATCTGTTGTATTTCCAGCGGACCCCTAGTGGGCTGTAGCTGTGTTATGACGACTGCCCATCACAATACAGCTGTATTGGGATGTGTATTGTGATGGGCAGTTTATCATAGTACAGATAATACGGACCCCCTCCTCCTCCTCCTCCATACTTCACACGGTGGGGTCCATCCTCTGAGCTGGAGTCAAATGGGAGCCTCAACTAGAGGGTGTGGGATACCCGAAAAGCGGGTGTCTCACACCCGCTAGTTGAGACTCCCGCTTTTGACTCCAGCTCAGAGGCTGGACCCCACCGTGCATGCACCACTTCCTCCTGTACACCGTCTTATTTTTTGCTGTATTTGATTTTTGCTTTTTTTTTGCCACTTTTTCATGTATTGGGTTTGCACCATGCTCTTC
This sequence comes from Rhynchopus sp. YZ270_cl-10, assembly GCA_964035575.1. Classification (NCBI taxonomy): domain Eukaryota; phylum Euglenozoa; class Diplonemea; order Diplonemida; family Diplonemidae; genus Rhynchopus; species Rhynchopus sp. YZ270_cl-10. The sequence continues at coordinate 486,777 of OZ037906.1, read as the reverse complement.
TGTGAAACAGAAAGTATTTGAATCTGCCTTTCAATGATAACCAAGCGCAGAGAGGCGTAGGTTCATCTTATCCAAACAGACCCCTTTTAAAAAGATGTGCGTCCACGAGACACATTTTCATCTCAAATTTGTGGCTGATTGCCACATCATGCATATTCTCACTTTCCACACAGATCACTCACGCGATAGCCACAAGATTTTTCACAAAATGCGATACTTTAGTTGTACAGAGCTCCGATTTTACCCCCCTTTTTAACTTACAAGGTGACCAAGAGAGGATTAGGATCGACCTTTATTTTGTTTTGTTCTGGAGTGTCAGCGCCTGTGTCCCAAGAGGCGTTACTTATCAACTTCACCTTTTTTTTGTGGTAAAATTATTGTAAAGAACGTTACTGTGCACGGCATTATGTCCTGTGGTGTTGCATTGCGCTTGGATGCAAAATGGAGGTTGTGTGTGTGCACATTGCGAGACCCGTTTCATATTGTCATTTTTTAAGGTGGTTAAGCAAGAGGCTAGGTTCATCTCATAAACCTATCTTTGGTTTAAAAGTGAGTGTCATGTAAACACTTTTCATAAAAAAAATCCCTCACAACTAAAGCAGTGGCAGGACATTACGTTCCTGTGCATAACTCTACCAAAAAAAAAAAAAAATTCTGGTTTGTTTTCATGTTTGTACCATCATTGTACACTCCTGCCCTTAATGTTGAATGCAAAGGGTTTCCACAAGACGCTGGTATACTTCACACCAGATAAAGAACGAAAAAGTGTTATAACCTCAAAAATGAGGGGAGGGAGAGAAAGGAGGAATACTGGGGTGGCAAGTGAGGTCGACAGTAGCAAGCCGTGAAGGCGGTACCACAAAAAAGCGGCTTCGAAGTTGGCTGCTGTTCTACCTCCCGCCCCACAAGGCACTTTGTCTGCTAAGTAGTTTCCATAAACACAAAAAAAGGGGGGAAACTGATTTGTTTGGTCTTATTGTAATATTCAAGGGAAAATGCAAACACACACCACGCGCCTGCATGCATCACAACCGGATTAACTCCACGGTTTACCTCCCAACTCTGTGGAGACTTTTTAACCACCAGACCCCGGTGATATTCGAATATCGATTCCGCTTTTTGCAGTGGTCCTTTGTGTGGATCAGATGCCTGCACCTGTGCAAGCTGATTGATTAGTTGTGCCCTTCGTGCACACTTCTGTTCTCCAACAAACACCACGACACGACACCACACACCTGCAGACAAAACACACACCCTTCTTAACACCTCACCCACACACAACAAGAAGATGTCCTACTACCCGTACTACGCACCGGCACCGGTATACCCGTCGTACACGTCGTCGATCCTTGCGGCTGACGCTGCTGCCGCAAGTGCACGTGCGGCTGCCGACATTGCAGTTGCACGTTCGTACGTGCCGCTGTCGCCGCGTTACTCGTCGTACGCAGCAGACGCAGCGATTGCAAACGCACACGCCACCGCACACGCGAACGCTGTGGCAAGCGACATTGCGCTGTCTGCGTCTGTGCGCCGTGCACGCCTTGCTGCGTACTCGCCGTACTACTGAGGTGGGCAGTGCTGCTGCATGTGCTGCTTGTGATGCTGCTGCTGTTGGGCCTGCACAACAACGTGTTCCTTTTGATAGCGCACACGAGTGCTGTGTGGCCTGATTGTCGCCGCATTTTGTTTGTACCGCATTCCCCCCTGCGTTTGTGTTTGCTCAATCCGATGTTATGTTATGCTCCTGTTGCTGACGTTTGGGTTTGAGTTTGATTATGAATCTGCCTTTTTCTTTTTCTTTTTCTTTTTTTGTGCAACCTGCTGTGTTTGGAAGTGGCCAGAGAGGAGAGAGGAGAAGCCTGCACACAGCCGTGTGGTGCCAGCTTTGGTGGGGTGTGTGTGCGATGTGTGTGGTGTGGGAGGAGAAGCTAACCCTTTTCGCACATAACTCCCACAACCACATGCTGCGTGCTGCACCCCACCTGCACTTGGACACAAGACCACACGTATGAGCTGTGTGCAGGCCTCTTGCTGCTTGTGAGCTGCCTCCCCTTCACCCTTCACCCTTCACCCTTCACCCTTCACCCTTCACCCTTCACCCTTCACCCTTCACCCTTCACCCTTCACCCTTCACCCTTCACCCTTCACCCTTCACCCTTGTTTCACCCTCCACATTCCCCAAATATGTTGTATTCAAAAAGTCCAAATCCACCCCTCCCATTGCTTTCCACACCATTTTCCATTCTCCCCTTCCTCTGTTTGCTTCACCTATTGTGCATCACATACCACACTTCCAACCGGATTAACTCCACGGTTTACCTCCCAACTCTGTGGAGACTTTTTAACCACCAGACCCCGGTAAGATTCAAAACAACCCAGCAAGCCTTCTCTCCACATCCACCGATCCAACCCCACCTCACCCCACACACAGCAACCCCCTCCTCCCCCTCCCTCCCAAAATGAGTCTCACACGCTACCACAAGATGCGGAGCGTTCTGTTTGTTGGTGGGAACAACGTGAAGGCGTTGAACAAGGCTGTGTCTGGGGCGACTGGTGCGGATTGGGTTATTGTTGATTTGGAGGATGCTGTGGGGCCACTTGACAAAGATACAGCACGTGCCAACGTGCTCGAGGCTGTTGTACGAGGACAGCCCAACGCCAACATCGCAGTCCGCCTCAACGCTTATGCGTCTGACCTCGGACAACGTGACTACGCTGCCTTCAGGGACGCCACATCCATCCCCCTCGTCTTCCCCAAAGTTGAGCTCTCCACAGACCTCCCCCAGGAAGACCCTTCTCGCATCTGGGCTATGCTCGAAACTGCCTCCGGAGTCCTGAACGCACCGTCCCTCGCGAAACAGACCTCTGTTCTTGTCGCAGGAACGCAAGATCTTTCTGCGGATTTGAGAATCCCAATGCCAATGCCCTCAGGGAGGGCGCCGTTGTTGCATTCGTTGTCTCATATTATTTTGGCGGCGAGAAGTGCGGGGGTGGTGTGTCTTGATGGTGTGAGTGTGAATTATAAGGATCTGACCCCATTCGTTGAAGAAGCAAAGCAAGGCGCGATGCTAGGATTTGATGGAAAAACGTTGATCCACCCTGCTCAAGTTTCCGGCGCGCACGAAGCGTTCTCGCCGTCCGCTGAAGCAATGAAGGCAGCGCAAGACATCGTTTCGGCTTGGTCAGCTCTAGGTGAAGAAGGAGTAGACCACCCAGGCATAGCAACGCTAAACGGAAAGCTTATTGAAAAGCTGCACCACACCGATGCCTTGAGGATTCTCTGCAAAGGGGGTTCCATCTGAGAAATCCAAGAAAAAAATGGGAAAATAGGCTCCTATAAAATATCTCATCTTTGCCGCACTCTGACCTACTGAGGAGGAATGAGATGTGCCGTCTTTTAGTATCCATCGCCCTTTATAGGTGACTTTGCATGGCTGGTTTTATACATTTTTTTTGGGGGGCAGCATTGAGTATAATAACGGTCCCAAACCCGCGCTACGCGCCCCGACCTTTTGGCATCTTTTTTTCTTTTTTGGATGAAAATACTTCTTTTCAAGTTGCATTTTTTGGCAAAATACAAAAAGGGAATCCCCTTGCATTTTGCAACCGAGTAAGATAAATTCCCGTGTAGCACAATATTTTAAAAAAAAATACCCCGGAGTCCGCAGGCTTTTCCTTTTAGCTTAGCGCCCACAGAACACTACCCTACAAACGAAACGAAACAAACGACACCCCCTTTTTTTCTCCTCTCCCCTCCCCTCCTCCCCTCCTCTCCCCCTCTCCACAACACCCCCGACAGCACACTACATTTCCCCCCCCCATTACTTTTAACACTAAAATGAGCTAAGGCGAGGTCATACAATACAAAAAAAAAAACAGTGGAGATTGCACAAACTGTGTGGCAACACAACCGAGGCAACTACACTACTCCAACAATTAAAAAAAAAAACTTCCTCTACAAATGACCACCTCCACCACCCCACCGGAGGTTTTGCTTCGAGATGACAACTCTTTGACAAGTCTTCCTATGCCAGAGTTTGCTCCTCCTCAGAGTATCGAAGCGTTGTACGAAACGGCAGCTTTACTGGAGACTATTGGAGCAGGGTTAGAAATGCGGGCCTGCGTTTTAGAAATTTTAAATAGGTTTGCTACCGTAGAGTTTCGAACGTTAGATCTCTTAAGCCGAGCATTGAAGGTTACCCTTGAACCCCCTAGGGCCTCTTTAAGGATAATCCGTGCAGATGAAAGGGCAGAATTGTATCGAATGGATCTGCTCGCACGATGTGAGAGGAGCATCACCGATATCTGCACCGACGCGCTTCGCATTCTTGAGACCCTTAAAACGAAGTTGCCTCCGTTGTCTGATGTGCCTGCTGTTCATATTTTGTATCATATTCTTGTAGGGGATTATCACCGATACCTTTGTGAGGTAGGGGAATCCGAAGATTCGGCAAGGGCAATAGCGGAAGAGCAATATAATAGTGCATTGGATATCGCAGTGACGAGGCTGACACCAGAGCATCCATTGCGTCTAGGTGTCGCATTAAACCGATCGATTCTTGCGTACGAAGTGCTTAAAGCGCCAGACGAAGGGGTAGCAATCGCAAAGCAGGCCTTCGATTGTTCGACCGGGCTGGCGTCAACACCGACAGCAGATCGGATCAGCGCGAAGCTGGTTCTCGACAAATTGAGAGAAAATGTGTCCATGTGGACAGAAAATGAAGACGTTCCAGAAGACGATCACATTCAAAAGAAAATGTGATTTTTTCCCCCCATTTTTTGTCGCTCTTTGCACCCATTAGGGTGATTGTAGATAACAAAAGGAAACCCTCTATCTTGAGGGGAAAAGAAAAAAAGAAAAAAAAAAAAAAGTCTAATGGTCAGAACCAACAGCAAATCCTCCCCGGATTTTGTTGTATTTTTTTGTCATCCTCTCACATATTTCTTCCCATCCCTCCCCCACTACCAATCTATCTAGATTAAGAGGGGGGAGTTTTTTTTTAATCAAAATAGGCGGTTTCTGTGGGCGAGACTTCAAAAAGAGAGGGAAAAAAACGCTTCAATTTTTTTTTGTGAATCGAAAAAAAATTAAAAAATGCCGGTCCCCCAGAGTGGTCAGCGTGTACATAGGAGGAGGCAGAAGAACAACCAAATTCGTAGACTCGGAGAAGCTGTTGCGATTGATAATTTAGCAAGCCATCTGCAACAGGGCGATCTTATAGCCCGCCCTGCTCAACAACAACCACAACCTGCGTTGGTCCCTGTAGATTTAATCCGAGCAGCAAGGGGTACCGCACAGGAGAGAGGACGCAAAATCAAACCTCAAATGGGTGTCGACAAAAAAATCGAGGCCTCGCTTCAAGCCAGCAGCAAATACCTGCAGCGTGCGGACGACATCTGGAAGCAGGAGGGGTCTGAGAGCTGGGTGCCGTTTCGACTGAAGGAAAGTGTTTTGGACCATAGCGAGGTGTCCTTTAGTAAGGGGTCGCACCTGATCAACACGAGCGCAACCTTTTTGAGCAACGTCTGCCACATCCTGAACGTTCTCTGCTTAGACTACGAACTGCCCGACACAACAGAAGAGGTCGTTGCTGCCCACCACCTTCTCAAGGACGATGAAGTCCCCCAAGCCTTCCGCGACTGCAGATTCAACCCTGCAATAGGCGACTGCGACCACAAACCACTCCTCCAATCAGCCTTCTCCCTTATCGTCAGTCTCTACGGAATGATCCCAGAACACAACCGCAATGAATTGCTTGAATACCGTCGAAGCGTGGTCACACAAAATGAAAATGGAAGTAAGGTTATTACGAAAAAAAAAACCTGGGTTCACAAAGTCGCCGCCGCTGCACAGCGGAATGTAGTGTTGGTGAATACAATCCGATCTCATGAGAAAACGTTAATGGAAATGCATGATTTTGACGCTGGGGTGAGGGTTTCCTTAAGCGCTGAGAAACGAACACAGTCGACACCTCTCCAGAAGGGGAGACCATCTCCTTTGGAACCTACCTCCCCGGTTTCAACTTCTTCATGCGAATCAACACAAGACAAAATAGAAGAACGAGATGCAGCCACACTCGGAGAACAGGTAGAACAAGCAAGAGGAGAGTGCATTCGGGAACGGCATCGCACAGAGACGCTAAGGTCTGCGCTTGCCTCTGCGGAGCGGCGTCTTCTTTATATGGGAGAATGTCTGTCCTCCTTTTTGTCCTCCGTCCATCGAATGCTTGCTACCTGGGAGTCCCCTCCCGAATCGTGTGACCTCTGCCCCGTCCCCCACCCACCCATCCCTCATGAACTCCTCGGTGGGAACGATGTCTGGAATGTACCTCTCTCTATCGTACTCCCAGAGCCTTTATGCGAAGTGCTGGACACCGCCTGGGCGAATTTGGTGTTCGTACGCAAGCAGAAACGACACGATGTGAACACAGTACCCATTTCCCCTTCTGGGAAAAGGTTGCGTCCTTTGCCGCATATCGTTAATGTGTTTGGTGGGCGTGCTCTGGAGGAGGGAGGAGGAGGAGGAGGAGGAGGGGGAGGAGGAGGTGGTGACCGAAAAGTTCCCATAAAACTGACCTCAAAAAGCCAGACCCGTCGTATCGAGTTTGAGCCAGTCAAAGAGCGACAACATAGCGCAGCGCATAAGATGCTACCAGCGCTCTTTGCGTCGGTCAAACCAAAGAAGGAAAAACGGAATAGCGTCAGTGGGGGAAGCGGGGGGGCAAAGACAGACCCAAGGCAGATCAACTCATCAGAGCTTCCCTCATTAAAACTGCCAGATTCTGCTGGATTTCCCTCCATAACAGTAGGATAAACAAGGTACAGTTAAAAGACAAAGGAGAAGGGAAATAATCAAGAGTGAGGGAGGGTTGTTGCCTAGATGAGGGTAATTTTTGCGCAGAATATGGAGAATAGGGCAGGGTTGTGTCAGAGACAAGGCGTGTGTGAATAGGAGAGGGGTCAGGGAAAATATGTATTGTGGGGAGATCCGGGTGCCCGCAACAACAATATTCACAAGCAATCACAAAAAAAAAATCCTCTTCACAAAAAATCACAAACAATCACAAACAAAAAATCTTATTCACACAAAATCACACAAAATCACAAAAAATAAATCCTATTCACAAAAAATCACAAACAATCACAAAAAATAAATCCTATTCGCAAAAAAACACAAACGATCACAAAAAATCACAAAAATCACAAAAAATCACAAAAAAAAATCCTATTCACAAACAATCACAAAAAATCACAAACAAAAAATCTTATTCACAAAAAATCACACAAAATCACAAAAAATAAATCCTATTCACAAAAAATCACAAACAATCACAAAAAATCACAAAAAATCACATCCACTTTTTGTGATTTTTTGTGATTGTTTGTGATTTTTTGTGAATAGGATTTTTTTTTTGTGATTGCTTGTGATTTTTTGTGAATAGGATTTATTTTTTTGTGATTTTGTGTGATTTTTTGTGAATAAGATTTTTTGTTTGTGATTGCTTGTGATTTTTTGTGAATAGGATTTTTTTTTTGTGATTGCTTGTGATTTTTTGTGATTTTTGTGATTTTTTGTGATTTGTTGTGAATAGAATTTTTTTTTTGTGATTTTTTGTATTTATTTTATGTGATTTTGTGTGATTTGTTGTGATTTTTTGTGATTTTTTGTGAATATTGTTGTTGCGGGCACCCGGATCTCCCCATATTGTTTCCTTTATCGTTTTCCAAGGATAAAAGAAACAAAAAGGTGTGGGGGAAAAAATGTGAAGAAAAATGTGGAAGAATAGAGAGATTGCAATGCACAGTTTAAAAGTGTGTTGTTCTTTCTAGGTTTGTTTAGTTTGGTTTTATTTTCTATGTCGGTTTTTTTTCTGGTTCTTTCCAGAAGACAGAAAAGGCCGTCTGAGAAGGGCATTGGTTTTATCTCTCTCCCCGGAATTTGTGTGTACCCCCAGCCCGCTGTTTTGCCGTGTCCCGATGCTAAGAAGGGTCTAAAGTGTGTGAATGGCTTTTCTTGCAATCATCAGTTTCTGGAAAGCTCAAAATTTTCGTTCTTATTCTTTTCCGCTGAGGCGGTTGCACTCCAACTACCATTTTTGTTTGACTTCGAATTGCGCACAATTCTTCGGAGTCTTTTTCCTCGCCAAGCAGACCTCAAACATCCGCGAGTGGGCGGGTCATACAAAGGCTCATCGTCAAAGCTAATATGCGAGCATTTAACAGCAAAACTCCGCACCCCATTCCCTGGTGTGAAGAGGGAGTGTGTGCACCCCCTCCGTTCCGTCGGCGCTCATTGGATTCAGCAGACGCCCAGTGTTGTGTTCCAGGACACGTGTTTTTCTTGAGTCTTAAACCATGTTACATCACCCCTTCCCAGTCAGGATGGGGAAATGACTGTGTGCCTGCAGTTTCCCAGCAAATCCTAAGTGCAAGACCCTGGGGTTCCATAACCCACGGAGTGTCAGTGCCTGCGTCCCAGAGGCGTTTGTACTATCAACTTCACTTTATTTTCGAGATGTGTGTGTTTGTGTGTGCAGTACGCATTTCATCTCTCAAAATTTTTCTTCTTCTTTTTCTTTGCCGCTCTTTTGTTTACCTTTCCTTTCTCGCAAAAGGTCCCCGCACACCATACCTCAAAGTATTTCTTCATTTATTTTGTTGAAAATATATAATTAGTGTAGCTTTGCCGCTTCATTCAATGCGAAAAAATGACAATTTCCCTTTTATTTTTTTTTGAAACATTTTTTGGGAAGGACCTCTCTTACGCCGAGTTTTTGTCAAATCTTTTCATTTGGTTTGTCTTATCCTCCCTCTCCTTCCTCTGTTAAATGGTTGTCCTACACACACCCATACTCTTTGAAACCTTCTCCACTTCAGCAATTACACCTTGCCTTAGGACCGACTGACCCACTGTCCAAATGCTGTTGACGCGGAAACCTTCTCCACTTCGGCCTTCGATGTTCTCTCATTGAATATTCGCTACAACCAAGATCTGCACCCACACCACACACCTAACAGACTTTGCATCACTACCCCTAAAAAAAAATGCCGCCGAAGAACGACCCCAATGAGGTGAAGATTGTGTGCCTCCGTGCGGTGGGAGGAGAGCCCCCGGCAGCAGCGTCGCTGGCACCCAAGGTATCTCGATGTGATACGTTGCTCATTGCGCTTTTTTTTTTGAACACTTGGTTGTATTAGTGTAGCCACCCTAGAGTGTGCTCCACTATAACAGCTTTTTTTTTGTTGGAAAGAAAAATTGATTCAATACCGTAGTGAGGTATTTTTGTTCGTGGATTTCGATGATATGTTGGAGCGAGGTGCATTCATTTTGCAAGTGTTTTTCTCCCCTTTTTTGTTTTGCCGATTTTTGGAGATACAGTGCCTGTCCACAGGGTTTGCACTTCCAACTACCATTTTTTGTTTTTTGTAACCCAAAACAAAATTGTGTCAATTACGAAAAAAACAGCACTAAACACAACACCAAACAGGTTGGTCCCCTTGGTCTGCCCGCCAAGAAGGTCGGTGACGACATCATGAAGAACACCAAGGAGTGGAAGGTATTGCTATCCCCCCTCCTCTCCGCCATTGTCTAATACACTTTGCTGTTTGTTGTTGATTTTTTTTTTAAAAGCATTCCGTTGCTGCGCGATAACGAATGTGATCAAGCCACCAAGGTGACTAACCACGAGAGGCTTAGGATCATCTTATAAACTTTTCTTCTTTCTATTCATCCGATGCCTGCGTCTAACGATGAGGCGTTTGCACTTAAGATGTGTGTACGTGAGACACATTCATCTGACACGGTTTCTTGTATTTTCTTACATTTTTGTTGATCCCTATACCTATGCTTTATTGAATGCATGAAATACTTTTCTTTCATAATGTATTGCTCACATTTCATTTCATTTCCATTTGACAAATAGGGACTGAAGATCACCGTGAAGCTGACCGTGAAGAACAGGCAGGCAACCGTGTCTGTTGTGCCGTCGGCATCGTCGCTTCTGATCAAGGCGCTCAAGGAGCCCCCGAGGGACAGAAAGAAGGTGAAGAACATCAAGCACGACGGCAACATCTCCCTCGACGAGGTCATCGAGATTGCCCGCACCATGTGGCCCACCTCCATGGCGCGCACCCTTGCGCTCTGCACCAAGGAGATCCTCGGAACGGCAGTCTCCATCGGATGCACCGTTGACGGTGAGCACCCCTCCGTCATCCAGGAGAGGATCGACGACGGTGAGGTCGACGTCCCTGAGAAATAGAAACCGGGATTCTCTCCCTTTTTTATGATCATTCAGCCTCTGGGTAGTGCAGTGTAGAAATCGCGAAGAAAAAAACAAAAGGCTCACACCCCCCTTTCCACCTCTCCCCTACCTTCATCCTCCTCTGTGTCATTTGCTCTCAGTCTCGCTAGAGGAGGGCACGCATCTGTTACCAGCCTATAGGCTTCCCTTCTGTACTCATCTGGTACAGTGTGCGCGTTCTCGCGAACAACGACTGCAGGGACGCGAGGCGTGTCCTCTCAAAAAATGAGTGCAACTGATAACCCACTCGATGCTAGAGGGTTCGCGTTAGTATAGGGTTGATGTGGCTGCGGTCGCGCTCTCGGGTGCAACTGCGGCCTCTGATTCTCGGCTAACACTGCCCTGGACGCGTCTACAATGAAGTACCAACTACGAACAAGAGGAATCCAACTGGTTAATTAAACCACAGCATGTCGCTTCATCACAGCGGTGGCGAATGTAGATGCTATTATCAAATCCACATTTGACAACAGGATTCCGGCATCAACACACGCCCCCCCTTTTTTTAAAAAATGCCGCCGAAGAACGACCCCAATGAGGTGAAGATTGTGTGCCTCCGTGCGGTGGGAGGAGAGCCCCCGGCAGCAGCGTCGCTGGCACCCAAGGTATGTCTTTGAGCAGTGAGTTGCTCATTGCCTCTTTGTTATCAAGATGCAAATTTTAGACGCCTTTTCCCTTGCAGTCTTTGGGGCTCTCATCACAAAGTCAGTGCATCTAGGGTTTGTTGTTGTGGAATGTTTTCTTCAAAAAAAAGGCAGTAGAAAGACACCGTGGTGGGAAAGTCTGTGAAGGGTGTTCTCGAACACTCCTTAGGTCTGATCACTAGTGGTTGTAACAGCCGCAGCTCATACTTCGCTTATTGCTGACAGAGTGTCCACGGATTTTATTTCATTTTTGTTTCAGCTCCGAACTCTGGAGGGAAGTTGATGGTCGCTTGGGCTTGGGCTTGGGCTTGGGCTTGGGCTTGGGCTTGGGCTTGGGCTTGGGCTTGGGCTTGGGCTTGGGCTTGGGCTTGGGCTTGGGCTTGGGCTTGGGCTTGGGCTTGGGCTTGGGCTTGGGCTTGGGCTTGGGCTTGGGCTTGGGCTATCGTCGGGTGTCTAGAGCAAACCCCCTCAATCAGTCTACACTACAACCAAGTTTTCAAAAACCCCAAACACAACACCAAACAGGTCGGTCCCCTTGGTCTGCCCGCCAAGAAGGTCGGTGACGACATCATGAAGAACACCAAGGAGTGGAAGGTATTGCTATCCCCCCTCCTCTCCGCCATTGTCACATTGCTGGTTGTTGTTTTTTTTGTTTCTCATAAACTCTTCTTTGTTTTGTATTCCCTCTATGCTAAGCAGTGCAGCTGATGCTGCATGATACCGATTGTGGTTAACGCGACTAACCATGAGTGAGAGGACTTAGAGTCGTTTTAATAGACTTTTCCTCTTACATTTTATTTATACCACTGTCCACGCCCGCCGATGAACGGTGAGTTATTTGCACTTTCAATTTCTCTTTCATTTTCATCTGATAAATAGGGACTGAAGATCACCGTGAAGCTGACCGTGAAGAACAGGCAGGCAACCGTGTCTGTTGTGCCGTCGGCATCGTCGCTTCTGATCAAGGCGCTCAAGGAGCCCCCGAGGGACAGAAAGAAGGTGAAGAACATCAAGCACGACGGCAACATCTCCCTCGACGAGGTCATCGAGATTGCCCGCACCATGTGGCCCACCTCCATGGCGCGCACCCTTGCGCTCTGCACCAAGGAGATCCTCGGAACGGCAGTCTCCATCGGATGCACCGTTGACGGTGAGCACCCCTCCGTCATCCAGGAGAGGATCGACGACGGTGAGGTCGACGTCCCTGAGAAATAGAATTCTCACACTCGACAGCGCAGCACGTTGAAGTCACCCCTTAACCTCTGAGGGAAGCGAAGGGTTACAACAAAAAAAGAAGGGTCTGGCGAAATACTGTGTTATCAAAAAAAAGCGCACATTTTCCCCCCCCACCCCCATGATTTCACCCCCACCCTCACCCCCACCTCCAACCATCCACACTTCCTGCAGGGTGTCTTTTTTTTTGGTCCATTTGTTTGGACAACTCATTAAACGATGCCATGCCCTTCGGGTCTTGCGAGCGGCGAGCAATCTCCACCTGTAGAGCCACCGACGTTACATCACACTGGTCTGAGACAACAGACAAGCACTACACCACAGGAGGTTCGGATTGGTCATACGAACAGCACCGCAAACACCCTTTGTGGAAGCCCTGATGCACTGTCCAGATCGCTTCAGGAACAGTCTCCGATTCAGCAGCGTCTTTCTTATGTCGCAGTGTTGGACGAGATAGAAACGAATATCAGGTCTCCAGGGTTTGCGGAGGACACAGAACAACAGACAAAGGATTTGCAACAATCTGTCGACATTGGCCGTGCAGTGCTATCAGACCTGCAAACCACTCAGATGCAGCTGGATCGCCACCAAGCTACTCCATTTCAGAACAATGGATGGCTTGACGAGGTTAACGCACAGCGTCACGCAGATTTAACACAACGTGAAGTCACCCTCTCCCGCCGTGAGGTGCAGATCCCTGACCTGACCCGATTTTATAAAGCAAAATGCGGATATCTTACAGAGCATACCACCCTCTTCGAGGAATACACTGCAGAGAAAAACGCCCTTTTTAACCAAAGCAGTTCTCTCATCCACACTGAACGTCATCACCGCCGTGAGGCTGAGGTTGCCACCCTTAAAGCCCAACTACAACAGTTTGAAAGCACTCCAATCGACACACAGCATTTACGAGACGCTTTGAAGCAATCTGGCGAATCCCTCGGTGCTTTACGTGGTGAATTGCACAACGATTTTGATACCAACCCTACTCTTGAAGCAGAGGTAAACCGTCTGCGTGAACAATGTGCTGGGCTTGCCTCCGCTAATGCTGCGCTTCAGGGTACGACACAAAGCATCGAAACTGATCTGAACAGTGCAACCACCTCTGCAGCGTTTTATGCAAAAGAGGTCAAAAATTTGGCAATTCTGCTGGCAGAGAGGAATGCGGACATCGAGCGGATTAATGCACAAAACGTTGCACTGCAAGCACAGCTCGACTCAAAGGATGAGCACGCAGAAGAGGAGGACTCCTTAGCACACATGATGCAGACCTTAGCAGAGTCGGAGAACAGCCACAACGAAAAACATCTTTTCTTCTGCAAATCGTTAGCAAAGACGTTGAAGAGCAGCAGAGGGCTTCTTATCGCAGAAGCAGACTCAACGCTGGACACCTTTTTTGATTGCATTTCTGCGGATGTTGAAAAAATGTGGAACTCCGTTGGAGAAATGCTTGGGCCCAATGTGATACTGTCTTTGGAGGGTTCGTTTGATGATGTGAATGAGAGATTTGTCAATTTGAGGACAAAAATTATGATTTTGACTGAAGAGTTGAAGAAATCGGAGAGGGCTTTGAAAGTGTCTGCTACAGAGACGCAGCAAATCCTTAAAGGGAAGAAGGCTGCTGAAGCGACGCTGATTCAGAATGAGGAAGAGATTTTCCATTTGAAGCAAACCATCACATCATTAGAGCGTACCGCACCGCACAACGCTATAGAAGTCGATCTCAAGGAACACCAAATTGACGACCTTCGCATTCTCTCCTGCGCTTTCTCCTCTCTTCTTGGGTTTGCTTTGAAAGGAAAATCCGAAAAATTTGAGGTCCTAGAAACGCGTCTTGCTACCAACACAAAGACATGCGAGCAAATCGAAACACACAGTGTTGAGGTACAGCGACTTCTCTTGGGACGGGCCTCTGATAACGTTGAGAGGATTACGAGAGAATTTGAGGATGCGGCAGAATTTAGGAAGGAGATTTCTGCTCTTACCAATCGTATCCTTCAACTCGAAGGGGAGGCTGCAGCATCTTCATCAGAGCTGGCTGAAGCAACCGAACGCCTTGTGGTGAAGGAAGAGGAAGTGAACATTCTCTGCGAAGAATTGTTTGAGGTGAAGAAAGCTCGCGCAGTGGCAACTGTAGCTGCGACGACTACCACCACAACAGAGGAGACAAATGGCGCCAATTTGGATACTTCCAGCCAATCCGTTCAATTTCTGCAGCGCACCCCAAAACGTGCCTTGAAATATGACAGCTTTATGAAAGCATCGCCTACTCCGCTAAAGCATGCGAATCATAAAGGGGTTCAGGTAGGTATTGAAGATTTGGCGCATCTCTGTAGTGTGCGTGGTGTGGAGCAGCTGCAAGGGGAGATCCTTGGGTTGAAGGAGACAAATGCTGAGTTGCGTTCGTTGTATAACGGCAGTGTGTCGGAGATGGAGGAGATGGAGGCGGTGGTACGGCAGCTTCAGGCGAGAACTGAGTTGCGAGGCACCGAGGAGCAGTTGTCGCGAAAAATCGAGGAGAACATTGAGCTGCAGGGACAGCTGAAGGGGGTGTTGGAAGACAAGAACGGCCTCCTCGATAGGTTGGAGGCAGTATGCACAGAACGCGACAGCTTCAACACCCAGAACACCCAGCTCGCAGAGGAGATGGTCCTTCACAAAGCTTCGATCAGACAACAACAGCAAGCCGTTTCCACCTTCGAACTTCTCCTCAAAGAGAAAAACAAAGATCTCATCGCCCTTCAAGCCAAGCTCGACGCTTCTTCTCACACAGATTATGAAACTCTCAAGGCAAAACTCCATTCTGTCGTACAGAATTACGAAGCACTTCAAAAGGAATTCCTTCTTGCGACCAACAAGCTTGAAAAGAGAGATGTCATCTACACCACCGAACACAGCGAAGCAATTGACGTAGAAATTAAAGGTCTATTTGACACTTTTATGTCAGTTTTGAATGAGAAAAATGACAATGAAATGACGTCTACCACAACCCTTGAGAGCATGCAACGTTTTGTTGCCCATGTCAAAACCCAAGACCCTTCTGTCTCCGCACACCCACAGCAGCTTGCTCTGCAGGAAGACCTACAGAGGGTTCATACTATTCAATTCGAGCTTTCACAGAGAAGAGCGATTGAAGGTGCCTTCAATGATGGTGTAAAAGCAGGGCTGCAGAAAATCGCTTCAGGGGAGGCCAGAGCGCATTTGGGATGTCTCGAAGGGGTCGTGCGGCGTGATGTGGTGTTGGTTGAACTGCAGAAGCGGTTTGTGTTGTTCAACTCATTTCACACGTCGAGGCGTTTCATCGATAAAACGCAGAACACCAACAGCGCTATGGGAACGGCAATATTAGAACAAAATTATCAACGCGAAAAATTGGTCTTAACAGAGCGTGATGCGAGAAACCGATTGGTATCCATCCATAGTCGACGCCAGCATCAGAGTGTTGTGGTAAAACTGCGGACGGACATCGACACCTTGCGGATGAAGAGTAACACCACCCAGTTGGAATCTGCTGAGAAAGAATCGGTTATCTCCCAGCAGGCGAAGGAGGTAACCAAAACCGCAGCCCTGCTTCGTCGATTGGAGTCGCAGCACAGCTCCGATGCGGAATGTCTCACCCGCGTTGAAAGCGAAAACGCCCAACTCCTCCTTCTCCTCAAGGAGCACACCACAACAAAACAGCAGCTTTTCTCGCTCTCAAAGAAGCAGGCTCAGTTGAAGCTTTATTATTCTGCAGGCTGTCTTTCGCAGTCGGCGTTGTTCTCTCATAAAGAGCTTTGCGCGAAGGAGAACGACCGTCGCCTTGATTTATACAAACAATTCAATGAAAAACGTCTCCAATTCTTGGAGAACGCCTCCGATTGTAGAAGCGGTTCACAGATTATAGAGATTCGTGAAACTGAGGAGAGACTGGGGTTGTATAACGCAAGCTTGGCGCGCACTGCAGAAATTAGCAAAAATCAGGTTCAACAGCTTCTTGAGCAGAAGAAACAGGCTGAGGCTGAGATCGACATTCTCGCGAGAGATACTGAGCAGATCCAACAGGGGGTTTCCTGTTTTGAAGGAGATGAGGCTTTGCAGGAGAAGATCCGGAGTATTCTTGACAACGACCTGCCAGCTGAGATCCATTCGCTAGCAGATGTGTTTGGAGCGATGAAGAGGAGAGGGGACGACGACGACCATGAATCATCTATGGACCTCGAAATCGACTTTGTCGACGAAAAAATCTCCAAAATTTCGAAACGCCCCAGGGCAACAACCCGCCCTTCTACACCACCACAACAACACCCACGCCACAAATTGCACACCTTCGTTCACACCCAACGCACCGTGGTGCACAACCTCATCGCGCAATACGAAAAACTCCAACAAACCTACATGACCACAGTCGCCCAATATGAAGGCAAAGTCAGCCACCTTCTTGATGAAAACACTGCACACATTACAGAGGCACAGCAGCTCTCCTTAGCTTCGATGATGCAAGAAGAAGGGAAATTACGTGCAGGAATTGCTTTGGCGGGGGTTGAGCAAAGGATGGAGGTGTTTTCACAGTTTAACGATGGAGTGCAGGGGTGCTTGCAGGAGAACGTTGCGCGGAGGGGGCTGTTGGAGGTGATGGCTGCAGAGGGGAAAATGAGGGTTGATGTGGAGCAGCAGTTTGTGGTTTCGTTTACAAAGGCGAAGGCGGACTTCAATGAGACTCTTGGATGCAGCAAGGAGCGTGCGAATGGTGTCAAAAAGCTTGAAATGTGTGAATCAGCAGCGCGTCTTCAAATTGATTTGACTGCATGCGAAACTACCTCTGATTTGGCAGCAGATTTCATGGGGCATATGATTTTTTTGACAACCAAAGAGCTTGTTTTGCAAGAAGAAATTACTGCACGCACCGACATTGTTACAGGAAATGAGGTGTTCTTCAACCAAAAGCTTATTGAATCCGGGTCAGAGCGGATGAAGCAAACTGCGGAGCTGAATTTGAGAGAGCTTCACTTGCAGCAGCAGCAGAACTTTGAGAAGAATGCGCAGATCGAATCGCTGAAAACGTCGTTGAAGGCGATGCAGGGGAGCAATCAGTTGATGATCGAGAACTTTGAAATGCAGAAGTCGGAGTTGGTCGATCGGTGCAGCCTTTTGAATGATATTCGCGATGAATTTGAGGCAGAATGTGAGCAGCAAGCCGAGGCTGCAGCACGCACGAAACTAGACCTCCTTTGCAGCGGCTATTTGACAACTTCAAGGGAAATTGAAAACGCGCATCTCAACGCTTTGTACGAAATCGCGCAATACTACACAGCACGCATCGTACAGACAGCAGCGGTGGTGCGGGATTTTGAGGTAGGATACGATGCGATCGAGAGTGCGGAAACCCAGGCACGTCATGACATCGCGCATGACGTTGCCATGCAATGTGTTGCCAGCGAGCATGCAGCGCAAATGCACCAAATCGTTGCCGATCTCAACCAAAAGGTAGCAGACGCTGAAAAGGCTGGACTCGAAACCGCCGTACAGCTTTCAGGGCAGATCACCGATGCAACACAGTTCATTCGATACCTTGAAGAAGAGAAGGTCGTTCAGGTGCAGGAGCTGACCAAACACATTGACGGGCTCAGCGAAAAATTCACCGGAGTCAGAATGGAGCGCGACATGCTCAGTGAAATGTGCTCCGAAGAGAACGTTGATTTGAAGCAAATGAACTCTACTCTTAAATCCGAGAATGTTTCCCTTAAATCGCAGATTCGCCGCTTCCACATTAATGTCGCGGAGTTAACCCGCAAACACACTGACGCTACTCAAACACTTCAACGGAAGGAGACGTTGACGACGCAGCTGAACACCAATATCAAAGACCTTACCTCTGAGAACATTACCCTGCAGCAGAAGGTGTCCGAGATGACCCTCTCGAACGCGAACCTCGCAAACGAAGTCACCTCCACGACCACCCTCGCAGAGACCAACGCTGCCTCCACCGTGAAAGAGATTGCCCGATTGGAGACAACACTGTGCACCGAGAAGGAGGCGAAATCGGCAATGTCTGGGCGTCTTGCGGAGGTGGAGTCGGCGCTGCGCAAAGCAGAGAAAGAGATTGAAGTCGCAGAAATGGCTGCAGCCCAGCACAGCAACGACAGTGTTGACAAGGTGGCGCAGATTGCACAGCTCAATGCACTCACAAAACAGCAAGAAAAGACTCTTTTGCACGCCACAGCACAACTAGATGATATTACAGAGCAGCAGACCGCCTCCCTTCAACGTCTTCAGGAGCAAGAAGACGAGGTCTTTGCCCTGCAAAGCCAACTCACAGAGGCAACCAAAGAGACCCACGAGGTACGCAGCACGCTTCGTGAAGAGAAGGAGGCTGCAGTTTCTCTGCGGCAACAGATTGCACAGCATGAGTTGACGATACACGCAACGAAGAAGGATGCAACGTCCTCGCAAGACGTCATCACCGCATTGCAAACACAACTCCGCAATGCCAACGAACTTTCTATCAATTTGCGTGAAGTGGAAACACAAAGACAACTTCTTCAAGAACAGCTCAACCAACTCCACGTTGTTGCAGCAGATCGCAGCAATGAGACCGCGCTTCTTACCGAAGAGAATGCGAATCTAAAAGAGAGGGTAGCGGTTCTGGCGACAGAGCTTCGTGAGAACACCGTAGATTTGTTGTCAAAGACGGAGGACAGTGAGTCGCTTGCGGACACAAACGTTTCCCTCAATGCAATCATAGCTGAGCAGAATCACGCTATCAACACCCTCCGCAGAATTTCTGATGAAGCATCCAAATTGAAGGAAACACTCTCTGATAAATCCGCCTCTATTCAGATCCTTGAATCTGACGTTACAACACGAGATGATGCGATTAGCTCTCTTCAAGAAAAGCTTCGTGCACAAATGGAAGCACATTCTATTGAAAAGCAAGCATTGAAGGAGAAGGTGGCAACCATGAAAGCAGAGAGACAGACTTTGACGCAAGAGTGGGAAGGGGATGTAGCGTCGAGGGATGCACAGTTGGAGATGTTAAAAAGCAATTTGACGGTGTTAACGAATGAGCATACAGCTTCAACTGCAAAGTGGAAGAACATTGCGCAAGATAAAAACGATTCGATTCTTCAGCTTGGAGCTGATCTTGGGGCCCGGGATGTGGAGATAGTGTCTTTGAAGGAAACCATTTCGCATATTAAAAGCGATCATGCGGCTTTAAAGTTTGACAGCGACGACGCATTGACTGCAGCCCTAGATGACGCAAGCACTTTAAACACCCAAATCCAAGGCATGACCGAAGAGATTGCCTCTACCAATGCAAAGATTGCTGCGCTTACCACTCAAACCATTGATCTGCAAAAAACAAACACCGCCCTAAAGGATACAGTGGCAACACACAACGCGACAATCTTCAGTCTCAACGAAGAAATCTCCCTCATGCAATGCGAAGCAAGCTCTTTGGCGGCAGAATGGAAAACGGATTTAGAGGCTGGACAGGCTGAGGTGACGAAGCTGCGTTCTGTCAATGCACAGCTTACTACTGGGCACAGCGCGACCATGGCGAAATGGAAGTCGACGCTAGACGACAAAAACACCGTAGTCCAGATGCTACAAACCGACCTCGCGGAGAGAGACACAGAGATTGTTGCGTTGAAGGAAGGGGTAGCTGCAGGGTCGCTCGCTTTTGAGACCTTGAGTCGCAAGATGGGGTCTGATGAGGAACGTTTTTTGCAAGAAATCCAGCATCTCAACGATGAACACGATGCATTAATTATCGCCGAAACGACACTTCTGCAGGAGAAGGCGGAGACAACGCAGTTAGTACAGACTCTTCGTGATGACATCACCACTCTCCACACTGAAGTTGCATCCTGCAACTCCAAACTCGCAGCACACGAACTAGACGCCGCCACCCAAGGCTCCACAATGCAAGCCTGCAACGCTTCTCTCACCCACGCCCTCGCTAAGGGGAAGGAATTTTCCGAAGAAATTGAGGTCCTAAAGGAGCAGATTTGTACCTTAGAGGAAACGCTTTCCCAGGCAAATTGTGATGTAGACAGCGCGGAAAGGCATAGCGCGAAGCAAGCTGAAAAGGTAGACCACCTAGAATGTAAACTCATTGCAATCCAAAAAGCTGCGAATACCGAGAAAATGCAGGCAGATCTCTGCAAAAACGACCTAGACCTCCTCCAAACCCGTCATTCCGAGGCCTTACAGATGATAGAGAGGGGAGAGGACAATGTCAGCAAGATGTCGACATCGCTTGCAGAGGTTACACAGAGGTTGCAAGAGGAGAACACAAAATACGTAACCCTACAGACCGCACACGAAGAAGCATCTCATCAGAACCAAACCCTCTCAGACAGCCTCCACTCCGCAACAGAGGAAATCCACTCTCTGAGGCACACCCTGACGGAACTCGAAGACACAATGACCCAAGAACGCCACGACTTTGCTTCCCTCAAGAACACCATGCAAGCACAGCTGGACACTGTTCGCAATGACTGCATTTCTCTTACAGAAGATCTCTCTTCCATAGGACAGGAGCTTACCAACACACAAGACGCCATGCGAGGATTGGAGTGCACTGTACAAGAAGAACGCCTCGAATTTGAGGAGTTGCAGGCTGCACATAGGGAGCTTGTTGTGGAGCATCATAATATGGGAACGGTAAAGGGGTGTATGGAAGAGGAGACAGAGCAGATGAAGGAAGAGAAGCAAAGAATGGTGGTTGTGTTGGAAGAATCTCAGATTGAGGTGGCGGCATTGAAGGCGTCTGTTGTGATGTTTGAAGGTAGGGTTGCTGAGGTGTCGGAGAGCTTGACAGTATGCGAGAAAAATCTATCAGAAGAACGGCTTGAGTGTGAAAGAATCCGCACCATGCACCAAAAGGCTACCATCTCAAAGGAAAACGCCTCCAAGCAATCCGCACACCAAGAAGACCTCATCACCACCTTAGAAACCAATCTCGGGGAAATCACTGCAGAGCATTTTTGCCTTTCCCAGGAGAACACCGAAGTAAAAAATCGCATTTTGCAGTTACAAACGCAGTATGACAGTGATATGACGGATGCACACAGTCTCCTCCAAACCGTTGAAGCATCGAAAGAAGCGTTACAAGCAGAACACACAGAACTGTGCAAATCTTATGAGGATGTGGTAGGGAAGCTGGAGGCAAATGAACATTCTCTTTCTGTCCTATCGAAGCTCTACGAGGCGACCCATCAGACGAACATTTCATTAAAGGAGCAACATGAAGAGACGGAATCATGGATTCAAGAACGCGGCGAGAGCTTCAGACATGAGATCAGCGACCTGAATGCGGAGCTCCAATGCAAAGCGTCAGAGACGGACGCACTCCGCAAACAGCACGATATGGCATCAGACATCCAACAGGCCTGCTCCTCCCGAGGTGACCTGCTTGAAAAGGAGCTAAGAGATGCCACCCTCGCACACAGCCTCCTCTCTCTAGGCAATGAAGAGCACGCACAGAGGGCACACCTCATGGAGAACTGCCTTACATCGTGCAGATTCGATTTCCTCGCATTCCAGCGGAAGGTGTTGACGCATTACGCCAGCGCGCACAGTGTGTTGCGTAAGGCAAAGGAAAGCCTGTCAGAATATTCCGCCTCATTGCATCATCTGCATTCAGAAAACCATGGTCTAGCGGTGGCGAGTTCTATGCTGGAGAGTGGGTTGGTTGCAGCACATCATAACAGCGATTTGCTTGGAAAGGAGCTTCTCCAGGAGCAAGAAACGCGCTCCAGAGCGAAGTTGGAGTTTGTTTGTTTAGAGGAGTTGCGTGCATTGGCAGTCCCACCACATCCTCAGTCGCGCGAAGGGTCGGTTGAATCTACTGCATCGTGCTACGAATGCCCTGATGAAGTGAACGTATTGGTATCAGAGCTGAAAGCCTTGCTGATGGATAAGGACTCTCGCCTCATGAAGCTGTCGTTAGAGAAGTCTCACAATGAGGACACCCTCAGGAATCAAATCGACTCCCTGGAGGCTACCCTTCGCCAGCAGAAGAGAGAGGAGAAGAAGCAACCGGACACCGATCTGCACCGCTTCTCTGTCGAATTAAACAAGCTCTTCGTTGAGGTAAAGAACCACCCCGACTTTGCGCATTTAGAAGTCCAAGCAGAGATGCTTCACATCGAGGCAAAGTCTTTGGTGCAAGAGTCGCAGATTCTGCAACTCCTTGAGGCGGAGCTGACGTCCGAGGAGGCCCCTTTGATGAAATTGGTTTCACCGAAAAAAATGGCAAAATTTCTGTCTTCGAGCAAAGGAATTGAAAACTATATGGAGATCGTCAGCGAGGTGAACCCAAAGGTAAAATTGCTGCAGAATGAGAACCCCTCTTCTCCTACTCCACCTCCGTTCTCCCACCCCGACATGGCTTCGGTCACACAACGTGTCAAAGAGATGGAAGAGGAGCATTTAGCTGCGTTAAGCGAACTTCACGCACAACGGGACGACCTACAAGCCTCAAAGGTCGAGGTTGTGGTGCAAATGAACAGCCTGAAGGAGACCATTCATGATAAGGACCCGCGGGTATCGGGGAAGGAGTTGGACTCTCTGAGAAAGGAGCTGGCGTCGACGGGAAGGCGTTGCAAGGCATTGGAAGTGAAGCACCTTGAGGCTGAGGCAAAGAAGGAGCGGGCCCTCCTCTCCTGCATGCGGATGGAGGAGCTCGAGACCAGCACCACCTCGCTTCTAGCGAACAACAGAGCGCTTCAAATCGCATTAGACCACAGTACCGGAGAAGAACGACGTCTCAAAGGAAGGGTAGCAGAACTCACCGAACGTCGCTCGCATCTTCAACAAAAGTACGACAAACTTTTCGACCAGCTTGAAGAAAAAGACCTTCACTCCAGAGAATTGCTCTCAGAAGTGAAAACACAGCTTGAAACAGAGGTGACCCGGCAAAGAAAAGAAGTTGTTGTCTTAGCCAAATCGCTGAAGACGCAGGAATAGTTTTTTGATTTTTAGAGTCTTTTTAGATTTCAACCGTTTTTTTGATGGTGTTGCATCGAATCGCCTTCAAAATGATAATTTGATAAATTGTCACTTTAGTGACAAAAATGTTTTTTAGAAGGTGAAGGATCAGACAAAAGAGAAGAGTATCTGAATGGAGGTAACACTGCACCAAAAAATCTGCTAAAAAAAAAAATAAGCAAACAAAACGCAACCACTCTCAACCAAGGTTAGAACGAACCTTCATGAGATTCGTAGTGTGTGTGTGCTTTTAAGGTACACTGTCACGAGAGGGCTTTGTATTTCAATTCTACTTTTTTCTCCTCCTCCCCCTCCCTCTAGAACGCTTCATTCAATCCCCTCTAAAAATAGATTTTGTTGTGTTCCTGACACAATGATAAAAATGAGAAAAATCCCCACGTGGGTAGATACCACTTTTTTAACGTTTTTCAACTTTTGCGCCTTTTACGAATAATTCTCGTTATGTCCCACACAACGAGAACTACTCGTCTTTCATTGAATACACTGTCACGAGAGAGGGTGTATTGTTCAAATCAAAATTTATTGTTGTTTTTTAACTCTACTTTAGGTAAGAGGCTTATACGCA
This sequence comes from Rhynchopus sp. YZ270_cl-10, assembly GCA_964035575.1. NCBI lineage: Eukaryota > Euglenozoa > Diplonemea > Diplonemida > Diplonemidae > Rhynchopus > Rhynchopus sp. YZ270_cl-10. Next base: position 463,036 of record OZ037906.1, on the reverse strand, counting down.
TCTCACCAACCTTTCTCTCGTTTTTTCCCCTTTTCCTTTCCCTCCTTCTTTTCACCCCAGTGTCTTCGTCACGTAGAGACGTTTCACTTTCAGATTATTATGTGCTTTGAATTTGTCTGTGAGACACAGTCTTATGGGCTTCTCTTTTTGCCTCAAAATTCAAAATTCAAAATACATTTTCTTTTATCCACGAGGGAAAATATGGTCGTGGCCTTTTTTTTTTTTTAGTGCCTGTGTCCCAGAGGCGTTTGCAGAACTTCACTTTTTTATTCTAAATGGGATAATGATTCCTGAGAGGCATTGTTGTTGTTGTTGTTGTTGTTGTTTTGACTTTATTTCCCCCTTTTTTTGCTTAGAATTATTAGAATTTTTATTTTTAGCTGACTAAACCAGGCTAAGACCTCACCAAAACCCCCCTTTTTTTTGCAACACTCCGGGGGGAAAACAACCCACAGAACATTAGTGCCTGCGCCCCAGTGGCGTGGGCATTATCAGCTGTGTCCCCCCTTTTTTTTTTTGACACAAATAGAAGATGACTCTTTTTAAAACGTCTGTATTGAGATAGGCACGAAGTTCCCACCGAACTTCGGTTCGTATTTAGGTGAAGCGCGAGAGACTTAGGGTCATCTTACAAACTTTTCTTTGAATCCAGCGTAGTACCGAACTCCCTCGAACGGGTGTTCTGTACACTACAACACAGCCCAAACTTCCCCCTCTCTTTTTCACCACCCTCTTTTTTGTTAGATCCATGATATCCATGCTGTGTGCACGGACAACTGTTTCCCCCCACCATTTTCCCCTTTTCAATCATTTTTTTTTTTCTTTCAAAGATGTGTACATCCAATAGGTTACATTCATCTTTTTCAAGATTTCATTAAGGTGACTAAGCGATCGAAACGTTGGAATCATCTTAACACCTTTTCTTTGATTTTCTTTAACCCTCCTCCCCCTCCGCACATCGAAAGCCACGCGCTTTTTTTTCTGCAAATTAAAAAAAATGCTGTTGTAATTATTTGTATTCACTTCGCCTCCCCACTCATTCATTCCTCAGCCGTGCTTCACTTCATGATTCTGGTACTAAGTACTGTACGCAAAACATTGCCACCCCCATCCCACCACCCCCCCATCCCCAATTCCCCCATCCCCAGGATAGAAGGGGATACTAATAAAAATGGAAGAAATACCTGCAAAAGCGGGAACACCAATACAAACACTGCCAGCATCAGCATCAACATCAACGTCGCAACCGCGTGAGAAGGCGTCAAGTGTACCTAAGGAGGTAGTGTCGCCGACACATGACAGGGAGGGGGGACGAGGGGAGGGGGGGCGGGAGCGGGAGCGGGAGCGGGAACGGGAACGGACACCAAGCGAATCTGGGAATGAGCCGCCATTGAAGCGTGCGCGGGTGAGTGGGTCTGGTGGGAACGCTGCGTCTGCAGACCCCTCTGCTGTCTCCGAGCCTGCCACCCAGGTGGTAGCGTCGGTGCGTTCAGAGGATGGTGTTGCGGTGTCAGGCTGGCAGCCCTCAGCAGGCACACAGGCAAGGGAGGCAGCGTTGGCAAACTTCGTGCGTGAGCAGCCTGCAGAGCACATCGCGGCGGACATCGACCCAAGCGAGATGAAGCAAATCATATTAGAAAAGGACTACCAATGGGGCCGGGTGTGTCAGATCCTGAAGCAGACGTTCAAGACGATGAGCCATGAGCGTGTCGGGCATGAGAAGTCTGTGCGTGATACACGAGAGAAGTTGAGTCGCGACACGGAAGGTACGGAGCGGCGGTTAAAGGACGCAGAGCTGCGCGTCTCAGACCTGCAAGCGAAGCTGGAGAAGTCCGACAGAGAGATCGTGGTGCTCCGACGACTCGTAGACGACGAGCGCAGAGACAAAGCAGAAGCGTGGGATGTGGCGTCACAGGCACGACGCACAATACAAGCTGAAAACGAGAAGATGAGAGACCTTCAGCGGCAGATTCATGTATGCCGAAAAAAAATGCTTTTTTTGGGGTGATTTTTATAGTTCAAAAAGAAAAGTTACGTCCTGGCTAAAGACTATCAAAAATGGGGAGAGTTTATTCAGATGTAAGTGGACTCATCCTTCCAAGAGATGATATAGTAAAACTGTCAACGACACCTAACACACACAGCTTCTCCGCAACCTTCTTGGGCAGTCGGAGAACCCGCAGATTGGAGAGGCAGAGGCACCTGCCCTCAGCGAGGACGCGCTGGCAGCGATTTCACAGCAGCAACAGCAGCAGCCACAGCAACTCGTGCCGCAACAACAGCAACCCGCCCACGTGCTGTACCCCACACACGACCCTAATGTATGCAATCTATTCACGAGGATTTTTGAAAATGACATCCGATTTTTGTTCAACCGATTCCAATATTATTTGTAAAATATATCAACTGACACTATTTCTAACAATTTTAGTGCTATCAAATTTCTTGTACCCACAGGCACAGCAGAGCCCAGCAAGACAGCAGAGCGGTGCAGGTACGAGCGGCGGACACCAGTACGTGCAGTACCAGACTATGCCGCCGCCTCACGGGGGTGCTGTGCATGCGGGACACTTGCCTGTGGCGGGACATCCAGTCATGCACCCGCATCCTGCACAGCAACAACAACAGCAGCAACAACAGCTACACCACCAACACCAACACCAGCACCAACACGCACAACACCACCACCCACAGCACACCATGTATCAGACATACGACCAACACCGCATCTGATGCTTGCAACCTCTTTCAAGCACAAAAATTGATAGGTCATCTGAGTGCCAAGCCAGCGAAGGTCATTTGTCCACAGACAATGGACGGTTGGGAGGGGCTTGCACAAAAGGGTGCTCCTACTCTTTTTTTCCCCTTGTGTGTGCTTTTTTTTTGCTGTATCTTACAACGTAGATTGCAGTAGAAAATAAAATACGCTTTTTTCAAAGTAAAGTCTATCCTCAAATTTGTAGTACAAAAAAATAGGGGCCTCGTTCCCAACAAAAAAACATTGCGCAAGAAAACCCATCTATTTATATTTTTTTTCTTCATGATGTAAACCACAAAATGGATTGTATGGACCCATGGTTTCCGGCCTGCGCAGCTCCATTGCTATGAGAGGGCTTTTGTATATTTTTTCTAGTCACCTTTTTGTCGATGCAGCCAAAAGAGACTTGACACACAAAAAAGCAAAATATATGCCTCACACATGAGGGGGTTGCCGGGCAGGTCTTCCCCTTTCGGAAGAACAAACGGGCTAAGAAAAAAAAAATTTTCCCCTTCTCTTCTTTTACCTCTTTTTTAGCGCCTTTCATCCATTTCCCCTTCCCCCCTTCCCAAACCTCTCCAGTCTCATCTCACTACACTATGGACGATGAGCTTGAACAAGAGATTATCCGAGCTTTGGAAGGTTCAGGGGGAACTGTGAAGAGTACTAAGGTGAAGCGGAAGAAGGTTGTTTTGAAGGATTCGTGGAATGTTCTGGGGCAAAACCCTCCTGAAGGGTGGGAGACCCCGAATGATGGGATACACGAAACCTTGGAAGGGGTGCATCGGAGGGAACGCCAATGTGTTATCGGTGGCTGCGCGCATAGCTGGCGTGGGGATATGCGGCGATGCAGGGAGGCGCACCACTCCCACCAATACAACCCATACGTCTCCCCACGCAATCGCCCCAAACCCCCTGCTCTATACCCAGACGGACCCCGCTCGCCTTCTATGTCACCACGCAAAACCCCCAATTGGGGAAAAGAAATTGAAAGGGAAGGACCACAAGATAACAGTGTGTATCCTGGTGGGTTGTACTATCCGTCTTCACCACTGCAAACGGGAAGGTATGAGCCGCCAGCAGGGGCGCATCTGCAAGGGATGGAGGATGCGGAGACGAGGCGTCATTTTGATGAGGAAAAGAAACGTCTGCAGCGCGCCGCGTTGGAGTTTTATAGAGCGAGTGGGAGGCTTCCGGTTCACCCCCGCATCATCCCGCCGAAGCCAGAGGACGAAAGAGTTCAGCAGGTTCTGAATGGAACCTATGTTCCTCCTAAGAGAGGAGAAACCACCTCAGGCCCCTTTGTGAAGCTGACCCCCTCAGTGCATCTTCAATATGAGCCGCAAGAGGAGCCGGTGCAGTCAGATGCATTCTTTCCCCCATATTCTCCGTTGACGTATTGAGGGATGCGGGAGGAGCGTGGGGGTTGTTTATATATTTTTTTTGAAAGTAACGTTCTTGCCCTCTTGTTCGATATTTCATGAAGTGATAGTTTCTTTGGTGTCGGTAACTTCACCTTTTTTTGTATTGTTTTGTACTTGATAAAAAAATAGGATTTTTTTTTTTTGACACGCAAAGAGAGCGCATGCGCCGTTCTCCATTTCCAGAAATTGCGGGATTCCGTTTTTATTCCCGCCTTCCACTGTGCGATGGTATTCCCAAATGAGAGGGTAAAGCCTGCCACCATAGCTCGGTACTTCCTTAGACTATTCTCCACTCCCATCTTGGCTACAATTCGAACCCAGCTTATAATTTGAAGTCTGTCGGCAGGTTCTCTTTCCCCCTCCCTCTTCCTCTTCCTCCTTCTCTTCCCCTTCCCCTTCTCCACCCTTACCACCACATCATACAGGACAGGAATAATAGGTTACAAAAAAGCGATGAGGCTTTTTTGAGGCCTTTGAAAACCACCACATCGCCCCTCTTTTCTTTTGTTCTGTCCCCTCTCCCTCTCCCACTCTCCCCACTCCCCACTCCGCACACTCCCCTCCCTTTCGCCTCATTCCTCCCAATAATAATTTAAAATGCCTGTCAGCATTGGAATTGATTTGGGTGGATCATTGTGCAAACTGTCTTTGCTGACATCTTCGCCTACGACACTGCCCTTGTCTCACTTGTTCCGTACTTTGAAGCATTTAGGGGGTCAGAGTATCTTCATTCATTTGCTTCCAGGGACACCGCAGAATATAAGCTCCTTGACCCGCCATTTGGTAGCTCTTGCGAAACGTGAACCGATTATCATTTCTTTAACTGGAGGTGGCGCGCATAAACACAAAAGGTTGCTCCGGGTTTTACACCGGAACCCGAATATTGAGGTTGTGCGTTGTGAAGATGAGTTTATGTGTCTCACTAAAGGGATCCGCTTTCTTGCTTCATCTTGCGAATCCCCCGGGATATTTGAGCTTGCGGATTTTCATTTTCACGGTGACATTGGATCGGCGAGAGCTACCATTGACAAAAAGGCTGCATTTCTCCCCGCCTCCACTCCTCTCCTAATGGTCAATATAGGAACCGGAACGTCCTTTGTGGATGTACCTTCGCATGGAGTGTTTAAAAGGGTGGGTGGGTCGTCTCTTGGGGGAGGGACGTTCATGGGGTTGTGTAGAGGGTTGACGAGGAGCAAATCGTTTAAGGAAGCCTTGAAGCTTGCTGCATTGGGGGATTCGAGAAAGGTCGATATGCTCGTAGGGGATATTTTCGGAGGGGAAGGGGAAGCAGAGCAGCATGGGTTGAGGAGTACTGTGTTGGCGTCGAGTTTTGCAAAATTAGGCTTCAGTGATGACTCTGGAAGAGAGGACCGTGCGTTAAGCGCTCTCATCATGATTTCAATGAATCTTGCGGCTATGGCATGGCTTCATGCGCGAATTTGCAATCGGAACGTCATTCTCTTCACCGGAACCTTTCTTCAGGACAACCCCATGGCGCTCAGAACAATGGCATACGCAATCCACTTTTGGAGCAAAGGAGACCAACGATCGCTCTTTGTTGAAAGCTCTGCTTTCATGTGTTCCCTCGGCGCATTGGCGAATGTCGTCTCAGATAAAACCCCCGAAAAGGCGAAGCTCTGAAATGCAAAAAAAAAAACCCCGTTTAGATAGATATTCTAAGGGATAGAATGGGGACGTTCAGAGAGGTTTTTAGGGTCTGAAAAACTTTTAAAAAAAAAGTTTTTAAAGATGTGCGATGAAGTGGAATCAAAGCTTTTTTATTGAGCGACCTTTCTTATAAGAGAAAAAAAAAAGAAGGAAGCGAATTTTGTTTGTGCCGATTTTGTGGTATTTTAGGAGGACAATCTGCCTCTATTCCTATTTCATTAAATTTTAGCTTTTTCCGGGCCACTTTGTTTTGTACAGAACCCATCCTCTCACGACAGCGTGAGTTGCTATATAAAAAAATTCTCGTAAAAGGGTTGTGTAAAGTGTCCAAACGATCACCAAAGCTGAGTGGCTTAAAGATCATCTTCAAAAGCATTTCTCCCTTTTTAAAACTTTGTGTTTTCTATTTTGCGTTGAATCCCCGTGTTTTTTGTATTATTTCCTCTTTTTTTGTTTTTTTTGTTTTGTTTTGTTCACTATTGAGTTACTCATAGACGCCTCCCACGAAACGAGACAAACAAATGTATTGCGTGTCAAACATCCTCCTCGCCACCTCTCCCCCCTTCCCTGGGCATACCCCCAAGGCGAACGTATTCGCCCTATATTCAGATCCGAATATCGGGCGAATAAGAAGAAAAAGGGAGAATATAGTGGAGCACACTCTAGGGTGGCTACACTAATACAATCAAGTTTTAAAAAGGGCGAATATGGCATTCGCTTTCGGGGTATGCATAGTGATGGCTGTATTGTGACGACTGCCCATCACAATACATAATACATATCACAATACAGCTGTATTGTGCTGTGTATTATGATGGGCAGGTATCATAATACACGACACTCCCTCCCTCCCCCCTTTCTCTCTGATCAATCTTATTCACATAGCAAAAGGTTCTAAGGGGTCCCCACATATGGTGGCGAATATGATTAACGCAAGCGATGTTGAGTATGCCAAGCAGGCACGTGTACCGCATCTATTTGAGATGTTTGCACGGGCGTTGATGAAGGAACGTCCCGAGAACCCTGTGCGGTTCTGCCGCGAGCTCCTGGAGCGCCACATTGCTGAGACCGCCCCAACAGAGGTAGAGGTGCCCGAGACAGAACCTGACACCGCCCGTCCAACGGATGTTGACGGGGCACCCATCGTAGGCACATCACAGCACTGTTATGTGGTATGTTGCTCAATATGACGCGAGAACTGTATTTTTTTCCCCCACCACTCACATCCCACCCCTTGCATGAGCTCGATTGAGATGCGTTTTAGTACTCTTTTCTTTTGCCAACTTCTCTCTTAGATGTGCATCCCAGAGCCAGGACGAAGAGCTGTGTGAGGGGAGGGATTTATCACATGTCAGAGGAAGCTGATCTTTGACATAACGCCCCATGCGCCAAATGCTGTAGCCTATAACGCCTTTGGTGTCATTGTGAGGGGATTGCCAGAAGGGAGTAGGTGGGGGTAATCAAAATTTTACAAAAAAACAAACACACACCTAGGGCTTCGGCCAATATTGAGTACATACCCTATTAGCCTAGAAGTGGGTTTTTAGGCGATTGTCGACACAAAAAAAACACACCAAATGCCCACAGATCCGCCACGGACATAGAATAGACGACTTCGACAAGGAGTGGACCTCTGACACGCCGTACGACCCGCCCCTCACAGACGAGGGGAAAGAGGCAGCGCTAGAGGTGGGGAAGGAGTTCCTTGAGCTGCCCCTTGAGACACGCCCTACACTCATCATATCCTCGCCCTTCACACGGTGTCTGGAAACTGCGGCAGGAATTGCGAAGGGTCTGGGCAAGACCAAGATCCGCGTCCACAAGCAGCTAGGGGAGATTCAGGACCCAAAGGTATGGTTCCTCCCCCTCCCCCTTTCATTTGGTCGTTTGTTCGTTTGCGCTTTCAACTTCTCTCTTTGTTTCAAAAAAATAAAATAAAAAGTGGGCGACCACACTGCTACTGCGGCGCTAAAGTGACGAGAGTGAACACCAAGTTTTTTATTTAAAAAAAAAATCACCCTCTCGGGTTGTACCTTTGGGTGATCTATGAACGGGGAGAGATTTTTTTACTAGCTCTCAGTAAGCTCTCACAGGCTCTCACAGACTCTCACAAGCTCTCACAAGGTCTCACAGGCTCTCACAAGCTCTCACAGCCTGTTACGTGTCCCACGGAGACGATCATAGATCACCCAACCTTCCCATTTATATTGCGCAGTAAAAAAAAGCTTGGGAAGTGGAGCTTTCACATTATTTTGCTCTAGCAATTTATCAAAATTGGATTTTGATTTGATTTTATTTTGCAGGTATTGAAGCACGACGGCCCACCCGTACTGCCTGTGTACGAGACACTAGACGGGGTGGACGTAGAGGCGCTTGAATGCGACAGCGTGCCCTACCCTGAAGAGCGTTACGCAGCCATGCAGCGCTATACCAAAGCCTTCGCGACCGTTCCCGACCTGCACCACGACAACGTCATTCTTGTGTCGCACGGAGAGGTTTGCTTCCCCTCTCCCCTCCCCCTCGGTCTTCCCTGGAAATACCACCTTTTTTTATATAACTTGGCAAACAATCGAAGTACACTTTCAACTTTTCAAAATATTTGTCTAAATATCTCGACCAAAAAATGAACCACTGGATCCTGGGGTGCATTGTTTTTGCTTCATTTCTCTAAAGAAGCAATTGTCTGTATGAACACTGTTTCTCAAAAAAAAAACATAATCATTTTTATAACTGTGTACATACCAATGAAGTGCCTCTTTGGGGTTCGATAACCCGCCGGATAACCAATCGACGCCTCGACAAAGGCTCGACAACGGACAATGCACGAGGCGTTTGCACTTCCAACGTCTCTTTTTATTACCTTACAGGGTGTCGGTCAAAGTGTCGCCTCTTTGCATCCCGCAGTGACAGTCTACAGCACACCGTACTGTTCTTACAGTGTACGGCATAGGAGCCGTGAAGGGGGGTTTGGTGAATGGCAACTCAAAGGGATGCACGAAACAAACGGCAAGGTGGAGTGGATGCAGCTTGACTGAGGCTAGAAGTGGCGCAGTGTGGTTCTAGAGCCCCCCCCAATGTGTCTCATCTAAGCGAGGATGGCGTGCCCAGGCCTTTAGGCTGGGATTGTACCGAGCCGAATCGGTCTGTTTGTAGTAGTGGTTGAGACTCATTGTCGACAGAACAAAATGGGGTGGGTTGGTGGTGTAAAAAGAGCAGTGATATTTCGCAGACCTGTGTGGTGGGAAGCTTGGTAGTGATAGAAGCAAGCGAAGCTAAACATGGTCTGGGATATATAATTTTTTTTTTTATCGCATCTTCCTTAGGATCTGTAAGATAAAAAGATTGTTCAGTCGTAGATTCAGTCTTGTTCATCTCTTGAAGGACGTAAGGGGGAGAGAAGCACAACTAGGGTCTAGAAAAATTCAGATTTTTGATATTCCCTTTTACACAAAAAACGTTTCGAAAAAAAAAAAAGCAACTAAACCGGAAGCAACACCCGACACCAACAAAAACAAAACTAGGCAGGGGTTCTACAGAGCCCCTCCGGAAGTCAGGCCAGAGTCCCGCGCTTTCAGCAAAGGGCTCTGCCACACCCTACGGAAAGGTGTGCTGTCTGTGCCCAAAGCGGCCAGGGATAGGGGAGGTGTTCACATAACGTTCCTGCTCAGGAACAAACAGAAAGGACCTACGCGCTTCCCCACTTTTATTTCTGCCATTTTTTTTTTTTTGGGTGACAAAGTACGATTCTTTTATTTTTTTAGATGTAAACCGCGAAATGAATGCAAGACTGTATGGGGGTCCACCCCTGCGGGTCATGCACCAAGGTATACAGCCACGAGAGGGCTTTGTATTTCAAACCACCCTTTTTTATATCTACACGCGTATCAAGCAATTCATTCCCAAAGCATCCACCCATACAGCACACCCTCCCCTCCCCCCTCCCCCCCCCTTGATTTTTGTGCTTTCAGAGTTCAACTCGGCCCCTCTCATCTCCTCCCCCCCTTATCCTTTTTAGATCCGGACAAAACCGGAGATGGACTCCGGTGAGAAGGATACTGTTCCTGTTGATGCTTCTGCAACCGCCTCTATTCCACACAGTGTACTCGCGTTAGAGACATCTCTTGCAGAGTCATCTCCGTCGTGTGGAGGTGCCGCTGTGGTGCCTGCTGTGCGGTCACCTGGGTTGGGTGGGAGTTCGGTGGGGACGGCATCGAATTCGTTTGGGAGAAAGGTTGGGTCTGTGTCATTGACGAATAGTGGGAGTGGGGGCACACCGCAAGGTCCACCGTTGGAGGAGGTAGGTCATGCACCATCGTCTGCAGATGCTGCTTCCACCGAAGTGACAACGTTTTCGCAGGATGATGAAGAAGGAGCCGACATAGATCCTGACAGCGACGTCACACCAAAGCTGCGCACAACAAGCACCTCCCCAAGCAGCAGTCACCGAGACGACGCTGGGTCACCACCAAATGTCCCAAACTACGTAAATGAAGACATGGATATGAAGTTAGACCGCAGAAGGCACGTCAGTTATAAGAGGCAAAGACAGGACGTGAAAGAAGAAGAGGATCGGCGGAGGGGTGGAGAGAGTGATGATGAAGGTGGGATGACGTCGGAGTGTGGAACCTGGTCGTCGATTAAGCTGAAGAGTCAGTCAAATCTTTCTGACGCGACTGGAGAGACAGGGATGTCGAAGATCGTTTCGTGGAATTCTCATGAGACGCGAACGACAAACCCATTGTCGATTTCATCAGACCAAAGAAGGACGGTGGGTGGGGTGGGGTCAACAGGAGATATCTCACAGCTTCGAACCACGTCGATACCCATTTCCGTGACGCAGTCGCTCTCCACACTGAACCTCACACAGGATGTGCACCCCGAAATTGAAGGCACCGAAATGTCGCACACCCACTCAAACCTCTCAGAGACAAGCATCAACTCCAACCGGTTCTATCAAAGCAGCTTGTCGCCGTCAGCAGGGCTTCGTGGTGGGAACAGTGTAGGGAGGAGCATGCGAAAGGCAAGGACACTCCGAAACAGCCAGGCGAGTCAAGATAGTTTGTACGAGCTAGCGGGAGAGACGGAGGGGGTATGGCTGTACTGCTTTTTTTTGGGGGGGATCTTTTGGGGTAAACTATGCCTTGGGGGGTGGAAGTGTGCCGTCTGTATTTCCTCCCGTTGGGGGGGTATGCGGGACGTATTCTGTTCAGGGAGGTAACCTCCCCCCTCCTAAATGCATATTAAACCCTGGCTAGGGTCTGCCAGTGGCTTCCCCATGCTATGAAGGGTGTTGGTGCTCAGAGCATGAAACAGCGAACAACAGTCAGACCAGAGCTTGCTCTGCTGTGCCTAAGCCTTCTCTGCCACACCTTGGGGTGTGGTGTGACGCCTGTGAGGACTGTTCATGTAAATTCCTGAGAAAGGATGTGACCCACTGTTGCCTCAGGGTACCTATTGTGTTTTCATCCGGATGGCTGTGGGTCAGTTAGAGGTGCCTGCATCAATCACTATTCTTCCCCCTCTTTTTTAAACCTAAAAGAAAGGGTGCATGTGTCGACCCTCTCAAATACTTTCAATTCTGTGAACTGAAAGTATATTCTAATTGAAGATTTAGAATAATTATGGCCATCTTTCAACCTCCCCTTTCAGGGCATTGACAACGCTTCTGCAGAAGACGACAGCCTCTCGACTGTCAACCCGAAGGAGCTCCGCGAGCTGATCCAGAACAACCATCTCGTCGAGACCCTTTGCTGTGAAGGGGCGCGGGCGGGGCGCGACTCGCTTGACAGCGAAGTGGTGACGTCTGCTGTGGACCGGGTCTTTGTGGGGTGGGGGCTGTCAAGCCAGGCAAAGCTGACCCTGGTGTTTTCGCCGTTTCTGCTTCTCACCTTAGGGGCCGTGGCGACGCTGACGTCGCTTGCTTCAGATGAGCTGTTTCCAGGGTTGCTGGCGGGCTTCGCGAGCACAGCTCTCTCATTGTGCTTGCTTGTTGTGGTGTTCTACTGTGTTTCGGTGAGTGTCGACTACAAAAGGCAATGCATCAGTGTCGAGCTGGACCGGAAGTTAGAAATGGAGCAAAGCGCGCTTCGCTTTGCCCCGCAAGAGTTTATTAGCATTCTCGAAGCGCATTCCAGCAATCATGAGATTGTTCCGGGGCACCATGTGACGCTTAATGTGGCGATTTTGTGCTCGGACATCAGAGATTTTACGAAAATCAGTGAGTCTCTCGAAATCGCCGAGGCATTTGACTGGGTTTCTACCTTTGCAGAACGGATGGTCCCGGTGATCCGGAACAACGAGGGGTTTGTGAATCAGTATTTGGGGGACGGTATTCTTGCGATTTTTCGGAAATGCGACTTGGTGGTGAACGCGTCTGTGCAGATGCAGCTTGGGGTCGACGAGATGAACACTTCACAAAAACGACACAAGATCGTGATGGGAGTAGGGATACACTGGGGACCCGTTACGTTTGGTTCATTTGGGGATGAGATGCGCATCGAAACCGCCCTCCTAGGGAAAGCTGTGAACGTGGCGGACCTGGTAGAAGATCTGACAAAGAGCTATCGCTGTCGGATCTTGCTTACCGAGCCGGTACACCATCAGCTATCTCTGGAGAGCACCCGGTTCATCCGGAGGGTGGGTCTGGTAGCACTCAAGCACGCCCGCATCACTGCATTGTTCGACGTGTTCAAATCCGATCCTGATCATATTGTAACATATAAAATGCTCATCCGTGAGGCGTTCGATACGGCGCTAGCAGACCATATAGCAGGCAACTTTCATTCAGCAAAAGAAGGATTCGCAAAATGTCTCGAAATGGGCACCTCAACATCTCAAGCCCCCGTCGATCCATTGGTCACAATACGTCTCTACCTCGTGTGGGATCTGTGTCAGCACCCTCCTGCATCAGCATGGGATGGGGTGGATGAGTGGTAAAGTGGAGGGAGGAAGCCGTGGAAACAGTGGTCGCGCTAATTATGGGAAAAAATGGGGAAAAAATGGATTTCGGGTACGGAAAAACGTTCCTTGAAAAGGTTAGCTGGGGAGGCCCGGAAACCCCGTTTTGTGGCATTTCCGGGCCAATCCCGGCTTGTGGTGGGGTATATACGGAAAAATGGACAAAATTTTAGTGACTTAAATTTTCGCAAAATATGAACCCATACTCGTAAACAAGGGTCATTTTCAGGAAAATTCGGAAAATTCCGAGATTTGGAAGCAATTTTTCTCCTGAAAATCAGTGGGTTTTCAGCCCCAAAACATACCGCGATTGGAATTTCCGGAATCCGTCCGCGCTGTGGTGGGGTCACTTTGCCGAAATGGCCAATTTTTTGGTTTTGGTCAAAATCCATGTGGGTAAAGAGGGCCAATGTAAATCCCACAACCAGATTTTCTCTCCCTGATCCTGAACGTCTTGCAACATGAAAATGCGCGAAAACACCGGCATTTGCATTTCCGGAATTCGTCCGTTCTGTGGTGGGGTCAATTTTCCGAAATGGACAAGTTCTTGGTTTTGGTCAAAACCCGTCAGTGTAAGGTAAAGGGGGCAAGTGTTTGCCTGTAGAAACTGGAAGGGAACAGGCAGCGCCGCAGGCGCACGGTAACCAACTTTTTTTTTTTTTTCCTTTTCTTTTTTCTCCTCTTTCTTTTGACTTTCCGAGCCAATTGCGTTCCACGGCGGGGTCACATGTATATGCAAGTCCACTATGTGGTGGTCTTACTCAACAATATTAGAACTTCTGGTTTCTTAATGAAATCCCCGTACTGCAAAAAAAAAACGTTCCTACCAAAACCCCCAAAAATCCCGGGATGAGGGATGGACTTTAGCGCGAGCTCTGCGTGGAAAGGAAGGGCATTTTTTTATTGGTAGTTTTTGTTGTCATTTTTTGGTATGGTATGGTGTCCGTTATGTTAGAGAGATTTTGTTAAAAATGTTCCCATGTTTTGGAAAAAGTGCTGTGCTTCTAGAGGCTTGGTTCTTTCGATTATTGAGATGTGTGCAGCGAGTCACAATTCTTTCTTTGGTGTCCACCCCCGGTACAGCCGGTCATGCAGCCGGTCATTGTACCAAGGTACACTGTCATGAAAGTGCTTTTGTATTTCAACTTCTACTTTCTTTTTTGCGGGGTTTTCGCACCTTCTGTTGGTAGTAGTGGTGTGAAGGGGGGGTGCGAAAAAGTGCAAAAAAGTTCTATACAGTGCTATTTTGTGGTCGTCAGCCACACCAAGTATGGTGTTTTTTGTTTCCACCCGGGTGGTATCGTACCCGTAGGTCAAGTCGAGAGGTTCCTGCAGTCTCATTACTGAACAGTGTCTGGGACAATTCCCCTTTACAGAGAATGCTTCAGTATTTACACACTGTTGTATTTGTATCTGCTTCCCCCCCAAAAAAAAGGGCGAATCTTTACGTTTTCCCGCACTAAAAAAAAAAATCACAACACTAAAAACTACTGTGGGTAACTATGTTGGAACTGCGCCATTGGTGAGAGATCTGCCTCTAATTGTTTGGCATTTCCAAATATCAGTACAAAAAAAAAAAAAAACAAATAAACAGGCCCAGCATATTTACTCATAGTACACTCCCGCTCACTCCTGCTAGCCTCAAGAAAACCCCCCTCCCCTTTACAAGCTCAGAGTAATCTGTCTTGCAAAAGTTAAAAACAAAAATCCCCTGAGTAACAACCCCTATCCTTTTTTTTTTGGGAGTACCCCAACCGGACCCTCTTACACAGGATTCATGACCCCTTTCATCTGATGAGTAAGCGGGAGTAGCGCATATCAGATATAAACCGCGAAATGGGTGCATCACCACATGGTTGGGGGTCCACCCTCCGGTACACCCTGGTCATACCAAGGTACACTATCATCGTCAGGCCTCATATTTCGAGTCAACTTTTTTGTCAACTCCCACCTCCACTTTCCCACCAGGAAAAGAACGGGTAACCCGGCGGGGTAGGGCTTGTCTTCCGATCACTAACCCCCCCACCCAACCTTTTCTCTTTTCTTTTCTCCACCAGAAGAGTTGCGGCCTACAGGGAAGGGTTGCCTTCCTTCTTCCCCTTTTCTGCCGTTTTTGCAGCAGGGGGTATGAGGTACAAAACGGTGCCGCAGTATGGTCAGAGTGGGGGTTCGAGGCAGTGGAATGCAAGCGCAGGGATGCCACCGACGAGTGGTCAACCACGTCGATACACGCAAATGCACGTGACATCGTATCTACCACACACGGATGCTGCTGTTGGCACTAACGTCCTCTGCGCGGCCAACAACGCCTCCCTTGTCCGTCCCTCCACCAGCCCCTCAACCATAGTCGGTACAATCGCCGTCGGCCTGCCCCCCACAGCGAAGATGGGTGAAGGCACCTCATACCACGGCATGGAACCACCCACAGCACAGCTTCTCAAAAAGCAAGGGCTCTCGAAACGGTATGCATTTTTTCCCGAACGAAATGTAGGACTGCATGGTTGGGTGTCCACCCTACGGTACAGCCGGTCAAATACCAAGGTGCACTGTTCACGAGAGGGTTTTGTATTTTCAACTCCACTTTTTTTTTGGTGGTGGTGATTGTAGAGGGGAGGGTAAGCTTTCAGGGGCAGGGTAATCACAGCTTCTTGCGAGCGGGGTTTTTTTAGATGGGGTGTATGAGAGACACCTGGTGTCACAGTTTAAGTTATCTTTTGAGGGGTGTGATTTTCTCATCTCTCTCTTCTTATCACTCCTACCCTTCCTCCGCACAGGGCAAACACCTTCAGCTCCATGAAACGCCCCTCCACAAGCAACAGTAGCGCCGACTCTCTTCCCCCCAAGCAGCTCGAACCCTTGGACACACGCCCTGCTGCCGAGCCCATGATGACTGTCGAGGGCATGCAGATGGGCGAGGAGGTGCTTGTTGAGGTAGCACGACCTACCCCACCCCCCCGCCTCCCCCTTCAGTTTTAGTTTCGCCGTGCTACACATTTTTGTGGACCACTCAAACCGCCCTCTCACCACGCCATTGTAGAGGGCCTTGAGAACGGTGCACAGAGTGAATACCGCCGACCCATCGGGGGGTTGTTGCGCGTTTTTGTTTTGTTTTTGTTTTTCACTTATTCCGCGATTGGTTTGGGCTCTCACCAAGTAAAGTAGAGGTTTAAACTCATTGTAGCCATCTTTTTTTATCAATATTTTTTAAAGACAAGGAGACAACGTTGGGCAAGCTCCATCTGACAGATGTTATCTTAACCTCTTTTTTTCTGCAGCCAACCGTCGCCCGCGAGCCACCTGAACAAGTCATCAACGCACGCAGCACCTCTGCTGTAGGGACCGAACGCCACATCAACGCCTCGAGAGCAAATGTTCGGAAGGTATTCCCTCAGTCACAATCACACCACACCACGACATCTTTGCACACAAACACACTCACTCTCTGGGCAATGGTTCGCTCTAAGGAACTACCCACATTTACTTTCAAACACACACCCGCTCCTCTACCAATCCCAAAATCATCCTTCTTAACCTTAGGAACGCAAACTGGAGCTAGAGGTGAAACGCCTGCAAACATTGCTTGGGAGTACGAACAAAGAGTTGAACAATACGAAGCATGGGTTTGAGGCGCTGAAGGAAGACTCGCGGAGGGAGTTGGACGAGGCGAACGCACGGCTACGGCAGCTTGAGAGGGAGGGTGGGGACAGCAGGGCGCGTGTGGTGGAGGCTGAGGGGCGGGCGGAGGAGTTGACGCAGATCGTCTCTGTGGAGAAGGACCGCACGCGGCAGAGCCTTGCTCTGGAAGGTGCACGGACGTCGCTTCTGGCAAGAGAGAATGCTGCCTTAGCAGAACAACTTGCTGCCAGCCAGGCGACAGTTGATGAGTTGCACGCATCAGTGCAAAGCCTTCGCGATTCGCTCACCCGCGAGGAGGAGAAGACGGAAAGCGCGGTGTCCGGATCCTTTGAGCAAGAGTCGCTGATCCACGACCTCAAAGGACAGCAAAAGTCGCGTGAACACCTCATCCACCAGATCAAGGCTGCGTTGGCAGAAGAGGCGTCCACGTCGGAGAAGCGGAGGCAAGAGTTGAAGGAGACGCGCGAGGATCTGATTGCAAAAGAGGCGCAGATGATTGATCTGCGCAACAGAAACACGCTCATGATTGAGTACATCTCGAAGATCTGCCAACCACACTTCGCAGTCGTGAAAGACGAATCGCTGCAGCCAGTCAACCTCAGCGGCTTCCAAGTGACGCAAGGTCACGTCCTCGTCCCCCTCGTCCTGCTCCTCGAAGGCTACTCCCTCCTCCCCGTCCAGCTTCGCTCCGTAATAGACGAAAAAAGCACAAAACTGCAGTCAAACGGAATCCAATACGGAACAAAGCAGCAGCGTCCAGTGTCGCCGTCGTATAAAGACAAGTATGTGTTCTTTTTGTTGTGCGTGTATTTGATATAAGGTGCGGGCTATCCCTCGCATTTAGGATACAGCGATGTACTGTGTGTGGGTCCATGATGACAGTCAAGGCCTTTTTTTTTGTGATGATTACGTACGATTTAGTCTCAACCGTTTCCTTTCGAGTGGAAAGTAGCTAAAATAATCCGTTTTTTTGTATTTGATATTATGACAGTGTAGTGTACTGTTTTCTGACAGTTTTCACTTTTTAAGTGGTAAAAACATGCTCATTTCCCTCAGGCTTTTCTCTATGATGGATGACAAAGGGCGAAGCCACTCCAGCAGACGGGGCGAAGACACAAGAACAAAATGATAGCACATATCTAGGGGGTAAAAAACGGGGACCTAGATGCGTGTGTGAGGCGCATATATTGCAAGGTTTCTTTTCAAGTGTCTGTCTCTCTGCGTCCGCCGATGAGCGGTAAAGCGTTTTGCACTTTCAATTTCTCTTTCTTTGCACGGTACGGACCATTCACGTCCCTCCTTTTTTGCATGAGTTCGATTGAGATGCGTTTCGACTTTCTTTTCCGTACTTCAACCCTTTTTGCGCTCGACTCAGCTATTTTCCTGCAGGGTTTCTACCCATGCAGAACAAACAGGGTGACTCAGTGCAGCATCACATTCCCCCCCTTTTTTAGAAATATTTCTCAATCTTTTGTTTTTTTGTTAGGAAAAAGAATAGCCCTCCCAAAGGCTTCCAAAGGAAATTGTTCTCATTTGTGCAGGATGACTAAGCACAGAGAGGCTTTACGGGTTATCTTGCAAACTTTATCATCCCCCAATGCTTCCCCATTATTTGCAAAAGAAAAGAAAAGAAAAAAAAAATGCCCCGGCTGCATTCTTTACAGAATAGCAGAAGGGGTTTCTATTGAGCTTGATCCATTCCAGTTGATTGTCCCCAATTTGATTTTTTTTTTTTGACCGAATTTCTCCTCAAAAAAAAAAAAGTGTTGTCATTCATAGTCGATTGGTAAGAGAAGGCGTTAACCTTTGCAGACAGCTGCCATTTTTTTTTTTCTCGTTCTTCTTTCCGCAGTGGCAAATTCAAATCCAGCAACGTAAGTTAACATTTTTTAAAAGTTTTTCTCCTTTTTTATTATTTCAAAGTCTTCTTTTTGAAGGTGACGTTAAGCAACAGAACGACCTAGGGATATCTTACCTTTTCTTTAGATGTTGTGTGAATGTTGTGATGCACATTCATCTTTTCCAAAAAAAAAAAAATATTTTTTTCATGACTGTGTGCCTGCTGACAGTTTCCCTGTCAGCAACTCCCAAAGTGCAACACTCCGGGGTTCGATAACCCCACAGAGTGTCAGTGCCTGCGTCCCAGAGGCGTTTTGCACTTATCAACTTCACTTTTTTTTTCTTTCTCTTTTAGGTACACTTTTGTCACGAGACGGCTTTTTGGATTTCAAAGTCAAATTTACTTCTTTTTCTCATTCTTTCCCCCTCCCACTATAATACGCCTTTCTCCCAGTCTTTCATGACACCCGGTCCATTTCCTTCTTTCCCCCCGAATATTTCAAAAAAAAAAAAGCCAATATTTCAAAACTTCATTTCTTTTAAGGTGACTAAGCACAGTAATCTAATCAGACTAAGCACGAGAGGCTTAGGGTCGTCTTATAAGCTTTTCTTTCTTTTTACAATTCTTCTCAACAGAAAAGACATTACACACACCCCTCTCTTTCTCTCTCCCCCCTCCGCCTTTTCTCTCTATGGAGGAACGGCTGACAGATGCGTTGCGAGCGAAGTTTACCAGCATCCATGAGGAGCACCGTGACAACGGGGTGCTGATGAGCGGGAACAAGGCACGTAGTCTCTTTGTTGCTTCGGGGCTGTCGAACGACGCGTTACGGCAGGTCTGGGGGTTGAGCGACATGAGCCACAACGGCATGCTCGATGCCCACGAATTCTGCGTTGCCATGTTCCTCATTATGACCGTCAAGAAGGGCGGCACCCTCCCCATCGAGCTCCCCGCTCACCTTCGCACCCCTACCACCACCCCGCAACCCGCCTTCCAACCTCAGCCAAGCGGATTCGGAACGAACACTGCGAACTCCTTTTCCATCGGATTTTCCGGCAGCAATTCCAACCCTCCGGCATCGGACCCTTTCACCTCAGGCCCACCCCCGCTCCCATCCATGGGGGGCCTGGGGGGACTGCCGGAGATAGGGGGTGGAGGAGGTGGAGGTGGAGGTGGAGGTGGCCCCCCACCTTTGCCCACTCCGATGGTGTCGGAGCCGTCGTTTGGAGGGCCTGTGTTTGGTGGGGGAGTGGGTGTTGGGGCGGGTATTGGTGGAGCAGTTAATAGCATTGGGGGTGGGTTTAGTGGTGGTGGTGGTGGAGGAGGTGGAGGTGGTTTGGGTGGCAACATCGGTGCTATGGGCAGTAATGAGACCTTTGGTGCAGCCCCACAGCAGGCTATGTACACAGACCAGGAAATAGAAGAGTTGAATGTGGTATGAGAAGAGGTGGGGTGATATTTCATTATGAAAAATCAGGCAAACATGCAAACTCTTTTACTACTCCAAAATATGTTTGGCGTTTGAAAAGGTCGTCAAATTATTTAAAATACCCAAATTTGCCAAACTTATTTACGCCAATTTATTTGGAGCACTTGCAACCTACCGTATGAAGTAACGCTTCCACGCTTCGATGAAGCGGAGAAGCGGCTCCACTTAAGGCGTCTGCACGACATTTTAGTGTTCAGACGTCTTTTAGAAAATTTTCTTTATGATGTAAACCACGAAATGGATGTACCGCATGGTGTGGTCATGCACCAAAAGTACACTGTACCGGGCGGGTTGTTATTTCAAGTCAAACTTTCGGTTGTATTGTGTCCTTTATCCTTCCCCCCCTTTCAGCAACTCCAACGACACACCCGTGCCTGCAAGGACATCCTCATTGTGATGCAAGACTCTCAAGCTCTTTTGGACAGAAAAATCGAGTCTGCGAATGAAAAGCGGTATGGCACATTAGAGGGGCTGTTCCTTTAACTTATCCTTGAACTTCATGCCCACACACTACTCCTTCATACCCATCAGAGACCAACTCGCGGCACTGAAAGCTCAGGAACGCGCTCTTGAGGACAAACAACTGTTTCAAAACCAGACGAAGGCGTACCTGACAACCTTTATCCAGCAGCTGCAGGATTCGCTTGATGATAGCAACTTGAGGACGACCAAGTTGACCGGGAGCACTGGAAGGGTGCAGACTGAGATAGATGCGTTGCGATTGGAGGAACGCAGCAATACAGAGCGCGTCCGCGAGGGCCTGGTGCGTGCGGAACAGACAGAGGCAGAGCTGGGTACACAAGAGGCGGAGCTGAAACGTGTGCAGCACTTCATCCTCGAGGGCAACAGGGCGATCTCAGAGCTTGAGAGCAAAGTGGCTCACCTCTCCACCGTGAAGCATCAGCTGAGCCACGAAGCAGGTCAGCAGACACATCAGCTCGACAGTGTGGTTGCCACCATAGCTGGGTTGGCGTCGAAGACAGAAGACCTTGAGTCGTCTATCAACGCAATGGAAACACAGCTCGCTGGGTCAAACAACAAAATAGACACCTGCAAACAGGAGATGCAAACACAACGTATGTTTTAGCTTTTTTCTGTACTAATGGTGTTTAGATATGTCTGAAGAGGTCATATTTCGGTGCTTTTTTTTTGTTTTTGTTTGTTGGTGAATGGGGGTGCGCAGAAGTACGCAAGAAGTGCGAATAACCCCTATTTGTGTAAAAAAAAATTTCCTTCGGAGAAATAGCGCCCTTTAATTTTTTCCCCACACCCCTTCAGGTGAAAATGTGATTGAACTGACCACAAAGGAAAGCGAGCTGAGGCGGGAACTTCAGGGGTATGCCATTCATTTACCTTCCCCCCACCTTCTGGATTCAAACTACATCCGAACCACCCAAATACCACCTTCCAACCTTTGCAACCTGCAACTACCGAAAAGCTCACTACCGCCTAACGTACCCTCTCTTTCTTTACATGACTAATACCTAGGAGATGGGTGGCATATGGCCAACTTTTTCACAGATGTGTGCATGAGGCACATTGATCTTACAAGTTTTCTACCATATATCAACCTCGAAATAGGATGTAGGACCGCATGGTTGGGGCCCACCGATACACCGGTCATGCACCACGAGAGTGCTTTTTTTTTGTATTTCACGTAAAATTTTCTTTCTGTTCCACACTGTGAGACTTCCCCTTCCACCGTTTTTTTCATTACAGATACGAACATCAAATGGGGCGCATTTCGAAGTACGCGAACCACAGTGAACTGGAGAAGTGCACCAACGCACTTTCTGACGCGACTCGCAGCCTTGCGATGTTCGCGACCGTTAGCAGCACGATTATTGACGGGAGCCCACGCTGCTTGGACCGGAGTGGGTCGATGCCACTGACGGGAAGCGGATCCTTGAGTTTTGCTAGGAGCCAGCCGGAGACGACAGAAACCACACCTGCCCCTACCCCCACCCCTGCCCCTGCATCACAGGACAGCAGCAGCCTCTTTGCACCGCCTCCCACACACACCAAGGATAGCACACCTACACCAACCCCCTGGGGGCAAGCAGCCTTCTCCACAGACGTGCCGCCCACCTCTGCAGGGCCCTCCACCACAGCGTCAGAGCCGTCACCCACCGCTGAGGCCTTCAACAACGACGGCCTCTTTGGCCCGACTGTTGTCGAAACCACCGACAGTTTGTTCCCTGCAGTCCCGGCAGCGCCGTTTGAGACCTCTGCCAAGGCAAACACAACAGCAGCATTCCCTTCAGACAGTCTCTTCCCCGCGCCCGCTTCAAACTCAACCAACCCATCCCCCACCAACACAACCAACACCCTCTTCGAAGCCCCAAAGCAAGACGGAGGGAGTCTCTTTGCAGAACCTACCGGAGGTGCCCTGTTTGGCACCTTTGCAGCCCCGGCTGAGACTGTTGAGCCTGCAGCCGTCCCCGCTGGTGGTGATCTGTTTGGAACCGGCTTCGCAACACCCTCCGAATCTTCACCTACCGGAGGCGATCTGTTCGGCACAGCGTTCCCTGCACCAGAAGCAGCCGAGCCTACCCCAACTGGAGGTGATCTATTTGGCAAAGGGGTGCCCGCAGCTCCAGCCCCACGCATTGCTACCCCTGTAGGGGATCTCTTTGCATCCGAGAACACAGTTTCCGAGCCCCCGACGGCCTCTGGAGATCTGTTCAAAGGGGTGCCCGCACCTCCACCTATCCCAGAACGCACTGCGACACCTGTAGGTGATCTCTTTGGTGCCCCCTCCACCGAGACCGTTCCCGACACTGGAGGCAACCTCTTTGCCACCTTCCCGTCTGAGACGACTGAGTCTGCAGGAACTCTCTTTGGAGCTGCCACACCCACCGAGCCTTCTACAACCCCTGCTGTACCTGCACCAGACCTCTTCAGCGCAACGGTACCCCCCTCTGAAGCTGTGCCCGCTGCAGCTACGTCAGGGGATCTGTTTGGGGCCGCATCTGGGGGGGATCTGTTCAATGCGGGGAAGGGAGGGGAGGCCGGGCTTTTCCCTGAAGGGTCTGGGCAAGGGGAGGTTGATGCGTTTGGCGCATCCTTCACGTCTCCAGTGGAAGTGCCGCAGGGGCAGACAGCAGTGGCAGCACAGTCATCAGGTGGAGGGGTGCCAGCAGCAGCAGACACCCACGCCCAAGCAGCCTCCTGGGGGGACAACACCTGGGCCTCGCCAGACTTCAAGTCGACAGAGGCGTCTACATGGAACCCCGAGTTCGGTACCCCCTCCCCTCAAAATGAAGGCGCGAAAATAACAAACCAACCCCCTCCGCCAGACTTTGGTGGTGAGAAATGGGGATTCTAGCATGAGAAAAAATGGGATTTTTTTTTTTTTTTGATATTTTTAGATTAGAACGAGGAGATATTTTTTAGAGAAAAGTTTTTGGGTTAAAAGGGGGGGATATGGCTTTCCTTAGAAAAGTAATGAATTTATCTTTTCTTTCAAAAAAAAAAAATCGATTTTTTTTTGTAAGGTGAGTGTACAGAGGTATATCTTTCAAAACGTTATTATTTTTTTTTGTGCGCTTTTTTATCCCCAACCACGCCTTTGTGATGTGCGATAACGATTATAACCAAGGTGACTAAGCACGGGAAGCATAGGTTCATTTTATAACCTTTTCTTTCCCCCCCCGAAACGCCGACTTTAAAAAAAAAAAAAACGATGACTAAAGCAACACACAAGGCTTAATAGTATCTAATCTTTTCTTCTCTCTCCTTCTCTCTCTCTCGATGACAAAATAAAAATCTAAAAAAAAAAAAAATTAAAAACGACATCTTTCCCTTCCTACCTTTCCCCGCTCTCTCTCCCTCCCTCTTTGAAATATTCCTCAGACCCTTTTTGGAGGAAAATAAATAAAAATGGAGGACGACCGCCGTCTTTTATTGAAGGCATTTCTTTATCATACTGGGCTTGGGTATGATATAGGCCATGAGATCGGTGCTGCTATGCACACTGGTAGTATGAAAGGCGTGTCAAGCCGCATGCCTTCTTTGCGCACTGCCCGCACTGGATTGGCTTGTGTTGCGTTGTCTTCATCCTCCTCTTCCTCCTCCTCCTCCTCCCCTTCCTCAAAATCCTCGCACTCTACGTCGCTTATTGCCTTTGGAGGGCATAATCGAGAGACGGGCCGTTTAAATTGCACCGAAATTCTTCATCATAATGAAACATCCTGGGTTTCTGGGCCTTCATTGGTAGCCCCCCGGTTTCTCTTTGGCGCGGGATCTATCCAAGGGGGAGTTCTCGCTGCCGGAGGGGATGACGGAGGATCGTACCTCACCTCCGTCGAATACCTCCCTTCCACCGAATCAAACTGGACACATTGCATGGATTTACCCGCTCCTCGAAGGGGGTGTGGATCTGCAGGGATAAACGGAGGGTTATTTTTGGTAGGAGGGCATGACGGAGTCTCCGATGTCGCGACAACCGAAACAATCCGGTTGGAAGAAGGGGGGAGGGTGGAGTCTGGCCCCACTCTTCCGGGGGCGTTGTTCTTACCAGGGGTCTGCGAGGAAGGGGGGAGGGTGTATTGCTGTGGGGGGTTTGGGGAGGAGGTGGGGGAGCGGAAGGTGTACGCTCTGGACCTGCGGGAAGGTGTCTGGCAGAAATCTCCTCCATTGCGGGAGGCAAGAGGGGGGGCGGCATGTTGTTCATCAAAGGGACGTGTCCGTGTCTATGGGGGAATGCGTGGTGACGCAGAAGGCACGCTCCTCTCCTCCTCTGAATCGTTCTGCCCCATTGCCGGCCGTTGGACCACACTAACACCACTCTCCACAGCGCTCTCTGGTGCAGGGTGTGCAGAGTATAGAGAGGGGGTGGCGATAGTAGGAGGGTCCCGTCAGGCGGCGCCTGGAGAATCGGAAAATATGGTGAATCATTGTGTTCAGATTATCTGAGGTGGAAATGATGTGTTCTTTGTTATGGGTGACAGAGTGGTGTTTAAGGGGTAAAGGAGAGAGCCCTTTGATATTCTGTTGTGTGAGGTAGAAAAGGTTCAAAAAAAAAAAAAAGCCAAGTTTTACTGTTTATTTGTCAAAGTATTTCTCATATCCAGGAAACACACACAAAAAAGGGGCTTTTTTTATACCATAGGAGAGCAGACTCCCTGGACACAGAACATACAAAAAGCAGGGAAACAACAATGCGGGGTGAGCTTGGTGCTTCGCCACCACGGCAGGGCTCTCCTGGACGGGTGTCGCCTCATCGTGGTGTGGAGGCACGTGAACGCGCGCTTCTCCTCCAACGCAAAAGCACCGACACGTCGCCTCTCCCAGCAGCCCTGCAACGGCCACGTTATGTCCCCTCCCCGACGCATGCAGGCGGCGCATTTTACTTCGAAGAAAGGGTATGTCTCACAGATGATACCAATTCGTGAGGTGAGAGTGGGGGTGGGAGGGGGAAGGGGGGGAACGGTTGGTTTTTTCGTTTGTTTTTCCTTAGTATGTTTTTCACTTTTCTATTTTTTACTTTTATTTTATTTCTCTTTCTTGTGTGTTTGCTGAGGTTTTCTATCTGATACACATACAGGATGTGTTGGTATTTGTTTGGATTGGTAGCAATTATTGCACGGAATACTTTACGTATACACGGCAGCCATCAAGACCAAGACTCTTTAGGTTACTCTTCCTCCTGGTGATCAGACATTACATCCAGTAAGGACAGAGAAAGGAATAAGAAAAAAGAAAAAAAAAACTTTTGTATTTTGTGTATTCCCGAAACAAAAAACTGAAGTAGAAGGTACCAAATGTTCACACGAACATCGGTTTCACGATATTCACCCACCATTTAAAGGGAAATCACTGAAGATGTCCACCCTTTTGAATACAACTGTATGATTCTTAGGACTGAAACAGGGTTAATATCAGAAACCAATCTACTGAAGTTTCAACTTGTGCACGAAGCATTTTACTTTTCTTTTCTACGTTTTGCAAAACACACACCATAAAAAGAAAGATGGGACCATTTTTGTTGATCCCTCACCATATACTATCAATTTATTGATTGCATATGATGAAAATACTTTTGATTATTCCCTCAATTCTGTGAAGGGGGAAATGGAGTAGAAACGGCTGTGGGAGAAAGACACAGTGGTGATTAATGAAAGAAAAAATCAGGTAGCATAATGTTTGTTCGAAAAAGACGTATCCATTTTCACACAAAACACATCTCAGAAGCGCAACACAAGCAAACGACGAGAACGGGCCTCGCGAAGCCCTGTGAATGGACAGTCGGTATGCGGCTTTAAAAATATAACTTTAACAACACGAGATGCTTAGACATCTTTATAATTTTTTTCCCTCCAATAATAATGTCTCATACTCCTTTTCCCACTTCGCACCTCAGGAAATATATTTTTTTTTTTCCAACTCATTTTGAATTTTTCACTCCATTCTCAAACTTTCTGTTTCACTCAAATCTACCTCATTGCAGAAAGGTCATATTTTTTCATCCCTACTCTTTTAACCAAATTCATTACCTATCAAACCTCACAGATTAGACACACAACCCCCGAGCACCACCTCGCCACTGATGAGTACACCACCCACTCTGTAGCAACCTCTGCAGCTACACCAGAGCTGCCACCGCCACCGGTTCTTGCGGGCAATGTTGTGGGGGGCTTGCTGTCACATGCTGCAGACGATCCTTTGTTCGCAGGTGAGGGGCTGGTCTCCTCCCCACCACAGCTGCAGCACCAACCACACCATGAACACGCGATACCCATCCACCCACACCACCCTGGTACACCTCCTACCCGCACCCTCTCGCCCTCACGCCGTGCATCCCCTATCCACAATGCGTCAGCCTACATCTCCGCCACCTCTCCTTCCCCCAGCCGCGTCGCCCACAATGGATGCTCTCCACGCTCGCATACCCCCATCTCGAAGCCCCCCTCCTTGGATCCGTACACCCCCCCTCAGGAGGAGGAGTTGGTCTGCACCTCGGAAAACCGGCATTTGGTAGGGAGGGGTTCACAAAGTGAGCGGACCGCAACACAATGGGCTGGGTCATTGCGTGGGCAGAGTCCGGTTAGGGTGAGTGTGAAGGGAGCGTCGTTTAGCAGGAGTACTGATGGGCATGGTATGTTAGGAGCGATGCAGGGAACTCCGTTGAGGGTAACGGTGTCGGCGCAAGATAAGTGGAGGAGGGTGCCTGCACAGCAGTGGGCAGTTCCGCCTTCGGAGAGGTTGTCAACCTTTGTGAAGCGATGTGGTCTGACAGAGCCAGAGGTGCCGCACCTCGACAAGGCCTTCCTCGGGTATTCCGTCCACGTAGTGAACAAAGACATCAGATGGCAGAGTTCGAGTTCCGAGGATATGTCGGTAAAAGCCTTGGGGCTCCGTAGTGGCGATACAGTCGAGGTTTCAACGTCGTGGGCAACGTATCGAGGGCAATAATAAGAGGGGACTGGATTTCCCCCAAAAATAGGTGTAAATTGGGTACTTCTTGGGTCCTTCTAGGGTAGTGATTTTCCTTAGGGCACACCAAGGGAAGGAAAAAATAATCTTGGATATTTTTAGTAATTTTTTTTTTTTTTGGGGGGAGATGTTGTGGGGAAAGATGTTGTGTTTTGCATCAATTTTTGTGGGGAAATATCTGAAAAAACGTAAAAAAAGCATCTTGGGGAGTAAAATCCGCAAAAAAAAAAATTCAAGGAAAATATTTTAAAAAAATGCTTTTTCAAAATACAATAAAGATGTGTGTTTCGCTAGAGGCACATCCATCTTTAAAGTGCCCCCCTTTTTTAAAGTGATCTTTAATTTATAAGATTGAACCCAAGCACGAAAGGCTTGGGTTCATCTTATAAACCTTTTTTCTCCCTTCAAAGTGATTCAAATATCCCAAAATAAGTATCTTTTTGGATGTCTGTGTTCTATTTTTTGTTTTCATTGTATTGGTTTTTGTTTTTTACACAAAAC
Organism: Rhynchopus sp. YZ270_cl-10; assembly: GCA_964035575.1. NCBI lineage: Eukaryota > Euglenozoa > Diplonemea > Diplonemida > Diplonemidae > Rhynchopus > Rhynchopus sp. YZ270_cl-10. The sequence continues at coordinate 435,326 of OZ037906.1, read as the reverse complement.
AAACCAAAAAAACTTCGCCCTTTTTTGACTAAGCACTAGAAGGCTTAGTCTCATCTTTGACAACAATTTCTCCTTTGTTTTTTCTTTGCGTTTTTAAACGCAAAAGAATTTTTTTTCCGTACCCCAGTTGTTCCACCAAATCCCGAACCATACTCTCCCCCACTCTACCTACACCACACCACCCTGTTATTAGGGGGTGGTCTGAGGTTTACAGTTTGCAGTTTGTTTTGCAGTCTTGAAGAGTTGTGTTAGAGCCTTACACCTACCCCCCCTCTGGTGGCAGTATTGTGATGGGTACATTGGAATACGCAAAAATACATCACAATCCATCATAATACACGTGTATTATGATGGATTGTGATGTATTTTTGCGTATTCCAATGGGTCCATCGCAATACTGCCACCATTACCCCTCTCCCTTGGCGTCCCTGCTCTTTTTTTTTGTCTCCGCTTGCTCCCCACCACTCCACTCTACTCCATCTGTGTAGCTGCATTCTTCGTCGTGGAGGGGTCTAGATAATGGATGGAAAATAGTACGGTTCTTTGTTAACCAGATTGACATCGAATTTGCATTTCATTTATTTAATGGTCTTCTGAATCATGGATGGGGAAATGACTGTGTGTATGCGTACAGTTTTCCTGTTATCAATTCTCCTAAATGAAGCATTCCGGGGTTCCATTGCGGAGTGTTGCATCTTCGAAGCGTTTTGAACATCGCATTATTCCTTAAGTATTTTCCACCCCCCCACTGCCCCACCACCACTTACCATTACCAGAAAGGGTTGCACAGCCTGTTCCTTTAAAAAGGTGCAGCCACGGATACACAGTTAAATATAGCCCAGACGGTTCTGTTGCAGGGAGCGGGGTAGGACGACACAGAAAGATGGCCACAGAGAACATTGTCATTTCGTTGAGGGAATGTCCGGGGACGCCGAAGCTGAAGAGAGTATGCAATACCCCTTCCCCCTCCTTGTTAAAAAGAGTGCCCTTTTTTAGTGGTCTTTAATGATGGTAACCATACCCCGCATGGTCACCGTGTATGTACGTGATGTATTCGTCTTTGAATTATTTTTTGTCATTATTGTTCCGAGAGGGCTTTGTATTCAAAGTAGCATTGCATGGTGTGTGTGTGCACGAGAGGCACATACGTCTTACTACTTTTCTTTCATTGATAGCGGCTTCTTTGTTTCTTCCATAAAAAGGCTGTGTTAGTGTATCAGATGCAGCGTTTCTTTTTTCTCTCAAAATGCCACTTTTTGTTACGCCACATATCACACACAGACTGTCTACAAACTGAAAAGCACCGAAACCACTGGGTACATATCCTCGTGGCTTAAAAAGAACCTCAACATGAAGCCCACCGAGCCTCTCTTCCTCTTCATCCAACCTGCAGACTCGTCAGTAGGATTCTCGCCCACACCCGAGCAGCAGATAGGCGACCTCTCACGCGCCTTCGTTGACGGAAAGAAACTTACCGTGTTTTATTCACTAAAACAGGTGTGGGGTTGAACGGAGAGAGGGTGATCGGTGGAGTTCCTTACCACCCGCAATAGTTTGGATGATGTGTTTGAAGCTTTTTCTCTTTACCACTATCCCAGTTTTGTTGTCCTTTTTCGACAAAAAAAAATCTAGCTTCGCAAAATGGGGGTGTGAATGAATGGGCAAGAAGATGTCTGGGAAGGTGCGAAGTGTGGAGAGATTTTGTGCATAAATCTCAGTTGTTTTCAAAGAAAGCAGCGAAAAAAAAAAAGAAGCCGACAACAAAGCAAAAAGGGGGCTTAACTTTGACAGCGTTACAAAAAAAATATTTCTTTCACAATGAGATGTGTATGTGCCCACTCTGAGGCACATTCCATCAACCTTTTTCCCCCTCTCTTTTGTTCCGTGCCTCTGCTTAACGTGCCTGCCACAGAGGTAGGACCAGTCTACGTTGTCAATTTCACTCTTTATTTTTGTCTTTGTCTATACCATCTATTCAGTAGAATAGTTAGTATATGAAACAACTTTCTCCAAACCAATAGCCCGCAAAAAAAAGGGGGGGGGGATAAAAAGTTCCACACAGATACACCACACACCTCCCAAATGCGACCTTGCCAAAAAAAAAATTATAGTGGAGTTCATCCTCGGGTGTCTACACTAAAACAACCAAGTTTTCAAAAAAAAAAAAAATGAGGGGGTAAAAAAAAGCGTTCTAGCCTATTGGGTGTGCTTTCTAAGTGTTCTCTTATTAGTTGAAAAGGCGTAATGGGCTCTGCGCGAGAGGCACTGTGCATTCCTTTCAAAACCCTTTTTTTTTTGGCCTCAAAGAGGTTTCCTCTTCACAGCCAGGTACTCAGTGGGAGCGTATTGCAGTAATAAAAAAAATATCCAGAATATTTATTACACTTTACGCACAAACAAGTTTTTATATTAGGTGACTACGTATGAGAGGCTGTACGCTCATCTTAGAAAAAAAAGCTTTTTTTTTTTTGTTCTCTCCCCATGCCCTGTCCCCCTGACTACAGAGTCGTTCTGATACTCAGGGCGTTCGCTATCGCCATCGTTTTTCCTGAATCGTGGCGAAATGCCAAAAAACCCGAAATTTTTGCATTTTTACTAGTGCTTAAAATAGGTCAAAAAAAATTTTTCGCCGGAGAGAAGCTAGTTCGTGGGGGTGAATCCCTGGTACTGAGTGATAAAAAAAATTTTGCGATTTGCGCGTGATACCTTCCCCAGCACTAATACCAGCAAAACGATGGAGAATTTCAGCAATCCCCCCCTCACTGAGGATCTCTTTGTGCTGTTTAATCAAACAGATGTACTAGAGAGAGGCATCTGTCATATGAGACTTCATCCTTAGTTTGATTATTTTCAATAAACTAAACCGTCTCTCTGCCTCCACCGAGGTTGAAGATAGAGTTGACACGAGTAGTGACACCTTCAGCTGACTGCAGGATTGAGGAGCGAGCGGGAGTGCTGGGGAAACTTCCTCTCACGGCAGGCGGGTTTGCGGATGATTTTGAGTACAGTGGACACCCCCTCTGCGACCCCCCCTCCGGGGGGGGTCGACAGGGTGGTGGGGAGAAATGTCTCTCTTTTTTTTTTTTCTCCCTTTTTTCTTTATTTATTTATTTATTTATACAGGGTTTCGCCCCGGTGGGGCGAAGCCCTGGGGCGAAATAAAATGTCATTTTTTCAGGAAAAGATTTTTTTAACGAAAAAAATTTTTTTTCGCCCCGGGGCGAACGCCCTGCTGATACTACAAAAAAAATGGGGGATTTTTTTTAGTCAGGCTTGGTCTATCCACTGACGCCACCGTACAATGCACAAAGCTCCCTGCAGTTTTACCGAACGACCTATGAGGGGTCTATAGCGGTTTTTGTGTGGGATTCACACCTTTTCTTCACACTCAATCTCCAGCACACATATCTTACCATGGCTTTACGTGGCGCTTCCCGTGTAGGGTTGACTACCTTAGGCGATGTTGGTTCTGTGAAGGAAGGGTTCAAATTGGTGAGCCGACGCGAGCACAGTGAGTACGGTGTTGAGGCCGCTGTGTTCCAGCATAGTGTTACCGGAGCGAGGTACGTGCACGTGGACACTGAGGACACGAACAACGTTTTTTGCATTGGGTTCTGCACACCGTGCAAATCTGACTCTGGGATTGCGCATATCCTGGAGCACACTGCACTATGTGGGTCTGAGCAGTACCCGGTTCGGGACCCCTTTTTTAAGATGCGGAGTCGCTCGCTTTCGACCTTCATGAATGCGTTCACTTACCCGGACGCAACGATGTACCCCTTCTCCACTGTCAACGAGAAGGACTTCTACAACCTGATGGGCGTGTACATGGATGCGGCACTGTTCCCTTTGTTGCGCGGGTTGGACTTCAAGCAAGAAGGCCACCGTCTAGAGGTCGACGACAACGGCGACTTCATCATCAAAGGGGTTGTCTTCAACGAAATGAAAGGCGTCTACGGCGACCCCTCCACGATGTTCTATCTGAACACTCTCAACGAGGCGTATGGGCGCGACTCATGCTATGGCTATGCGTTTGGAGGCCTCCCGAAGAAGATCACAGAGTTGACCCACCAGAATCTGGTCGACTTTCACAAAGAGAACTATTCTGTGGGGAACTGCAATATCGCGACCTACGGAGATCTTGCTGTCGAAGAAAACCTTGCAAGAATCAACGAGGTTTTGATGCGCAGATTTGAGCGTGAAGGGAACACTACGACCGAGAGACACGAACTCAACGCCACTCCTAAGGGCTACGCTGCACATGGCAAGAAGTTTTCGAAGTCTGTTGTCACCACCGGTCCTCTCGACCCTCTCCAGGATGAAGCCACCACCACCGCCCGCGTCGCAATCGCCTGGGTAATGAACATCCCTACCGACGACACATTCACAATCTTCGCCCTTTCCATCCTCTCTGCTCTCCTCACCAACGGCCCCAACGCGCCGCTCTATCAAATCCTTATCGAGAACGGTGTTGGAACCGAATTCACTTCCGGAACCGGATTTTCTGCAGATTTGAAAGGAGGGTTCTTTGAGATTGGTGTGCAAGGTGTGAACCTAGAGGTGCACTCAACGGAGAAGGTGTCGAAGATCATCAGAGAAACCTTGGAGAAGGCAGAGGAGGAGGGGTTCGCGGCGGAGCTGGTGGAGTCAGTGTTGCATCAGGTGGAGCTTAGCAAATCACACCGTTCTGCGAATTGGGGTCTCAACCTTGTGGCCGGGATGATCCACAACGAAACGCAGGGATATGAAACACATTCTATCTTCGAGGCCTCGGCGCGTATCAAGGAGCTTAGGGAAAAGCTTGTGGCGGAGCCGAAATTCTTGCAGTCGCTTATTAGATCGTACGTTCTTGAGAACAAACATGAGGTGACACACACTATGCTTCCTGATGCAGGGTTCTCTGATAAGCTTGCCGAAGAAGAAAAGAATGTGCAGACAAAAGAGCTGGCGGTGAATGTGGATAAGGAGGAGGTTATTAAGAGTGCAAAGGTTTTGGAGGAGGAGATGAGCAAGACGGAGGATTTGTCGTTGCTGCCGTCGTTGTCTGTGGCAGATATTCCGAGAGATCCTTTGCCGGACCCGAAGATTGTTCACTACGAGAATGAGTCGTTGGCGAAGTTTCAGCAGGTTGTGACACCGACGAATGGGATTTGGTACTTCCGGTTGGCCATTCCGATCTACCATTTGACGTCGGAGGAGCTGCTCGCGTTGCCTCTTCTCTGCAGCATCCTCGGCAGCACCGGGGCTGGCGATCTCGACTACAGAGAGCTAAGCCAGCAGTTCAAGCTCTGCAGCTCTGGGGTCGGCTTCTCTGCAGGCATTTCAACCCTCCCGAGAGACCCTGCGCAGACCTCCGCATACATGACCGTTTCTTCGTACGGTCTGGAACGCAACTGGGAACGTTTCTTTGAGCTTCTTGGTTTAGTGTTCTCTGATGCCAGGATGTCCAGTGAGGATGAAGGCGTGCGGGTGCGCATCAAGAGCATCATTAACATGGAGGCCACAGATGCATCGAACGGTGTTGTCTCGTCAGGCCACGCATATGCCCTGAAGAAGGCAGCATCCATGGTGCACGATGTCGCGAGGTGTAGTGGTCTGCTTGATGGGCTTGACCAAGTTGCGCACCTTGTGGAGACGATGGCGTTGGTGAACGGAGAGAACGGAGAGGAGGAGCTCACGAAGGTCATCGAAACGCTTAAAACGCTGGCAGGGAAGCTGATGGTGGCGCTCCCAGGGACGAAGGCGAATGTGACCTCGTCGCGTGAGCTCACGACAGCGCAGAAGAATGTGTTCGACAGCTTCATCGCGTCGCTCAAGAAAACCTCGCAAACCCCAGTCGAAGGCGAGCTCGTTGCAGCAAAGGAGAAGACAGAACGTCATGAGAGTGGTAGATTGTTCATCCAGGCGCCGGCAGATGTGGGTTTCATGGCGTCGGTATGCTTCAGGGGGGTTTTTAGTTGCCATCGTGTCCGCGGATCAGTGGTAAAGAACGGATGTGAGACACATTCATCTTCAGTTTTTGATTGCTAAACACGAGAGGCAGTGTATCGTAGCAATGGTTCTGTTTTTTTTTCCCTCTCTTCCTGACACGTAGTGTGCTGATTTTATTGTTAAGATCAGTTGGCGGTTGCTGTCTAGTTTTTAAAGTAGTTTGTCATGAAAGGCGTTTTGTCAGTGGATAGTGGATAGTGGTCAACGGAAAAGAAAGGAGCATGGAAGACAAATAAATAAACAAAAAAACTAGTAGTTCATCCTTGGGTGTCTACACTAATACAACTAAGTTTTCAAAAAAACAAAACAAACAACACAGGTGACGAAGACGGACCTTTCGTACTTCCACAAGGACGTCGCTGCGATGGAGATCCTCCTCCGTATTGTGGACCAACAGGTATGCATAGCGACTAGAAGCGAATGCATAGACCCCCCTTTTTTGTATTTGATGCTAGATTTCATGGTGCGGTACTCTCCGTGGTTCAACCACGGTTCTGCCAAGAACTTTTTTTGACCCCCCGCCCACGTACAGTGCGAGGATAGTGAGAATCTCATCCTGACTCTGTTGCTGTTGCCATTTGTACAGGCGTCACTTCTTCTAAGTTTTACCAGCTTTCTTTCTGTGAATAGAAGCTATCTGTGTTTTAAGTTTTGTCAAACACAACCACACCACACCACCACACTACAGTTCCTCCACAAAGAGGTCCGCGAGAAGGGAGGTGCCTACGGTAGTGCATCCTCAAGGTATGTCCGCTAGACAAAGATGCGTGGCACTTTCAATTTTTTGTTTTTTGTCTACTAACTACGGAAGCGAATATGCACACGAGGCGCATCTTGCGAATGGTTCTTTTTATACCTTTTACACAACTTACCCGCACAACTTCCACTATTTAAAACTGTTTTTTTTTCGTTCAATATACCACACCACACACAGCTCGGTTGCTGGTGTTGACGGGCTGGTTGGGATGTACAGCTACAGAGACCCCTCCCCACAGCAGTCGCTGCAAACGTTTGCGAAGTGTTTAGGGTGGGTGGTGACCGAGGGGAACGTCACTGAGAGGCATGTGGACGAGGCGAAGCTGGTTGTGTTTGCGGGGATGGACGCGCCTCGCTCGCCACAGCACAAAGGGCTGCGTGAGTTCCTCTCGGATCTGAGCCTCGACGATGTGAAGGAGAAACGCACACGTCTCCTCGCAGTGACGCAGGAAGACGTCCTGCGCGTGGCGAAGACCTTCCTCCCAGACACGTGGACGCAGCCCGTGGCAAAGGAAGGTGATTCCCTCTTTGAGATCTCCAACGCAGTTGTCGCAGGGGAACGTACCTGGAAGGTCCTGTCTGATACCTCCCCGGAATGGAAAAAGTGGTCGAAGTTTGCATAAAAAAAAGGAAGAATGGATAGAGGAAAAAAGAGGGTTTCTGGACCCAAAAAAAATCAGCAAAAATTTCAAAAAAAAAGAATAGGGGTTGTGCTACCTGATTATTACCCCGCGTACAGGCGCGTTTTCGGTCCTTTTCGCGCCTTTTCGCGACTATACGCGGGGGTAAAATCAGGTGGTTGTGTGGTAAAGTAAGTAACATTAAAAAAAGAGGAAAAGATCAAAGGGGATCGTACACAATTGGTTGTCATATTTTTTCTTTTCTCATAAAAAAAAAGGTGGAAAAAAAATACTACACTATCTTCTTCTTTTCCAACTTTCCCCCCCTTTTTTTGATGCGGTTGCTGTTTTTTTGCAGATTGGAAGAAGAAAATGATGTTGTGGATGCAGTTGTTCTGTAAAAAGGAATATTATTCATAGAGCAGCGCATCGTGGAAAACCCTGTAAATTGCGTCGCAATTGAGCGACCATACATGATCTGCATTTTTTTTTAAAATACCCGTCTCTCATGTTTTCTGTTCTCCTGAATTGAAAATATAAATGTTTTTTTTTTAAATACCCGATTTTTTCCTTTATTTTTCCTTAGAAAAGACCTGATGGTGTTGATCAAAAAAAATTAAAGAAGGATCGAAAAAAAGGACAATTTTTTTTTTTGATAATTTGCATTTTCATTTCCCTCTTCTTCTCCATCAACTTCCCCACTCCCCTCCCCTTTCCTCATCAACCCTCCAATATAGCTGTTAACGACTCACAATCGAGCATTTCTTTTCCACACCCCCCTCTAAGCTGGAGACCTACTAGGTTGTGTTTTGTTAGATACACCGGTCTTTACCATATCTTTGCCATATCTTTTTTACCATAACCGGGTTTCAAAAGCAAATAGCACTCCTCTGATTTCAAGTCAATAATAAAAACAACACACACACACAATGCCAGCAGAACGGAAGGTGCGGTTCTTCCATCTTGACCCGGACCCTGCGAAGCGGAACCGATTTATTCGGGGCATGGGGAAGAAGTTTGGGACGGACAACCACAACACAATCATCTCCACGATTTACACCCTCACACGCGACCTGAGCAACGGCCTCCTCCTCACCGGCGCGGTCGTCCTCTATCTTAACCTTCTCACCTCCTCCAAGGCTAAGGTGGGTTATGCCGAAGGAATTTTTGGCGGACTCTCCTTGGTCCCCGGGGTCCTAGGTGGATACTACGCCGATAAAGGCCGCCGCGACAGTGTTCTCTGGTGGGGCGGGGTGGTAACGTGCATCAGCGTTGCGTCTCTGATCGTTACCTGCTTTTTGTACCTCCTTTCTGGTAGTCTAAAGGACGATCTGGATAAGACGTTAAACGGGATTGGGTCATATCAATTTTTTTTTGTTTGTGTAAGCATTGGTATTGCGTATGCTGGGGAGTCATTAGGGGATGCTGCGCAAAGCGCTATTTTAAATGATTCTTTAGAAACTGGAGACCGTCTCAGATACAACACAGCCTGTCTCTTCTGGGGAAATTTCTGCTATGGGATCGGCCCTGTCATTGTCGCCGGCGCTTCTCTCGCGCAAAACAACGAATGGTCGGTCAACAACTTCACCATAATCGTTCTGGCCGGTATCCTTACACGAATCCCCTTTGCGCTTTCATTTTTTTTCTTTGATGATGAGCTTTGTCTGAAACACAGTAGCGAAGGGCTTACCGTAGGAGACATCACAAAGAAAGACGAAAATGAAGAAGAAGAGGAGGAGGAGGAGGAAGAAGATGAGGAAGGCGCCCCCAACCTGACAGAGGAGGAGAAGAAACGGCGGAAGAGGGACATCCGGAACGTTCCTCTGATCTATGGGATCTGCGATTTGCTGTGGTGCACCGGGAGTGGGATGACGGTGAAGTTCTTCCCCATATTCTTCAAGGAAATGATTGGTCTCAGCCCTGCCGCAGTCTTCCTGGTACAGGCTGCTCTTCCCTTTACTGGAATGCCTGTAGTTGGATTAGTCGAAAAATTATGCTATCGATTCGGTCGCATTCAAATAGAAATAATGCTCTGGTACATTGGAATCTTTGCGCTCGGTGGAATGGCTCTGATGGGGTATATGGGTCAATATAACAACAGCTTTTTGAGCAGAAGTGTGATTATTGTGTTATTTATCGTTCGTTGCTCTGCACTGCAATCAACGTCTCCAATCCAAACGGCGGTGGTCATGGATTATGTACCAAAACACATCAGGGCGAGGTGGGCGTCGTGGCAGAGCGTAGTAGGTTTTGGGTGGTCCGGATCTGCTGCGTTTGGTGGGTATCTAGTTGAGAGGGATAGCTATGAGCTTGCCTTTGTAGGTACCTGTGTGTTTCATGTTGCATGTGCCGTGCTTCACTACCCTTTGCTCTTTATCGTGTCTAAGAAGCAAACCAAAAAGAAGGATAAGGGGGAGGAGGAGGAGGAGGAGGAGGAGGAGGAGAAGGAGAAGGAGAAGAAGAAGACAAAGGAACCGAGAGCCGTGAACGATGCAGACTCTAGTGGGGAGGAGGATGAGGGCAAGCCTCTGATTGGCTGAGATTCCGGTCTGTTCCTGAAGCGGGGTCAAAAAAATAAAAAATAAAATAAAAATACACACTGCCTCGGCAGCGCTAAAGAGACGAGAGTGAATACCAAGTAAAAAAAAAAAAATAAATAAAAATCCTGTCATCAGGTGATTGTCGACAAAAAATGGGGGAAAAGGTCTGACCAGAGTGAACCACACTCGCGTTAGAACTAAACTAGGGAGGGTCCCATAAAAAAAAAAAGATGTTCTCAAGGGTTGAGGGACGGACCTACTGTCCATACCTTCCGAGTACAGATCTTAAATTACCCCAGGTGGGTAAGCTTATGTGATTGTCACTTCTTGCAGCGCCTTTTTTTTGGGGGGGTTGGGGTCAAAGACCCCCCAAATTTTCTCGGGGAAATTGGGGTCGGGGGTAGGGGCCGTTTTTTCAGGTGGGCTCTACCAAAAAAAAAAATATTCCAGATCTCAATAACGTCTGTTTCTCAAGAGGTTAGAAGTACGAAAACATTTTTTTTTTAAATAAATGCACACCGATTCCACGGCTTGTCATGTACGAACACCCTTTTAAGGATTATGATGTGCCGTTTCTGCAAGTGCATGCCTGTGTCCTTGTCTGTACAGCATGTTATCAGCACCGCTTTAAATTTTATGTTTCTCATGGCGAAGGGTCATATGCGACCCACGTACTATTTTTCAATAAAAAAAAGAAGGGGCGGCGGGGGGTTTTTTTTCTGTCTCCGTCCGTCAACATCCCCCCCGCAGCAAAAGAGCGACACAACAAACAGGGGTTCACACAACCCACCCCACACAAAGGAGACTCATCTAAATGCAAATCCAAGATGAGAAATTACCTACAACACCGGTTTCGAAGGTACGCCAGCCGACATGTCTCGAACTTACCAGTCAATTTGTGCACACAAGGATGCAGGATGGGTTCGCAGCATTGGCCAAAAAGGTAACTACTTACCCCAAGCTTGCGGTGCTAGGCGTGTTCCTGTTGACAGTAGCGTTGGCACAGGGCATATGGGTGTTCGAGCAGGAGAAGGAAGGACGCGAGCTGTTCACCCCACGCAACAGTCGTGCAGTGGACGAAGATGAGTACATAGAAAACACGTTCGGATTCGACCCGCGTCTCACCACCTTCTACCTTGCAGCAAACGGCGACAACGTGCTGACAGCGCAGTACATGAACCTGCTCATGGCCCTCAAGGATGAGGTCACGCTGCGTCTCTCTCAGCCCGGAGGTGACGGCGTGATCTCCTACAACACAACGTGCAAGCGGGTTCGCAGCAATGAGGCTGTGAGACCATGCCTTGCTGCAAGGGGGCCTCTTGCCTTGTGGGGTAACGTTGCCTCGAGCGTTGCGCAACTGAGCGACGCAGATGTGCTGGCTGCGGTGAACAACGAGGAGCAGTGGCGTGAGTTTGAGCCGTCGAGGACATTGGCAACGTATTTGTCGGAGGTGGGGTTGCAGAGGGATGAGGATGGGAACATCACGCATGCGAAGGCTGTGTACATGCAGCTCGTGTTGAAGAGCGAGCGGGGCGACAAGCATGGCGGTAATGAGGAGGACGAAGAGTCGCGTGACTTTGAGCTGCAGATGGTGGACTACGTTGTCGACGTCTTCAAGGCGGTTGCGCGGGAAGCAGGTGCAGAGATCGAGATCATGACACGTGCAGAGGTGCGTGAGGCATCAGATGTCGCAGTCAACGGCGACCTCGGTGTGCTCGGCATCGGCTATCTGCTCATGCTCTCGTACTCCTGCTTCGTGTTGTCGCGTGCACGCCCCAAATACTCTCACGCAGTGTTAGGGGTAGTGTCCGTTGTGTCAGTTGGTATGTGTTTGTAGGGTAGAGGGGGAGGTGAGGGGGGAGGTGGGGGGATGGGGTTGTGCGATGGTATGGTTTCAATTTACTTCGTATTTTTTTTACAGCGATGGCCACCCTGTCTGCGTACGGATTGTGCTGGTTAATCGGACTGAAGTTCAACACAGTTGCACAAGTGTTGGTTCTTGTGCTGCTCGGAGTTGGCATTGACGACACGTTTGTGATCATGGACTCATGGTGGGACCACGCCCACGTGCAGGATATGCAGACACGTATGATTGAGGCTGTGAAGCACGCAGGTCCTGCCATCACGATCACGTCGCTGACGGACCTGGTTGCCTTCCTTGCAGGCTCGTCCACGAAGATCCCTGCACTGCAGATTTTCTGTTACTATGCTGCACTGGGTATCACGTTCACATTTCTCTACCAGTGCATCATGGTTGTGGCTGTTGCGTACCTGGACAGCAAGCGTCAGGAGGCAGGGAGACGCGACTGTCTGTGCTGCGTGACTGCAGGGGACAATGATGGTTGGTTCGGAACGTGCTGTACAGCGTGCATGTCGCATACCAACGACGAAGGCCGCACCCCTCGGGCACGGTCAAGGCCGGCAGAGGCGAGCAGAGGTGTGCTGCACTACGTCGTGGGGGAGCTCATGCCGCGCTATGTCATTGCGACCAAGGTAGGGAGAGCAGTGGTCCTTGCCCTGACGCTGATCATCATAATTGTTGCCAGTGCCGGTGTGTACGAGGTCCAGATGAACTTTGACCGTGAGTGGTTCGTGCCCGACAGCCACCGCTTCCGTGACGTGATGGAGATGCGTGACGAGTACTTCAAAGGGGAAACGATGCTCGTGTATGTCTACTCCAAGACAGAGGACTACCCCAGCCCTGCAACACAGATGGCACAGGAGAACATGGTGATGGCACTGAACGGAAACAAATGGGTCACAACAGGCACAGTGAACTCGTGGCTGCAGTCGTTTGCACTGTGGGTGAACGAGACCACACCACAGTACGTGAACGCGACCTCTGGGTACCTTCTTGTTGACACCGTTCAGTTCTACCCTCTGCTGAAGACGTTTGTGGGCGCAACTGGTCCGCGCTACGCAGCAGAATTCAACGATGACTTTGTGTGGTCCACTTCAGGAGGCGCAAATGACGCAGACGCTGTTCTCACTGCCACAAAGATGAGCTTCCTTCTTGTGCCGGGTCCGCTTTCAGATGGGCAAAAGGCTGTGGACTGCATGGACGACCTTCGTGATTTGTTGGACCCACTGGGTGGGTCGTTTGCGTTTGCTGACGTTTTCCTGTTCTGGGAGTCGTACAAGGTGTTCATCCCTGAAATCATCAAGAACGTGTCGATTGCAGCAGCATGTGTGTTCGTTCTTGTGACGCTGCTTACGGCGAACGTTTTTATCGGCCTTTTCGTTCTGATCGCCATTGCTTTGATTGATTTCTGCCTTCTTGGGTTCATGCCTTGGATTGGCGTTGAGGTAAACAGCGTTTCGGTGATCTGCGTTGTGCTTGCTGTGGGGCTTGCTGTGGACTACAGTGTGCACATTGCGGCTGCGTTTCTTACTGTCACGGCAGAGCGGAGTGATGGACGTTCAGCTCGCGCACAACGCGCGGCACATGCTTTGTGGAAGATGGGCCCTGCGGTGGTCAATGGTGGGTTCTCTACGTTCCTCGCTGTGGCACCGATGTACTTCGCCGAATCATATGTGTTCATTGTGTTCTTCCGGATGTTCACTTTGATTATCTTCTTTGGACTGTGGTTTGGTGTTGTGGTGCTTCCGACGTTCCTCTGTCTCATAGGGCCTGCTGCCAACCCTGCTGCCTCACGCCTCGAAGACAAACCCTGGTCCAACCCACTGGACCCACAATACTGTGCCGAACGCAAAGTTACACCTATATAGTATTCAGCAAGACGTTGCAACATTAGATTTTTTTTTTCTTCTTTTTTGGGTAAGGGGAGCAAGGTGATGGGTACCGTTGAAAGCTTTAAAAAAAAATGAATATATTATACTGTGCTATGATATATTGTAGCTAACTGACGGAGCACCCAAATGGAGAGAACGAAGCAAAATAATAATGATAAAATGAAGTACCGCTTTTTTTACTGAGCTTTCCCCGCGGTCGTTTATTTTGTGGGTTATTGGTATGGGGTACGGGGCAGGTTTCACAATGCGTTCAATGTCCTTTGTTGTACGTGTTTTTGTTGGTTTATGCAGAAGTACATTCGCCGTTCAAGAGGTTCGCTTCTAAAGGTGACTAAGCACAGAGAGGCTTAGTTTTATGTTTACATTTTTTTTCTTTATTTTCGTAAACATGAGAAACTTAGCCGCATGGAACAAATCGTCCTTTAGGACTTCACTGATTGGGGTCATGTACCAAGGCACTGTCACGAGAGGGCTTTTGTATTTCAAATGTGCGCTCTTTAGGCATATTCATGGGTGTGTGTGTGTGTGTGTTTTTTGGTTTGTGTTGCACAGCATGTACAGTTATGATTCCTACCCTCTGGCATGTCTGTGCGTGCTTTGGTTTTGTATGTTTTAAATTTTTTTCTTTGTTTCTATCAGCTTCTCTTTTTGGTTTTTTTTGGTTTTTTTTTGATAAAATCGTTGGAACAGTGCAGTTGCCACCTTCGAGCCATCTCCACTTATTTTTGCTTCCACGACCCTGCACCTCTTATTTGATGTTGCTTGTTCCTCCCCCCCGCCCACTTTTTCTTGAGACGGCCCATCTTCAAACCCGTGTTCCAGCGCGATAACGAGAGTGGATAAAGATGAGTATGTGAGGCACATTCATCTTTCAAGTTTTTTTTTTCTTCTCAACCTGCTTGAATAAGATAGACTTCAGGGAAAAAATCTTTCTCATTGTTTCTGCGTTTTTTTTTTTATTTTGAAAGAAATCCAGGCTCTCCGCTAGGATTTCCGATTTTGAAAATATTCTGTTGATGGTCCACGTGAGTGGGGTACATGCTTGCGCCGCAGGCGCACGGTACGCAACTATTTTTTTTACCAACGCCCGATTTTGACTTTTTTGGGACGTTTGAGCACTCACCTCTCCATATCTTCTTCTCCTGAGCTTTTTTGAGAGGTAGAACGGGTCTGAACCACTTAGCAGAACTTTTTTTTTTTTTCTTTTTTTCCCCATTTTCAACTACTAAGTCCAGAAAATTCAGTATGTTTTTCACTTTTCTATTTTTTACTTTTATTTTATTTCTCTTTCTTGTGTGTTTGCTGAGGTTTTCTATCTGATACACATACAGGATGTGTTGGTATTTGTTTGGATTGGTAGCAATTATTGCACGGAATACTTTACGTATACACGGCAGCCATCAAGACCAAGACTCTTTAGGTTACTCTTCCTCCTGGTGATCAGACATTACATCCAGTAAGGACAGAGAAAGGAATAAGAAAAAAGAAAAAAAAAACTTTTGTATTTTGTGTATTCCCGAAACAAAAAACTGAAGTAGAAGGTACCAAATGTTCACACGAACATCGGTTTCACGATATTCACCCACCATTTAAAGGGAAATCACTGAAGATGTCCACCCTTTTGAATACAACTGTATGATTCTTAGGACTGAAACAGGGTTAATATCAGAAACCAATCTACTGAAGTTTCAACTTGTGCACGAAGCATTTTACTTTTCTTTTCTACGTTTTGCAAAACACACAACATAAAAAGAAAGATGGGACCATTTTTGTTGATCCCTCACCATATACTATCAATTTATTGATTGCATATGATGAAAATACTTTTTTTCCCCATTTTCAAAAAGTTCTGTTGACAATCAACAGAACTTTAGTACCTAGCGGAGTGCCTGAAGAAATCATCGTTCCCGTTCGTTTGAAGTGTCTCTATGGTCTCAAACTTTATTAAAAGCTGAATACAATAGCAAAGCCACATTCCTCTTTTAAGGTTTCTTTTTCCCCGCGAGTGTATCTTTTCTTTTTTTTTTTTTGTTTTGATGGTGTGGCTGAAACCAGCTGGCAAGATGCACATATTTTGGACTCAGCCACACCACTTGAGGTATTTTTATTATTGCAAGGTGACTAAGCAACGAGAGGCTTAGGTTCATCTTACTTTCTTCTCCCCTCACAGAGAACCAGTGCCCGCGCCCGCCGATGTACGGTGATGTGTTTGCACTTTCAACTTCTCTTTTATTACACCCCGTTTAACTTCACTTCGAAATGCGTATCCACCGTTGTTAAGTCTTATGGTCCAACGACACATCAGACAGTCTAACAGCTTTTCATCACCTTTGTTTTTTTCATATCAGATGCCAACCTCAAAATGGGTGTAGGGCTGCATGGTTGGGTCCACCCCATCATGTACCAAGGTACACTGCCACGAGCGGGCTTTGTATTTCAAGTCAAAAATAATTTTTTTTTTTTGATAAGTTCAACTTGACCTGTTCAAGGCGACTAAACGCGAGAGGCTCAGGATCATCTTATAAACTTTTTTTTCTCTTCTACTTTTTTGTTAAATTTTAGCTTAAATACGATGGGTAACAATGGGTAGGGCATATATCCAATAACGTGCAAAATACACGAGACAAGAAAACAGATGTAAAAAAGGCAACGCAACCAACGGGGAAAACCACACTCATTTATCCTTTCCCGAAGAACTGTAATAGAGCCCCGTTGCTTCAGATGCCTCTTTTTTTTTCTTATTTTTTCTGATAAATTGTTGGAGTAGTGTAGTTGCCGAGGTTCTGTTGCCACAGTTGTGCAATCTCCACATTTCTGTTTTTTTTTTTTCTTCTTCTCGATAGTCTGGAGGTCCGGTGCCTGGGTCCACAGAGACATTGTACTTCCAACTTCATCATTTTTTTTTTAAATAGTGGCACAGCCGGTCATTGTACCAAAGGTACACTGTTCACGAGAGGGTTTTGTATCTACTTTTTTTCCCTCTCTCTTTTCCACGAGGCGTCGTATCTTTCAATACTATTGCATTTTAGTATCCCGCATTTTCATTTTTTCTTTGATGTGCGAACTCGCTATTCACGTTACATCCTTTAATGCTTACTGTGTGTGTGTTTTGCTCCTCACAAAAGAGAACCCCCCCATTTGCCCCTGCCCGTTTAGTTAGTTCCAGGCATGTGCCTAATTTGCCCCCTTTTTCGGGAAAATCCGGATTTCTAATCTATACTATTTTTATACCGCACAAAAAAAAAGCGACAATTTGACGATTGCAACATTTCTTTTTCAAGGTGACTAATCATGTGAGGCTTAGGTTCATCTTTGCAACTTTTTCTCTCTTTTTCTTTCTTTGTCTTTTGAAAGATTTGTGCTGTGCCTGTGCGGCCCGTTCTTCTTTCATAATTTTTTTTTGTTTGCTCTTTCAACTGCTCTTTTTCCTTTTCCACCCCCTATTTGTTAGATGACCAAGCACGCGAGGCTAGGTTCATCTAACAATAACTTTTCTGTGCCGTACCATGTTTCCTTGCACGGCTCTGTTACCGTTTCCCTTATAAACAGTCAATTTTTTTTTACGTCCGTTGAGTAATGCTCATAGGCGTAAGGCACATTAATATTGTCAATCCTTTGCGAAAAAATCTGTGGTGGGGAAAAAAAAACATACTTACGCTAAGAATACTATGGTAATTTTCTTTGAGAGGTAGCACAAAACGGACAGGAGTCTCTATTACTGCAATGTCGACCAGAGACGTTGCAGGTTTATGCGTGATTTTTTCAAAATAAAGTTTCTTTTTTAAAGTACTACAGCCTCCAGGCGTACAGACCCCACCCGGTGGACCTATTGTCGCCATTCAACTACTGAACAGATGTGTGTCACGTGCCCCATGTGGCCCATACATCACTTCACGTTTTTTCTTCTTCTTCTTTTTTTCCACAACCTTCCTTCACCCCCCAGGGTAAGCCTACGTCCAACTCTGTCGAGCAGATGGTGCTGGACGAAGAGTCTGAGGACGACAGGCCCCCTTCTTGAACATTTCAGGTGCAGGCGTCCCGGTTCTGGCGTACGAACAGCGTTTTCGTTCACAACATTTGATTTTGATTAAAAAATGCCGAAATAGTACTTTATGCAGACCCCCCCCCCCTTTTTTGTGCTATATCGTTGGAACTGCCAATAACAATATTGGACCAGATTCCCTAAGATTTAGTACAGACAAAGGCCCAGCATATCCACAGTGGTATCTGACATATTTTTTGTGCATGGAGGGTAGCCTGGATCTGGATCCAGATACCAGGTACTGCCCCCCTGTTAGTTTTTCTTATTAAAGGTGACTAAGCAACGAGAGGCTTCGGATCATCTTATAAACTTTTCTTTTTTATTATGCGTGTTGTTCCTGTGTAGGTGATGGACTGTGGTGAGGTGGTGGACTGTCCACTTATTGTCTACAACCTACCCATAGTTACCTTTCTGTTCAAAGGCAAAGACGTCTTCCCGATGCCATTTTTGGTGTGGCTGAAAGGGGGTGCTATTTTGTGCTATTTTGTGCTATTTTGGGGTCGTCAGACACCAATTTTGCTTTTTTTTTTTTCCTTCTTTTAGTGTATGCATCCAGTTGCAGTAGTCCAAGCTTGGTCTCCAGCTAAGGCAGATTTTGAGGTAGCGCCTTTTTTTAGCCGCCAAACATATTTTGGGTGACTGCAAATGTGTTCATCAGTGTCGTGCATTCTTTCTTAATATTTCCCCTCCCAGTGTTCCCGTCTGCAGGGTGCGTGCGCACTATCAGCGCCTCTTTTTTATGATTGTCAAATTGTCAAATTGTTCTCGTCTTTCTCCTTTACTGATAACGTTTTTTTGTCTACTAAGCACAGAGAGGCTTAGGTTCATCTGACATACTTTTCTTCTGTCCCCTCCTCCCGTCTTACAAGATTTCTTTTCTTCGAAGCGATTCTGCCAGGTTCTCATATCATGTCCATGGCTCCGCCCCTTCCTCTTGGGTGGGCCACGTTCTATAATTTGCCTTTGTTTTGAAAGCTTTTTGAAAGATATAATAAACACCCGGTCATACCAAGGTACACTTGTCATGGGCGGGCTGTTGTATTTCAAGTCGTTTTTTCTTCTCACCGCCGTATGTGCCTGCGTCCGCCGATGTACGGTAAGGCGTTTGCACCTCGAACTCCTCTTTTTTTCCCCACCTCCCTTTTTTTCAGTCCCTTACATTGTATGTGGGGTGCTCCACAGTCAGTGGTTTTCTTGCGAAGTGCTCCATGTCTGTGGGCTTTTCTGGAATTATAAAAAAAATAACCGATCCAGCCTTTCAAAAAAAATGGACGACATTTGAGTCCAGACAGAACCTTAGGAATATTGTCAATAACACATAAAAAGAAAGTTGGGAACATTTTTGTTGATCCCTAAATCTATGCTACCAATTTATTGATTGCATACTATTATGTTGAAATACAACAACACATACAAAGCAAATCTAGATTATATCGAAATCACATTTAAACATGAACACTTCCTCTCATCATTTTGAAAGGTAGTGTCCATGTACACACGAGCCCCATTCATATTTCAGGATTGGGGGAATTTTTTTGGCAATTCTAAGGTGGCCGAGCACAGGCTTAGGTTCATCTTACGAGCGTTTCTTCTTTTTTTTTCTCTTTTCCACATAACACATAAGAAAGATGGGAACATTTTTGTTGATTCCCTTCTCCCTATGCGATCAATTTATTGATTGTATATGGGTCCGTCCGGAAACCCTCCTGGTAAGATTCATCCTTTTGGGGGGTTTTTGAGGTTTTCTGCTCAAAACACCCAAACAACCCAATTTTTTGATACCCACCATACACCTACCACCCTAGAGGGCATGTTTTGATCATTTATTTTGTTTATTTCCGCTCCCCCCCTTTTTACTTATATTTTTTTACGTATTTTTGGACATTTCATAAACGTGGCAATGACAGCAGTGAAGTTCACTTTTTTGTCGAGAAACACGGTAAGAATGGGTGCGACGCACACTTGGTGTCGTTTCGAACCATCTCTCTGATGATTCTTGTTGTCAGGAGATCCTTACCGTAGGGGTCATTGTCGGTGCCCTGCGCGAGCTTCCCCACACAGAGGCCTTTGTTATCTCATTCCCTCGTACTCATACGTATCAGTGCACCCTTCTTTCCATCAATCTCTTTTCGTCTGTGTACTGCTACCCGAGCAACGGTCGTGTCATTTCAGCGTGTACTCTGACACGGAGGGAACCTGTATTTACTATGGAGTCTCCACATCCAAGGTGACCCGCAAAGCAAAAGTCCCTGGCATTGATCCAGTAGATTTGACAGAGGTCAATGAAACCTTGTCAAGGCGGCATGGCAGGATTAAGAGAAAGAGAGAAGAGATCCAGAAGAACGACAATAAAAGGCTGAAAATCTGATTTAAAAAGCGAAAATATAGCCTCAGACCCCCCCCAAAAACCTATTTTCATATCAGAATATCACCTAGATGCACTTTTTGTGGGGACATCATCAAAAAAACCCAAAAATACCCAAAAGGATGAATCTTACCAGAGGGGTTTCCGGACGAGTCCATATGTTGAAATACTTCTTTTCCACATAACACGCGCTTCCCATGAGGGTTGCGCGCTTTTGTCAAACTTCACCTTCCGTTGTATCGAATGTATTATTTTACCCCCCTTACGAAACTCAGAATGCATCACATCTGACTCTCCTATTGGATTGTGAAGGAAAAAAAAACAACAATAATGGTGTGATCACCCAAACGGATTCTCCGTGGTTCCCCCGTGGTTCTACCGAAGGTGCTCCGCAAATCTTAATATAGCCTGAAACAGTTCTCCGTGGTTCCCCCGTGGTTCTTCCGTGGGTTGTCCGTGGGTTCTCCGTACCCCCTGAATCACACCAAATAATCTTTGTGTATATCTGCCCTCCTCTCTTCGGGGATAAGAGGGCAGCGTGTGGCATATGGTAGGTGCAGTTCTTCGGTAATTCCTCTCATCACGGAGGACACTGTTTTTCTATTTATTTTGAGAAAAGTTCGATTTCGGCCTCGAAAATACCCGTGACACCGATTTGTCACGGTACTTTGTCACGGAATTTTTTTGAAAGATTCGATTTCGTGACAAAAAAAAATCGATTTCGTGACAAGCCGATTTTTTCATTGACACACAAAATTCAATTTAGTGACAAATGACTTTTTTCATTGACAAAAAAAAATTCGATTTCGTGACAAATCCATTTTTTCATTGACAAAAAAATGTCATTGAAAAAAATGGAATTTGTCAAGGAAAAAGTCGTGACAGCCAACCCGCCAGTCACTGAAAAGTGACCAGACAGCCACTTGACAAACACAAAAGAGGCCATTCTTGAGCTGTCTAGAAACCGAAGGGCAGAGACTGAAGACACAAGGTATGATAACTTTATGATTATGCAAGACTTAGTATATCGCGAACACGGTCAGGCTTGCACGCCTCTGGCCAGAGGCCAGCCCCACTAAATGATATGCAGCAGACACTCATTGCAGATTTCATTTTCATTCGGTAAAAAATTAATGGGTGCGCACGTTTCTATACCTAATACCCCAACCCTCACCCATACATTCCATTACACACACCAAAACAGATCGAATCCACCAGCGCATGCGACGGAAGCAGATTCAGATTGTGGTTTGATAAGCAGAGTTCGGTTATTATGGTGGTGGAAAGGGGGGTGGGAACACTTTGTCAGTCACTGCTATAGCCATTAACCAGGGAGCATAGCTAGTGCAAGAAATTCGACTTTGGAAACCTTCCGGAAAGTCTGTCCTCTGCTTCCGGAGGACTAGACACAAGAAAATATTGTTTGTTCCCCCAGAAAACCAGTGCACAATTCACACTCCTTGTGGGTGGTCTTGTTGCCTTTTCGTCATAGTAATTTTGGCCCAGGCATGCTCTTGAAGCATGACAATTTAGTGTGTATGGGGCAGGGTGTTGTTTTGTTCTGAATTCTCTTTGTTATAACATCTAAGTCAATCGCGGGTGGTGGTTTGTGTAGCGTGAGGCACTCTTTTTAACAAACTTCTTGCAGTTGCTATGCACTGTTATTTCTTCGGATTTATCATCATACAGCGTAACATAGTGGATTCGCCTGGTCGACACAACCTTTGATAGATATGGGATAACCAACCCCCTTCGACCCCTCGTGGGTTCACTGAACAAGCCCTAGTGGTAGTTAAACGCGATTGACATTTACATTCCTAGAGATGAAAGAACAAGATAACACTTCTGTACCCGCGCATCAAAATTGTGGAAAACTTTGCACCCCAAACACCCTCAACAACGCCCGCCAAAAGGCGCCCCTTGTTGCTGGGAGTTGGTTCTCATGTTTGATACACTGCACAGCAGGCATTCCTCTGAGTCCAACGCATGTTTGGCCTGTCTGCGGCGTTGTACTTAAGGTGCACGAAGACAGGGTCTGGTGGTAAATTTTGCGTAGTACTGCGACGTGGTACTACGTGGGTCTGGGAACCTGGTACCTGGGTACAGGATATTTGTTGTCAAAGACATCTTCCACCATGCATTGAGGAGGGTAAGACAGTGTTCGCAGTTTCTACCTGATAGCATTACACATTTAACTTCTCCACGGGGGTCTTGGGCCGTTCATTCGGTTATACCTTGACTACCGGAAGATATTCTTGAGGCCTTTTTGGTCTCTAGAATATCCGGTCTTCCCGAACGGAGGCACACTTTGTGTGTTACTACGACCTGGCAATTTCCAGCAGTAGGTTAAGTAATCTTTCTTGTAAATTGTTGGATCATTATCTCCTCAGTGCATGAATGCCCCACGTGACTGGACACTTTTGTGTTTGTCATGTGGAGCTGTGGTTGCTCTTTCACGACTTTTATCCTTGTATCCAGTGTACCCAGTACCCAGTGCCCTGTCACGACTTTTTCCGTGACAAAAAGTTTGGTTTCCTTGACAAAATCCATTTCTGTCACGACTTTTTCCGTGACAAAAAGTTCGGTTTCCTTGACAAAATCCATTTTTTCATTGACATTTTTTTGTCACTGAATTTTTGGATTTGTCACGAAATCGAATTTTTTTTTGTCAATGAAAAAATCGGTTTGTCACGAAATCGAATTTTGTGTGTCAATGAAAAAATTGGTTTGTCACGAAATCGATTTTTTTTTGTCACGAAATCGAATCTTTCAAAAAAATTCCGTGACAAAATTCCGTGACAAATCGGTGTCACGGTAATTTTCGAGGCCGAAATCGAACTTTTCTCATTTATTTTTTATATTCTTTACTCAGCTTTTTAGGTTCTTTTTTTCGTGTTGTGTACAGATCCTTGATATGATCTGTTTTCTTATTGTGATGTGCACCCTATTATACCTTCTATTCAGTAGAATAGTTAGTATATGAAACAATTTTGATGCTTCCAGAGGGAGAAATCAAACCTAGAGAAAGTAGCGTCGCACTTGAGCGAGCAAAACCACCTCCCACAATACAGTTCTACTTTTTTTGTATCCTCTCCTCTCTCTCTCCCCCTTCCCCTCACCTCCCCTCCTTCTCTTACACGTATCCCCATCAGATTTGATCACGATTCAAACCATATTGATGACCGATGCCGCACCTCTGCCACACAGGAAGCACCCTCTCGGCATTGAGCCCATCAGAAGGGATCAGGTAGTGCCTTCCCCGCGGTCACAGAGCAACGATGCCGGGGAGGACCTGGGAATTCTCGACAAGGCAAGCTTCTTCGTGAACAGCACCATGCAAAACGGCTTCGCCAGGCTCGCTAAAAAGGTCACAACGTACCCAAAGCTGGCCATCCTCGGTGTCGTGCTCGTCAGTCTCTCATTTGCACAGGGCATCTGGGTCATGGAGACCGAGACGGATGGAGCAAAGCTGTTCGCACCCAGGAACAGCCGTGCAGTGGACGAAGATGAGTACGTCGAGGACACGTTCGGATTCGACCCACGTCAAACGACCTTCTACCTCGAAGCAAACGGTGACAACGTGCTGACAGCGCAGTACATGAACCTGCTCATGACCCTCAAGGATGAGGTCACGCTGCGTCTCTCTGATGGTGCCATCTCCTACAACACAACGTGCAAGCGTGTTGGGGAGCAGGTCGACACTTCACCCTGTCTTGCAGTGGAGGGCCCGCTCACTCTGTGGGACAACTCCGCACCACGGGTGGCGCTGCTGACGGACGCAGATGTGCTGGCTGCAGTGAACAATGCTGAGCAGTGGCGTATGTACGAGCCGTCTGGGCCTTCTGTTGGATACTACTTGTCTGATGTTGGGCTGCAGAGGGATGCGGACGGGAACATCACAAAAGCAAAGGCCGTGCGCATGCAGCTCGTGTTGAAGAACGAGAAGGGAGATAACTTTGGAGGACGTGACGTGGACTCAGAGTCGTCTGACTTTGAAAAGCTGATGGTTGACTACGTCGTGGATGTGTTCAAGGGCATCGCAGAAGTGCAAACCTCTGAGATCGAAATCCTGACAGCGAGGGAAGAGGAAGAAGCAAGCGAATCAGCGTTCGGCAAGGACATCCCTCTGATCAACATCGGATACATGTTGATGATTGCGTACGCCTGTTTTGTGCTTTCCAGGGCACGTCCGAAGTACTCCCACGCTGCACTTGGGCTTCTTTCCGTCTTGTCTGTTGGGATGGGCACCCTGTCTGCGTACGGATTGTGCTGGTTGATCGGACTGAAGTTCAACACAGTGACACAGGTGCTGATTCTTGTGCTGCTCGGAGTTGGCATTGACGACACGTTTGTGATCATGGACTCGTGGTGGGACCACGCCCACGTGCAGGATATGCAGACACGTATGATTGAGGCTGTGAAGCACGCAGGTCCTGCCATCACGATCACGTCGCTGACGGACCTGGTTGCCTTCCTTGCAGGCTCGTCCACGAAGATCCCTGCACTGCAGATTTTCTGTTACTATGCTGCACTGGGTATCACGTTCACATTTCTCTACCAGTGCATCATGGTTGTGGCTGTTGCGTACATGGACAGCAAGCGTCAGGAGGCAGGGAGACGTGACTGTTGTTGCTGTTTCCGTGTCGAGGAGAACTCAGGTTGCTGCGGAACGTGCTGTGTGCCCCAGACCAAAGTTGGGGACGAAGCCAAGAAGTTCAACGAGGCGGACCGTGGCCTGCTGCACTACGTCATTGGCGAGCTCCTGCCACGTTACGTCATTTCGACGTGGATTGGCCGTGGTGTTGTTCTTGCGATCACGCTGTTGGTGTTGGTGCTGGCGCTCGTCAACATCCCGAATGTGACGATGAACTTCAACAGCGAATGGTTTGTGCCTGAGGGCCACCGCTACCGTGATGCAATGGAGATGCGTGACGAGTACTTCCAAGGCTCCACACTTCCTGTGAACTTGTACTCCGGAGCGTTGGACTACCCCAGCCACGCAACACAGATGGCACAAGAGAACATGGCGGTTGCACTGAACGGAAACGAGTGGGTCACAACAGGCACAGTGAACTCGTGGCTGCAGTCGTTCGCACTGTGGGTGAACGAGACCACACCACAGTACGTGAACGCGACCTCTGGGTACCTTCTTGTTGACACCGTTCAGTTCTACCCTCTGCTAAAGACGTTTGTGGGCGCAACTGGCCCTCGCTACGCAGCAGAGTTCAACGACGACTTTGTGTGGTCCACTTCAGGAGGCGCAAATGACGCAGACGCTGTTCTCACTGCCACAAAGATGAGCTTCCTTCTTGTGCCGGGTCCGCTTTCAGATGGGCAAAAGGCTGTGGACTGCATGGACGACCTTCGTGCTTTGTTGGACCCAATGGGCGATTCGTTTGCATACCACAGAGTTTTCTTATTCTGGGAGTCGTACAAGGTGTTCATCCCTGAAATCATCCAGAACGTGTCGATTGCAGCAGCATGTGTGTTCGTTCTTGTGACTGTGCTTGCAGCAAACGTGTTCATCGGCCTTTTCGTTCTGGTGACGATTGGCCTGATCGACTTATGCCTTCTTGGGTTCATGCCTTTGATTGGTGTTGAGGTGAACAGTGTTTCGGTGATCTGCGTTGTGCTTGCCATTGGACTTGCTGTGGACTACAGTGTGCACATTGCTGGCGCTTTTTTGACCATTTCAGCGGAGCCACTTGAGAACGGAGCCAGCTCACGCACACAACGTGCGGCACATGCTCTGTGGAAGATGGGCCCTGCAGTGATCAATGGTGGGTTCTCTACGTTCCTCGCTGTTGCACCGCTCTCCATGGCTACGACATACGTGTTCACAGTGTTCTTCCGTATGTTCACTTTGATCATTGTGTTTGGACTGTGGTTTGGTGTTGTTGTGCTTCCGTGTGTGCTGTCGCTCATTGGACCCAAACCCAACCCAGCACCACTCAAGCTTGAGGACCAGCCGTGGACCAACCCTCTGCACCCCGACTTCGAAAACGAGAAGGAGAAGAACGTCGCGAGAAGTGACGATGTAGTGTAGTGTGTCTGGCCAAGAATGCCCTTCCACGACCACCCATTGTGTTGCTCCGGCTCACTTTAGAGTTTTTTAACCCATTCTTGACACCTTGATAATTACTAAGGAAACACACCCCACCTCTTTAAACACTGATTGCATTCATGGCTCGATAGCATCTATCTGCCCTTCTACCCTTCTCCCCCCTGTTGACCATGTGTCCCCACGCAACAGTTGTTCATATGTCTCTGTCTTTAGTAAGAGTCTGCAACTGCTGCCTTTCCTCACTCTATCGTGCCATTGATTGCAATTAAGAAAACGTTTCCAGAGGCGTGGTCTGTTCATAGAACGAAAGCTCAGAACAATAACAGATGACAAAAAACAAATAAGAGCCTCAAAAAGTCATCTTGCACAATTTAGCCCCTTTTTTTGTCAGTGTTTCCCACTTTTTTTTTTCTTCCTGGGAAACTGTTTTTTTTGTCATTGTTTCTGTACAGATGCCGACAATGATATTCACCCCTTCGATTTTTTTTTTAAATGGTTGAGATACCATGGTATTTCTTCGTGTTTTGCTTTGTTGTCTAGGTGACTAAGGGTAGGGAGACTTAGGTTCATCTTACAACTCTTTCGCTCTGTCTTTCTTTTGTAGTTCTGCTATGTTTGGACCAGACACTGACCAGTTGCCAGGCCGCCCTGCTGCCGTCCGTTACTCCGTGAAAAGGAATGCAGTTCCGGATTAGGATGACAGCCCCCGCTTAGATACAGCCAAAAAAAAGTAGTTGTGACATTGCGGAGCGACTCAGCCGTCGTGTTTTGTTTCTAAATATCAGTCAGTTTCCCCCTAGACATCTGCCCTTATTGGTTGTTTTGTCCCTTTTTCCCTCTCTTCTCCCCCAATTTTCTGCAAATATGATTTTTTTTGCGTTTTCCAGAGACTAAGAAATATTGCGATAATGTGTGGGAAAAGATATGCAGAGAGCCAGGTGGGGGTATTATTTTTTGCGCTCCCCACGACTGAATTGTTTTCGTAGTCTAGTGAAAAAAAAAAATGAACATCTTCTCTCCCCCCAGCCATTTTTAGCGTTTCTCTCGCTAATGCGGTCGCTTCGTGTGTCTGTTCTCTTTCTTGTACACTTATTCACAACAGATTTATTGTATTATTGAAACAAATATGGAGGACACCGCTCCTACAAGCCCGCCAACTAACAGGGACCACCCCCTTGCTCCGGTGAAGGTCACCAGAAATGACTCAGTGACAACACCCAAGGTGGAAGGCAACGATGCCGGGGAGGACCTGGGCATTCTCGACAAGGCAAGCTTCTTCGTGAACAGCACCATGCAAAACGGCTTCGCCATGCTCACAAAAAAGGTCGTCACGTACCCAAAGCTGGCCATCCTCGGTGTCGTGCTCGTCAGTCTCTCATTTGCACAGGGTATCTGGGTCATGGAGACCGAGACAGACGGAACGAAGCTGTTCGCACCCAGGGGCAGTCGTGCAGTGGACGAAGATGAGTACGTTGAGGACACATTCGGATTCGACACGCGTCAAACGACCTTCTACCTTGCAGCAAACGGCGACAACGTGCTGACAGCGCAGTACATGAACCTGCTCATGACCCTCAAGGATGAGGTCACGCTGCGTCTCTCTGACGGTGCCATCTCCTACAACACAACGTGCAAGCGTGTTGGGGAGCAGGTCGACACTTCGCCATGTCTTGCGGTGGAGGGCCCGCTCACTCTGTGGGACAACTCCGCACCACGGGTGGCGCTGCTGACGGACGCAGATGTGCTGGCTGCAGTGAACAATGCTGAGCAGTGGCGTATGTACGAGCCGTCTGGGCCTTCTGTTGGATACTACTTGTCTGATGTTGGGCTGCAGAGGGATGCGGACGGGAACATCACAAAAGCAAAGGCCGTGCGCATGCAGCTCGTGTTGAAGAACGAGAGAGGCGATAACTTTGGAGGACGTGACGTGGACTCAGAGTCGTCTGACTTTGAAAAGCTGATGGTTGACTATGTCGTGGATGTGTTCAAGGGCATCGCAGAAGTGCAAACCTCTGAGATCGAAATCCTGACAGCGAGGGAAGAGGAGGACGCAGCCGACTCAGCATTCAGCGAGGACATGGTTAGTCTGACCCTTGGCTACATTCTCATGCTTTTGTACGCCTGTTTTGTGCTTTCCAGGGCACGTCCGAAGTACTCCCACTCTCTAATTGGGCTTCTCTCCGTCGTGGCTGTTGGGATGGGCACCCTGTCTGCGTACGGATTGTGCTGGTTAATCGGACTGAAGTTCAACGCAGTCACGCAGGTGCTGATTCTTGTGCTGCTCGGAGTTGGCATTGACGACACGTTTGTGATCATGGACTCGTGGTGGGACCACGCCCACGTGCAGGATATGCAGACACGTATGATTGAGGCTGTGAAGCACGCAGGTCCTGCCATCACGATCACGTCGCTGACGGACCTGGTTGCCTTCCTTGCAGGCTCGTCCACGAAGATCCCTGCACTGCAGATTTTCTGTTACTATGCTGCACTGGGTATCACGTTCACATTTATCTACCAGTGCATCATGGTTGTGGCTGTTGCGTACCTGGACAGCAAGCGTCAGGAGGCAGGGAGACGTGACTGGCTGTGCTGCGTGACTGCAGGGGACAATGATGGTTGCTGCGGAACGTGCTGTGTGCCCCAGACCAAAGTTGGGGAAGAAGCCAAGAAGTTCAACGAGGCTGACCGTGGCCTGCTGCACTACGTCATTGGCGAGCTCCTGCCACGTTACGTCATTTCGACGTGGATTGGCCGTGGTGTTGTTCTTGCGATCACGCTGTTGGTGTTGGTGCTTGCGTGCATTTACATCCCGGAGGTTACGATGAACTTCAACAACGAATGGTTTGTGCCTGAGGGCCACCGCTACCGTGATGCAATGGAGATGCGTGACGAGTACTTCGAAGGATCCACACTTCCTGTGAACTTGTACTCCGGAGCGTTGGACTACCCCAGCCACGCAACACAGATGACACAGGAGAACATGGCGGTTGCACTGAACGGAAACAAATGGGTCACAACAGGCACAGTGAACTCGTGGCTGCAGTCGTTCGCACTGTGGGTGAACGAGACCACACCACAGTACGTGAACGCGACCTCTGGGTACCTTCTTGTTGACACCGTTCAGTTCTACCCTCTGCTGAAGACGTTTGTGGGCGCAACTGGTCCGCGCTACGCAGCAGAGTTCAACGACGACTTTGTGTGGTCCACTTCAGGAGGCGCAAATGATGCAGACGCTGTTCTCACTGCCACAAAGATGAGCTTCCTTCTTGTGCCGGGTCCGCTTTCAGATGGGCAAAAGGCTGTGGACTGCATGGACGACCTTCGTGATTTGTTGGACCCACTGGGTGATTCGTTTGCGTTCGCCAGAGTTTTCCTATTCTGGGAGTCGTACAAGGTGTTCATCCCTGAAATCATCCAGAACGTGTCGATTGCAGCAGCATGTGTGTTCGTTCTTGTGACTGTGCTTGCAGCAAACGTGTTCATCGGCCTTTTCGTTCTGGTGACGATTGGCCTGATCGACTTATGCCTTCTTGGGTTCATGCCTTTGATTGGTGTTGAGGTGAACAGCGTTTCGGTGATCTGCGTTGTGCTTGCCATTGGACTTGCTGTGGACTACAGTGTGCACATTGCTGGCGCTTTTTTGACCATTTCAGCGGAGCCACTTGAGAACGGAGCCAGCTCACGCACACAACGTGCGGCACATGCTCTGTGGAAGATGGGCCCTGCAGTGATCAATGGTGGGTTCTCTACGTTCCTCGCTGTTGCACCACTCTTCTTTGCTAAGACATACGTGTTCAAGGTGTTCTTCCGTATGTTCACTTTGATCATTGTGTTTGGACTGTGGTTTGGTGTTGTTGCGCTTCCGTGTGTGCTGTCGCTCATTGGGCCCAGCCCGAACCCAGCACCACTCAAGCTTGAGGACCAGCCGTGGAGCAACCCTCTGCACCCCGACTTCGAAAGCGAGAAGGAGAAGAACGCCTCCTACGGCCCCACAGTCTCCGCGGTGTAGTGCCTGGACTGCCTTCCACTACCCTCCCCCCTGATTCATCTACACTACCCACAACTAAACGCGAGACACGCCATTGCATCCACAACTCAGTAGCACCTATCTGCCTTCTCCTGCCCCTATTACGAAATATATTCTAAAACCTTTTGAAGTAAAAGCACATGCCTCTGATCTTGACAAAATGTCGCCATTGGTGGATTTGTCCTACGCTCTTTGTAAGTAGACAATTGTGCCGCCCTGCTCCCTTCCCCTGCATCTCCCCTCTCCCCGTCCCGCTATTGAGCCTGGAGGTTTGCAATCAAGAACAGCGTATTGTACTGTGTGGGATATCACCTAGGACGTCATTTGTGTTAAAGACAAGAGTTGCGAGACCCGCTCTCGTGTCTTTTATGCTTTTTTCTGTGACTCACTCTCAGCATGAGAGTCTTCACCTTACCATTTGTTCTCTTATTCGATGTAATGTTTGTTTGACATGTGTTTGCATATCTATCGCTCAATTTTTACTATATTTTTCTAGCCGGACCCTGCATATACAGGATTCATGACCCTGTGTCTCCAACTGACTGATCAGAGTGAACTGTGGTTGGGGAGGGTCCACCCGGTCATGTGCCAAGGTTCACTGTTCACGAGAGGGAGGGTTTGTATTTCAAGTCAAAAAAATTCTTTACTATGGTGTGCATTCCTGGGAATGCGTTCATTGTCAGATCTGCATTTCTTATGATTTTTTTGTGGTGACATCGGTTCGTCTTTGACACTCGAGCAGGATTATTGAAGAAACAAAGAATGTGCCCTTTCACCAGACACAGTCATATATCTTTTCAAAATCACCTCCCCCTTTTCTCGTAGATGTTTGCAGATCCCTGCAAGCCTCTTCAGTTTTCGTACACCAAAAAAAAAAGATTTTTTTTTTTCCAATCCCTAGAAAGGATAGAGTAGTTAAGCACAGCCACTCTCCGACCCAATGACTTGGTATTTTTCTACTTTTATTGTCTACCTAATACGAGATGTGCACGAGAGGCACGTTTCATCCTTCAAATTTTATTTACATGAGGTTTTGCTCAAGATCCAGAAGAATGAAAAGGAGATGTGTTTTTTTTATGTTTTTTTTTTTTTTTTTTTTGTTCTCTTGGAGCAACGTAGCCCTGGCCCTCCTCGAATATGAGCGTGCACAACAAGATGCACATTTTATTATTTCGCGAGGTTACCCTTTGATACATCAGCTAAGTGTTCTCCAGTGAAACAAAAACCCCTTTTTTCTTTTCTTTTCTCCCAATACGCACCTTCCTATTTGGTCTGTTTGCGTTGCATATTTAGGGAGGGAGGGAGGGGGGGTTTTTTGGTGACTAAGCAAGACTTAGGTTCATCTTATCCTATATTGTTGGCGGATTTTCAGCGGATTAAAAGCAGTGCACCACGGCCCATCTCATGCAAAAGAGAGGTTTGTGTTTGCACTGAGAGACACATTCCTCTTAACAAGGTTTCTTTTTGAAAAAAAAATAGTGAGTCTGCCAATTCCCTTTTGCTTTCCTCCCCCCCTGAGTCCCTCCCATCCCATCCCATCCTTTTCAGAAATTGATATACTCTAACAACCTCTAACCTTCTCTTATTTCCTTTACTTGAGGACATTCATGCATTTTTTTTGTGTCCTTTTTAACACCCTTTTAGTTATTCTTAGTTCTGTATGTACAGTGTGTAGGGAGGGCTGTGTTCTTTTTTCCCCTTCAATGCTTGCTGGTTGCTGTAGTAAGTATAAGAATTTGTTCTTTGCTGTTTTGCAGGTGGTTGGTGTTTGGGTATGCCGGCACAGTCGCGTCTAATGTTACACTGTTACAATTGAAGAAAGGGAGAAAATGGTTCACACCCGAAACACAAATGGCAGAGCTCAACCTCGAGTGTGTACATTAATACCAACAAAGTTTTCAAAAAAAAGACAAAAAACTGGCGAGTGCCTTCCCAGGGATAGCGTGTTCAAAGTCTTTTAAAAGGTGACACAGCACGAGAGGCTCAGGGTCATCTTATAAACTTTTCTCTTCTTTTTCCCCCTCTTTTTTTTTTTTTTTTTTTTTTTTTTTTTTTTTTTGCAGAATTACCTTTCCTGAGGTATTGCTTTACTAAATGGCAATGATATAAACTATGTGATTTGCATTTTTTTTTATTGTGAAGGTGACTAAGCACAGCTTAGATTTATTTTACAAAAAAAAAAAATTTTTCTTTATTTGCTTTTGTCCAGAAAAAATATTTTCTTCGGCTTTGAACACATTAACTCACCGATCTCTTTTCCTTTTTTCCTTTTTTTCATTGCGCCACCTAACTTCTACTAACCTTTCCATCTCCCCCTCCAACCATGATGAGATCCCTTATCTGCCCCCTTTTTTTTTGAGGAGTGCGACTGGTTTCTTCCCCCTCCTTTTCCCCCGCACACCCCCTTTCCCTTTTTCTTCTTCAGTGCCTGCGTCCCAGAGGCGTTTGCGCTATCAACTTCATTTTTTTTTTCTCGTTCCAGATTGATTGTACACGAGAGAGGGTACAGTTCCATCTTCTCTGTTTCTGTTCCCATACTTTCTGTTCTCCTCGAATTGAAAGTGTCTGTGCTTTCTTTTTTCTGTTTGTTTATTTTGCTGACTTTTTCTAGCCGTGTTATCTTTTCCTGCACAATGTGGCAGTGAAAAAGGACATTTGACTCAAATAAGGCAGCGAACGATTTTTTTTTCTTCTATTTCCCGAAAACCCATTTTAAAAAGCTAATTGTGAAGGATGTCACAACACGCCAAAAAAAAAAAAACGTATCTCACCCAAGGAGCTGTGTACTGATCCCCTGCACTGCGAAGGAACGGAAGCGGGTAGAGGATGTAGCACACATGCTTTCCATGCAAACTGAGATAGACAAGACTAGTTGCATGGTGGCTGACCATGTGCAGATTATCGACAAAAATAAAATATTACACAAGGTGAGGCAGCGACAGCGAGGGTACATAAACCCGCCACTGCAGGTAATCGCACAATACAAGAAAAAATTACAAAAAAGCCCAAGACAGCCAACCTATTTTTACCAACCCTTTACAGCCTAAAAAAAAAAAATGGTGTTTTCAAACATTCCCTCCTCATCCCCTGTCAAAAAAAACAAACTCTTTGTTATTATGAACGAAGCTACGTTCCCCCCTCCGCATTTTTCCCATCACAATCCCCTCCCCTACCCTCTCCGTCCTCCCTCTCCCCTACCCTCTCACCCTCTCACCATGCAGATAATTTTATTTTCAAGGTTTTGCAGCTTTTTTCCAAAAGCAGAATCATGGGTGAAGTCAATGCAGAGACGCCAACCAATTTGCATACACCTACCAACATCGCAACACCGCAGAAGCCTCTGGAGGAGGAGGTGCCGGAGGCAAGCGAGCCTGAAGTGCACGAATATGGGCCGTTGGATAAGGTTAGTTTGTTCGTGAACAAGGGCATGTCGTCTGTGTTCGGTGCTCTGACAAAGAAGGTGACGACGTACCCGAAGCTCGCAGTGCTCGGCACCTTCATCCTCACGGCCGTGCTCTTCCAGGGGGTGTGGATGTTCGAGGAGGAGACGAACGGCAGAGAGCTCTACGCACCCAAGGACAGCCGTGCCATCGACGAAGATGAGTACGTCGAACACACGTTCGGATTCGACCCGCGTCTCACCACCTTCTACCTCGAAGCAAACGACGACAACGTGCTGACAGCGAAGTACATGAACCTGCTCATGACCCTCCAGGATGAGGTCACGCTGCGTCTCTCTGACGGTGCCATCTCCTACAACACAACCTGCAAGCGTGTTGGGCAGAGGAGCGACACTTCACCCTGTCTTGCGGTGAAGGGCCCGCTCACTCTGTGGGACAACTCCGCACCACGGGTGGCGCTGCTGACGGACGCAGATGTGCTGGCTGCAGTGAACAATGCTGAGCAGTGGCGTATGTACGAGCCGTCTGGGCCTTCACTTGGATACTACGTGTCTGATGTTGGGCTGCAGAGGGATGCGGACGGGAACATCACAAAGGCAAAGGCTGTGCGCATGCAGCTGCTCCTCAAGAATGAGAGAGGTGATCTCTTCGACGGCAAGATCGAGGACGACGAGTCAGAGGCGTTCGAGGTGCAGATGCTTGACTACGTCCTGGATGTGTTCAAGGGCATTGGCGAAAGAGAGAACTTCGAGATCGAAATCCAGACACAAAAAGAGGAGGACGACGCAGGCCAGGACGCAATGGACAAGGACATGGCAGTGCTCGCAGTCGGCTATATTCTCATGTTCGCGTACGCCTGTTTCGTGCTCTCCAGGGCACGTCCGAAATACTCCCATGCTGCACTTGGGCTTATTTCCGTCTTCACCGTTTCCATGAGCACCCTGTCTGCGTACGGATTGTGCTGGTTCATTGGTTGGAAGTTCAACACAGTGACACAGGTGCTGATTCTTGTGCTGCTCGGAGTTGGCATTGACGACACGTTTGTGATCATGGACTCATGGTGGGACCACGCCCACGTGCAGGACATGCAGACACGTATGATTGAGGCTGTGAAGCACGCAGGTCCTGCCATCACGATCACGTCGCTGACGGACCTGGTTGCCTTCCTTGCAGGCTCGTCCACGAAGATCCCTGCACTGCAGATTTTCTGTTACTATGCTGCACTGGGTATCACGTTCACATTTCTCTACCAGTGCATCATGGTTGTGGCTGTTGCGTATATGGACAGCAAGCGTCAGGAGGCAGGGAGACGCGACTTTCTGTGCTGCGTGACTGCAGGGGACAATGATGGTTGGTTCGGAACGTGCTGTGTGCCCCAGACGAGCACGAGCACAGAGCCGGCTCAGGAGGAGGCGGGCAAGAAGTTCAACGAGGCTGACCGTGGCCTGCTGCACTACATCGTTGGCGAACTCCTGCCACGTTACGTCATTGCGACGTGGACCGGCCGTGGTATTGTTTTTGCGATCACGATCTTCGTGCTGGTGGCAGCAGGCATTGGTCTCCCCAAGGTTACGATGAACTACAACAACGAATGGTTTGTGCCTGAGGGACACCGCTACCGTGATGCAATGGAGATGCGTGACGAGTACTTCGAAGGATCCACACTCCAGCTGTTCCTTTACTCCAAGACAGAGGATTACCCCAGCCATGCAACACAGATGACACAGGAGAACATGGTGGTGGCACTGAACGATAACAAATGGGTAAGAGAGGGCACAGTGAACTCGTGGGCACGCTCGTTCGCACTGTGGGTGAACGAGACCACACCACAGTACGTGAACGCGACCTCTGGGTACCTTCTTGTTGACACCGTTCAGTTCTACCCTCTGCTGAAGACGTTTGTGGGCGCAACTGGTCCGCGCTACGCAGCAGAGTTCAACGACGACTTTGTGTGGTCCACTTCAGGAGGCGCAAATGATGCAGACGCTGTTCTCACCTCCACAAAGATGAGCTTCCTTCTTGTGCCGGGTCCGCTTTCGGATGGACAGAAGGCTGTGGACTGCATGGACGACCTTCGTGCTTTGTTGGACCCAATGGGTGAATCGTTTGCATACCATTACGTTTTCCTATTCTGGGAGTCGTACAAGGTGTTCGTCCCTGAAATCATCAAGAACGTGTCGATTGCAGCAGCATGTGTGTTCGTTCTTGTGACGCTGCTTGCAGCAAACGCGTTCATCGGCCTTTTCGTTCTGATCGCCATTGCTTTGATTGATTTCTGCCTTCTTGGGTTCATGCCTTGGATTGGTGTTGAGGTGAACGGGGTGTCTGTAATCTGCGTTGTGCTTGCCATTGGACTTGCTGTGGACTACAGTGTGCACATTGCTGGCGCTTTTTTGACCATTTCAGCGGAGCCACTTGAGAACGGAGCCAGCTCACGCACACAACGTGCGGCACATGCTCTGTGGAAGATGGGCCCTGCAGTGATCAATGGTGGGTTCTCTACGTTCCTCGCTGTGACGCCACTCTTCTTTGCCACGTCATATGTCTTTAGAGTGTTCTTCCGTATGTTCACTTTGATCATCTTCTTTGGACTGTGGTTTGGTGTATTGGTGCTTCCGTGTGTGCTGTCGATCATTGGGCCCAAACCCAACCCAGCGCCAGTCAAGCTTGAGGACCAGCCGTGGACCAACCCTCTGCACCCCGACTTCGAAAATGAGAAGGAGAAGAACGCAGCTTCAGCGATAAACAAGGAGATGGACGCTGAACAACATCTTTGATTTTATTTTTTATTTTATTTTGATTTTTGCAAGAGCTTGAAGCAATCAGCTCTCTTTCTCCCCCATCCTGTTTTTCCATTGCCTGTCAATGTCCTGTCCATATTTCTTTTCTTTCTTTTCTCTTTTTCGAACAGCTTTTTGTTCACTGGAGGGAGCGTTTTATATACTTTGAAAACGCCCCCACCTTCTATCATGGGAATCTGTAGGAAAAGGAGTGTATATGCGAGCACTCCAACAATTATTCCGAAAAAAAAAAACAAGAAGCCAAACCGAAACAAAAAAGGGAACAAAAGCCAATTCTGTCAATGACGCAGCAATTTCCTCTGTATCAGAGCCACGGGTCTCCCGTTTGAAATTAGGTACAGCATGAAGTAAAAAAAAAGAATGCTGATTTGACATGGTCGCTTGCACCCTATTTTATTTTGTTTCAAAAAAACAGATTCAGGTCCGATCATCCACGCGATCCCTATTTCCTTTGTGTTTCCCCCCCCTCTTCCACGTTCAATTTCGCTTATTGTAGATGAATGTACCGATGCGGGACTTCATTACAGACTTTTCCTGTTTTTTTCTCTTTTTTTTTTGTTTTTTTTTTCTGTACTTCATTGGTTTTGTTTCTGTACTTCATTGGTATACACATCACACACCCCACACGACCGTCCCCCCCGGTTCTTTCCTTGTGGCGCATCTGCCTGGGTCCTCTCCCACTCAGATGTCGCTCCTAGCGAAAGCCAGAGAGACCTACGACCGTGCGCAAGCACTGGTCCTAGCGTCGAACTCAGAGGAGACCAAGATCCTTGCACTACAATGCATTGATCTCTGCCTGAGTGTCCTGGGTGCCCCCCAGCCTAATCCCCCACATGGTGCTGATAACAGCAATGGCAGCAGCAGGACCGCATTTGGCGGCGGCAGCAGCAATAGCAACATCAACAGCAACAGCAACAATTACAGCAACAACAGCAACAAGAACAGCAAAAACAGCAACAACAGAAACAGCAACGGCAACAGCAACAACAGAAACCGCTCTGCATGGGTGCAGGTCCCCGGCAAGAGCAGCGGCAACAACAACAACAGCAACAACAACAGCAACAGCAACAGCAACAGCAACAGCAACAGCAACAGCAACAGCAACAGCAACAGCAACAGCAACAGCAACAGCAACAGCAACAGCAACAGCAACAGCAACAGCAACAGCAACAGCAACAGCAACAGCAACAACAGATACAGTCCGCTTAGTGACACGCGCGGTGGACGCGGAGCGGAGGATGGCGTCAACGGCGGCGAAGGACGCGATGTCGAGGAGCCCTCGCAGGAATGGACACAAGTGGTAAGAGGCAGCAGGCAGAAACAGAGGCTGCAGAAGTTCGCGGAGTACCGGCGCATCGCCGAGGAGGAACCGGAGACAGTACGAACGACGTTTTCGCTTATGCAGAGCCAATTCGGGGGCGCCCCAATCTGCAGGGAAGTGGACTTGGTGATGACGGCGATGGACTTGGCGTTCATTGCTGATAACGCAGACGAGGCGAGACTCGCTTGGGAGGCCGTGCTGGCACGCGAGGAGGACATCCGGAACGAGGATGCCTTCCCGAGGATCGCCGTGTACGCGAAGAAACGCTTCTGTTCGCGGTGTGTGGCAGTTACGCTGCGGACAGAAAACAGGAGTCTCAAGCAGCAGCGAGATGAGACCTGGTACGCATGTTACTCTCTGCTGTGGGAGGAGGAGATGAAGGAAGCGATGCCGAAGACGGTACGTGTGAATTCGCAACCCTCCACCGCTGTGCTCATCTGCACGTTGTCGGAGAAGTTTGCGGATGCGACGACATGGAGGCAAGCGGAGCGCAACCCTGGCATTATGATGCCGAGACTGCTGACAGATCTATGCAAGGTAGTGCAGCACGTGGTGAAGCCCAACAACGTGTGGGACTACTTCCGCAGAGAGAACGAGCATGGGAATGGGCACGAAATTAGCCTGCGCGTGCCGGTGAGTAAGGTGGAGCAGCTACTGCCGCTGTCGGGGAAACAAGGGCTCTTTCTCAAGCCTCTGAAGTGGCACTGCGGCAACGACAAGTACCCTGTGGCCTGGCTGGACCGGACGGTGACGCTCGAGAGAGCCCTGGAGTTGAATACACGGAACCCCAACTCCTGCCTAGGGCTAGCCGTGGGAGTGAGTGGGGGTCTAGCACTAAGGATGAAGCAAGGGGTTGACTTGGATGCCGTTCGCAGAGAGATACCACAGGGTATGCTCGCGCCCATGTCGAACGATCCCTCTCTGGTGAGGTACACGGTGTCGGGTGCACGGCACTACGAGGAGGCGGCAGACATCATGTCCGTTCTGCGGGGCACGAGCTGGCCATGCACACAGCTGGCAACGTACAAGCGCAAAGGACAGACGTGGCTGATCGTGGCCGCGAACACCGCCCCGCACTTCACCAACATTGAGCGCACAGGCCAGTCCATGGTCACAGTCAGGCCAGCATCGTCTGCGGACAGCCACCGCCCCCGCACTAACAGGTTCACTGGCAAATTGGTGTTCCCATCAGAGTCGTCCGAGATGGAGACGGAGATCGTTGAGCCAGAGGCGACAGTAGAGCCCATGTTGTGACGGAGCGAGAAGCGTGACCCCGAGTCGCTCGCAGCCCACAACTACGAGCAACTTCCTCGCGAGTGCATAGAAACACGCCCTGGTCCCCGCCACTTCCCAAACCAAGCCTCCTCATCATCATCATCATCATCCGTGGCATCCTTTTCTCCTCGCCCCTTTTTCCCTACGTCACTCTCAGACACATCTTCTTCCTCTGCTTCCTCCTCTTCTTCTTCTTCCTCTTCTTCCTCCTCCTCTTCAACGGATAGATCCTCCTCACGTACGTGCTGCTCCGATGCTGAGAACACGCTCACGATAACCACCCTCAACTGCACATCCCTGCAGAACTACGCACACATCATACACGACCTGCAGTGCGATATAATTTGTCTGCAAGAGACAAAATTGACCGAGTCCAAGATCTTTGAGATGAACGACTTCTTCACCACAGTTTGGTCCCCAGAGTGGGGCCCCCCCATGGATGGCGCACTCGTCCATGGCATCCGCAGTCCACACATTGGGGAACGTGGGGGAGTTGCCACCATGCTGAAGAGACCGGGCATCATGTTCCTGGACACCGAATTGACGTCTTCTCTGAAGCCCTCGCTGAGGAAACGCGTGGTGCACACACGCGTGGCGCTTGGTTCCGGCCGTCTGTTCCTGCATGTGGTGAATGTGTACGCCCCGTCAGGTGACACGCCAAGAGGTACAGTTGCTTCCCGCGAAGAACTCCTCCACACAGTGCTTGTGAAGTTTCGAGAAGCCCTGGGTAACGTTCCGTTGATTGTGTGCGGCGACCTCAACACCGATGTGGAAAGATCACCAACATTGCGGAAAGCACTCGCCAATGACTGGTGCGATGTCGCGCTCCTGGGAAGCACTGGGGATGACGGCAAGCCCCCTGCCACGTTCACTCGCAAAGACTCAGCGGGAACCCGTATCGACTACATCCTGCTGAATAGCGTCGCTGCACACGCCATTCATAGCTGTTGGACACAGAGCATCAACTGCATCCCCAGCCACAAGTCCGTCAACGTGCGGCTCTGCCTCTCTGTGTTTACAGAGTCGACACTCCGATACATTATTCCCAAGCAGATGCCGGAGCTTGGACTTGTGGCGAATGCTGAGACAGTCGGCAGGAATCTCCTACAACAACACAACTGTGCCGCAGCACTTGCGTCCGGTGACATTGACGATGCGTGGGAAGCGATCGCATTGGCTGGGGAAGAGTTTCTCCTGCTCGCGGCAAAGGCAGCTGGTGACACGCTTTCGAAAGGGTTCTGTGGCCGCTCCAAGATTCCCCATCCGGTGTTGAAACCTGTGTGTGCACCTACACGACCGGCGTCTGTTGGTGGGTCTTCCCCCCGACAGGACCAACTTGCCAAATTCGAGTACAAGCTCACGGATCTCATCGCAAAGACTGAATCTTGTCCTGGTGGGGTGATGGAGAATCCTGTGCGCAATGCCTGGGGTAAAGTGTTCCGTACCGCAATTACGCTCAAGTTGATGAGGTCCGAGGAGACGACAATCCCTCTCTCGCTCGAAAGGCAAATACAGATCCTTAACTCTCTGCTGGAAAAATCCAAGATGCTTATGAACCTTGAGATACGCAATACCCGTCTACAGCGCGAGAAGCAGTACACCACCAAGCTGAAGGTGGATTTCAGCAGCGAACGACGAAAACTCACGGCGTGGTGCATGGGTAAACAGGGTGTTCCTATTTCCGCCCTTCGGGGGGAAGATGGTGTGCTTACGGCCAACCACAGGGAGATGGACAAACTCCTGCGTGATGAATGGAAATCGGTGTTCAACCTATACGACCACGACCATCCCGAGCCAACTCTCGCCTCTTTCGAACAACGTTTCGGCAGCTTCGTCGCGCACTCCCCGATGTCCCTAGACCCGCTAAGTGGTGCTGACTTGCGTAGAACGCTTGACAAGAAAGGTAAGCGCACGGACGCCTGCGGAACTGATGGCTGGCGCTCATTGGAGCTTCATGCGATGCCCCTGTGCATACTGGACGGTTTTGCCCGAGTGTTCAACGCGATAGAGACGAACGGTGTGTGGCCGCAAGCGCTGTTGACCGCCCTGGTGACGCTCCTTCCCAAAGGCGAGGACCAGTCCCCCTTGAAGCTACGTCCTGTGACAGTGACCAGTGCGGTGTACCGGTTGTGGGCCTGCGCACGCCTGCAGGCAGTTCAACAATGGCAGGAACAATGGGTACACCCGTCGCAACATGGCTTCCGCCCAAAGCACAGCACGAACGACGTCTTGTATGACGTCTTCACACAGATGGAGGACGCTCTGCTCGGTGGCGAACCGCTGCACGGTCTGGCACTCGACTTTGCGAAGTGCTTCGACCGCGTACCACAGGGCCTCACCTTGGATCTTGTAGAGAAGATGGGGCTTCACCCCAGGATCATGACACCTCTGCGAGCAATGTACGCCAAGCTGAGACGGCGGTTCAAGCTGCCCTCCGGCGTAGGAGAGGCGTACTCCGTGACGAATGGGATTCTGCAGGGGTGCCCCCTCTCTGTGGTGCTCATCAACGCCTTGATGTCGGTCCTGACACACTGCATCACGGCAGAGGTACCTGAGGCGTTTGTACGGTCGTTTGCTGACGACGCATACCTTTTGTCTCGCCATAGTGAAGCTTCGGTGGGGGCGTGTCTGCTGCGAGTGGAGGACTTCTGCCGCATCACAGGCATGCGCCTCAACATGGCGAAGACCTTTGCCTTCTCATCATTGAAGAACCACAAATGCAAGCTGAAGTCTGAGGACAACCATAGGTTCCGGACAACAGAGTCACTCCGCTCACTCGGCGTGATGATGTACAGCTCCCTACGGAGCAAGGGGCGATACAACGCTACGGTATACCAATCAGCCGTGAGGGCGCTCTCATGTTTGGGTGCGACACCGCTCTCCTTCTCCCAGAAGGTATCTATTGCCACATCTGCCATCCTCC
Organism: Rhynchopus sp. YZ270_cl-10; assembly: GCA_964035575.1. NCBI lineage: Eukaryota > Euglenozoa > Diplonemea > Diplonemida > Diplonemidae > Rhynchopus > Rhynchopus sp. YZ270_cl-10. Next base: position 393,447 of record OZ037906.1, on the reverse strand, counting down.
CTTCAGTGTTATACGAGTCCGCATTCAACATGCCCCCTCAGTCAGTGTTGAATGAACTAACGAAGGCAGTGGCGATGTGCTGCTGGGGCCCCACCTACCTTACCCGTTCAGTGGATGCATTGCTCACACTCTGCCTGAAGGCGCACGTGGCACACCCCCTCTCGAGTGCAATATGCCGGACGTTCAGAACTTACGCTGCCAGTGTGGAACGCAACGACGCCATACGCCAGAGGTGCATGAACATCAGAGAGAGATACGAGACCCTGGCCGCACGGGGTACACCTATGCATGCAGTTGGTCCAGTGGGGACGGTGCTTGCCGCCTCCCGCAGATGTGGCGTGAGTTGGGACCCTGAGATGAAGACAGTGACGTCTACGTCTGCAACCGCGAAGACTACCCCCATCATCGAGATAGACAAAGCCAAGAGGGCCCATGAAGTGCGAGTTCTGGCACGTACGGCGGTATGGGATGACCTACAGAGTAAACGCCCTACGTACGACGGCATCAACGACGGCATTGACACCCGCGCCACCAATGCCCTGTGGCGCAATCTACAATACCACGACCCCCTCAAGGCTTTCCGGATGCGACGTGTTCTGTGTGGTGGAGTCCTCTTCTGCCATCCAGATGGGCTCAAGCGCAGTGGCCTGCCCGAGGCGGACTTCAGCGATAAATGCCCCTTATGCCTCGTCCAGGTTACATGCCACACACGCCACCTACTGTGGCACTGCAGCATAGTGCACACACCGGCATTCACTGCCCTACATGCGTCGGCCATCAGCCTCTACGGCAAGGGGCTTCCCACCTGCTTTGTGCTGCACGGCATTGTGCCCTCCAATGTGAGCAAGGTGACGGTGAAGGCGGTACAGTCTCTTCTCCTCGATGCCGTCACCACGATCGACACGACCCTCTCAAGTCCAGCGGATGTGGCCCCGGCTGTGCACCCTTGGAATCTCACATTTGCTGCCTCTAAACGGGATACCCCCTTCCGCACATATCTGACCAAGCTACAACCTAGTTTTTCCTCCACCTATAGGGAGGCGTTCACTTTGAAAGCTTTCCTGTGGTGGGTGATTACGCTCGAGTGGAGCAAAGAACCCCGCGACGTGTCGTGTGTCGAGCTCGCGGTCGACTTCGAATTGCGCACAAGGGTCTTCCTCGCCAAACAGACCTCTAATATCCGCGAGCGTGGGCGGGCCATGCAAAGGCTCATCGTCAAGGCTAACATGCGGGCTTTAACAGCGAAACTCCGCCGCGCCCCATTCCCTGGTGTGAAGAGGGATCGTGTGCACTCCCTCCGTTCCGTCGGCGCCCCGGCGCTCATCGGATTCAGCAGACGCCCAGTGTTGTGTGCTAAAACACGTGCTTTTCTTGAATCACTAAATCATGTTGTCCCCCCTTCCCGGTCAGGGTGGGGTAATGATTGTATACCTGCTTACAGCTTCCCTGTAAACCAAACACAAGCGCAACACTCCGGGGTTCGATAACCCGCGGAGTGTCAGTGCCTGCGTCCCAGAGGCGTTTGCACTATCAACTTCACTTTTTTTCTAAAGTGCTTGCTTCCACCGGTTTCTCCGGTAAGGTGTTTGCATTTTCAGCCTTCTCTCTTTTCCCCCTCCCTTTCCCATAATCAACGGGCGCAAGATAGTAAGAGAACAAACGGAACTGCGGGAGTTTCCTCCCACGGTTTTATCTCCTACCCTCCCCCACTTCTTGCGTCTCTAAAAAAAGCCTCCTTTTTTGTTATTTTTTTTTTTGGATCCAAAGTGCATTTTTTTTTGTAACTGATTCCCCCAGGGCCTTCAACCATCGACAAAGTCTGTCCACAGTTTTGTCGACAGGGTCCTCAAGGGGGTGCAAAAAAATTTTTTTGCACCCAAAAAAAAAAAAAAAGAAAAATCGGGGGGGTGCAAAAAATATTTTTGCACCCCCCAAAAAAAAAAAAAGTTTTTTTGAGGGGGGATTTCAGGCTTCAGCAGGGATTCTCTGGCTTTCGTCAGTACCACAACGGACACAGCCAAGCACCACTCGGTGGCTGTCACACTCACAATGTGTGAAAGTGGTGCCAGGGATGCTCCCTGCGATTGTCGCCACCTATAGCAGTTCCAGGAAAGCAAGCGAAGTGATTACGTGGAAGTGTATTTCGTTTTATGCATGGGTATTGAGTGTAATTTTCCGCTCGCTGCGCTCGCGGAGGTACACCTTAAAAATTTTTTCCGCTCGCTTCGCTCGCGGAAAGACACCCCAATGTGAAATAAAAAAACGGGCGCGTGAAAATTTTTTTGAGCCAACCACGATTTCACAAAAACCCAAAAAATAGCGTCAGACCCGTGAATTTTCACGCCTCTCCCAACTTTGTCAGGGAGGAGCGCGCGCGAAGCGCGCGCGACGACCGCTTGTGTGGGGAGAAAGCTCGGAATGGACTTTTCTGAAGGGTTTTGTACAGAAAAATTTTTGCACCCCTAAAATTCCCACAGGGGGGTGCAGGCTGAGGACCCTGTTTGTCGAAGTAAAAAAAAAAAAAAAAAAAACTGACCTCCCCGAGCCCGCGCGCGCTTCGCGCGCGCGGGTGTAGCAAATCACAGGGAGAAGCTCTCAGGGGTTTATACAGGTTTTGGTCATTTTTGAAAACTCGGTCAGCCAAAAAAATCCGCCTGTCCCACACACGTGTGTTTCAACACAAGCAGCATTGGTAGCTTTGTAGCCACTGGTGATCCACAAGCCGTAGTGGGTATCACACCTGTCGTATCAGTAAGCTCAGTACATTTATAACAACAAAGGTCCCTGGCGAAGCCACGGTACGCAACATTTCAAATATTGCGCATACCATGGCGCTTTATTTACAGCCAAACTATGTCATGGGAAGGGTGGGATGCCTGCTTGCGCCGCAGGCGCACGGTACGCTACTTTTGTCTGGCTCACTCCTCGTTGGTTTCTACGAGCTCTGTCCAAATGGTCACAGTGGATCACAGGAGAATGTTAAAGTTAAAACCCTGAACCGAGTTTCTCCCGTGGACTACCCTGCAACTCGGTCAGAAATAAAAGGATTTTGCCAAAATCCCATATTTTTTTTAGATTTGTCGAACTTCGACAAAAAAAAAAACCAAAAAAAAAAAGTTGTCGAAGTTAAGGCTTAACTTCGACACGTTGAAGGCCCTGGATTCCCCTATTTTCCATTTCACAAGATGTTCTGAACCACTCTGTTGGGGTCTTTTTTCTCATCTTTGTAGGTCAGTCTTAATCGTTCTTTCATGTTGTGCTTGCGGTGCCTTTCTGTTATATAGTGGTGTTGTGATAGTGTGTGTACTGAGAAAGAGGCCACATACACAAAGCACACCCCTTATAACTTTTTGTTGTTCTTATTATACCTTCCATTCAGTAGAATAGAAGGTATATGAAATAACGTTTTTTTTTTTGTTGTTATCTTCTAACCACGTTCCTTACCTTTTTCCCTTTTTTTATGTTGTCATTTCTTCCCATTTTTGACAAAATTGATTTACCGCAAGGCAACACCTCCCACCCCCTACATTTGTGCTACATTTTTTTAGAGCGTACAGCGTGGGGTATAGGGTGAAGGGGTTTTTATAGGGTCATGCTCTGATTTCTTGTTTTTATTTTAGCCTCTCTTTTTTTCATTCTTGTCTGTGGGCGGAACTACCCAAGAAAAAATGAAAAAAAAAAAATATTTATTTTTTGGCTAAATTCAGAGCACAGTAGCCCTCTCGGCCCTTCCCCCTGATGTACCGCCGTGTGTGTGTTGTTTGAGAATGTGCACAGCAAAAATTCTAGCTTCGTACTTATCCTGATTAGTTTTGGTTTTTTTTTTCTCTCTGTACATGAAATGTGATTTAGATAATCACGACAAATAGTGAGTCGTTGAAAATGACCTCTAATTAACCCTAAACACTAGGTTACCCTGTGTGATTTTTTTTTTTTTCTCTTTTCTCTGTTTCTGTTGTGCTTTTTTGCCATCTAATTTGAGTTCGCTCGTTGGGTATTAATGCACGCCTCATTTCAATTCATGAACTGTTTTTCCTTTTGCGCCAATCTGGTAATTTAAAAAAACACACCTAGTTCGGCTGCGTATCGCTTTCCTCAACTCTATTATTAAAGTGACTAATAAAACACACACCCCACACCCCCTTGCTTCAATCTTATGTGAAAATTTTATACGTGCAAAACTGTCTTGTAAGGCAGGTTTCACTATGCCAACAGATTATCCCCCCCTTTTTTTTTTTTGGTTTTATTTGCTTCTCTTTCAAGAATCGCTGCTATCTCAGGATAGTAGTCAAAAAGCAAATCTTTTTTTTTTTTTCCCATCCAATTTTTGCCTGAAATTGGAATTCGGTGTTTAGTAGTGTTTATACACCAAACTCCACAAAACTCCAATTTTCAGGCAAAAATAAATGAGGTTTTTTTCGTTTTGATAATCTGTGGTGATTTTTTTACAAATTCCGCTCCAAGGATACCTCTCTAGGGTTCCTTTTGAGTGACTTCGTGTGCGCTTCTTAGAGGCTTCCCCTCGGTGGAGCGTTACAGCACCTTCTTTAAAGGAGGCTAAAGCAAACTGCGTGTCTTACGACGATTTTTTCTATTCTATTTTTCGCGGAAGACAGATCTAATCGCAAACTGTTCTCGGAGCCTTCTTTCTTTTTTTTTTCTTCTTTTTTTTTGGTGCGGATGGCTCCCCCCCACATGTCATATCCTTAACCCACAAAAGGAACTCTGTAGTTCCTTTTGTTTAATTGCATTTTTTTTTAAACCATTTGAGAAGATATCCATTGCAACGTAATGTAGCTGAACCGTTCCGTATCCTTCTATTTTAATCATGCAGAATAGCGGGAAAGGGGGGAAGGCATCCTTTTCGTTGCATGTACGACGGTACCCAATGACAAGTGACAAGTGAATGACAAATGAAAAAGGTGACAAGTGAAATGACATGTGATTTCACTTGTCACTTGTCACTGGGTCCCGTCGTGTGGTGAATCACGTTCATTATTGATGAGATTCTAGACATTGCCAATATGTCGTTTTTCTCTCATTGTGCAGATACCTTGCCCAAAAATGATGTACGCAGTCCTGTGAGATGGCTGGTGGCCATGGTTGTCAAGGTTCCTTGTTTCCTTCCCCACCCTGCAAGGCCTCCTTCAATTCTTTGTGATTAAAACACAAGCGGCTTATGTTAATCATATTAACCTTTTCTTACACAATCACCCGATTTTTTTTGCCTGAAAATTTTTTGGTGGAGTTTAGATCAGATGCTATCAACTCGATTTTTTTAAATTTTTTCATGGTTTTTGTACTCGATTTGAAAGTATACAAAAAAAAAACATATTTTTTCGTTTTTGCGGTTTTTTTTGTAAAAAAGATCTCCAGGTGATGACTTTTTTGCATCAGGACGCGAAAGGGTTAAATACAAAGATCCTCCCTTTGACAGGGTCTTTGCGGTAAATGATTTCAGAATGCATCTTTTGAAACCCGCACAACAGTATTTAACCCCCCAGTGAGAAGACTCATTTGGTGACTAAGCACGAGAGGCTTAGGATCATCTTATAAACTTTTATTATTTATCGGATCAAGTACCCCCCTTTTTGTTGTTGCGTCGGTGACACAACATACTATTGCCAGGTGGGTCACGTTATCTCTCTATTCTCCCCTGTGTGTTTTTTTTTATTTTGTTTTTTATTCAGTATGTTTTTCACTTTTCTATTTTTTACTTTTATTTTATTTCTCTTTCTTGTGTGTTTGCTGAGGTTTTCTATCTGATACACATACAGGATGTGCTGGTATTTGTTTGGATTGGTAGCAATTATTGCACGGAATACTTTACGTATACACGGCAGCCATCAAGACCAAGACTCTTTAGGTTACTCTTCCTCCTGGTGATCAGACATTACATCCAGTAAGGACAGAGAAAGGAATAAGAAATAAGAAAAAAAAACTTTTGTATTTTGTGTATTCCCGAAACAAAAAACTGAAGTAGAAGGTACCAAATGTTCACACGAACATCGGTTTCACGATATTCACCCACCATTTAAAGGGAAATCACTGAAGATGTCCACCCTTTTGAATACAACTGTATGATTCTTAGGACTGAAACAGGGTTAATATCAGAAACCAATCTACTGAAGTTTCAACTTGTGCATGAAGCATTTTACTTTTCTTTTCTACGTTTTGCAAAACACACACCATAAAAAGAAAGATGGGACCATTTTTGTTGATCCCTCACCATATACTATCAATTTATTGATTGCATATGATGAAAATATTTTGTTTTATTTTATTTGGATCCCCATTTCCCGTTTTTCTTTCTTCAGAGAGACCTTTTTTTTCAAAATTTCTTTCTCTTCAGTGAATTTTTTATTGCTGCATCACCCCCCCTTTTTTCCCCCAGTGTCTGCGCGCGCTGATGTACGGTGAAGCGCTCACACTTTCAACTTGTCTCTGTTTTTGTTCTTTTCTTTTTGATTTTTTTTTTTTTTTTTTTGTTCAGCACCCACCCCCCTTCCTTTATAAGACTGACTAAGCAGAGAGGCTTCGGTTCATCTTATAATTTTTTTTTTCTACTTTCCCTCCCTCTCTCTTCTTAAGACAAATGCGTGCACATTGTGGGGCCATTTGTCTTCTCCCTTTTTCCCCTTCTCAATGTTATAATTTAAAGGTTCCTCAAAATGAGAACAGACACTACGTTTTGATGTGCACGAGAGGCACGTTCACATATTTTTTCTTTTTTTTCTTGATGTGATCTAAGGTGACCAAGCAACGAGAGGCTTAGGGCTCATCTTATAAACTTTTCTTTCTTTTATGGGGAACGGCGCGACATAGGCTAGAAAATGGTTGAAAGACAAACCCTGTTAATAAACCGGCTCAATCTACAAAAGGTACCCTGAGTGTAAGGTTGGGGGTCATAGAGAGTAGAGAGAAAGACTGCTTTTAGGTGAGGAACATTTTTTTTTTTTTTCCACCCCTTCCCTCAACAGTCTTCTCCTCCCCTCTCCTCCTCTCCCCCTCTCCCTTTTTGTTGACCGTCTGACGTTGTTAAAGATTTTCCCATTCTCGCCTAATCTCCCTACACTCCCCTTCCAACCCTTTCAAACTGGACCGAAAAAGAAAAAAAGGATTAATATTTTTCCCTCTCTCTCTCCCCTTCATAAGTACGCAGTAAGTAGTGAGCGTAGCGAGCTACGTCTTGGGAGGTCTAGAGAATATAAATGAATGAGTGCTTATCCCCCCTTGATTTTCTTTAACCACTTTTGAGTAAAAGGTTGGAAGGGGAGGAGGTTGGGAAGGTTCACAAACAAAAAACGTCACCTATCTGCAGAATTTCTGTTTTTTGGCTCCCTTCCCCACAAACACACCACCTCCCCCGCACGCGAGATTAAATAAGAAAAAAGACCCGACTATTTTCCCCCAAAACGTTACTTTTATGTCTTTAAGACACCACAACAACAACAGGGGAAAAAACACCATTCTTCACACGTAACTCTATTCTCTAGGCCTCCTCTCCCCTCTCCCCCCCTCTCCAAAGTTCGCACATCGCTTTGGTTAAGGATCTAAAAAGCTAAACAAACACAAACACAAAATAGCAAAAACAAAGAGTACAAACATAACAACAAACATTTTCAAACCCCCCTCTCCAATTTTGGGGGTCCAAACTATATATCTACAGAGCCCCCTTCTTTCTTTTTCTCCCCCTTTTCCCCCCCTGATTGCAATGACGCAGATAGTGCACGACCCAACCAGCGGAGTGCAGAGTTATGACAGTGGATGCGGTGGCATCTTTGTAAAGGCCGGCTATCTGTACCCTGCTGGGTTGAACCGAAAGCAACGCCGTGTTGTGGAGTCTGTTTTGGAAGGGTTGCTGCAGAAGGACAGTTCATTCCCCCCAGAGGTTATGTCTGAAATACTTAAATCAGGAATCCACGTGGGAACCACCTATCCAGAAGGAGCGATCCCTGAAGAAACAACCCTCCCTGAAGACATCATGGAACGCCTTTATGCAGGCACCGAAGCCGTAAAGAGCGCAGCCGAATCTGCTATGACCTTCATGAAAAACGCGAATGAAACGAAAAAGGAGGAAAAGGGGGTTACTGTACCTAACACAACACCAGATCCGGGGGTAGCAGTAGAGGCAAAACGAAAGGAAAAACCATTTAACGCTGCCGCAGTATTTGACGCAAAGGTACACCAAATGAATCAAAATCGAGTAGTCTCTGCGGGGGCAGATCTATTGATTTCTCCTTTCCCCGGAGATGCGCAAAAACCTGCTGAATCTGAAGAGCACGAAGCGTTAGCAAACCAACTTCGGGTCACAGCACTAAAACGAAAGGCACTAAAGAAAACAAAGCGAGAGGAAGAGGACCCAGAAGGGGGGCCTCCACGGAAACGGTCAAAGACGGCTACTGTGGCAGCTACCACCACTACCCTTCCCGCGCCCCAAACTGCCTTCTCTTTCTCTGAGATCGAAGGGTCCTCTAGCGAAGAGGAAGAGGAGGAGGTTCCAACTGAATCAAAAGCTGACGAGTTTGCAGCAGCATTGAACCTAGCGGACGAAGTGGTGGGGAAAAAGCCGTCTGCAGAGACGTCTCCGGTCGCAGCGCCGGCTGCTTCCCCTACGGCGAAGGCGGCAGTGCAGGCGCCCAAGGAAAAGGAAAAGGAAAAGGAAAATAATATTGTGTTCACAGAGCACGCCAAAACGCTTCTCCAGCAACAGCTCCGTGATTTGCACGATAATTGGGCGAATCTGAGTGAACGGCAACAGAAATTCTACGTAAAATGGTATCCTAAAGCCTTTGAACCGCAAAAACCGAGCAGCCTCAACCCTCATACCACACCGCTCAATGAACCCCCTTTGGCGCCTCTGTCTCTTGCTAATACGTATCAGAAACAACGTTCCGATGCGGTTCTACGACAGCTCATGCCGCAATTCAATACACTCTCTTTGAACTACAAGCAATTCTACATCAAATGGTACTCCAGAGTCTACAAGGAAGAGTTGCCAGCGACGTATCTGCAGGTCTATGAACATCACAAACAACGCTTGCAGCCTGCCCCTGAAGCTTTGCCTCCTCCAGCGTCACCTTTGGTGGAGGAGGTGGCGGAGGAGGAGGAGGCTGTGGATGAGAACCGTTCGGGGTTTGTTGTGGTGCCGGTGGAGGAGTGTGGGGTGCGTAGTGGGGGGGCATTGGAAGAATCGAAGTTGGTTCATCTCGCGCGTCTCTCTGCAGAGAATGAAAAGGCGACAATAAACTACCAAAACTTCTGCCGAAGTGGCCTCCCCGAAGACTTCGACATCAAGCTTGCCCGCAAAGTAATGCGGCTCTACCACACCAAATGGTCCTCCCTCCAACCAGATCAACGGGAATACTACAATAGACACTACCACATCTTATTCGGACCCTCCGGTGTGTCGTAAGATATTCCCCCCCAACTGGAGTTTTTTTTTTGCACATCAGATGTAAAACCACAAAAATGGATTGTAGGAACTGCATAGTTGGGATCCCCACCCCACGGTACACCCCCGGTCATACCAAAAGGTATACTGTGTTCACGAGAAGGCTTTGTATTTCAACTCTACTTTTTTTTTTACCACTCCCAAGCGCAACACTCCGGGGTTCGATAACCCCACAGAGTGTCAGTGCCTGCGTCCCAGCGTTTGCACTATCAACTTCACTTTTTAATTCAAAGGAGAGAGGAGGAGAAGGAGAAGGGGGAGGAGTCAAGCTTTTACCTTTATACACGCATTTTATTCTCTGATTTTTTCCCCTATTCTATTTGCTATTCAGAAACCAAGCAATACAACGAAGCAGTATTTTTTACCACTTTTTTAAAGTGTGTTTAAAACCCCCCCCCCCCCTCTATTTTCCCATTTTTCTCCCTCCAACCTCCTCCACGCACCATATTCTGCAATTCTTGCAGAATATGGTCCCCTTGGGACCATATTCAATGCAAGAATTGCTCCTATTAGTTATCAAAACACACAAACACAAACACACACACCTCTTTCCAGACCTAACCCCCTCTTAACCTTTAAACTCTTCTGAATAACCTTAATTTCGAGAATTTGCTTTTTGTAAACTCTTTTTCTCCAATTTTTTTTTTGGTACACTGTCACAGAGCGGATTGTATTTCAAGTCAACCGTTTTTATTTTTATCACATTCCACACAATTAACTTCCACACAAAATGCCTGCCGCATATTCCCCAGCACCCCCTCGGAAGAAACTATTAAAGGCCAAAACCGATCCACGCCAGCCTACTGATGTGTTTCTCTGTGGGGAGCACCACGCAGCGGACGCGCCTTTATACCATCCGTGCAGTGGGTTGACCGGGATTGCTTGTAGTACTGTACATGACTCGGTTCTTTCCGTTCACGATAAATGCCTCGAGCTTTTTGCGGAAGGCACTAATTCAAAGCAGGAAACCGACTTCAAACCATTCCTTCGTAGCAACCCCTACATTGAAATGGAAGCAAAGAGTACACAATGTTCGGAAGCGGTACGAATCAGTAGTGATGGGTGGCATTCTACGGCTTCTACAGAGCACGATGGAAAACGCTGTCAAGGATCCGTGGTAGGGCATTTTTTTTTCGAAGGGGTGCAGGTTTGGAGCGTTGCGGTCAATGATTTAAAGCTTGTTACAATAGGTATAGTATCCGCATTGGGTGTAGATGAGTTAGTCTGCAGAGATGGATCAGCAATGCAGTTTGTATCGTCATTGACACAACCAGCGTTAAATGATAGTTTGCGGATCAGCCATACCGGTCTTGATGGGCAAATAACATATACTACAATAAAACCTGCCCCACCCAGCCCCAGTATTATCCCTTCTCCGGTCTCGCAGTGCTCTTCTCATGACGCCGATTCTGTGTTTGCAGGTGAAGCCTCAGCGGTGCTCTCAACAGAAAGCTCGGAAGATGTGACTGCCAAACAGGAGGGTCTCTTTCTAGTGAAGGTTACCCTCGATTTATATGCAGGGAATGTCACGTATCATGTGAATGAACAGCGGATGGGGTCTGTTGCATTGGGGAGTCTAGTAGGATCGCATACGGTAGGGGTCTGGATGAAGGGCGGGGCATTAGTAAAATTCTTTTATTTGCCGACAGTAAAGGGCTATTTACATACAAAAAGGCATGCTGGGGAAACCCAAAAATCTGATATGCTCACCAGATTTCATGTATGTGGAAACCCTTTGCGGACCTGGGGGCCGCAGGATGGGGTTGGGGCTGAGGCGTCCTTTTCACAGCCATTCGGCTGTGTTACAGCGACGTTAAATGAACGTTCTGTGTGTTATGTGACGGACCGGAATTTACTGCGTATTGTTGTATGCCACCCAAAGGGGCTTGAGAAGATGCCGACTACAACGCCGAAGGTTGAGAAGGGGTCGATTTTTAGTGGTCTTGATAAGTTTCGTGCGATGGCGACAATCCAGATTTCTCTTGATGGGCAAATCCAGACAGCGCAGGACCTCTTCCTGACAGGGGTCTGTATGTGCACCTCTCAGCAACGTTTGTTCATTTGTGACGCATGGTTGCAGCGTGTCTTGGAGGTTACCCCTAATGCAAATTCAAAAATTTGGAACGCCTCCGTCGTCCTCCAACGAGGTCAAACCAAAGCAGAACGGCAAGACATCCAAAAATTTATTACTCATTCATACCTCGAAGCGACTTTAACAGCGTCCTACGGCAAAAAAAGCACGAAATCCCATTTTGCGAGCCATCCCCCACCTCCACCACATAGCCAAGGACTTGGTCTATGGGATGTATGTTATATGCAAGGAAACATATTTGTGACCGACAGCCTGCGGCATTGTGTATTATCCGTAGACGTAGGCGAAATGGAGGAGGGGGGAGAGACTGCACCCCAAGGGAGTCGAACCTCAAGGTGGGAGGGGGCTATTGTTGTGGGACAGCCTGGGGTGCCGGGGTGTAGGGAGGGGTGGAGCTTTCAGTCGAGACTTCGTCTGCCAACGGGGATTGCGTGCGATGCGCAAAGCCAAGCGCTATTCGTCGCAGACACCGGAAACAATCGACTCACAAAGATCGTTCTCAAGCCAACCTCAGCAGGGTTTGAAGGCTGTCTGTCAGAGCTCTTCCTTAGCGACCATCTATCCCATCCTCTCAGTCTCAACCGTCCATCCACTCTTTGCCTCAAAAGCAGTACCGCCGCGAAGGTTTTAATGTGTGGAGAACAGTTTTCCCAAAAGATTTATAGCATAGCAATGATTGCGGCGACAGCGGCGAAGCAGGAACGGTCTTTCTTTGCGTCTCCTTTTGAACGGATTATTGAATTGCTTCAAGGGTTGAAAAAGACAAATTTAGGCAAAGGCGAGCAAGGCTATGCTATAGACGAAGTTTTGTCAACGCTTGGCAAAGGACAGGATATTTTTGCCGCAAAAATGGTTCCAAAAGGAGATATCGATGGGCAACTGTCAAGCTGGCTGCAACGAGGTTTCGCGTCTAAAACCGATGAAAAGATTCCACTCAAAGGTGATTCCATGAATCTTGATTCCCCAGCTTCATCTTATAGACGGCCTTCGGTGAATGACTTTAAAAGTATTCAATTTGCTATACAAAGTTCAAGAAAGCTGGACATCAGTAGTGCCGTATATTTAAAAAATTTCAACAATTTCGAATTCGACATTTTCACCATCGCCGACAGTCTCAAACAAAAGTATTTCCGTAAAATCCAAAAGGCCGCAGTCGCAGGAGGAGGAGGACCTAGCCCAAAAATCAGCTCCTTCGCTGACATCTGCAAGGCTGATATTGACCGACATAGTACCCCTCAAGGGGCAGTCTCGTTGACACATATGGGTGCACACTCGATTTTCATTCAGGTCATGCTTCAGATTCTTTCTAAATACCATTTCGTGGAGCGCCTCAAAATCAAGACGGAAAAGCTGATGTCCATTCTTCGTGTCATTGAGGTAAGTTATCAGGACAATCCGTATCACAATGCGGTGCATGCGGCTGATGTGGTCCAGACAGTCCAAGCGATTGTCACTGCAACGCGGGTGGATGAGACGTGCTCTGCTTTAGAGTTGTTTGCTCTGTTTTTTGCAGCAGCCGTGCACGACTTTGACCATCCTGGTGTCTCAAATCAGTTTTTAACCTCAACGCGCGACTCGCTTGCGATCCGCTATAACGATCGCAGCATCCTCGAAAACTATCATGTTTCTCAGGTTTTCAAAATCATGCGTCAGCACCCCGCCTGCGACTTCACCCTAGACCTCCCTCTCTCACAGCAGACCGCGTTTAAGGAGATCGTCGTTTCGTTGGTTCTTGCGACAGATATGAAGCAGCATTTTGCGTTGCTGTCGCAGTTTAAGACGCGGTTTTTGGGGGGAAGCAAGATAACGCATCCGACAGATGAAGATAAGGTGCTGCTGTTTAAATTCATCCTGCACAGCTCTGACATAAGCAACCCGGTGAAGCCGTGCGCGGTGTATCGCAAATGGGCGGAGCGGGTCATGAAGGAGTTCAGAGAGCAGGGCGACACAGAGAAGCTGCATGACCTACCGTACAGCCCCTTCTGCGAACCGCACCAAGATATCGCCAAGTGTCAACGTGGCTTCATGGACTTCATTGTACGCCCGCAGTACGAAGTCATGATCCAAACGTACCCCATCCTCTCGCTCCTTCTCGTCAACCTAGAAGAGAACTACGCATATTGGCAGAATGTTGCGGAGTAATCAGTAATGCTGGGGGGCTTTCAATTTACACGGGGTAAATAGGGGTCGGGGAGGTGAGTGATTTTTTTGCCTGTTTTCACAAGCGGGTATAAAGAGGGTGGTGTGTGGGTATGTGAGATTAAAGAAAGGGGGTGGGTTTTTGTTGTGACCTCAAGGTATTGGAGAGGAGGAGGAGGAGTATGGGGGTCTCTTTAGGATAAAATATGGGGGGAAAGGTCTTTTTTGGTTAATAGCGCCGAAAAAACGGCAGCGAGGTATGTGGTCATGAGGGCGAGACTGGGGAAACACAACACAAAAAATACTGATGAAGGTGGTGGTGAGATTTCCCCGTAACGTCCTCAACCAACCTTGCCGAAGCAAGTGGTAAGCAATAACAACAAAAAGGGGCACGTAGCAATAGATAAATGGTACGCGCAAAAAAAATATATATACATAGCGAAAAAGGGGGAGGGGGAAAAGACTTTCTTATTTCGCGACATATTTTATCCTAGAGACCCCCCTGGCGTAGCAAAGCTACTTAAACAAGTTTACAGTATGGCAGCAAACATCACAACCGGATTAACTCCACGGTTTACCTCCCAACTCTGTGGAGACTTTTTAACCACCAGACCCCGGTGATATTCGAACACATCGATTCCACTTTTTGCAGTGGTCCTTTGTGTGGATCAGATGCCTGCACCTGTGCAAGCTGCTTGATTAGTTGTGCCTTTCGTGCACACTTCTGTTCTCCAACAAACACCACGACACGACACCACACACCTGCAGACAAAACACACACCCTTCTTAACACCTCACCCACACACAACAAGAAGATGTCCTACTACCCGTACTACGCACCGGCACCGGTATACCCGTCGTACACGTCGTCGATCCTTGCGGCTGACGCTGCTGCAGCTGCCGCAAGTGCACGTGCGGCTGCCGACATTGCAGTTGCACGTTCGTACGTGCCGCTGTCGCCGCGTTACTCGTCGTACGCAGCAGACGCAGCGATTGCAAACGCACACGCGAGTGCTGTGGCAAGCGACATTGCGCTGTCTGCGTCTGTGCGCCGTGCACGTCTTGCTGCGTACTCGCCGTACTACTGAGGTGGGCAGTGCTGCTGTTGCATGTGCTGCTTGTGATGCTGCTGCTGTTGGGCCTGCACAACAACGTGTTCCTTTTGATAGCGCACACGAGTGCTGTGTGGCCTGATTGTCGCCGCATTTTGTTTGTACCGCATTCCCCCCTGCGTTTGTGTTTGCTCAATCCGATGTTATGTTATGCTCCTGTTGCTGACGTTTGGGTTTGAGTTTGATTATGAATCTGCCTTTTTCTTTTTCTTTTTATTTTTCTTTTTTTGTGCAACCTGCTGTGTTTGGAAGTGGCCAGAGAGGAGAGAGGAGAAGCCTGCACACAGCCGTGTGGTGCCAGCTTTGGTGGGGTGTGTGTGCGATGTGTGTGGTGTGGGAGGAGAAGCTAACCCTTTTCGCACATAACTCCTACAACCACATGCTGCGTGCTGCACCCCACCTGCACTTGGACACAAGACCACACGTATGAGCTGTGTGCAGGCCTCTTGCTGCTTGTGAGCTGCCTCCCCTTCACCCTTCACCCTTGTTTCACCCTCCACATTCCCCAAATATGTTGTATTCAAAAAGTCCAAATCCACCCCACTCCTCTTTGCTATCTTTCACCTCCACTGATTTGCCTCTTGTTTGTTCACTTGCAACCGGATTAACTCCACGGTTTACCTCCCAACTCTGTGGAGACTTTTTAACCACCAGACCCCGGTGATATTCAACAGCAACCAGCAATCTGGGTTTTGTTGTCAACTACGTTCCTGCTGTGGAAGCTGCCGCCCCTTTGTCCTGCTGTGCCTCTCACACATACACAACACCCCTCTGACACAGACAAGACCTCAAACACACAAAAAGACAACGATGAAGACAGCTCTGTCTGTTCTGGCGATGGCGGCAGCCTCGACAGCCCTGCCCGCGTCGTACGTGGAGATGAACGAGGGCCTGCTGTGGGCGAACTTCAAGCAGACCTACGGGAAGCAGTACAGCGGTGCGGACGAGTCTGCCCGCCGTGCGATCTTCAAGCAGAACATGCTGAAGGCTGCTGAGCGTGAGGCTGGGTCGAAGACCGGTGTGCGCCACGGCATGAACGCCTTCACGGACCTGACTGCGGAGGAGTTCAAGGCGTACCACACCCTGAGCGTGCCCGCGAAGGAGTCGCCGAAGAAGCAGTTCTCCGAGTCGGAGGTGCTGAAGGTGAAGGCGACGTCTGTGGACTGGAGGACACAGAACCGTGTGACACACGTGAAGAACCAGGCGCAGTGCGGGTCGTGCTGGGCGTTCTCGTCGACGGGAGGCATTGAGGGTCAGTGGTCGAAGGACAACACCCTGACCTCGGTGTCTGAGCAGGAGCTTGTGTCGTGCGACAAGGTCGACGCTGGCTGCAACGGCGGTCTGATGGACAACGCGTTCCAGTGGCTTCTGGACCACCACAACGGAGACATTGTGACTGAGGAGGCCTACCCGTACACGAGCGGAGGTGGCATCACCGGAAGCTGCAAGTACGAGTCGTCGATGAAGGTCGGCTCCACGATCTCGAGCTACAAGGACCTTGCCCACAACGAGGACGAGATGGCGACCTGGATGATCACGAACGGACCGATCTCGATTGCCGTTGACGCGACCTCGTGGCAGACGTACCAGGGTGGAGTGATGGACAACTGCGAGTCCCGCCAGCTTGACCACGGAGTCCTTGCCGTCGGTGTGACCCCCGACTACTGGATTGTGAAGAACTCCTGGGCATCTGGCTGGGGAGAGTCTGGATACATCCGCCTTGCCCGTGGCACCAACCAGTGCCTCCTGAAGAACTCCCCGTCCCACCCGATTGTCTGAGTGTTTGGTGTGCTGGAATAGTACGCCTGTCCCAGTCCTTCGAGTTGCTACACGAGTTACACGTACACAAGAGTTGTTTTGATTGTTTATGATTGTTTGTTGTCTTGTTTGCTTTTACACCTTTTTTGGCCTTGTTTCACAGGCACGGCCAGGATTGTCCACGGTTGGAGTTGTTGCCATTGTTTGGCAATGGGACCACCACAACGATTTTCTCCCTTTTTTTGGAGGTGTCTGGACTCTGTTGCAGGACACCTTCTTCCTTTTTATAACTTGTTCTTTTTCACTTGTGTTCCCCTTTTGGGAATGTCAACATGCACAAAAAGTACACCACACGTGCACACATTTTGCACACATGAGGTGTTCTTTTTCCGATGTTTTGTTGTTTGTTTGCTGCGCTACCAGTGTGATATGTTTGTCCTGTTTTGTTGTTCTCTTTATTCAACTTGCATTTGTGGCAATAGTGCATTATGACCCATCCTTCGCGTGTCGGGTGGGCTTCTTGTTTTGTGTCCACTTTGCCAGAAGAAGAGAAACGAAACCAAAAGCCCTTGTTGTTTGTCTCTCCCTCTCTCTCTCCCTCTCTCTCTCCACACCACAAGTACCCCTCCACAATATCTACCCACAACAGATCCTATTTTAAGATCAAGAACACAAAACATACCCTTTGACTTGTCAGTGATGCGCGTCACAATGCTGTGTGGACTGGCGGTGGTACTGATGACACACAGCGCCGATGCGGGTCTGAGTCTGACGGAGTGCACAGAAGCAGGGCTGTGTGAGGTGAACGAGGGGATGACGGAGGTGCCGGACTTCGGGTTCACTGTGTCTGGGAAGGTTACAGTGAACGTGCTTGCGCCGTGCTCGTCTGTGAACGGCGGTGAGGTGGCCGTTGTGCTGTACGTGGCGGGGGAGACGTACACTGCGACAGGAGCGCTGTGGCAGGAGGACGGATGCGGCTTGGACGGGAGCCCTGTGTGGACGCTGTCGGCTGCGTTTGACCTGGACGTTGCTGTGCGGGGCATCACTCTGAACGGTGCCTCGATTGTGGTTGTGCGCGACGAGGATGCCTGGACCGGGACTGTGTCGGGCACTGCGTCGAGCCTGTTTGGCGGTGCTGGCGGTGAAGGGGCAGTGGTGCTGACGGCAGACTTCTCGGCAGAGGCTGGGCTGACGACACTGCGCGGGGACGTGACGCTTGCTGGGGACGGAGTGTCGTTCTCGGGGACGGTGGCAACAGACGGGACGACAAGCACCGGGGACGGGGCGCTGCTGGTGGGCGGGTCTGTGGCAGCGCAGGCGTCGTTTACGTACACACACGCAACAAAGGCGTTTGCGGTGCTTGGGTCTGTGGAGGGGGCGCTGGAGGTTGGGACGGTGACACTGTCGTCTGCAGGAGTGACGTTGTCGAAGGCGGACGGCGGGGCGTGGAGCGGGAGCGTGAGTGGGACTGCAGCGCTGTTCGGGGGGACTGCGGCGGCGTCGATGGCGTTTGCGGACGGGAGGTTCGCATCGCTGGCAGTGTCGACGACGTTCGTGACAGGAAACGGGCTGCTGAGCGGGTCGCTGGCGTTCGACTACGTGCGGGCGGACACGTGCGCGACGTCGACAGGGACGTTTGGCGGGGTGCTGAAGATGTCTGGGGCGGCGGAGCTTGCCTTTGACGGGACTGTGGCGTTTGACGGCTGCACCGGTGTTGTGTCTGTGGCGGCCTCTGTGGACGGGGAGTGGGCTGCACCCGGGGCAGTGAAGGTGGCGGGGGTGGAGGTGCAGGCCACGAGCAGCGGGTTTGCGGACGGGGGTGCGAGCACGGCGCTGTCTGTGCAGACGTGGGTTGGATCTGTGTCTGGGACGACGTCGGGTGCGGACGTGGCGGTGGCGTTTGACGTGTCGTTTGACACAAGCAGCGACGCGTCGAGTGTGGAGGCGATGCTGTCGTATGCAGACACGAACCTGGGTGTGGAGGTGATGGTGAACACGGACTGCAGCGGGTCTGGGCTGGTGCAGGTGCAGAACCTTGCAGGTGTGCCGGCGCTCGAGGTGGCTGTGGTGTACACACGGACGAGCTGTGACAGCGAGAGCACGGCGTGGACGCTGGAGGGGTCGCTTGGGGGTGCGCTGCTGATCAACTTCTCGGGGAAGACACTGTCGCTTGCGGCTGCGGTGGTGCGTGTGGTGTCAAATGAAGCTGGCGAGCTGCACGTGGAGATTGTGGCGGGGCTTGCGCCGTTTGAGGTTGTGGCTGCGTTCGGGGCTGGCGAGGCAGGTGCGGAGTACACGCTGACAGCACGCACTGCGCCGGGTGCAGTTGCGACGCCCAGCGACTTCCTGTCGGCCATGTCTGGCGGTTCGGGGAGCGTGTTCGGGAGCGGCGTGGGGTCTGCGTTTTCGTCGCTCTACTCGGGGATGAACGAGCTGACGCTGACAGACCTGCTGATTGTGTTTGACTTTGTGGCGCCGTCGATTTCGCTGACGGCGACAGGGACGCTGTTTGGGGCAGGCTTTGACGTGCTGGTTGTGGTGGAAAAGGCGGGCTCCGCGTGGCAGTACGCACTGGCACTGACAACAACGGGGCTGTCGGACCTGTCGTTCCCCGGCCTGGCCGGCACTGTTGTGGAGACGATTGCGCCCAGCAGCCTGATGGTGTCTGTGGCAAACGAGGCAACGTCGTTTGCGGGGAAGGACGTGTCGAAGGGGTTCAGCCTGGCAGCAACAATCCCGCTGGACGGGGGTGTGATGGCGGGGATTGCGGCCGTGACGCCGTCGTCGCTGAACGACCAGACGGGAGACGCATCAGCGGACGGGGGGGTCACAATTGTGGCGTCGCTGTCGAGTGCGACGGAGATGCGTCTGGCCCTGGCGCTTGCCGGCGGGGTGAAGCTGGGGTCGCCGGACGTGTTCCTGCGTGAGGTGTCGCTGCTGCTGGTGGTGAAGTCTGCGGGGTCGCCCGAGTTTGGGTTTGGGGTGGTGATTGACGTGACGATGGACGACCGTGTGCTGAGTGCGTCTGCGGCGCTGCTTGTGGATGTGGCAGGGCTCTCGCTTGCGGTGGCGTTTGACAGCAACGAGCCGTGGAACAAGCCCTTCGGGATGAACGGTGTGGAGATTCTGTTCCCGCTTGGGTTCTCGCTCGGGATCACGCCGGCAGGGATTCTGAGTGAGTTTGCACTGACGGGCGGTGTGCAGCTGAGCTCGGCGCGAGGGTACGTGACGCTGAGCGTGAACCTGGCGGAGCCGACGAAGAATGCGTTCCAGGCAGAGGTGACGACGCTGGACGTGCACGACGTGCTGGTGGGGCTGCTGGACTGCACGGCGTGCACACGCGGTGTGGGGGGTGTGCTGACGGACATGTCTGTGGACCACTTCAAGGGGTCCTTCAACGCCGACCCTGTGAACGCCGTGAGCATCGTCTTTGCGGACGTGGCTGTGGAAGTCCCTGCAGGCGTGTCGATTGTGCTGACGAACCTGGACCTGTGGGGTGTGGTGAAGGTGCCAAACGCATCCTTTGCGCTGAACGCGGCTGGGGTGTCTGCTGCGTTTGAGGCGGACCTTGTGAAGTGGGGCCCGCTTTCGATCACGGCGGCAAGTGACCACAAGCGTGGGCCGCAGTTTGAGCTGGTGCTGCAGGAGGCGGAGCAGTCGCTGCTGATTGACGGGAAGGCAACTGTGTTCGGGCAGTCTGTGTCGATGTACCTGCAGATGAGCGACAACGCTGTGGAGGGCCACTTTGAGCTGTCGTTTGGGTCTGGCCTCCAGGCAGACGTGACGATGGTGAGCAACGGGCGTCCTGGTCAGTCAGGGTTTTCGAACACGGTGCGTGCGGAGCTGGAGGCGGACGTGATTGGTGCGATTGTGCGTGCTGCGACGAAGTACCTGCTGGACCTAGCAGACGACATGGACAAGGAGCTGGCGGACGCGAAGAAGGATGTGGAGTCTGCAGACAAGGCGTGGGACAACGCAAAGGCGGAGCTGAGCAAGGTGAAGAAGGAAACTGCTGCGGACATCGAGGATGCGGAGGAGGAGGTGTCGCGTGCGAAGAAGGAGGTCGACAAGTTTGACTGTGGGAACGTGTGGCTCGTGTCGAATGCGTGCAAATCTGCGAAGAACGTTGTGAAGAAGGTGCTGTCTGCGGCGGAGAAGGTGCTCTCGGGTGTGCGCAAGGCAGCGACGGCACTGATCACGCTTGCAGAGGACATTGTCGAGGAGTCGAAGATTCTGCTTGACTTTGCGGAGGAGGTGCTGACCTGGGCGGAGGGTGCTGTCGACGTGTTTGCTGCTGTTGTGGATGCGATTGGTGACGTGCTGGGGAAGATGCTTGTGGTGCACAGCATGGTGTTTACAAGCG